>CM064548.1:17849946-18556303 GCA_032716605.1 Paralithodes platypus | reverse complement strand
TATGCCCAAGAGGAAGTAAGTTGGAATATAGAAAAAAAAAAAAAAAAAAAAAAAAAACGTACAATCGTACATACATACATACATGCATAGTACATACATACATACATACATAGTACATATATACATACATACATAGTACATACATACATACTATACACACATACATACATACATAGTACATACATAGATACATACATTGTATATACATACATACATACATACAGTACATACATACATAGTACATACATAGTACATACTATACACACATACATACATAGTACATACATACATACTATACACACATACATACATACTACATACATACATACTAAACACACATACATAGTAAAATGCCCCAGAACGAGAAGCCCACCACAGAAGCCATGAACGAACACCACACAGAAACACCAAAGGAAAGGTCCACAGAACGAAAGGACCAGCTGACCGAGCCAGCCATTTCAGCCAGGCCCAAGCCCGCAGGGCTAAACAGCTCCAGGACACACCCATTTACCTTTTCTAAAACTGACCATTTTCCACACCTCACGTACACTAACCCCCTCGTGTCCTACACTCCTAACTACAAAGATGATGAACAGGAATATACATTCATATTAAAAACACCCATGCCTGTCCCGACGTTGAGCCAATGCCAACACATCAGACAGCCATAATTATATCTATGTATGTTCTTGCATCCGAGAAGTAGATGTTATATATCTTAGAAGTTAAAACACCCACGCTGTCCCTAGACCTCGTATATCATTTTCCATGACGAGTATAGATATATGTAACCCGTGCCCAGTCGCCCCTTGCATTGTTCCTCTAGTAACTAAGTCTATAATATTAACTGCCACCAGCATTGATACGACATAGCGGCACTGTCCTTGCTACAAAGATGATGAATAAGAATATACATTCATATTAAAAACATGCCCTGTCCCGACGTTGAGCCAATGCCAACACATCAGACAGCCATAAATATATCTATGTATGTTCTTACATCCGAGAAGTAGATGTTATATATCTTAGAAGTTCAAACACCCACGCTTGTCCCTAGACCTCGTATATCATTTTCCATGACGAGTATAGATATATGTAACCCGTGCTCAGTCGCCCCTTGCATTGCTCCTCTAGTAACTAAGTATTAATATTAACATTCCCTAACATCTTGTCTTGCCAGACTAAGCTTCTGAAGACCCATCGCCCCATAAATCTATGTATGCAATCCTTAGGTTAAGTATTTTTCTCCGCCATTGTGTTCACCTTTTTCCATTTACTTTCCACAATTGTCATACGTCTTCCCCTTGCCTCCTTCGTATCCACAGCCCACACTACGCCAATTTATTTCGTGTCTTACACCTCTTACCCCAACCAGAGATTGTATAAGATAACCTGGTTACCAGTATCTGTCATAAGTACCCCGAAACAATAACTAAGTACCCCTACGAACTGCCGCTGTGGGTGGTATTTTATATTTAATAGAAAACGCAGTTCCCAGGGCCAACTAATAGTATCCATAACCCTCTGACTGATCACATAACTCTATCTTTTCCAGACTCATATACCACCCCATAGTTGCATTCCCCGGTAGCATTTGGCTAACGTATTCTACTGCCTTTTCAAACTTCCATATCAATTGTAGCCTAATGCCACCCCCACGCCCAGGGACCTTAGGGGCAAAATTTCCCTGTAGCCCTTGAACTCCCCCCCCCCCCCCCCTCTCATTAAGACACCCGCGCTTCTCGACTCTTGTCCGACCTAGCCTCTCTCTCATACCTCTTGAAGATCCTTGAATTGTCCGTTACTAACGCTCTCCAACCTTTTATATATACTCCTATCCAGCCTACCTTCACTTAGTAGGCCAGAACAACATTAGAACTTTACTAGCCCCTTGCATGCCATCTATTCTCTTACAACACATTCACAACCCTGCACCCAATGGTCGTCGGTGCGAGGCTAGCCGCCCCGCCAGTAACTAACTTCTATTGCCATACTTCCAGATAAATGTGGCAGAGTTAGCAACCCAGTCTCCACCATATCCAGCAAACCCTACAATTAACAACCAGCCGAGTAAAACCAGCTAGCTAAGGCACCTTCGGTTTTGGTATTAAAGACACTCCCATCTGTCTCATACACAGAGGGTTATTACAAACACTGGTGATATGGCAAGCCCCTAGCCACAGCCGCCGGACGACTATATCAGAGAGAGGGCGCCCAGCTCCCCCTTTTTGCCCACCCGAGGAGGGAGACCCCCACCCCCGCGGAGGTATACCTGGCCCCTGTTTTGACTTCGAGTCATTGCCAGGTAGCACAGGAATTCTTCCTATCAATGAACTAACCATGAATATAACACCTTTACTAACCTCTATCACCTCACAATAAACCATTTACCTTTCTTGCATGCTCTGATCACTAAATTAGCACCTCAGCTATACCATAGAATGAAGATTGAACAATCTAGAGAGACGCTCCTATCACAGCTGTCCCCATCCTCCTCGCAAAGTAGATCCAGTCTCTCTCCCCTAAATACGTCCAGTATAGCCAAAATAGTACCTCTTACTAAGGCTCAGTTATATGAAAATATAAAGGCTTCCTATCGCCCTGTGCCACAACAGTAAATACCATCTTATCTAGTCCCCATATCTATTGAGAGCTCAATTAAGTCCATAAGACTCGAGATCCCTACTGTCTACAGGGTCCAGAACCGAGCCTATAAATCTAACTCCCGCCCCCAGTCAAATCAGTTGAAAGCTAGACACCAACCAGGGGTCACTACCCTGCAGTTAATTTCTAGCTCTGCCCTTGTGTTGTTCCGGAGTGAGATCCCAGAACCGGCAGACTCCGTGGCAGATTTGGATAGAAGGACCTGCCCACGTATTGAAGAACTTCACACATATGGCCCCCCTGGACGGCCGCGGAACCAGTCGTTAGCCCCCAACATCATGGACGCAAGATAACCAGGACCAGACCCATCAGATACTACCCAAGATTCCCTTTAGCAGTACTACATATTACTGTGCTGTTTTAGATTCACTAATTAATATTTCTACGAAGTGGCTAAGACCTTGCCCAGTGTAATTCATACTTAACCATTCCATTTGGGACGTACTAAGCGATCAGTGCTCTTTAATTAACAGGCGACCTTGACTCTCGTAATTACCTTATTCAGATATTAAAACTAGTGATATCTAACGTTCGCCCACTGATTTGCGTTCTATGTATTTCTGAAACAAGGATATAAAACTTAGATCAGTACCCCCTGAGGTTACTAGAATTCCCGTGCTCTAAAAATGCGTGTCTAATCTAGTCTGTGAACTACTACTTGTGCACCAGAGCTACCAGTAATAAATCTAACAGTGAATATGAATCTATAAGTAACATTGATGGTCTTCGGTATATAAACCTGTGAAATCAAAGCCAGTGATCAGAAGATTAATACCTGAACGTTGGAAGTGGGAGACTAGGCTCCATCCAGATCCACTTATGCTAGTGTTGTTCAATTCTATTATATTGTCTTACACAAGTATTCTGCAGTGGTATATCAATAAACGTGATCATGTAACTTGCTACCATGTGTTTCTTTGTGTTCTCTATTCCTCATATCTTGTATTGTGCATGCAGCCTTATATACCCAGTCAATTTAGAACTCACATTACCCAAGTTAAACCTGTTGAAAAACAGGGCATAACACATAGTACATACTATAATAATAATAATAATAATAATAATAATTCTTTATTCCAGACACATAAGATAGATACAGTATAAATACAGTACGACCTAATGGTCCATATCACATACACTTCTCGTCAGAGCACAGATAATAATTATACACAAAGATATATTAATAAAGACACAATAAAATAAAAAATACAGTAGGCCTATTTACAGAATAGAGCACATATCACATTTTGTCACAATATAACACAGATAGGCTAACTAAGGCTATTGCTCAATGTTGGTTAACACCTATTGCACAGATCATTGCTCATAGTTCAATTAGACCTATATATTACATTACAGTACATACTATGTGTGCAGCAGCTTCTGCCAGTGAGATATAATACGGGATTCATAGATATGATCACTAGACCAAAGAGCTACAATCAGCGTGTTACTGGAGGATTGCAGTCGCTGCGAAAAGCTGTACACCAGTCTCCTGATGACAGCCCGACAGCACTGCACATCCAACAGTGTGCACACCATACTAGTGCTTTCATATTTAGAGAGACCAATGAACATCTTGAGTATATTATGATAGGATGTACACAGACCATTTATGGTGGCTCTCTTATACTTCCACCACAAATGGGCCGTGTACATAGAGGAACAATATGTCCGGAACAAAGTGACTTTAGTTTCCCAATTACACATGTGGAATTTTCTCAAGATGGTGTTACCACGTAAATATAGCTGTCTGCGCTGACAGCCGATATCTGCATCATCTGAGCAATCGTTTGAGATAATGTGTCCCAGGTATTTTATTTTGTTTACTTCTTGAATAATTTGATTATTGAGTGAGAAATTTGGCAGTTTACTTTTATACAGTAATTTTGATCTAAATATAAGAACAGCACTTTTCAGTGGGTTGAATTTAACACAATGTTTACTACCAAAAGATTCACATATATCAAGAAGTTTGCTCAGACCCGCAGAAGACGGTGCAATAATGACCAGATCATCAGCATACATACATACATACATACATTCATACATACATTCATACATAGTACATACATAGTACATACATACATAGTACATACATACATACATAGTACGTACATACATACATACATACGTGCATACATACATACATACATACATACATAGTACATACATACATACATACATACATACATAGTAAATACATACATACTATACACACATACATACATACATACATACATACATAGTACATACATACATACTATACATACATACATACCGGTCATTTAAGGGGAGACGGTCGTTTTTCTGGTCCCCTTTCTCCCTCGTGTTTAGTTCCATTAGTTTTGAGATATTTAGACGTTCCGCCCATTTGTTTGGCGATTTTAAGACCTTTCGTCCCATTTCGTTATACATTTTAAGACTATTGTGCCATTTAGGTGTTGATTTTTTCCTGGCGAGCAATAGCGAGCCTGTAATTGTAAGAGGAAGTGGCATTCGGCCAGGACATTTTTCTATCAAAAAATGTACAAATTTACCTTGAGGGGGGTCATGGGGATGTTTGTCTAATTTTGAGGGATGTCTAGCGAGGAAACTAAGAATTTATGAATGAATGAATGTATAGGTAAAAAAAGCAGTCAGTGTCCCCTTAACTGGTGGGTGACGTGTATATCAGTGCTTATAGGTCAGATCACTTTCTTTTCCTTTCGACTGGGAAGTGTATCAGGGGTAGAGAGCCCTCGATCTCGAACTGCAAAAAAGTGAAAGACGAGCCCATCTTCGCAAGGGAGCGTGCTGCCCCTTCGAACAGTCTTCTGTACCAAATCACCACCCAGAACGAGGGGCGGCATGCTCCTCGGTGCCACTAGAAGAATGGCGAATGCAACTTTAGAAAGTAGAAAGTGCTTAGTTGACCAGTTACACTTTCCAGCATCACATCAAGGTGGTTGACAATATAACCCAGGTGTTATTATAATTATACTCAGGCACATACCTCATAGCTGGGGGAGGCCGACTCAAGACAGAGCCCGAAAAGAAACATTTCTATCTATCTATCTATTGCCTGACGCTGTGATCCCCGAAGGGGTGGCCACGAACGAAACGCCCCCATGCACCTCTTGTCATCAGTCAGTCGACTCCCCTCCTCCCAACCAGCACCGCATTCATTCATATACTTCTTCACTCCATCCTTCCACCTCTCTCTCAGTTTACTTCTCCCTCTCCACCCTTCCACCTCGCTCTCGTACACCCTCTTAGTCATTCTCTCGCTTCCCATACGTTCCATATGGCCGAACCATCTCAAGGTGTTCCTTTTCACACTTTCCAGCACATCTACCGCCACGCCACATCTCCCTCTTACTTCCTCATTCGTCTCTGTATCCCTCCATGTAACTCCGCACGCTCTTCTCAAGTAAATAATTTCCACCCCTCTCAATCTTGGTCTGAGTTTCTCCACCAACGTCCATGCTTTGCTTCCGTAAGTCAATGTCGGGATTACCACACTGTCATGCAAGGACTTCTTCACTTCCATGCTGACCACCCTATTTCTTGTTAGGCTACTGCTTTCAGCGTTACTACAACCCTCTTCCCCTGTTGCACCCTCTCCCGCACTTCTTCATCCATAGTCCCATATTTACTCAACCCACTGCCCAGATACTTCCCTTCAACCCCAGGTGGTACACGTGTGTACCATTATGTTTTGACCCGAGGAACCCGGGTGGTACAACATTGTACCATTGCTTGCGTATGTGCTTTCGAATGGCGCGTGTAAACATTTCGTTCCGTGGTCGCTAGGTGACGCCACCAGACACCATGTACGCCACCAAAACAGTCTCTACCCTGCCGCCAACATGGATACTAGCCCAAAAAGTGATTCCCCTGTGTCCGATTCCCTGCTCCCTTCGACACCTGCCCAGGTTCGTCGCGCCCTAACGCAAAGGCACGTACAAGATGCGTTGACTCCCGGAGGTATTGAAATAGCTTTGAGGAGTTATGAACGTGGTGAAGGACAAAATAGTGTTGATGACTTGGGCAGTGATAGCTCCGAGTCTTATCAGTCGCACTATAGTGAAGATTTAGACGATCTAGACGAAATTCATCAAAGAGACGCGCAATTTGTTGGATTTGAGCATGACGATGAAAGTGATGATAGTACTGAACGTGATATAGTTGTGCAAGGTGATGAGAGTGTAGTGAGAGTGAGCGAATGGGACAGCACTAGGTCGACTGCCAAGTTTAGGTTGAGTGACACGACACCTACCCCTTCGCCAGCTAAATTCCCAATCAAGATACGTTTTTATAAGAAGCAAGTTCTTGAAAAGGCGGCCGCGGCAGCCAGGAAAGAGGCCCTAAAACTTGGTGAGGAAGCAGTGCGTGAGGGTGCCAGTGAGGCTGAGCGTGAGGGTGAGATTGACCCGCCATTGTCTTCCTTATCTACCCACGCCACCCAAGTTGCCCCAGGCGCCCGCCATTCTTCCCCACCACCACCAACACTGCCTAGGGTTGAGGACCCCCCAGTTTCGGCCTATTTACCCCCTATTTCCCCCGAGAGGAGACATACTACTACAGAAAAGGGAAAAGGGAGAAAATATGTGAAAAAAGGAGCTACAAGTAGGCGCTCTTTGTTCGAGGCTCCCGCGGCTTCCACCCCTGCCGGTCCCAGCCATACGCCCCCGCAACTTTCCCCAGGGTCCACCCCACCTCTCCAGCCTACAACAGAGGTTCCTGACGATGTATTTGACCTCGCATCCATACCTGCACCTACAGACACTGAACCAGTGCTGTCTACGACTCGTCGTAGGCCAAGGAGCCCCGAACCTCTGCTTGAAGATGACAGAGCCTCACCTGCCACTCCTTCCCCACCTCGCCGACCAACACGCCGCCCACGCATCATTCGTTCCCCGCGAGATTATGAGGGGGGGTCTGAAGATGAAGGGCACCTCACAGATGACTCTGGCCATGATTACCTGGGTCCACCGTCAGGGCAAGATGACGGCTCTGACGACAACGACGATGACTTTATGGACATCGACGACCTCAACCCAGACGCTGGGCCCAGGGCCGTCGTGCTCCTGGCCGCCCTGGCCGCCGGGCTGGGCCTGGGCGCCGTCGCGCTCCTGGCCGCCCTAGGGTGCGCGCCGCCAAAGTTCGTGGGCGTGCTGCCCCAGCTGCAGCTCCTCATCAGCGTCGCCAGCAGGACCCATTTTATATTTTCAACTGGCAGGATGTGGCTGCTGATGAAGTGAATGACCCTGATGTAACCCCTTTTGATGAGGTACAGGATGGTTCAGGAGTTACCCCAAGCTTTCCCGCAGACCCCAATGCTCCACCACATGAGCTTTTTGAGGCATTTTTTGATAAGGAGGTTACTGAGTTTGTCATAGAGGAGACAAACAAGCACCACCAAATAGAGGTGAACTTTTTTGGCAAGGTGACCAAGGGCCACATGAAGCGGTGGACCCCAGTGACTCATCCCGAGTTCATGGTGTTCCTGGCAATCACCATGCTAATGCCTCATGTAAAGAAGCACAGGTTGGCTGACTATTGGATCACCAAAGATCTGATATCCACCCCTGCCTTCGGGAAATACATCTCTCGGGACCGGTACCTCGACATCCTCGGAGCGCTCCATCTTGTCACCAACACCGACATGCATCTCCCTGACAAGCTGTGGAAGATTAGGACGTTGTACGAGATGAAGCGAGAACGTTTCATGTCATACTTCACGCCCTTCTGCAACGTCTGTATTGACGAGTCTCTTGTGCTGTTCCGGGGAAAGCTGAGCTTCAAGCAGTACATCCCCTCAAAGAGACATCGCTTTGGTATAAAGCTCTTTGTGCTGTGCAATTGCCAAACTGGCTATGTCCTGGACTTCCTGGTCTACAGCGGGAAGGAAGGGGACGTGGAAATAGACCCCCTCATTGGCTTTGGCGGAGCAGTGGTTCAAGCCATGATGAACCGGTACTTCGAGAAGAATCACGTCCTCTACACGGACAACTACTACACGTCCCCCACTCTCTCAAAGTACCTCCATCAGCGCAAGACGGGGACTGTAGGCACATTTAGAGCGAAAAGGAAGGGCATGCCAACTTTCCCTCCTAAAACCAAGAAAGGCGATGTCTTCAAGAAGTCGGGACCCATTCTGGCTACGGAAGGTCAACCTCCTGAGCACCGTCCACAAGGGGGAAATGGTTGAGACTGGCAAGGTGGATCTCCGCACCCAAGTCAGGGTGACCAAGCCCGATGCTGTAATGGACTACAACATAAATATGAGGCTGGTGGACAAGTCCGACATGCAGATAGGCTTCATCGACTGTCTGCGTACCTCGTGAAGATGGTACAAAAAGTTCTTTCTGCACATGGTGGACATGTCAATGCTGAATGCCTACAATATCTACAGGCTTCGGAATCCGCACACACCCAGGAAGTTCAGTAGCCTGCGGAGGTTCCAAAAACAGGTGTTGGTGGAGCTCCTGGACAGGTATGCTACGCCACAGAGGGCAGTGGCACAACCTGGGCGCCCCGTTCAGGACCGCATGCAGTGTGCACAGTATCTAAATGTGCACAAGCTCGGTTACCTGCCTCTGGAACGAGATGGAGTCACCATTAGCAGAAGGTGGTGCCATGTCTGCTGGAACAGCCAGGTGAGGCCGAGGAAGCAGAAAAAGACCACCATGCAGTGTGTGGAGTGCCAGGTGTCACTATGTGAGGACCCTGGAGGACAAGGGGCGAATGCGCCAATACCTTACTTTCGAGTTATGAGTGTTTAAAGTCTGAAATAGGTGGCATACATAGAATATTACAGAATAACATGTTATTATATACCATTAGAATCCACTGGAAGAGACAAATTAATAGAAAATAAAATAAAATAAAAAACACAAAATTAAAAAAAAAAAACGCACAATAGAAATTTTTCTTTTTCAGACTATAGTAATTATTGTTCAATCTGCTTGAAATTTAATCCTGTATTAGATGTCCATGAAACTAAGATACTGTTAAATTTTCAACCAAAAAAACGCGCAAAAGCGCGTGTCATTGGCCGGGAGGCGGGCCTTTAACCCGGGGAATGCTAGCCAGCCGCTCATTGGCTTGAGCGCGCGGGAACATTCGCCCCTCCACCTCCTACAATCCATACCTCCTCCGCCGCTACACAAGGTCGAAACAAGGGATTTAGAACCTAGGGTACTGAGCCCGCATGGGTGGGAATCGCAAAACGCTCTTCACACGCTCTTCACCACGTGATTTTCAGTGCTTCCATCTATCGGGAACCAGTCCTAACTCAATTTTGCTCATGGTGGCACATTCGCCCCTTGTCCTCCAGGGTCCTCATGTGCTATACCGTGCTTTGCTGAGTACCACACCAAGCAGGAGTACTAACTAATAATCATAGTGAAAGTACCAAAGACTGACAATATGTATGTATATAGGCAACAAGTGGAAATAAAACAATGTATTGTGATAAAAAAGTCATGTATTATGAAAACATATATAAATAAGTGAAGAAAGACACCATAAATTGTATATAAAACGTTTACAAAGCATATAACTAAGTGAAAGTGACACATGACATAATATTAGATGGCCAAAGTATAATAAACACCTGTGATAACGAATAATCAGTGCCTAATATAACAATAACCTACCTCAATTACTAATAAAATGTACCGTATCAAGTGAAAATGAGCATTATCAATGACAGTGACACTCTCTCAAGCATATTTACCAAAGTGAAAGTGACACACGAAGTAATATTAGATGGCCAAAGTATAATAAACACCTGTGATAACGAATAATCACTGCCTAATATAACAATAACCTACCTCAATTACTAATAAAATGTACCGTATCAAGTGAAAATGAGCATTATCAGTGACAGTGACACTCTCTCAAGCATATTTACCAAAGTGAAAGTGACACACGAACTAATATTAGATGGCCAAAGTATAATAAACACCTGTGATAACGAATAATCAGTGCGTAATATAACAATAACCAGCCTCAATCACTCATAAAAACTACGGTATCGAGTGAAAATGTGAAATATTAGTGACAATGATAGCCTAATACACATATTTTATAAAATTGGACTCCAAATAACTATAATAACATCACTATCAATAAATAAAATCGCCTCCGGGAGGTAAAAACTCTGGCGCGACGAGTGGCTAAGTGCGCAGTAGGTTAGCCAAGCCGGGGCCTGGGCCAAGGCGACGCATCCGAACGCGGGAAGATTTTCCCGCATAAAAAATCACTCCACTTCCCGCGCTCGCTATTATGCAATCACTTGGGCTAGAGACCTGTACTCAACGGCATTCTACACATGAAGGTTTGTGCAATTTTTTTTTTTTTTTTATAACTTTGTGTCATGTATTTCAGGAGTAACACGTGAATCAACATGGACCAAAATTCCTCAAAACCCCCGGTCACAGAGTTCAGTCACGATCTACCCTAGCCGGGGTTGGAGGGTTAAATGAGCTGACAATCTCCATAGCCTGACTATTCAACTTCACCTCACACTCTGGGGCTTCACCCCTTTTGAAGACCATAACCTTGCTCTTCCCTGCATGTACCTTCAGATTCCGTTTTTCGCACACTGTTCCAAACATATTTACCAGACCCTCCAACCCCCATTCATTATCACTTATCAGAACTGTATCATCAGCAAACCGCAGTACAGGTTGCTTCCGCTCGTTTGCCTCACTGATCAGCGATACACAACATCCACTGCTCTTTCTTGTATTTATTTTATGACTCCATCCATATATACATTAAACAACCACGGGGACATCACACACCCCTGTTTCAACCTAACATTCAGATCAAAGAACTCGCTCTGCTCATTCTCCACATGTACTGCCGCCTTTGCACCTTCATACATGCTCTTCACTGTTTTCAGCAACTTGCCATCTACTCCGTATATTCTGAGTAATTTCCACATGCCTTCTCTATCCACTCTATATATTCTGAGTAATTTCCACATGCCTACTCTATCCACTCTGTCATAGGCCTTCTCCAAGTCCATAAAGGCAACATATAGCTTTTGTTGCTTCTCCAGATATTTCTCCACAACACATTTCAGGGTAAAAATCTGTTTTACACATCCTCTTCCCTTCCTAAACCCGCCCTGCTCGTTACCTATCAATTTTTCATTCTCGCTCTCACTCTCTCAATCACTACCCTACTGTACACCTTCCTTACTACGATTAGAAGACATATTTCTCGGTGGTTACCACACACTCCTCTTTCCCCTTTACCCTTATATAGGGGGACTATCATCAGGTGCACTCCCCTTCTCCCATGCTAGTTTACACATCTTCCATACCCATTTGATCACTATCTCATCACCATACCTCAGCATTTCCCCACACACTCCATTTATTCCTGGTGCTTTCCCCAACTTCACTCTTTTCATGGCTTCACACACTTCTGACCTCCTCCACTACTTCTCCCTCCCATACTCCATCCAACTATGTTTGCTGGTGTTTCATTAATTCCTTACATTCAGCGGTTCAGTGAAGTACTCCCTCCATATTTCGACTCTCTCTTGCTTGTCGGCTAGCACTCGCCTATTCCCTAACCTTCTTAACTTCTTTCCAGAACAGTTTCTTACACTCCCTCCATTTTACACTCAGATTCCTTCCAAATTCCTCATCTGCTCTTCTCTTACTTTCCTTCACTACTCTCTTCGCCACTCTTTTTCTCCAAGTAGGCTACCTCGCTCTTTTCTGTCTCTCCAAATCTTTATTTCCTCTACTCACACGAGGCAGAAGGGCGGAGCACACAGGAGAAGCGGAGCTCTAGACGGTGCAAGGTGCTCCTATGACCAGTGGTGTCCCGTAGCCCAGCCTCACTGAGGTGTACCGTAGTCGTATAGCGCGGCGATGGCTGTGACTCGTATCTGGGCACGACACACGAGGCAGAAGGGCGGAGGTGTCCCGTAGCCACTTCGTTCTTAGTAAGAGAATAGGCTCTCCATATAGTGCCTTACTAACCTGAATTTCTTAGTAAGAGAATAGGCTATTCATATAAGAACATAAGAAAATGGGAGTCTGCAGAGAGCCAATTGGCATAAGCAAGGCAGATCCCTGTCCCACACAACCCCAATTACAAAGCCCAATTATAGGTTCAACACTAATACCCTGAGGTTCATCTTACCAAAACGGTTAGAGATTAACGCAGGATTACGGGGGTCTGCAGAGCGCTGATTGGCCCAACCCTGCTGATCCCCCTTCACACCCAACCCTTCTCGTCCATATGCTTATCCACTTTTATCTTAAAGCTCCCTATCGTTTTTAATCCCACTATAGCACTTGGTAGTCCATTTCACCCATCTACAACTCTGTTACCAAACCAATATTTGCCTATATCTTTTCTGAAACGAAATTTTTCTAATTTGAAACCATTGGTACGAGTTTTTTCGCTATCACTGAGCTTTAGTACATTTGTCATGTCCCCTTTGTTAATCCCACTAACCCACTTGAACACCTCTATCATATCCCCTCTAACTCTGCGTCTCTCTAACGAATGTAAGCCTAATTTCTTCAACCTTTCTTTATACGGAAGATTTCTAATATTATGGATAATTTTTGTCATTCTACGTTGTACTCTCTCCAATGAATCTATGTCCATTCTGTAATAAGGACACCAAAATTGAACAGCATAATCCATATGGGGTCCCACTAATGACAAGTAAAGTTTTAAGATAACATCAGCAGTTCTGTTACTCACACTCCTAGAGATGAACCCGAGAATCCTGTTTGCCTTGTTTCGAACGCTTATACACTGTTGTCTAGGCTTCAAATCATTGCTAACAAACACACCTAGATCTTTCTCACAATTCGAGTTTTCTAATTCCATATTAGCTAGTTTATATTTAACATTTGTATGCATCTTCCCTATCTTTAATACCTTGCATTTGTCAATGTTAAACTTCATCCGCCAATTTACTGACCATTCGTGTAAGGTATCTAGATCCCTTTGGAGGCACTCTATATCTCTATCTGAATCAATTGTTCTCCCCATTTTGGTATCGTCTGCAAATTTACTTATCCTACTAGTTATACCTAAATCAAGGTCATTTATGTATATAACAAACAACAGAGGACCTAATACAGATCCCTGGGGGACACCACTTTTGACTGCTCCCCATTCTGACTTCGTACCATTTATGCTGACTCTCTGCTTCCTAGCAATTAGCCATGACCTAATCCATCCCAACAATGTCCCACCTATTCCATGCGCCTCAACCTTTCTCATCAATCTCTCATGGGGGATTCTGTCGAAAGCTTTACTGAAATCTAAATATATTATATCATATGACTTGTCATTATCTACTGCTTCATATACCTCTGAGAAAAAACTAAGCAAATTAGTAAGGCAAGAACGTCCCTGAGTGAATCCATGCTGGGAAGAATTTATTAAATTAAATGTATCTAAGTGGTTTCTAATTTTACTAGCAATAAATGACTCTAGTAGCTTTCCTATGATTGATGTAAGACTAATGGGACGGTAATTGGATGCTATTGATTTGTCACCTTTTTTGAAGATCGGAACTACGCTTGCAAGCTTCCAAGCTTCTGGAACTATACCTGTCTCCAATGACTTGTTAAATAACAATGTTAATGGGTAACTTAACTCATCCCTACATTCTTTTAATACTCTAGCATATTCCTCATCAGGACCAGGCGATTTATGAGGTTTCAGTCTGTCAATTTCCTTAAGCACATCATTTCTACTTATAGTAACCGTACTTAACCTATTTTCTATACTATCGCTATATACCTTACGGACTTCTGGAAACTGTGCCCAATTTTCATTAGTGAAAACGGAAAGAAATTGACTATTTAATGTACTGCACATTTCTAAATCATTTTCTGTCATTTCTCCTATCGAAGTTTTAAGGGGACCAATTACATCTCTAACCTTGGATATATATAGTTGGTAAAAAGCTTTAGGATTATTTTTTGAGTCATTGGCAACCTTAATTTCATAATTTCTTTTTTCTTTCCTAATATCCTTTTTTACCTGTCGTGATAGATTCTGATAGTAGGCAAGTAGGTGAATTTCGCCTTTCCTAATTTTTCTATATATTCCTCTCGTTTGTCCTAGAAAATCTAATAGTCTATTATTCATCCATTTGGGTTGGTTCTGTGTTGATCTAAATTTTCTTTTGGGGATGTATTTATTTTGTGCATTGAATACTGACTCAATAAAATTATCGTATGTATCTACCAAGGTTGACGTCTCTTCCTGACTTAAGATGACAGGTGGCTGAGAAGGGGTACACTCATTTGGACACCTGGATCGACTTAATTTTTTGACCATAGGGTCAGCTAATAGGGCTCTTCTTAACCCAACATAATTGGCTTTTATGAAGTCAGGTATTAATGTTGTATTCTCTCTGGTATTACCTTTCCATTGTATATTAAAATACACAGAATTGTGGTCACTATTTCCTAGGTGGTCCCCTATCTCTACATTATTTACCATATGTTCATTGTTACTGAAAACTAAATCGAGAATATTATTACCTCTAGTCGGCGTATCTATGAATTGAAATAGAAAACTATCTTGTACTACCTCTATAAACTCCTCAGAATCAGAGTCTCCTATTTGATGCTGCCAATCTATATTCGGAAAATTTAAATCCCTCATAATGCACACATTGCTAAACCTTGATGCCATTTTAATTTCCTCCCATAATGACGTTCCATCATTTCTACTCATATTTGGCGGTCTATACATAAGTCCAATAACTATGGTCTCACTACCTTCGTTAACCTCTACCCAAACACTTTCATTATCGTTATTTAGTCTAATACCTGATTTAATACAGCTTTTTAATGTACTCCTGACAAACACTGCTATACCGCCACCCCTCTTACTTGTTCGGTCATATTTAAACAAACTATATCCTGGTATATCAAATTCTGATAAAAAATGCCTGGTTTCTGTATTAATCCACGTTTCAGTTAGCGCTATTATGTCTATATTTTCTTTGCTAACAAGGGCTCTAAGTTCGTTCATTTTGTTACATAGACTCCTACAGTTTGTGTAATATACTCTCAATTTACTTCTTTTCTTTATACCTAATTTACCTTTATTTCGTGCCTTACGTGCCTTACTAACCTGTGTAACATGCATATTATACTCAAATATGTTATCAGTTCGTACGTGGCCGCCTTAGCGAGTAATACTGAAAAAAAAAAATCCGACTTGTCCGATTCGCTGCAACCTCCCGCGGGCTACCCCGCAGTGCTACCCCGCTCGCAACTTCAACGCCTGTTGCAACCGAGAAGAAAGCTCAACGAAAGAAAGTTAAGCATTTGTTGAGTGATAGTGCTATACAGCGACAACTTTTTGATAGTGAAGAGAGCAGTGGCGAAAGCTTGGTGGACAAGGTACAATTCATAAATGCAAGTGAAGATGACGATTTCGTGGGCTTTGGAGACGACGATAATGTCGATTTATTTGAGGGGGGAGACAGTAGTGATGATCCTGATGTGGAAGTGTTTCAGGAAGGTGCCATTGAGCTTCCCAGTGTGCTAGAACCTAAGCCTAGCCCTAGCCCTAGCCCAGGACCTTCCCCTTTGCCTGCCCGTACGCCCTTAGTGGGCAAATATTTCTAAAAACAATCGTTGGTGAAAAGTGCAGCTAAAAAAGCACGCAGGGCAGCCGCAGAGAAAAGCATAGGGAAGCTGAAGATAGTGATAATGACGCCGACCCTGGCCTAGCAACCACCCGCATTCCATTGTCCCGACGCCTTGACCCGGGACGCCGCGTGGGTCACCCACAGCCCTCGGCTTCATCTCTCCTTGAGGATGACCAAAGGGCCTCTTCAAGTGGTATTGGTGATGTGCCACAGCGCTCAACACACCGCAGAGCATTATTTGCTGCGGAGAAGCCCTCGGCTCGCCGCAAAAGGAGCCCAACTCCCGAGGCCGAGGCTCCCATTGTTGAAGCTCCCGCAGCCTCCCGCGCCCCACACCGCCGACGCCCGGTCACTTCTTCACCAGAATTGTCTCCTGAAGAGGATGCTGACGACCCCAACATTGCCCAAGATGACCTGACGTCGCCTGAGGAGAAAGAGGAAGAGGAACAGGAAGAGGAAGAGGAAGTCCCGACAAGACGAGCGAGAGGGCGAGGTCGTGGACGTGGTCAGTCTGCCGACGCCGCTGCCCCTGGGCGTGGGCGTGGGCATGCAGGGCGTCCGCGTGGCCAAGGGCGTATGCCAGGGCGTCCCGGGCGTGTGCCTGCTGCACCTGCACGTCCTCGAGCATCAGCATCCGACCTGTTTGTGTGGACAGATGGGGCTGATTTTGAGCCAGATTGTCCTGCCTTTGACGAGGTACAGATGGGTTCCGGGGTCACCAGCATATCCCTGTGGCCCAGATGCTACCCCCAGTGAACTTTTCTGTGGCTTCTATGACAATGAAGTCGTGGAATACCTCGTCAAAGAGACAAATCACCACCATGCTATCTGTGCCAACTTTCTTGGGAGAAAGACCAGTGCCAAGATGGTGGCATGGAGAGCTGTCACTGTGGCAGAACTATATGTGTTCTTGGCACTCACAATGCTGATGACACATATAAGGAAGCACGTTCTGGCCGACTACTGGATCACTAGCGACATCATAACGACTCCAGCATTTGGCAAATACATGTCCAGGGACAGGTACTTCGACATCCTCTCCTATCTCCACCTGACAAACAACATGGCAGTCCACCTTCCCGACTCATTATGGAAGATCAGGAAGCTGTATGACATGATACGTCATCGGTTCACCACATACCTGATTCCTTTCCAGAAGATGTGCCTCGACGAGTCTCTGGTCCTGTTCCGTGGTAGGCTGCACTTCCGACAGTATATCCCGTCCAAGAGACACCGCTTCGGCATCAAGCTCTTCGTCCTCTGCGACTGTTTGACGGGGTATGTGCTGGACTTTATAGTCTACAGCGGCAAGGCTGGAGAAATTGAGACTGACCCCCTCATTGGTTTTGGTGGCGCTGTAGTGAAGAAGATGATGGAGAGGCACTTCAATAAAAACCACATCCTCTACACAGATAATTATTACATGTCGCCTCTCCTGACCAAGTACCTCCATGACCGCAAGACCGGAACTGTCGGCACAGTCAAGGGCAAGAGGAAGGGCATGCCAGGCTACCCAACCAAGACGAAGAAGGCGGACATCTTCCACAAGAAGAGTGGCCCCATCCTCTCCATCCACTGGCATGACCAGCACAAGGTCAACCTCCTCACCACATGCCACAAGGCCCAGATGGTCGCCACAGGGAAGGTGGACCGAAGAACCAAGAACCCCGTCCAAAAACCAGCTGCTGTCCTGGATTATAACCTCAACATGCACCTCGTTGACAAGTCCTACATGCAGATGGGCTTCATCGACTGCCTGCGAACATCTTGCAGGTGGTACAAGAAGTTTATCCTGCATACGGTAGATATGTCGGTCCTCAATGCCTACAACATCTACCGTCTGAGGACTCCAGGAGCCAAGAAGTACAAGTCCCTGCGGAAGTTCCACAAGCAGGTACTACTTGAGCTCCTGGCTATACATGCGGCTACACCAGGGAGGCCACTACAAGGACCAGGCCAGCTGGACAGAACGGGGTGTGCTGAATTTTTCAGGAAGCACCAGCTCAACGCCCTTCCTTTCAAAGCACCAGGTAGTAACGTTAGGAGTCAGAAGAGGTGCCATGTTTGCAGCCACACAACTCGTAGACCCCGCAAACCCACAAAAACCACTTGGGAATGCCTCGAGTGTCAAGTTGGACTGTGTGCTGGCACCTGCTTCAACGACTTCCACACTCTAACAAACTTTTGAAGTGGAAGTGACAACAGTGAAAGTGACACTCAAATGTAGGCTAAGAATAATAATATAACTAAGTATAAGTGAAAAGGACACATAAGTAATAATAAGTGCCTTCAATAACAATATGAACAAGTTGGCGGGTGCCCAACCCCGAAAGGGGTTGAAATAGGGGAGCTATCCCCCCGCCAAAGGCGGCTTTCTAGGGCCTTTTCTAGCTGATGCTGAGAGGATTGGGTTCTAGTCATGTGGTGATGGGCTGGTCTATCAGAGTGAGAGCTGAGCAATCTCTGCCATACCCATAGCTTACTCTGACTGTTCCTTTAACTTATATATTTTCTAGATCTCAAGTGACGGCGTCTCTTCCGAGGATTGACCTCCCAATCTACCAAGATTGGAAGTCAATGCGTCACATTTTTCCCTTGCCCCTCAGCTTTCCCTTCATAATTGCTGAGGGGCACAGGGCCCTGGGTGGAGCTTTGGTTTCCCGGGGTTTCCGCACCCTCCTCAGCTCCCCGCCATGGAGTGGCTTCGGTCACCCAGGCTTTATTGTGGTCGGCGGGGAGGGTTCTGTGGGGTCACTCGGTTATGGCCTTGGAATTGCTCGGGGCCTTGGGGCTGTTCGGCCAGGCAGCTTGGGGAACAACAACAACAACAACAACAACAACAATATGAACAAGTGAAAGTGACACTAAAATATATATTTCTAACAATAAATAAGTGAAAATGACACTCAATAAGCCTAGGCCAGTCAAAGTGACAGTATAATAATAATAAAACTAAGTATAATTGAAAGAGACACACACAAGTAATAATAAGTGCCTTCATAACAATATGAACAAGTGACAGTGACACTATATATATTATTAGCTTACCTAACAATACATAAAAGGGGAAATGACACTACCAATTATCAAAGTCCAGTGAAAGTGACACTAATAATCATAATAATAATAATAAAACAAAGTAATAAGTGACAGAGACACAAATAAGTTCATATAAATAACTTTATTGAGTGAAAATAACATAATAACTATAATAAATGACAGAATAACCAATAAAACACTATCAAATCGCTTCCCGGCATAATTGCGGGTGGAGCGACGAGTGCAACTGGGTGTCGTAGCCGGGGCCGCGGTTGAGTGTTCGGACGCGCCGAGGTAAATACGCGGCAATAGTTACCTCCACTTCCATCACCATCACTCCGGAACCAGTTGAGCTAGAGAGCTCTACTCAACGCCATTCTACGCAGCAAGGTAAGGCGCTCATTTCTATATATGTTTGATTAATGTAGGTAATATATTAAGCGAGATTAACATTAGTTTACTTTTGTTGATATTCGGCCAGATCGCCCGGATACGAGCTCCGTCCTTTGGAGAGCCTGCCCGGGCCAGGAGGGTTAAGCTGCATAAAATCATGATACAAAATAATGAGAAACAGGACAATATAACTGAAATGCATGCCAAACAATAACAATAATCACAATGTAAATATATTTCGAGTCGGTCACCCCCAGAAGAGAAAGAGATACAAAAAAACAAAAAAAAATTGTATTCACCCGAGTATATACAGTAGATATGTATATACTCAGGCCCAATCCCCACTTTTCCTTTTTTTTGGGGGGGGGGGGGGCGAAGTTAATCTGGTTCCCAAGCAAACTAATCGCACACATAACAACGCACTATCGTCACGTTCAAGGAATTAGTCAATTTGGGAAGTCGGGGATGTTCTGGTAAATTTTACTAAACTCTGCATGAATAAAGAAACTACAATTAGTGTCAAAATATTCTATTAAAATCAAATTTGCAACTTGACAAGATATTAATAATACAGTAGTAAAAAATACAAATGGCTATCACTAACGATAGTGCTATCGGGTAGGTACCTGTAAGCATAGCATGCTTCAAGTGACCCCTAACAATTACTACCCTACTAATAACCTACATTTATTGTACAAATATACTAAAGAAATCGCAAAAGCAAGCAATTGATACTATCGACAATGAATAGATACAATATAATAAATACAAATATTTGAAAATATGAAGAAGGCACTCTATTTGAACACTCTCTTTGCTGAGTAGAAAGACAGAACCAAGCATACAGGTAATAAAATAGTTATGTACGGTCACGCTAATAAGTCATGTCCCAGCTGTCATTACGTTTGGCTCGCTCTGCACTGTATTAATGTCTGTCAGATGTTGAATAGGGTGAGTAGGAACATTCTTGTATATCTCACTCAAAATGAATAAATCAAGTTTTAGACATTGCTGATACCAATTATTGATCGATATAAACTTGGTGCCGAGACATAATTTATTAGCCTGACTGTACTGTATGTATGTATAAACTAAGTCACACACCGAAGTGCTGGGGGTGGCCGACACGAGACAGAGTCCGAACAGAAACATTTAAAGTTCCTATTCTCAGGTTCCGGGACCACTTTCGCGTTCCCTAGCCCGTTTCTCTGTCTCGTTGAGTAGGAGAATTGCACAAGGGCAGGAGGATTCCTAGCCCCCTGCCCCCCAGAAGGAAAAGTAGCCAATATTAGTAAGATCAAATAAATACAGTACAAATAATAATAATATTATGAACCGGTATTTATAATGGACTGTAGGTCTACAACAATAAACTGTAGGTCTACAACAATAAACTGTAGGTCTACAACAATAAACTGTAGGTCTACAACAATAAACTGTAGGTCTACAACAATAACTGTAGGTCTACAACAATAAACTGTAGGTCTACAACAATAAACTGTAGGTCTACAACAATAAACTGTAGGTCTACAACAATAAACTGTAGGTCTACAACAATAAACTGTAGGTCTACAACAATAAACTGTAGGTCTACAACAATAAAGAAAAACCCAATGAAATATTTGGGACAAAACTAACAAATAAATAAATATATAGATTAGTAAAACAAAAAGTAAAATATTTAAAAACCATAACAAATACTACATGATAAATTTAGCACAAACACTATACTCTATTTTTTCCAGCTGAGGGTAAATTGAATCCCTTAGCAGCTGATTTCTCGATACTTAGTGGAAATATATGAAACTACTATGGCTGTGTGTCGTATTAATGCCAAATTTTCATTATTAACATCATATTTGGCTACTAAATCTGCCTTATAGCTGAATGACAAAGATAGAAACAAGACAATTTACCCTCAGCAGGAAAACAATAGACTATAGTTAACCAAATACGGTACAGTTGTTGTTGTAGTTCCTCGGACTGTCTGGCTGAACAGTCCCGAGTTCGTTGGACCAAAGCCACACCAGAAACTCAGGCCCCTGAAGGGGCTAGGGCGAGATGAGATCTGTCTCCGAGAGGGCAGCGGGGGAGGGAATCATCAGCCCAGGGGCTTGCACCCTCGGACCAATACCCCCACTGTCCGCAGCCTTCCTTGTAGTGCCACCCCATCTCGCGATCTTGCCAGCACTTAGAAGGAAAAATAGGGCAGGAAAAGAGATAGACAGAAATGGCTAAGGTTGGGTACTAGGTAGATATCAAACCTCAATCTAAATAGGACCAGCCCTCACCCAGGGATCGAACGTAGAACCCCTTGGTTGTGAGCTGAACGTGCTACCAACTAGCCTAGACCACAGGCCACCCTGAAATGTAGAAACAAAAATATAATTCAGCAAGGATACACACATCTCATTAGTATTATCAATATTTAGGATATCCCAGGTACATTCTGAAAGCTTGGGCTGTAAATAATGAGCAATAGGACTAACACTGAAAAATACTTCAAGTCTAGCCTACTGTACCGGAACTTAAAATTACGGTTATTTCCAATAAAACAATCTCGGCGCTATTTCTGAATATTGTCAGCCAAAATACTTTCAGAATACACATGTAGGTTGTATCAATATATTACATAGGAAGGCTTTGTAAGAATGACCTAAGTGAGCAGTTTTATGTTATTTTTCCTTCATTACTAACCCAACCCATGTCTTTTCAGGAAAAACAAGAATTGACAAGTGACTGGTCCTGGAGTGTACGTTTTATTAAATCGCTTGGGGTCAAGGGGGTTAAGAAGGCACCCTAACCCCCTGGTGTTTATTTGAAATATGGATAGACTACTATGCTTTCATCATTAGCTAACTATTTTTTTCCCTTTCTTTTAAAATGTAAAACTTGCAAACTAAACAAACCAAAACTTGGACAAAGACAATATAAAGGCAAACCAAAACTTGGACAAAGACAATATAAAGGCAAAATAACTTATCAAAATGGCTATGTGGAAACAATGCTTACTAAAATAAAATTTATGAAATAAAACAACACAATCCACCACATAGGGTGTACATTACTACATGAGCAAGTAAATCTGTTTTTTAGAGGGAAAAGATATGTTAAAAATTACGAAACAAATATTTTCCCCGTTGTTTATGGGATTAAGGTTTCTTTCCACAAGGATGGGATATATTCTCAACAAGTGAAAAGTAACTGGGGATAGGAGGAGCTCCGAGAACGGCAAAAATAAATAATAATAATAATAATAATAATAATAATAATAATATTAATAATAATATTAATAATAAAAGCGCCAGTTCTTCCAAAACACAGGAATTCACTAGCGCTTGAGACACCAATTTAAAAGGACCTCGATGCTAAGTTAACACATATAAAAAAGAACCACCAATTTACACCCTGTAACTGTTAGTCATGACACCTCTCTGAAGATAACTTTTCAAGAAAAGAACAGTTTTCAGCTTCCTCTAGGACTCAATGGAAGCTAATTGCCTGATGGAAAGTGGTAGTTTATTATATAATCCAGGGGCCACGTAGGCGAACATACAATCAGAGAATGATGGTTGGTGTATGACTGCAAGTTCATCAAGACGCAAAGGATCATTATCATTTCACACTGCTGAATTCTACATAAATTTGGTGATAGGCTGGTCTATCAGAGTGAGAGCTGAGCGTTCTCTGACATACCCATAGCTTACTCTGACTGTTCCTTTTACTTATATATCCCTTAAGTATATATTACTTATATTCCCTTGCCCCTCAACTTTCTCTTCATAATTGCTGAGGGGCACAGGGCCCTGGGTGGGGCTTTGGTTTCCCGGGCATTTCCGCACCCTCCTCAGCTCCCCGCCATGGAGTGGCTTCGGTCACCCAGGCTTTATTGTGGTTGGTGGGGAGGGTTCTGTGGGGGCGCTCGGTTATGGCCTTGGCCTTGCTCAGGGCCTTGGGGCTGTTCGGCCAGGCAGCTTGGGGAACAACAACAACAACTTATATATCGTCTAGATCTCAAGTGACGGCGTCTTTTCCGTGGATTGCCCTCCCTACTGCCAACCTAGAAGTTGGCAGATTGGGAGCCAAAGCGTCACATTTTTCCCTTCATAATTACCGAGGGGCACAGGGCCTTGGGTGGGGTTTTGGTTTCCCAGGGCGTTTCCGCACCCTCCTCAGCTCCCTGCCTTGGAGTGGCTTCGGTCACCCGGGCTTTGTTAGTGGTAAGCAGGGAGGGTTTTGTGGGGGCACTCGTTTATGGCCTTGGCCTTGCTCGAGACCTTGGGGCTGTTCGGCCAGACAGCCTGGGGAACAACAACAACAACATAAATTTGTGTATCATCGGCATAAAAATAATAAGAAACACGATGGGCATCGAGCAGATATGACAGTAAAACGGGTAGAAATCAATCGCTTCATTCAGGGTCTGGGGTAATATATAGGCCTACACTAATGTAGTTTCATCTTAACCCTTTCACGCTCATATGACGCAGAGGTTGCCAGATTAGCAATAAGAAATAGAGTTCTCTCACTCTTACAATTACCTCTCCAAAATTAGTTTTCTGCACACAGCTAACTCAAAGACAACTGCAGAGGTTGAAGTAACTAAACTAAAGGTTTCTAAATACCCCTGATGGTAACAAAGGCTTTAAAGTATCCCCAATAGGCTCAACACAGCTAACTCAAAGACAACTGCAGAGGTTGAAGTAACTAAACTAAAGGTTTCTAAATACCCCTGATGGTAACAAAGGCTTTAAAGTATCCCCAATAGGCTCAACACAGCTAACTCAAAGACAACTGCAGAGGTTGAAGTAACTAAACTAAAGGTTTCTAAATACCCCTGATGGTAACAAAGGCTTTAAAGTATCCCCAATAGGCTCAAAATTGCGTCATAATGTCGGAGAGGGTTTAATTATATACCGGTATCCGATTAAAAAAAAAAAAAAAAAAAAAAAAAAAAACGCATTGTTGGGATTCGTTCTAATCAGTCTTACACTTGGACGTGATTAAGTGAATTAAATCGCTCATCCCACATCTATAAATTTTTCGAGCGAATCCTGCGAGGCAAAATCTCGACATACTGTATATGATAATAAATTACCTACACAACACCGGTCAATATGGTTCCAGAGCAGGAAGATCATGTCTCTCACAACTATTGGAACATTATGAGAAGAAAGAAAACACCTGAATGTCATATACAGTACTGTACACTAATATAAACCTGAATGTCATATACAGTACTGTACACTAATATAAACCTGAATGTCATATACAGTACTGTACACTAATTTTGCAAAGGCTATTGATGTGTGACCATGGTGTAATCTCCCACAAACTTAAAGTCAAAGGGATAACAGGTAAATTTGTAAAGTGGATATAAAACTTCTTTGAAAACCGGAAGCAATTAGTAGTAGTTAACCAAGTCACATCTGAGACTTTGGATGTCAAAAGCTCGGTGTCCCAAGGAACAGAGCTAGCACCCCTCTTTTTCCTCATTCTAATTAAAGACATAGACGTTAACAGAAGACCTATACAGTAGACTTAATCTTTCAACTAGGCAATGCCGCATCCTCAATACACAGTACAGTGTCTTCCTTTGCAGATGACACAAACTATGTACCAACTTCCTAGCAGGCAGATGTGCACACGTATCTTTTGCCGGTCAGTCATCTAAAATCAGAAACTTTCCAAACGGAGTCCCACAAGGATCTGTCCTATCGCCCGCACTCTTCAAGCTGTACATGCACGATATAACTACACCCAATACGCCCCAAATAAACTTAGCCTCCTATGCAGATGACATAACACTCACATGCACACACCATGACCCAAAAGAGCAACAGATCTCCTTCAACCCTATCTCAACACACTACATGGCTGGTGCACTACAAACAGACTTAATCTAGCCCCAGCCAAATCCACCGCAACCCTGCTCACAAGCTGGACAGGAGAACACTAATACATCCCTCAACTCACCATAAACAACACACCCCTAACACATACACACACCCAAAATCCTAGGAGTAACATATGATACTCATATGACATTCAAACAGTACACCACAAACATTAAAAAGAAACTGACACCCAGACTTAACGCCCTCAGGTCACTTGCTCACACAAAATTTGGACACAACAAAGAAACTACCACCACAGTATATAAACAATACATAAGATCAGTGATGGAATACGCAAGCCCAGCCTGGGCTTCTAACCTAGCTGAAACACAACATAAGACCTTACAGACTATTCAAAACAAAGCCCTGAAGATCATTACAGGCTGCACAGCTACTGCACCCACAGATCACCTACATCAAGAAACCAAAATCCTCAAAGTCAAAGAGCATCTGGACATGAGAGGCACTCAATTCCTGGCAGCAGCCTCCACGAACCAAGACCACCCACTAAACTACATGGCAACACACCCACAGACACCAAGAAATATCAAAACAACACCCAGCACACGGTATCACACACAATTATTGTCCTCTCTCCCTCCCTGCCCACCCCGAACCAACTTCCAGAAGCACATCCATACTCATATCTCTCACCGATCCATCCACTCACTCACAGACAACAAGCAGCTGCATGCACGACCTCCCGAAATCCATCCTTCCGAATCCTCCCTTCCTCGCGAGGATAGAGTCCACCTGGCCAGGCTGAGATGCGGACACCATTCAGCTCTCCTGAGCTATCAGAAGAGACTGGATGACTCCGTTGTCGATGCCTGCCCGGGATGTAACACAGCACCCCATACCATTAAACACATCATAGAAGACTGCATTTCACACAACCACTTACGCCAACAACACAATCTACACTCAATGAGAGCTCTGTGGGAAAGCCCGATCGTGGCCATGGCCTTTCTCAGGGACTCGGGGCTGTTCGGCCAGGCAGCTTAGGGAACAACAACAACAACAACAACAACAACAACTATGCACTGTATGATGATAAACCTACCACACCTTCCCAATCTGAACCTGTTTTGGTGACTAAATGGCATTACGATAGGGCAGACTGGGAGGGTCTTCAAGATTTCTTTATTGATATTCCCTGGACCTCTTTCTTTTCTAATGATGCACACTCCACCTTGAGCCACATACAAGATTTTATAAAAATTGGAATGGAAACTTTTATTGCTCATCAAAAGTACAGTAAAAGATCTAATTCACTTAAATGGTTCGACCATAATTGTGCTACAGTAACTGAACAAAAAACAATAGCCTACAATGCATACACAAGATCAAAAACAAATGAAGCCTTTAATTACTTTAGAAACATCAGAAATCATGCCAAAACTGTATTAAATCTAACTAAATCAAACTTTCTCCACAAGCAGGCAAATAAACTTCTAAATAATCCAAATGATAACACAATATTTTGGTCTACTCTTAACTTATTCAAATCCAACTTCACTACTGCTTCATCCATTCCACCATTAAAATCTCCGACTGGCAATCTTGTAAGTGATCCACGAGGTAAAGCTAACCTTCTTGCGGATATTTTTTCCACTAACTCAACCTTAGATGAAATAAATCAAGATGTCCCTGTACTGTACTTAATTTTAATTCGCCTGAAATTCCCTCACACCCTCCCGCCCCGGCTACGCATTACATAAATATTCCCCGAAATCCGGGTGTTTTGGCCGAAAAACGTCTAGGCTAGGCTACCGTATCATTGTTATGCTGACTGCTTCCCGCATTCCCGCGCATCCCCAAGTGTAGCTGTGTTATTTACCTGTAGAATGGCGTTAAGTAGAGCTCTCTAAGTCAAGTGCTTGATTTGTGATGATGATTTTATTGGAGATAACTTTATGGCCAAAACAGCCACTTTACACTACTTTTCGATTCTTAACAACAACATACAGGCACACACGAACAAGCGACGCTCTCCTTCTTGTGGCCGGAGATGCGGGGCGTCGGTCCAGCCGGCTGTTGTTTACATGCGTCGGACCGACGCCTCGCACACCAAGGTCACAGGCTTTCAAGCAATGGTACAATGTTGTACCACCCGGGTTCCTGGGGGCAAAACATAATGGTACACACGTGTACCATCCGAGTTTGAAGGGTTAAGATCCACACCAGACATGTCAAAACTATTTTGCAGAATCTCTCCGTAGATAAAGCTCCTGGTCCTGATGAAATTCCTCCAATAGTACTTAAAAATTGCTCCTTGGTGCTCGCTCCTGTATTGGCAAATTTTTTCCGTCTGTGTACTCATACCTCATGCTTCCCAGTATCCTGGAAAGAAGCAAACATCCATCCAGTTCCTAAAAAAGGTGCCTCTTCAGATCCATCAAACTACAGACCAATAGCTATAACTTCCACTCTTGGTAAAGTCTTTGAAATTATATTAAATAATCACATAATTAAGCATCTTGAGAATAATAAATTAATCAGTGATAGGCAATATGGTTTTAGACGATGTCGATCAACTGCAGACATTCTTTGCCTTCTTACGCATCAAATCAACCAAGCTACAGACCAACATGGTGAAACACATACAATAGCACTGATATATCAAAGGCATTTGATAGTCTGGCATCAATCCTTATTGTCGAAGATGTCACACTACGGCCTTGCATCATTAGTTCCATTAATTTCTTCTTATCTTCATAACAGAAAAATATGTGTAATGGTAGATGGCCTTTATTCTCAATTTCACTCAATAAATGCTGGTGTTCCCCAGGGATCAGTTTTGGCCCCAACTCTGTGCAGGCTGCAGAGCTACTGCACCCACAGATCACCTACATCAAGAAACCAAAATCCTCAAAGTCAAAGACCATCTGGACATGAGAGGCACTCAATTCCTGGCAGCAGACTCCACAAACCAAGACCACCCACTAAACTACATGACAACACACCCACAGACACCAAGAAATATCAAAACAACACCCAGCACATGGTATCACACACAATTACTGTCCTCTCTCCCTCCCTGCCCACCCCGAACCAACTAGAAGCACATCCATACTCATATCTCTCACCGATCCATCCACTCACTCACAGACAACACGCAGCTCCAAGCACGACCTCCCGAAATCCATCCTTCTGAATCCTCCCTTCCTCGCTAGGACAGAGTCCACCTGGCCAGGCTGAGATGCGGACACCATCCAGCTCTCCTGAGCTATCAGAAGAGACTGGATGACTCCGTTGTCGACGCCTGCCCGGGATGTAACACAGCACCCCATACCATTAAACACATCATAGAAGACTGCATTTCACACAACCACTTACACCAACAACACAATCTACACTCAACGAGAGCTCTGTGGGAAAGCCCGATCGTGGCCATGGCCTTCCTCAGGGACTCGGGGCTGTTCGGCCAGGCAGCTTAGGGAACAACAACAACAACTCTGTTCCTCATTCATATCAATGATCTCATATTTACCACTCATAATCCAATACATTCCTACGCAGATGACTCAACACTCCCTTCACATTTACCAATTCTTTCACCCAACCCGATCTTATAAATTCAAAAATAAACACTGCAATTTCTCTGAACCAGGACCATTCTAGAATTAATGAATGGGGACAAAATAATCTAGTTTCCTTTAACCTATCAAGTGCGCATGGGGGTAATTGGAAACGTCCCCCTGTGCTGACGTATTTGAGGTGTTTCCGTCACTAAAATATTCATTGTACCATTAATAGCATTAATACTTATCCATATGCGCCTATTAGGGTTGATTATAAAGGTATTAACCTGAAACAACAATAAAACGAGTGAAAACAGCGTTTGGATGGTCAAAATCGGAGATATAGCCCGCGAGTTGTATAATGTATGGGTGAGGCAAGCTGCTTTCCCGCCAATTTCCCCCAAGGCCACTGAGACACAGTCGATCGATACTCTCTCTCTCTCTCTTGCACTCGCTTGCCATCAGTGATGACAACACCCTGCTTGCAACTCGCTAATGTTAGCACGAAAATATACCTCAGAATAAGGGAATAACAGGGAAAATAGGTGATAACTGAAGGAGAGGAGGAAAGTGGGGAAGGAGGGGAGGTAGAGGACTGAGATTTTGCATGGCCCAGGGGCCAAAAAAAAATAAAAAAATAAAAAATAAAAATAAACAAAATATTTTTTTTTCGATGTCAAAAGTTGATTTTTTTTTTTCACTCACTCTTAAGAGTCTCCCAGCAGTCCGCCAGGGGAACTCTTAAGAGTCTCCCAGCAGTTCCCGGGTTAATGCACAGAAAACCAAGTACATTCAATTTTCTAACCGACAGAATCTCACTGACTCCCATATATGTTTTAATGATGTAAATATTCCCACTTCCCCTAGTATTGACATTCTCGGTGTAATATTAACTACAGGTACTAACTTGAGCTGGACACATTATGTTAGAAGCATTGCTAAGAATGCCTCTAAAAAACTGGGACTCCTGTACAGAGTTCGAGAATTCTTCACTGACGAGCAGTTGGCCGTAAAGCTGATGAGGAAAATGGAAAGTTGGGTGAGGAGGATAAGAAGAAGTTTTTCTGGAGAGTGAGGGACGGGAAATTGAGGAAGTGGCTTATAAGAATGGAAGGGAGAGGGAGAGCAGGGAGGGAAGAGAATGTGACAGAAGTTGTGGCAGAGATGGAGAGCAGAGTGGAAGCGTCTCGGGGAGAGGCAGAAGAAGCTGCAGACCCAGCGCCAGTAGTGTGAGGGGGGGAGTAGGGCACGGACAGGAGGAGCGGAATGATGTAGCTGCTGAAGGAATGGTAGAAAGATTAAGGATTATGTTTAGTAATGTTGATGTGTTTACCCAGGACAAGAAAAGAGAACTGATATGTAGGTTGGAGGATAAAGAGGAAAAACCTGATGTCATAGCCTTACAAGAAGTAAGACCAAAAAATGCTAGAATTGAAAGGGAACTGGTGGAGTATAGTTTGGAGGGTTTTGAGTTGTACGAGAGGAATGCTATTAGAGCAGAGGTTGGAAGAGGACTGTTTATTTATGTAAGAAAAGAGCTCAAGGTAAATGAGGTGGATATGAGACAGCAGTATTGTGAGTATTTGTGTATTGAATTAAAATGTACAAGAGGGTCAATTCTAATTGCGTCTATATATAGAAGCCCAAATAATAGTAGGGAAGAGGATGATAACCTACTAAAAGCAATGGAGGAAATAGATAATAGAGAGAACAAATATGAGATTTTGATTGGTGATTTCAATTTGCCAAGGATCAACTGGGCAAATTGTACTACTCCAGCGGGACAGGGTAGCCTTGAAAACAAGTTTATAGAGAAAGTAAGAGATTGTTTTTTAACGCAACATATTACAGAGATGACAAGATATAGAGATGTATTAATAATAATAGTTCTTAAAGCTAGCGCATGCTAAGCTAGCTAAGGATAGCTCAATAAGGCCGATTAGGCGTATTTCCATTGGGGTCCTGTACTACTACCCCATCCCTTTGCTCAAGAGGGATGGTAACGACTCAGTGCTTGTGAAAAATCTTTAATGCGCCGAGCGTAGGCGCGAACCCGGGCCTTCTGGGTGGAAGTCCGAGACGCTAGTCACTACACCAAGCGAGCCGGGATGCAGAGGAGTGTACTTGATTTAATTTTTAGCAATGAGGAGGATATAGTGGAACATGTCAATGTGGATAGCCCTATAGGTCGTAGTGACCATGCCTGTATAAGTTTTAGTTGCAATATTAAAACAGAGAGGGATGATAGAAGCAATACAAAAATATACATGTATGACAGAGCAGATTATGAGCTGCTGAGAAAGTGTCTGGACATTGGTGAACGGTGAAGATGCTGAAGGAATGTGGAGGAAGTTTAGAGTCAAAATGGAGGATGTTATATCCAAATGTGTACCAGTAAGGGAATATAAGGATAAAACAAAATTGAGGAAAAGAACGAACCCAGAATTACCAATGAAAAGAAAGCTGTGGACTTTGATAAGAAGAAAGAAACGATTGTGGGATAGATTAAAAGTGTTAAAAAAGAACAGGGGGTCTAGTATAGAAGCTAAAGTAGTGGATTTGGAACGTAGACAAATAAACAATAAAATAAGGTGGGAGACAAGGAAAGGGAGAGAGAGATTGCAAGAAACGTGAAGGATAATCCAAAAAATATTCTGGAAATACATTCAGGATAAGTTAACGAGAAGAGTAGGGATCCCGGCGCTGGTAGGGGGGTTGGATGATGGGAGTAGAGCGGAAACGGATAAGGAGAAAGCAGAGGTGCTGGGGAAATACTTTGGGGGGGTACTAACAGTTGAGTCGGATGATGCAGTGCCAAATATTCCCATCAAACAGGCACCTGCACTAGAATTAATAGAGTTTTCCCATTGCCAGAATAAGAAGGGCTATAGAAAAAATTAACAGAAGTAAGTCCCCGGGACCGGATGGGATACACCCAAGAATCATAAAGGAAGGAGGTGAAATGTTATTTGAGATATCGTTTAATACAGGACAAATCCCGATGGACTGGAGAGAGGCGAACATAATACTGTAGCTATATTTAAGAAGGGAAAGAGAAATGACCCAGGAAATTATAGACCAGTCAGTTTGACAAGTGTTGTGTATAAACTAATGGAAACAGTAATTAGAGAAGGAATAATGGAGCATATGAAATCAAACCAACTTTTCAGTGGGAGACAGTTCGAATTCTTGCCGGGGAGGTCGACGGTACTACAGCTAATTAAGGTGGTAGATGATTGGATGCAAATTCTAGAGGATGGTGATGTAATAGACGTGGTATATTGTGATTTTATGAAGGCCTTCGATAAGGTCCCACATAAAAGGTTAATAGAGAAAGTTAGAAGCTATAATATAGGGGAGAAATGTGTGATATGGATAGAAGCCTTCCTGAAAGATCGGAGACAGAGGGTGCTGGTGAATGGAATAGGCTCGGGGTGGAGGGAAATTATAAGTGGGGTTCCTCAGGGATCTGTGTTGGGACCACTACTGTTCGTTATATTTATCAACGACTTACCTGAAGTTATAACTAATGGAAGTGAGGTATACCTGTATGCGGATGACACTAAGATGTATAGAAGAGTGAGGAGTAAGGAAGATGTGGGTTTGCTTCAAGGAGATGTGGATGGCATGAAGGGATGGTCTGAGCATTGGTTAATGCCTTTTCATCCAAAAAAATGCAAGTACATGCGGATTGGGACAAGCAAGATAGACAAGGTAGGATACAGTATGTATGAAGCGATGGAGGAAGTGAATGCAGAAAAGGATATAGGAGTAGTGATAGACAATAAGTTAAATTTCTCAGAACATTTAGCAGAAAAGATACACAAAGCCAATAGAATTGTAGGGCTGATAAGGACATTTGTGTCACTTGACGAAGAAATCTTCAGGAATCTCTATACAGCGCTGGTTAGGCCGCACCTGGAATATGCAAACCAGGTGTGGGCTCCATATATGGTAAAGGATATAGAAGCAGTGGAGAAAGTGCAGAGGAGAGCTAACACCAACGTTGAAGAACGCGGGCTATGAGCAGAGGTTGAGGGCACTGGGGCTTCCGACACTGGCATATAGGAGAAAGAGAGGGGATATGATAGAGACTTTTAAGATAGTGTCAGGAAAGTATGATGAGGATGTGTGTGAAGGTATCTTCTTGATGCGGGAGGGAACAAGAATGAGAGGACACTCAAAGAAAATTTACAAAGAAAGAAATAGGCTTGAGAAGGCAAAGAACTCATTTTGTGATAGAGTGGTAAATGAGTGGAACGCACTGCCCCAGTATGTAGTCGATTCCGAATCAATAAGGGAGTTTGAAAGTAATCTTGATAAAGCATGGGGAAGACAAGATTTGAAGTTTGATTATAAAGCAAAAATACAGAATACTGTAGTAAAAATGTTGCGTCTGCTACCGCCGCCGCCAACACCATGAACGACCACAGCAGTGCAAGTACTGGCACTGAGCTGGATACACAGGCCTAGTTTGCCTTTTTCCAGAGGATCTACTGTAAGAAACTGTAAGTAATATTTTTTTATATAAAAGTCATGTGCATTCTCAGATGGATTACTGTTCACCCCTGTGGAGTGGAAGTGGAGTGGTTGCATTGAGGCAGTTGGCCAAAATTCAAAATAAAGCTATTAGATTAATCAATAATCCTGCAATCACACAGGACCTTCCTACATTATCCATACGAAGAAACGTTGCATCCCTTGCATTATTCTACAGATATTTTCACAGCAATTGTTCCGAAGAACTTGCTTCAATTGTGCCGCCTCTCCACATCTTTCCCCGTAGAACTAGGGCAGCTGAGAGCGCCCATGAATTTACACTTTCTCCTCCACAATGCAGAACTTCTGCTTATCAAAATTCATTTATCCCCAGAACTACTACTCTTTGGAATTCACTTCCCTCGAGTTGCTTTCCACAAACTTACAATCTACAACAGTTTAAATCCAGTTGTTACAAACATTTTATGAATGGAGGGTGCCTTTAGGCACATGGACTTTTTTGTTTTATCTGTGTTTTTCCTTCCTCCGTTCATTGTCTCTTAACCCTTCCTACCCGGTCTGCCTTAGGTAAGGACAGCACGAAAGAAGGGCCGCTACCCAGTATGCCTTATCTAAGGCATGAGCTTAATAGCCTAATTAAGCTTGGTCCGAACGTCGTGCGTACGACTTATGTCAACAAACCCAAGCGTTCGTCACCGCACCTCCGAAAACAAGGAGAAGACTCCTCAATGTTATTGTTCTGACGTCATGACGAAATTAGTGTCTAAAAAGCCCCCATATTGGCAACATCTCTGCAATATTGGCTCCACTGAAATCGTCATCACAACTGAACCAGTTGACTTACAGAGCTCTACTCAATGCCAAAATACAGATTGAAAACCGCACTACAATTATAGATGAGTGGGAAAGTTCTAGCAGTGAAAATAAACATAAATACGGTAGCCTAGGCCTAGACGTTTTTCAGCCATATCGCCCGGGTAGGGGCGACCGTCATTTGGTAAGGCAGCCCGGGGAGGAAGGGTTTATAATAAAAAAAAAAAAAAAAAAAAAAAAAAAAAAAACACAGTAAGACATGGGTCGGCTGCAGGATGACATAAATGTACAGTAGTGTTTCAGTGGACCAAGGAAAACTAATGCGTTTTCATGAAGAAAATTTCCAATTGATATGATACGGAGAGGATAATGTCATGAAAGGGAACACAAATTACATAATGGAATCCAACCACATTATAGAGCATAAAGGTAGTGTAAAGGACCTTGGGGTGTTAATGTTTGAAAACATGGGATTCAAAGAACATAACCAAGTCAAAGTTGCAGGGGACAAACGGCAAATAGTTTGGTTTCTACTGTACATACATTTAGAACACTCAGTGAATTGTCTATGATACATACATACAGTGTACAACTATATTGTCTATGATACATACATACAGTGTACAACTATATTGTCTATGATACATACATACAGTGTACAACTATATTGTCTATGATACATACATACAGTGTACAACTATATTGTCTATGATACATACATACAGTGCACAACTATATTTCAGCTGGTAAATCTGTTAAATATTGATATCTACAGTTCCAACTACCATATAGCCCAAAACTCACAAGCATTTAATTGATGCCCCGAAGTATCAGTATACAGTACTGTACAGTATAAAGTCCCGGATGTCAGTTGTCGTACCAAGCACCAATCACCTGAAATATAAACACAATAGCATTAACATCAGGTGGATGGAACTTATCAGCCTTGGTTGTCAACCTATCTGGGGGAGTAAACCTTATACAAATCCTTACTGCTCACCTTAGGGTGAAATCACACATATCACTTTACACACCCATCACTCATCAGCCTAAATAAACAAAAATTATTATAACTAGGAATAAATTATCTAAATAACCTTAACCTAACCTGATGATTTATGCCTTGTTATATAGCTATTGACATATATTAAACCCTCTCACCACGGAAGGGCTCTTGAACGCCCATAAAAAAGCATATAACAGGTACCCGGAAGGGCTCTTGAACGCCCAGTGGTTGAAAGCCTGTGAGCTTCGTGTGCGAGGCGTCGGTCCGACGCATGTAAACAACAGCCGGCTGGACCGACGCCCCGCATCTCTGGCCACAAGAAGGAGAGCGTCGCTTGTTCGTGTGTGCCTGTATGTTGTTGTTAAGTATCGAAAAGTAGTGTAAAGTGGCTGTTTTGGCCATAAAGTTGTCTCCAATGAAATCATCATCACAACTCAACCAGTTGACTTAGAGAGCTCTACTTAATGCCATTCTACAGGTAAATAACACAGCTACGCTTGGGGATGCGCGGGAAGCAGTCTGATTAACAAATATACGGTAGCCTAGCCTAGATGTTTTTCGGCCAAAACACCCGGGTTTCGAGGAATATATATATAATACATAGCCGGGGCTGGAGGGTTAAGGCTGATGATTGTGATCGGTGTGTGTGTGAACTGTGAAGTGTTCCGCCCGATAACACAACACTTAGCAAAGTATTTTCCGTACTTTCTGAAGTTTGAAAAAAATAATAAAACACGTACTGGTACTGGACAGTATAAAACTACACTAGCTAATAACAAATAAAATAATAGAAAAACATAATTTTATATTAATCACACCAACAGCCATTGGGAAAAAAATAAGGGAAGGATGTACAGTAGTATCCGGGCGTACGGTTGTCATGTTTACATAGGTTGTGCGCTCGCGGTTACGTTACCGTCTATTTTGAATGCACTATTTTCTGATATTTGGCCCCTGCTGGCAATATATATAATGATGGGTGTAGGGCCAACTCGGCCCATCTATGATTACCAACTCGGCCCGTCTTGCATTACCAACTCAGTACCAACTCGGCTGGTCTTTCATTACCAACTTGGCCCATATATTTGAAAATCTTTTATCAGTGTTTTGAACAACGGATTCAAACTTTAGTGGTTTGAGAACTTTGAGTCAATATATGTAGGTCCACCAAAGATAAAGAAAGGCTTGGTAAAAATTGAAGAGATCCCGGACAGCCTTTTTACTACAGTAGTTATTTTGTTTGGTTAGGTTAGGTAAAAAGGCTGTCCAAGGTCTCTTCAATTTTTACCAAAGGCTTCAAAGAAAATTAGTGATAGGCTACAATCATTTGAAAGATATTAATTTTCAAAACGCGTAACGTTGAAAAACTTTAGTCAGTGATTCGAACAATGATTACTTTCGTGGTTTGAGTCCATGTAAGTAGGCCCACCACGGATAAAGAAAGGATTCAAGTTTGCCTTTTAGTCGACGGAGAAGTGCTAAGAAAACAGAGAGCCAAATATTGTATGTTAAACACTTAGCCTACGATTGGTAGAGTAGAATATATACCATAAGGAAGGGTATTAGGTTAGGCCATGTGGTCCGAGTTGGTAATGAGCCATGTGGGCCGAGTTGGTATGTAATGAACCAAGTTGGTATTTGATGGGCCGAGTTGGACTGTATTTATAATGATGACAATAAGTCATGAGGGGGGGTAAGGGATCCCTTAGCCTATTATTGTAGGAATGAGTTGTGTTACCGGGCGTACGTCGTGTAAACACGTAAGTTGATGTCAAACAGCGAGGGTGTGGGGGTGGCAGCCCCCACCCATAATACTAGGATAGGTTAGGCTAATGTCCTTTCAAAGGGGTATAGCCTAGTAAACAATAGGATATACCCAGTCAGAGGTAGGTCACGTAGGTGATACGCCCGATAACACAATTTTGCCTTAGGCCAATTGTATCCCACCGTTCCCACGGCAGTCAAAATAGACGGAAAACATGACCGCGAGCTTGCGAGTAGCCTAGTGTAAAAAAGGCAGGCGATACACCCGAATACTACATCCTTTCCATAAATAATTAGGCCTATATATATAAACTCACGATTCCTCATCTAATGGCTTATTGGGTAATAATGCAGTGGGTGAAAGCGGTCAAATTAGAAGCGAAAGTAACTACGAGCGTACGACATATGTAAACAAAGCGACGATGCGCCCACTGTAATTACATAGTCGCACGCTCATAGTTACATTCGCGTCTAATTTGACTGTTTTTTTTTTTTTGCAAAATTATTTCACGGCCAGTTGTTATTTGCCCCTGCTGGTACCGTAACATATATGATGATGACAATAAGTCATAGGTGTGAGGGCCCCCATTACCCCATTATTGTATCCCACGGCCAGGTGTTGGGTAAATTGTTGGAAAAACTAAATAAGATGGTCACTAATTTTACCATGGATTTTTTTATTTTTCCCTGTTAGTTTTCATCAATATACTGTATAGTGTTTGGAAATAATTACAACCCTCGGCAAAACCGTTTTCCCCATTATACAACGATCTTAAGACACGCCACCCGATAGTGGGGAGGGCTATGAAGTACAAAGGAGTACAAAGTACAAAGGAAATCAAGCAACAACAGATCTAGTGACCCTTCTAGGTTGCTTGTCCTCCAAAACACTGAGGATCAAGTGTCCAAACAGTGGTTTAGAGTAGGTAAGGGAACATTGGAAAGGGAATTACTGCCCTGGAACTAATGTCCGTGGCAGGATTAGGAAGTTAGTAGGGGACAGATGGGTTAGTAACTGAGGGGGGGATAAAATAAAGTTATTCATTTACAAACGCAGTCAGTCGCGGGTTTGATGCGAGATATTTGTCTAGGCGGAGTTTAAATGAATCAACGGTGATGCAGTCTATAACGTTTCGGGGAAGCCCATTCCACAAGTTGACAACTCGATTGAAGAAGAAATTCTTAGATTCGTGTGAGTTAAAAAGATTTACCAATAATTTTGCAACCGTTTCCCCGCGTGTAATTAGATTGGTCGATAGTGAGTACTTACTACAGTTCATATTGTCGATGCCTTTGATGATTTTGAACACTTGAATTAAGTCACCTCTTAATCTGCGCTGGGTTAAAGGAAATAGATTTAATTCTCTAAGACGCTCTTCGTATGGTTTGTTCTTTAGGCTAGGTATCATTTTGGTAACTCTACGTTGAACTCGTTCTAGCTTGTTTATATCTTTTTGGTAATAAGGGCACCAGGATTGAACGCAGTATTCCAGAAGAGGGCGGACTAAGGAATTGTAAAGGGTTAGGATAACTTCTTTGGATTTATGCTCAAATGACCTGCCTATAAAGCCAATTATTTGTTTGCCTTCTTAACAACTTCTGAACATTGTTGACTCGGTTTTAGGTTACTCGATATTGTTACTCCCAGATCGGTTTCTCTGTTTACATTCTTAAGCTGAGTGCCATTCATCGAATAGTTTGCTTTCTCATTTAGGTATCCGATATGTAGTACTTTACATTTATCCGCATTGAAACTCATTTGCCAAATTTGGGCCCAACATGACAATTTATCTAGATTGTGTTGCATATCGTCAACTTGTTCTTTTGAGAGTACGCTATTTGCAATTTTTGTATCGTCAGCAAATTTTGAGATTGTACAGGTGAGACCCTCATCTATGTCGTTGATGTAAATTAGAAAGAGAATTGGTCCTAGTACCGATCCCTGGGGTACCCCGCTACTTACATTGGTCCATTTGATGCCTTACCGTTTATGACTACTCTTTGCTTTCTGTCGCTGAGCCAATTTTCTATCCATTTCAACACACCGTCTTGTATTCCATGCGCTTTTAGTTTTAGCAGTAAACGTTTGTGGGGAACTTTGTCAAAGGCCTTTTGAAAATCAAGGTATATAATATCTACAGCTTTACTCTCATCGTAGAGGTTGAGGATATCGTGGAAGAAGTCTAAGAGGTTTGTTAAACAGGAACGTTTTTTACGAAAGCCGTGTTGAGTATCTTTAAGTATGTTATTTTCCTCTAAGTGATTTACGAGTCTGTCTCGTATGACCGTTTCTAGCATTTTACATACAACTGAGGTTAAGCTAATTGGACGATAGTTACTGGGTAGGGATTTGCTGCCTTTTTTGAATATCGGTGTTACGTTGGCTAGCTTCCACTGATCGGGCATAGTTCCAGACTGCAAGGATTTATTGAATAGTAATGTCAGTGGTTTAGAGAGCTCATCCTTAGCTTCCTTTAGAACTCTAGGCGAGATTGTATCAGGTCCTGGCGTTTTATTTACCTTGAGTTTATCTAAACAATTCAATACTTCTCTCTCTGTAACGGTGATATTGCTAGAACATCTGAATTATCAATCTGAATCGGCGATGGTGTAGGGATATCACTGAGGTCTTCTGTTGTAAAAACTGATGCAAAGAAGGTATTGAGGGCATTACTCATTTGTTCTTCGTCTTTGGTGTATTCTCCATTTTCATCGACTAACGGTCCAACAGTTGAAGTAACGACTTTTTTCTTTCTGATATAACTATAGAATTCTTTCGGGTTTGTTTTACTTTGATTCGCAATATGTAACTCTAAGGTCTTTTTACTTTGCTTAATTAACTTTTTGGCTTTGCGTCGTAGCTCTACAAATTTCAGCCGTTCTTCGTCATTTTGTGAGGATTTTAATCTATCATTAGCAAATTTTTTAGCAAGCAGGCAGTTTGAAATATCTTTATTCCACCATTTGGGCTTATTATTATGGCCTGGACGCCGAGTTTTCGATGGTATGCAGTCTTGCACTGCTTTTAGGTAAGTGGCTTCGAATAACTTCCAAGATGTATTTATGTCGTTATTGTGAATTAAAAAGCTCCAGTCAGTTTCTTTAAACATAGCTCTAAGTTTATGGAAGTTTGCTTTCTTGAAATTAGGGACTTTTTCGATGCTACTATTTGGTTCGTTACTAGTAAACTTTAAAGTGAAAGTTATCGTACGATGGTCGCTGTTACTGAATTCATCACCAACATTCAAATTCTCTATTAATTCCTCTTTTGTTGCAAGTACAATGTCAAGAACGTTATTACCACGGGTCGGCGTTCCAACAAATTGATAAAGCGAACTCTCTTGCAAGTTCGTATACAAGTCATGTCCGGAGTGTGAAGTAAGAGTATCGCCCCACTTGGTCACAGGTAAATTAAAGTCACCAAAAATTACGGTATCTTGTGAGTTACTTACATCTGCAATTTGTTCGTAAATTTCTCGGTCAGTTTGCACTGATTGAGCTGGAGGTCTGTATATTAATGCAAGTATTATTTTGGTACCTTTATTATTCTTTATTAGCACAAAAGATGCGTCGACGTTCACAATTTGAGGTTTTGACAAGAGGGTAGGGTTAAGACTTTCTTTGATATAAAGTAAAACGCCACCTCCATTTCGATTTATTCGGCTTTTCTCAAACATTACATAACCGGGAAGTGAATACTCTGCTAAAAAGTCTCTATCTTCTGTATTGAGCCAAGATTCTGTTATGCCAATCACATCATAATTTTCTGTAAACACTAGCTCCTCTAAATCTGAAAATTTATTGCGTATGCTACGAGCGTTTGCATAGAAAACCTTTAAATTTGTTATTTTAGAACTCACGGAACGCTCTTTAATAATATTTTTGGTTCTTGTTGGATCTACATTTATGTTCATGGCTGTCCTCGGTCCTCGCTGTCTTCGGTCCTTATCGCTGGTGGTCCTCGGTTGCCTCTGTTTTTTTCTTGGCGTTGGATGATTTATGTCACTGCTGCTTCTTCTCGGATGGCGTTTTTTGATCCATGGCTGCGGACTGCTTCGTGTAGGAGACGACCCATGCGTGCTGAACCCACAGGGTTTAGATGAGTGCCATCCTTGCGGAACAGAGTAGGCTGGTTGTAGAAGTTGTCCCAGAGGTTGATGAATTCAACTTCTTCCCTCAGACACAAATGTTTTAGTCGGCTATTTGTGCTGAAAGCCTTGTCGTAGAATTGGTCAGGTGCGTCGATCTTGGGGAGAATGCCTGAGATGATGATATGCCTTGACTTGTTTTTGTAGTGCTGGATCATCTTGCGATATTTCTCCATCAACTCTTCGGATTTGGTGCGCATGACGTCATTTGAACCAGCATGGATGACAAAAAGGGTATTTTCATTTGCATCCTTTGTGGTATCTTCGAAGGCTTCCACAATGTCGTCCAGTCCAGCTCCTGGGATGCAAAATCTTTTTCGTTGATTTGGGACTCTGTCGCAGAACTCTTCGACCTGTCCTCGTAGGATGGAATCCCTAGGATGGAATCTCGTACAGGGAAAATGAGGGGTTAAATGCGTAAAACGTTGATAAAAACGTATTTTAGCAAAACTTGGCTCGGGTTTGAAGGTATTTCAAAGGCCTAAAACCCAATATTTCGAAAACCCAAGCCAAGTTTTGGCCAAAGCTGGGCTTGGATTTTGCGAGTTTGTAGACAAAAAAATTAGGGTAGGATGTAGTGAGCGGGCGTACCGCCATCTTTGGGGCGTACCGCCATCTTTGTTTACATTAAGCGTAGTGGCGTCGGACCTTTCCCCTCATGTTCCCGTCTATTTTAACCTAACCTAACCTAGTATTCATGTAGTACAGTAATGACAGGGGGCAAATACCAGAAAATATATAACCTAACCTAACCTAGTATTCATGTAGTACAGTAATGACAGGGGGCAAATACCAGAAAATATAGCGTCGAAATAGACGGGAACGTAAGTGCGACCGCGGCGATCGCCCTATGTAAACAATGACGACCGTACGCCCGAACTCTACATCCATCCCAAAAATGACAGAAACCTCATTTAGAAATTTGGCTCAGGTTTCCCGAAATTGCAAAGCCATAAAACCCGAATTTTGGAAAACCCGAGCCAAGTTTTGGCAAAACTTGGATCGGATTTTGAGAATCGAAAAAGACTAACAAAATGTCGGAAATCGGCTCATGATTTCCCTAATTGCAAAGCCATATAACCAGATTTATCGAAAACGTAGCACTTATTTAAATTATAAATATCCAGTAACATAGACCTAGTACATTGGATACAAGACTAATCCACACCTAACGCCTACAATGTGTCCGTAGTACCTAGTAGGCCTACGTGGGATACAACACGAACCATACGGTGCCTAATAGTCTAATCGTGTTTCTGAGACGTAGTATATTAAGCCTTCAAGCCCGGGTGGTACACGTGTGTGCCATTATGTTTTGACCCGAGGAACCCGGGTGGTACAACATTGTACCATTGCTTGCGTATGTGCTTTCGAATGGCGCGCGTAAACATTTCGTTCCGTGGTCGCTAGGTGACGCCACCAGACACGCCACCAAAACAGTCTCTACCCTGCCGCCAACATGGATACTAGCCCAAAAAGTGATTCCCCTGTGTCCGATTCCATGCTCTCCTTCGTCGCCTGCCCAGGTTCGTCGCGCCCTAACGCAAAGGCACGTACAAGATGCGTTGACTCCCGGAGGTATTGAAATAGCTTTGAGGAGTTATGAACGTGGTGAAGGACAAAATAGTGTTGATACTGGGCAGTGATAGCTCCGAGTCTTATCAGTCGCACTATAGTGAAGATTTAGACGATCTAGATGAAATTCATCAAAGAGACGCGCAATTTGTTGGATTTGAGCATGACGATGAAAGTGATGATAGTACTGAACGTGATATAGTTGTGCAAGGTGATGAGAGTGTAGTGAGAGTGAGCGAATGGGACAGCACTAGGTCGACTGCCAAGTTTAGGTTGAGTGACACGACACCTAGCCCTTCGCCAGTTAAATCCCCATTCAAGATACGTTTTTATAAGAAGCAAGTTCTTGAAAAGGCGGCCGTGGCAGCCAGGAAAGAGGCCCTAAAACTTGGTGAGGGAGCAGGGCGGGGGGGTGCCAGTGGGGCTGAGCGTGAGGGTGGGGTTGGCCCGCCATTGTCTTCCTTATCTACCGACGACACCCAAGTTGCCCCAGGGCGCCCATTCTTCCCACCACCACCAGCACTGCCTAGGGTTGAGGACCCCCCACTTTCGGCCTATTTTACCCCCTATTTCCCCCCGAGAGGAGACATACTACAGAAAAGGGAAAAGGGAGAAAATATGTGAAAAAAGGAGCTACAAGTAGGCGCTCTTTGTTCGAGGCTCCCGCGGCTTCCACCCCTGCCGGTCCCAGCCATACGCCCCCGCAACTTTCCCCAGGGTCCAATTCCAGCTACAACAGAGGTTCCTGACGATGTATTTACCTAATTGTATTTACCTAATTGTAGTTTACAGGAGTTGAGCTAAGCTCGTGTTGTCCCGTCTCTCAGTCTACTTTTTATCCAATTTTTTCTTGAAAATATGGATGTTCCTTGCCCCCACCACCTCCTCCTCCAACCCATTCCATTTGTCAATACATCTATAGGGGAAGCTAAACTTCCTGATATCGTTCTTGCAGGTAGGTCTTTTTACTTTGTAGCTGTGGCCTCTAGTTATTCCTGTATCCATAATTAATATATCCTCCCTATCCAGCCTCTCCAGCCCCCGGGTACATTTGTACATCATTATCATGTCTCCCCTCTCTCTCCTCTCTTTTAGACTCGGTAGATTTAATTTGTCTAGCCTCCCTTCATATGGCAGTTCTCTGAGACTTGGAACCAATCTAGTGACTGCTCTCTGGATTCTTTCTAACTTGTGAATATGCTTCTTTAGATGCGGGGACCACACCACTGCTGCATACTCCAATCTTGGTCTAATCATACTCTTCATAATTTTCGCTACCATGGTCTCATCCAAATAGTTCAGAGCAACTTTCATATTCCCGGCCATTGCATACATTCCGCTAAAGAGCTTGTTAATATGTTTCTCCGGCGACAAAGTATCTTGTATAATCAACCCTAAATCTTTTTCTTTTTCGGCCTTGCTAATTTTATTATCTCCCATCCTGTACTCCCAATTTGGTCTATTCACACTTCTTCCCATATTTAACACATGACATTTACTTATATTAAATTTCATTTTCCACTTGGTGCTCCATTCGTATATTTTATCTAAATCCCCTTGCAGCTCCTCACAACTACTTTTATTTGTTATTTGTCTCATAATTTTTACGTCATCTGCAAACATTGACATGTAAGAGTTTATGCCTATCGGCAGGTCATTCACGTACATAAGGAACATGAGAGGTGCCAACACAGATCCCTGCGGCACACCACTCTCAACTTTCCGCCACGATGAGTAAGTTCCTCTAATGTTGGTCCTCATTTCCCTATCTGTTAAATAGCTCTCCATCCATTTCAGCAAACTCCCCCTGACACATCCTAGCGTCTCAAGCTTAGATAACAATCTCTTATGTGGTACCTTATCGAATGCTTTGGAAAGGTCTAAGTAGACGCAGTCCACCCATCCGCCTCTTTCTTGGAGTACATCTATCACCCTACTGTAATAACATAGCAAACTGGTAACACAAGATGTCCCTTCTCTGAATCCAAATTGCTTTGGGGTTATTATTTTTTCTCTCCAACATTTTCATCCATCTCTTCCTAATTAGCTTTTCACAAATCTTGCATACAATACTAGTAAGTGAAACTGGTCTATAGTTTAGAGGGTCCTCAGGGTTTCCATTCTTGTATATCGGAATGATATTAGCTCTTTTCCATTCAACAGGAACCTGTCCTTTATCTAAGGAAGCTTGAATTATGTCCCTCACTGGCTCCACTAATTGCTCTGCACACTCCTTTAAAACCCAGGCAGACACTTCATCCGGTCCCATAGCTTTCCTTACTTCAAGTCCTCTCATCGCAGATAACAGCTCATCTCTAGTTATTTCAATCTTACTAAGACCACTCTCCAGTACTCCCGCCTGTGGTTCGTCAAAACCTTCCTCTCTAGTAAAAACTGACCCCAATTTGTTATTCATTACCTCACACATGTCCGATACATTTTCATACGTCCTAGCATCAACTCTTAATTTAGTAATTTGTTTCTTTACCTTCAACTTACTGTTTATATATTTATAAAATAATCTAGGGTCACTTTCACATTTATTACTATGTTCTTCTCATAGTTCATTTTAACTTGCCTAATTATGTTAACATATCTATTCCTCTCCTGTTTATATTTATTCCGATTACTCTCAGTGTTCCTTCTTCTTAATCTAGCCCAAGCTGCATCACGCCTACCCAAAGCTCTTTTGCATTTCAAATTAAACCAATCTTTCTGCTTAGTAAAATTTCCAGTTTTATATCTTGGGACAAACATATTGGTTCCTACTCTATAAATTTCGAGGAATCTACTATATTTACCTTGTACGTCCCGTTCCTTCAAAATAAGATCCCAATCTACTCCCTCTAAATATCTTTTCAAGGATACATAATCAGCTTTACTATAATTTAATCTGTCATTTATGTAGCTATTGTCTAATCTATTGGCATTACTCGAGGTCAACTTCCATTTTAGTAATAGGTGATCACTTTTACCTACAGGACATAGATAGTTTATATCACTAATTTCGTGAGGATCTTTTGTAAAAATCAGATCGAGTTTAGAAGGTTCGTTATTACCCCTCATTCTTGTATTTTCCTTCACATGTTGTGTAAGTACATTTTCCGTAACCAACTCCACTAGCCGACTTCCCCAAGATCTCTGATTTGGCCCTGCATCTCCCGATTCCCAATCAACCTCACTACAGTTGAAATCTCCTACCAAGATCAATCGATTCTTCCTTAAAAGCAATCTTCTCAACGACTGAATCATATCCTCTACCATCTCCTCAAACTCCAACTCCCTCCATGCTCTGGTCTTTGGTGGCATGTAAGCTACTGCTATGTCTAGCTTTTTTCCTTCTATATCATTGAGTTCAACTGCCATTATTTCTGCCTTGTCATTATTTAACTCCACGTGCTTTGCTGTCATAGGGTTCTTAACTAATACTGCCACTCCACCTCCCCTTTTACCCTTTCTATCATTTCTCCATATATTATATCCTTCACTAAACACTATGTTGCTGTCAAAGTCCTGGTTCAGCTTTGTCTCTGTCAAACAGACTATCTGTGGTTGATCTTTTCTTAATATATTATCTAACTCTACCTTTTTACTGTTTATTCCATCTATATTAGTGTAGTAGCACAGTATATTTGAATCCACCTCCTTGTTTCTCTTCCCTCTCTGCCTCCTACCAGGTTCACCTCCTCCTCCTCCATCCCTTCCCTGACCCAGTTCCACCTCCCCCACTAATTCTATTCTCCTCCCCCCTCTCTCTCCCTCTGTTCCACCCTCTCCACCACATCCTGGCTCTCTCTCCGGTCCCCTGCTCCCTGCATTATCTCTCGCTCCGTCTCCTTGCTTTGACTTCGTACTTGTCTCTCTGTCTCTTTCCCTATCACTCCTCTTACTTTCGGTTCTTGGTGGCTCCTGATGTACCACTTCCTTACTTGCCCTTCCCTTATTCTCCAAAAAATTTCTTCTTTTGCTCTTCAGACAACTTTCCATTCTCTTCATCAGCCTTAGCTTGGAGTTCCCTTAACTGTTCTCGTTCTTCTACACTTAGGTCCTTTTTTACCCTTATATGATTCAGCTCTGTCGAATTTAATTTCCAGCTCACATTGGCTACTGCTTCTGCTGTTGATCTAAACTTTAGTTCCACTCTTAGTGGTCTCATCTCGCCCTTCTTATATATTCCTAACCTTCTCACCTCCTCCAGTTCTTTTACCCATCCATAACCCTCGTCTAAGTAATCCAGTATCCCCTTGACTTTCACAACATCCCTTTCCTTTCTTACCTTCATATCTGCCAGGTGCTCTTCCACATCTCCAAAGATTACTACACACTTACCTCTATCTATTGTCTCTCTCACTACCTTCTCTTTCTTCTTTAAAACTTGCACTACATTTTTTTCAAACTCTTTCTTTTCCTTTTCTCTCTCTTCCTTCTGCTCCTTCACAATTTCTTCAAGGGCTACCATCGTGGCACTCTCTACCCTTGTCCACTCATTTTTTACCTCACTAATTCCTTTTACTTCCTCACTCAGGTGGCCCTCATATTCCTTAAGCTGAGCCTTGAGTGCCACATTTTCCGACGCTAACTCGTCTACTCTGGCCATCACTGCCTCTAGGCTGTCACTTACTGGCCTAGGCCTATCCACCCCGCTAGTAACGCCACACATATCGGACAAAACTTCTACTTTAGCCCCTAACTCCTTCCTCCAATTTTCCATCACTCCCCTCCATCTCACAAGACCCATTAATTGTTTTTTCATACTTGCCAACTGATCATCCTTGTCCTCGGTGATAAAGCCTTCAAATTCATAATCCTCCTCATCCCCAGCTAGGCTTTCACGCCTTCCCGCCATCGCGAGGTGGTCGTCTGCCAGCCTAAAAACAACAATCGCCCCACTATCCCATCTCACTCCAGGAACTGTTTTACTTAATCCATATTTTCAATTACTTGGAATATCCAATTAAATCTGAATTGCTCATAAAACACCTAATTACTTATTGAAATGCACATATAAATTTCCGGGACAACACTTAGACACTCCTATCAACTTCACACAAGGTAACTCATTATCGGGGAGCAGCTGCGAGGTGTTGACAGCTCGGAGGTCGGCGGATATGTATTTGACCTCGCATCCATACCTGCACCTACAGACACTGAACCAGTGCTGTCTACGACTCGTCGTAGGCCAAGGAGCCCCGAACCTCTGCATGAAGATGACAGAGCCTCACCTGCCACTCCTTCCCCACCTCGCCGACCTACACGCCGCCCACGCATCATTCGTTCCCCGCGAGATTATGAGGGGGGGTCTGAAGATGAAGGGCACCTCACAGATGACTCTGGCCATGATTACCTGGGTCCACCGTCAGGGCAAGATGACGGCTCTGACGACAACGACGATGACTTTATGGACATCGACGACCCTCAACCCAGACGCTTGGCCCAGGGCCGTCGTGCTCCTGGCCGCCGGGCTGGGCCTGGGCGCCGTCGCGCTCCTGGCCGCCCTAGGGTGCGCGCCGCCAAAGTTCGTGGGCGTGCTGCCCCAGCTGCAGCTCCTCGTCAACGTCGCCAGCAGGACCCATTTTATATTTTCAACTGGCAGGATGTGGCTGCTGATGAAGTGAATGACCCTGATGTAACCCATTTTGATGAGGTACAGGAGGGTTCAGGAGTTACCCCAAGTTTTCCCGCAGGCCCCAATGCTCCACCACATGAGCTTTTTGAGGCATTTTTTGATAAGGAGGTTACTGAGTTTGTCATAGAGGAGACAAACAAGCACCACCAAATCCAGGTGAACATTTTTGGCAAGGTGACCAAGGGCCACATGAAGCGGTGGACCCCAGTGACTCATCCCGAGTTCATGGTGTTCCTGGCAATCACCATGCTAATGCCTCATGTAAAGAAGCACAGGTTGGCTGACTATTGGATCACCAAAGATCTGGTATCCACCCCTGCCTTCGGGAAATACATCTCTCGGGACCGGTACCTCGACATCCTCGGAGCGCTCCATCTTGTCACCAACACCGACATGCATCTCTCTGACAAGCTGTGGAAGATTAGGACGTTGTACGAGATGATGCGAGAACGTTTCACGTCATACTTCACACCCTTCTGCAACGTCTGTATTGACGAGTCTCTTGTGCTGTTCCGGGGAAAGCTGAGCTTCAGGCAGTACATCCCCTCAAAGAGACATCGCTTTGGTATAAAGTTCTTTGTGCTGTGCGATTGCCAAACTGGCTATGTCCTGGACTTCCTGGTCTACAGCGGGAAGGAAGGGGACGTGGAAATAGACCCCCTCATTGGCTTTGGCGGAGCAGTGGTTCAAGCCATGATGAACCGGTACTTCGAGAAGAATCACGTCCTCTACACGGACAACTACTACACGTCCCCCACTCTCTCAAAGTACCTCCATCAGCGCAAGACGGGGACTGTAGGCACAGTTAGGGCGAAAAGGAAGGGCATGCCAACTTTCCCTCCTAAAACCAAGAAAGGCGATGTCTTCAAGAAGAAGTCGGGACCCATTCTGGCTATCCACTGACACGACCAGCGGAAGGTCAACCTCCTGAGCACCGTCCACAAGGGGGAAATGGTTGAGACTGGCAAGGTGGATCGCCGCACCCAAGTCAGGGTGACCAAGCCCGATGCTGTAATGGACTACAACATAAATAGGGCGGGTGCCCAACTCCGAAAGGAGTTGAAATAGGGGAGCTATCCCTCCGCCAAAGGCGGCTTTCTAGGGCCTTTCCTAGCTGATGCCGAGAGGATTGGGTTCTAGTCATGTGGTGATGGGCTGGTCTATCAGAGTGAGAGCTGAGCGATCTCTGCCATACCCATAGCTTACTCTGACTGTTCCTCTTACTTATATATCTTCTAGATCTCAAGTGACGGCGTCTTTTCCGTGGATCGACCTCCCTACTGCCAACCTAAAAGTTGGCAGATTGGGAGCCAAAGCGTCACATTTTCCCCTTGCCCCTCAACTTTCCCTTCATAATTGCTGAGGGGCACAGGGCCTTGGGTGGGGCTTTGGTTTCCCGGGCGTTTCCGCGCCCTCCTCAGCTCCCTGCCTTAGAGTGGCTTCGGTCACCCAGGCTTTGTTAGTGGTAAGCAGGGAGGGTTTTGTGGGGGCGCTCTATGGCCTTGGCCTTGCTCGGGATCTTGGGGCTGTTCGGCCAGGCAGCCTGGGGAACAACAACAACAACATAAATATGAGGCTGGTGGACAAGTCCGACATGCAGATAGGCTTCATCGACTGTCTGCGTACCTCGTGCAGATGGTACAAAAAGTTCTTTCTGCACATGGTGGACATGTCAATGCTGAATGCCTACAATATCTACAGGCTTCGGAATCCGCGCACACCCAGGAAGTTCAGTAACCTGCGGAGGTTCCAAAAACAGGTGTTGGTGGAGCTCCTGGACAGGTATGCTACGCCACAGAGGGCAGTGGCACAACCTGGGCGCCCCGTTCAGGACCGCATGCAGTGTGCACAGTATCTAATTGTGCACAAGCTCGGTTACCTGCCTCTGGAACGAGATGGAGTCACCATTAGCAGAAGGCGGTGCCATGTCTGCTGGAACAGCCAGGTGAGGCCGAGGAAGCAGAAAAAGACCACCATGCAGTGTGTGGAGTGCCAGGTTACTCAGTTACTTGTTCGTCAAGGGGAATCCACGCAATGCGAGCTAAGCTCATTATTATCGCGCCTCCTTAACTGGGAATGTATTGCGTGAAATGCATGTTAAGTGTTTATGTATCGTTGGAATGGCTGTGGATGTGTGTGTAGTCTGTATTTTAGCCAATTGGCGACATCTGGTAACGAAGGCTTAGGGTTAATCTGTACGGTACCATTCTCACAACGGTACCAGTCTCACCCGAAGGCTTAGGTTGACCAGTAGCTTAGGTTGACCAGTACGATACCCATCTCACCTTGTAACCGATCACCAACCCCAGATGGGACGTCACAACTTCGTCCACTTATACCAGGTTCCTATTTATACTGCTAGGTGAACAGAGGCTACACCGTTAGGAGACATGCCCAAATGTCTCTTCCCCGCCCGGGTCTCGAACCCGGGACCTTCTGGTTGTGAGCCAGACGCGCTATCAGTTACGCCACGGGGAGGTGTCACTATGTGCTATACCGTGCTTTGCTGAGTACCACACCAAGCAGGAGTACTAACTAATAATCATAGTGAAAGTACCAAAGACTGACAATATGTATGTATATAGGCAACAAGTGGAAATAAAACAATGTATTGTGATAAAAAAGTCATGTATTATGAAAACATATATAAATAAGTGAAAAAAAGACACAATAAATTGTATATAAAATGTTTACAAAGCATATATCTAAGTGAAAGTGACACATGACATAATATTAGATGGCCAAAGTATAATAAACACCTGTGATAACGAATAATCAGTGCCTAATATAACAATAACCTACCTCAATTACTAATAAAATGTACCGTATCAAGTGAAAATGAGCATTATCAGTGACAGTGACACTCTCTCAAGCATATTTACCAAAGTGAAAGTGACACACGAAGTAATATTAGATGGCCAAAGTATAATAAACACCTGTGATAACGAATAATCACTGCCTAATATAACAATAACCTACCTCAATTACTAATAAAATGTACCGTATCAAGTGAAAATGAGCATTATCAGTGACAGTGACACTCTCTCAAGCATATTTACCAAAGTGAAAGTGACACACGAACTAATATTAGATGGCCAAAGTATAATAAACACCTGTGATAACGAATAATCAGTGCGTAATATAACAATAACCAGCCTCAATCACTCATAAAAACTACGGTATCGAGTGAAAATTTGAAATATTAGTGACAATGATAGCCTAATACACATATTTTATATAATTGGACTCCAAATAACTATAATAACATCACTATCAATAAATAAAATCGCCTCCGGGAGGTAAAAACTCTGGCGCGACGAGTGGCTAAGTGCGCAGTAGGTTAGCCAAGCCGGGGCCTGGGCCAAGGCGACGCATCCGAACGCGGGAAGATTTTCCCGCATAAAAATCACTCCACTTCCCGCGCTCGCCATTATGCAATCACTTGGGCTAGAGACCTCTACTCAACGGCATTCTACACATGAAGGTTTGTGCAATTTTTTTTTTTTTTTTATAACTTTGTGTCATGTATTTCAGGAGTAACAGGTGGATCAACATGGACCAAAATTCCTCAAAACCCCCGGTCAAAGAGTACAGTCACGATCTACCCTAGCCGGGGTTGGAGGGTTAACCTAACCAAACAACCCAGCCTAACCTAACCTAGACCCAGTACGTGGGATACTAAACTAGCCCTTGCATGCCAGCAACAGCGGATTCATAGTACCCAGTACGTGGGCTACTAAACTAGCCCTTGCATGCCAGCAACAGCGGGAGACAGGTGAAAATGGCGTGTGTACGAATTGGTGCCGTCTATAGGAATGTATTGACAACCATGTTACGAAAAATGTCCATTTTAGTACCATATATGGTTTAAGTTACCGACCAACCAGTGACGGGCCCCATCGATGATTATTAGTGTGTTATCACTTTCATGAACGATACTTTGTTGGTGTATATGTACTTACCGTCACAAATTCGTTATAAGTGAAATACGAGAAACTGTAAAAAATACCTCCCTGTCGATGGCCGCGGCACAATAGTACACAATGGCCGTCGTTCGGGAGCTCTTACCCTCAATCTTTCAGTCGAACGTCACTACACCTAGCGGTCTTTTTAGGAATCATGAACCATAGCATGAACCAATCACAATGCTTCCCGTCACTCCTGGAACCAATCACACCCTTCCATCAAATTATCAACCAATTACACAGTCTTTCAGTCGTTACGTCACGCGCCACACCCCTCGCCGGCCCGGGCGGTCTCAGCTTGAAGATGGAGCCCTAACATGGAGGTCGTGGTGGTATGTGCTACGAGTTTTTCAGGTAATTTGTTGTACTTTGGTATTTTTTTTACCGGTCAGTCTGAAGATGGTTTTTCTTTGATATACAGTGTTGTTTAATACCAAGGACTGTCGCATTTTACTATTTTCCCATTATCCATCAATCTTAAGACACGGCCCCCGATAGTGAAGATCATGGAAATTGCTGGGTAAAAGCCGTAAATAAAGGGGTAATATTGGAAGAACTCTGAAAATACAATATTTAAAAGTAACAAAACCTGAAAATGGAAAAACCAGAGCCAAGTTTTGACCAAACTTGGCTCGGGTTTTTCAGTTTTTCAGAGTAAAAAATCACAGTAACCTCATTTTGAAAGTTGGCTCGTTTTTTTTGGGCAAAAGTTGGCTCGGATTTAAGGGATTTAGCGGGGGTGTGGGGGTCGCAGCCCCCACCCATAATACTAGGTTAGGTTAGGTTAGGTTAGGTTAGGCTAGGCTAATGTTAACCCCATAATACTAGGTTAGGTTAGGTTAGCTTATTTGGTTAGGTTAATGATAAAACTTGGCTCGGATTTCATGGATTTAGCGGGGGTGTGGGGGCGGCAGCCCCCACCCATTATACTAGGTTAGGTTAGGTTAGGCTAATTTTAACCACATTGTTACTGGCTTTATCCACATTGAAAAACAAAAAAACCTGAGCCAACTTTCAAAATGAGGTTACTGTGATTTTGGACTCCCAGCCAAGTTTGGTCAAAACTTGGCTCGGGTTTTTCCATTTTCAGGTTTTGTTACTTTTAAATATTTTATTTTCAGAGTTCTTCCAATATTACCCCTTTATTTACGCCTTTTACCCCGTAATTTCCCTGATTTTCATAGCCCTCCCCAATATCGGGGGCCGTGTCTTAAGATTGATGGATAATGGGAAAATAGTAAAATGCGACAGTCCTTGGTATTAAACAACACTGTATATCAAATAAAAAATAAAAAACAACAAAAAATAACCTGAAAAACTCGTCACTGGTTGGTATTTACCTAATTGTAGTTTACAGGAGTTGAGCTAAGCTCGTGTTGTCCCGTCTCTCAGTCTACTTTTATCCATTTTTTTCTTGAAAATATGGATGTTCCCTGCCCCTACCACCTCCTCCTCCAGCCCATTCCATCTGTCAATACATCTATAGGGGAAGCTAAACTTCCTGATATCGTTCTTGCAGGTAGGTCTTTTTACTTTGTAGCTGAAGCCTCTAGTTATTCCTGTATCCATAATTAATATATCCTCCCTATCCAGCCTCTCCAGCCCTCGGGTGCATTTGTACATCATTATCATGTCTCCCCTCTCTTTTAGACTCGGTAAATTTAATTTGTCTAGCCTCCTTTCATATGGCAGTTCTCTAAGACTTGGAACCAATCTAGTAACTGCTCTCTAGATTCTTTCTAACTTGTGAATATGCTTCTTAAGATGCGGGGACCACACCACTGCTGCATACTCCAATCTTGGTCTAATCATACTTTTTATAATCTTCGCTAACATGTTCTCATCCAAGTAGTTCAGAGCAACTTTCATATTCCCGGCCATTGCATACATTCCGCTAAAGAGCTTGTTAATATGTTTCTCTGGCGACAAGTTATCTTGTATAATCAACCCTAAATCCTTTCTTTTTTGGCCTTGCTAATTATATTATCTCCCATCCTGTACTCCCAATTTGGTCTATTCACACTTCTTCCCATATTTAACACATGACATTTACTTATATTAAATTTCATTTTCCACTTGGTGCTCTATTCGTATATTTTATCTAAATAAACATTTACCCCATATATTTTTATTAGGTTTGGCCGAGGCTTAAAACACATTTTCATATGATGTTTAGAGCATATAAAATCCATATTTGTTTTCAAATATTGCAAAATAATTGGTGACCAACTTATTTAGTTGTTGTTGTTGTTGTTTTTCCTCAGGCTGCCTGGCCGAACAGCCCCAAGGCCCCGAGCAAGGCCAAGGCCATAACCGAGCACCTCAACAGAACCCTCCCTGCCTACCACAATAAAGCCTGGGTGACCGAAGCTACTCCATGACGGGGAGCTGAGGAGGGTCCGGAAACACCCGGGAAACCAAAGCCCCACCCAGGGCCCTGTGCCTCAGCAATTATGAAGAGAAAGTTGAGGGGCAAAGGAGAAATGTGACGCTTTGGCTTCCAATCTACCAACCTCTGGGTTGGCAAATTGGGAGGTCAATCCACGGAAGAGACGCCGTCACTTGAGATCTAAAAAATATATAAGTAAAAGGAACAGTCAGAGTAAGCTACGGGTATGGCAGAGATCGTTCGTTCAGTTCTCACTCTGATAGACCAGCCCATCACCACATGACTAGAACCCAATCCTCTCAGCATCAGCTAGGAAAGACCCTAGAAAGCCGCCTTTGGCGGGGGGATAGCTCCCCTATTTCAACCCCACTTATTTAGTTATTATTATTATAACTTATAACTTATTTAGTTATATATACTGTACTGTACTGTACTAAATTGTTTTAATACCAGCCGTGGGATACAATGGTTGAGTGAGGTTGTTCCCCGGTCTCACCCCACCCCCCATGACTTATTTTATAATTATCATCATCATATACAGTAACAGTATATTACCAGCAGGGGCAAATAAGGGATAATATAAAGATGATGTAATTAAATTCATACATCGATTTTATCGTGGCCTACAGGTTTCTTATACCATGTATTTCATTCCTATATGTGTCTAAATGCGCGTACAAATTTATTACTGATCCTGAAAAAAACAAAATATCCTCTATATCGCCTACGTCGCAAGAGGGTTGAAGAGGCGGGTGGCTTTGTTTACATCCGCCGCGAAGAAGAAGAAGCGTTGGGGAAAATTTGGTTTTTGCCCCCTACTGTTTAAATATATGACGATTTCAATAAATCTTGGGGGGGGGGGCTTGCCCCCCCCTCTACATATTTTGTATCCAACGGCAAACGGTTCTGGCCAAATAGTTATTTTTCGCGAGTGAAGGGACGTGTTTTTTAGATTGTTGTATAATGGGTAAATATGCATTTACACGTATTTTCACACATCAAAACACCCTTACACAACTCTAAACTACATAAAAACAATCGAAACGATTTTTTAGCAATTTAATTACATCATCTTTAAATTGACCCAAATAAGTTATAACAAGTGGCCGTGGGATAATTTTGTAATAAAAAAGCAATCAAATTAGACGCGAATGTAACTACGAGCATGCAACTAGCCTATGTAAATATAGCGGACCCAGGAGTGCCAGGATTTATTTAAGCTACCTTAGGCCTATACAGGCAACTGTATTACATCATTACTGGCAGTATCCTGGGCCCCCTCAGCCCCTTGGGGTCGGGTTGCAAGACAAAAATTCAACCAGTTTAAGAAACAACCTTGTGTAAAAGGGTTACCAGAAGTCTTATAAAAATTTAGCTCTTTCTCCACAGTTGTTATTCCCTTAGTTATCAACATAACATGGTAACAAAAAAGCCAAGTTATAGGAATAAAAGCTAATAAACATATTGAAAGAATAATTATGGTTGCAACCAAATTTACAAGTGTATCAGCCTCAGGATTCCCTATGAATAGATGGGCAAAACAAACCGAAATAGCCGAGATAATATGAAGTACAAGAAAAAAAAGAAACATGACATAATAACGGTAATTGTAACGCCCAACACATGTATTAAGGAAAGAGCAATGGTGATCCCGTAATTCAATACAACAATTACAGATGTAACAATGTGTGGCTCGCGGAGGTCGGTATATGTTGCACCCATTTATACACCATAAGCTCTTCACAGGGATGCCATTCACAATAATATACTTGGCTGGATGCTCCGGTGACCCCTTAGGAGTCTTTGGATTGTCACACGCTTTCTTATCCTTTGAATCAGGCTCCAATTCCCAACTATCATCAGTATTTTTGTCGGATTTGTCGGCATTTACTGGTTTTGGAACAATAATGCCAGGGTCTTTGAAAGTGACCAAGCATGCAGTTAATAGTATAAGCAGAAAGAGAATAGCATGGATGATTGGGATGACAAGTGCTACTAAACCAAAGTTAAGATAAAATGATATACATGGGTAAGCAAACAATAATCCTGTGCCTACAAAGAAAAGCGACCAAACAAAAGATATACAGGTGTATACCACACAATAGTAAACAACCTGTTCCAGCATAGTTATGTATAGGCCTATGGCTATACCTGTATAGGATAGGCAATATAGCCTAGGCTACCAAAGGATTAGGCACTGGCCGGAATTGTTGCAAAAAGCTAGGCCTAGGCTAGATTAAAATTAGCCTATTTAGGGCCTAACCTACCGTACGTTTGGACACTTGGTCGTTATATTATGAGCAATGATCGGTAACTATGCTCAAATATAAAGACAAACATAAGCTAAATTATAATTATTAACACCCTTAGCGCACCTAAAACGCGGAATGAATTGGGAACTTCTTCTTGTTGTAGAAATTATCAAATTACCTTGGGATTTCGTATCAGTACCTTTAAAGGATTTAAAGGGCTGCTGGGGTTGTTCGGTCAGTGTTGCCAGGTATTGCTAGATTTGCAAATATCGCTATATATATCACTGGAAAGTGTGCAATTTCTATTATATTCCTTATGAATTAATCAAATATCTATAATATAACTAGAATTGATGTCGTTGTATGTCAATAATTGTTGCTACAGTTCAGTTCAGTTGGAATTCGGGAAGTTTAGCCTTAACGTCGGCACTTCCCTAAGAGGTTTTGTTATTTTTCTTTTTGTGACTTTGTGACGTCGAAATACAGTTCAGTTCAGTTGGAATTCGGGAAGTTTAGCCTTAACGTCGGCACTTCCCTAAGAGGTTTTGTTATTTTTCTTTTTGTGACTTTGTGACGTGCTCATTTGTTTAAAAATAAATATATCTCATTTTTCATCCCTTTTTCTGAAATCTTCTTTCTTCAGTCTTGTTTCTTCTCTCGTCTTCCTTCATTCTTGTTTCTTCTCTCTTCAGTCTTCTTATTTCAGTTCTTTCAATTTTTTCTCTCGTACTCTCCACATTTGATAGATTGTCTGTTTCACTCTATCGCTTATTTCTTTGTTAAATAAAAGATGTCCGATGACTTGATTTTCATTTTCAATATAAGGCTGTTGGAACCCTGGATCTTTTATTCTGCATGCTTTATAAAATGAACAGTGTAGTAGAAAATGTTTTAGGTCTTCTGTTCCTTCCTTACACATATCGCATTGTGTCTCTCCTCCCACATGCCTATTTCTATCTTTTAGATTTAAGTTATTTGTCCTACATCTGTAAAATATTATAGATGCCTGTGTGTTGTCATAAATATCTTCCTCGCTCTTAATCTCCTTTTTATAACTCCTATACACTTCTAGGCTACTCTTCTCTGCCAACTCCTCTCGCCATCTTCCCGAATCCCAGTCCAGAACTCTTTTTCTAATGTCGTCCTTCTTAATATTTGCTAAATTTGTTTCTCCTAACTTCAAATTCCCTACATACTTTCTAATTTCTGCAGTCCAGGGATCTTTACTATTTCTAAGTTTTTCCTCTGTGATTCTTCTTAGCAAGTCATTACTTTCCTCTCCTACTAAATATTTAAGATATTTTATGTTACCTTCCATAATTCTTGCCTCCATTGATGAGGCTCCTATTTCACCCCTTAAGGTTACCTTTTGGGCATATCTGGGTGCCCCTAATATGTGTCTAAAAACCCTATTCTCTATATTTTGTAATTTATTTATTTCTGTTTTTGAAAAACCTATAACATTCGAGCCATACAGGACTGCTGGTATCACAATACTTTTCCAATATGTTTTTCCAATAAGTATCTTATTACAACTTTGTGATATTACCGGGTATGTAAGGTTAGCCATTCTATTTGCTTTATCCAAAGCTTCTATTTTCTGGGTTTTAAAACATTTTTTATTATCATTAATTTGTATTCCTAGATATTTAATTTGTTTTACCACTTCTATTTCTCGTATGTTGTTTGGTTTGTTTTTCATATTAAATATTAGGATTTTACTTTTGTCTTTATTTATACTTAAGCCACACTCTCCCCCTATCTCTATTAATTTATCTATTACTCTTTCTGCTTCCTGGATTGTATGAGCCAAGAGTAGCCCGTCATCGGCATAAAACAATGAATTTTTTTTTAAACACTCATCTACAAACCCTCTTTTATTTTCTAACTGTTTAATTATCTCATAAGTTATTAATTTAAATAATGTTGTGGACCCCGTACAGCCTTGTCTGATGCCGCTTGTTACCTTAATCTCTGTCTCATTTACTTGCCCTTATTTATAATTGTACTATCTTCTTTATATATGTTACTTACTATGTCTATAACATTTGAATTTATATTGTAATCTTTTAATACTTTTATCAGTTTCTCCCTTCTGATTGAGTCATAGGCCTTTTTAAAGTCTATTGAGATTACTATGAGTGACCTCTTTTGTTTAAATATTTTATCTATACAGTATTTCAATATAAAAAGATTATTTTCGATTCTACCCTTATTTGTAAACCCACTCTGTGTCTCCCTTACCTCTCCATTCTCCCTAATGTGTTCTTCTATTTTATTTTTAATTGCTGTCGTCATGAAAAGTTTATATGATATGTCTGTCAGAGCGATTGGCCTCAATTCATTTACCTTTGGTTTATTTACTTTTGGTAACATAACAGTTTTTGACTTCTTCCACTCTTCTGGAATTACATTTGTGTCCATAATATTATTAAAGCACATTGCAAGTTTTTCTAAGCACTTATCACTTTGTGACAATGCTTTATATAACTCAGGTTTCATTGCATCAAGGCCTGCTGCTTTTCTATTTTTTAATTTCTTTATATTTTCCTTTAATTCTCCCACTGTAATGTTTGGTTTCTCCATGTAGTTTATGTTTTTATTAACTCTTAAAGCCATTTCCATGTGTTCCCGTAACTCCTCTTTAACTGTGACTGATTGTATGTTATAATTGTGTTCATCATTTACATTCATCCCTATTTTAAATAATTTACCTTCTTGCCTGTCCTCCATTTCTTTCTCTTTTAATTCTCTATATTCCCTATTTATATCCTCATTCCAAACTTCCTCGATGTTATTGTCATGCATTTTATATATACCACTCCAAAACATATTTAATTCTTCTACAGCCCTTTTATCTGACAATACTTCTCCTTCATCGTTATAAAGTTTTAATTCTTTTATTTCGTTTTGACTTTTGTTTCTTAGTTTATTTATATATTTCCACATCTTTTTACTCGCATCTCCTCCCTCTATTATCTCTCTAGTCTTTTTCCTCTCATGTATATAAATGGCTTCCCTGATCTCTTTCTGTACTTTACTTTTTTGTTCCAAGAAAAGTATGTTACTTCTCTCCTCTTCCTCTCTATTTTTAGCATTTCTTCTTAATCTATTATAATATCTCCTCTTTGTTATACCTTTTCTAATACTGTCATTCATCCATGGTGCCTCTTGTTTTATTTTGTCTCTTCCTAATCTCCTCCTATAGGTAGTTTTAAGTATATCATCAGCTGTCTCCTTCATTACTCTATTGAAGACTCTTATGTCGTTACTCTCTTCTCTCGTTATTCTATTTTCTAGTTCCCTAATAAATTTGACTATGGTCTCCTCGTTTATTTTATAGTATTCTTTTGTTTCCCATTTCTTCCCTTTAAAGGATTTACTATTTGAATTATTCCACTCAAAATATACCTCAATAAGGTTGTGGTCTGACAGATCATAAACGTCTTGCTTTTCATCTATTTTCATATTTTTAAAATCTTCATACATTTTATCTGAAATTAAAACATAATCTATTACGCTAGATTGCTCGTTTCTTCGCCATGTTATCTCCCCATTACACTCCTGGTCATCATTTAACATATTTAATTTAAATTTATCCATCAAATCTAGTATAATGTGTCCATTATAATTTAGTTTTTGTTTACCTTTGAACCCTACATGGGCATTCATGTCACCTAATATTATAACTCTTTCATCTTCCATTTGGTCTAAATGTCTCTCTATATCCTTCTTCATTTCATCATTCCTTACCTTATCATTTACAGAAAAGTATAACAAGAACAAGTGTACAAATTTCCCATGTATAGATCCTTTTACATAAAGTAAATCTTTATTTTTACACTCTACCTTGCTTAAACTTACTTTATCTGTTGTTTCAAAGAGTAACATTAAACCACCACCCTTCCTATCATTAATATTCCTCATACTTTCAATTACTTCAAATCCATCCACCAAAATGTTTCGTATTTTAAATTGTGTCTCAGTTAGACAAAGAAAAATATGTTTATTATTATTATTATAGGTAACTAAACCCTTTAATTCTTCATATTTTGCTTTAGTCAATCCTTGTACATTTATTAATTTAAATACTAAATACTCACTTCCTTCGTCTTTTTTCAGTCTTTGTTATCTTGCTCTTCCTCATCCTCCGATTCAAGTTCTGGCATAGGTTCCTCCTCCTCCTTCCTCTTAGGGACCTCCTGCCTTGGCCTAGGACTAGGGTTACCGATATTGTATTCAAATCTGGGTCTGCCATCTTCTGTAACTCTTATCACCTCGTTCCTTCGAATTATCCACCTTCCTCCCATCTGCCGTTTGGCTTTAAGTTCTACCACTAATTCCTTGTTTTTCAACCTTTCTTCCTTTGTTAGATCTGGTGATATTCCTATCTTCTTTGCTCCAAGTTCTTCCCTATTTCTAAGTCTTTTGGCATTACTGAGCATAGCCCACTTCATCCCCTCTTTCTCAAATGTTACCAACACTGGCCTAACCCTACCGTCAAATTTCTTGCCTAACCTAATTACTTTCATCATTTTATATCCTTCACTTCTAAATATTCCTTAAACAGTACATCACAGCTCTTTTTGTCATCAGTTTCCCTCTCCTTCCCATCTGTTTTTTCTGACTCAGATATGTTATACACCACTAAATTATTTCTACGCCGCTCTCCCTCTTGTTTTTCTTCTATTTTCTTCATGACCTTCTCTACAGTAGCTTCTACAACATCTTCCTTCTCATCCCACTTTTTCTCCATGTCCATCATCCTCCTTCCTAACATTACATTCTGTTCCTTTATCCTACTCATCTCCGTTCTCATTTTATTATTTTCATCCTTTAGCCTATCCATCTCGGCTATCATGTCTTTCACCACCCTCTTACATCCGTCACAGAACCACGAACATTCTCCACTCCCACTGTTAATCTCATCATACAACTTGTCACTTATTTTTGTGCACCCTAGATGATACCATACTTTACATTTTTCGCATTCCACAGCCTTATCAGAACCCTTGACATTGTTGTTACACTTGCCGCACGAATCTCGTCTGGTCATTCCTCCATTGTTGTTGTTGTCACTCCTCGATGGCGTCCCGGTCCCCGCAGCGCCACCGCCGTTCTCGATGTCCTTGCAGTCGTCACATCTCTTATCTTTGTCAACTACAGCGAAATATCCGCAAGCCCCACACTTCTCGCGTTCGCTTGCTATTCTATTTGATTTTCTTGTCATTATTTGTCTATTTGGTCACTGTTTATGGATATTTTTTTTTTATCAGAAAGTTTAGAGCACGTCACGCAACCTTCTTACTCCCTTCTACATCGAAATACTTTACAGTTCAGTTGTTCAGTTGATGGTCGGAAAGACTAAGCCATTACAACGGCGCTTTCCTAGGGTTTTGGTTTTAGTTTTATTTATTTATGTGTCGTGCTATATTTCACTGTGATTCTTTTATTAGTCGCTCATGTTTCCTCCAAATCTTGTAGATTAAATTTTTGGTTCTTGTAGTATATTCTTCATAAAAAAAACAGTCTTCCTAGTAATTTACCTGATCGTCTTCGATGTAAGGTTGTTGCAGCAACTGCTCCTCTCTTCCCTCAACCGTAAATTCTCCATCGCTGCACCACACAAGTCACATTTAGTATCACCTCCACTGTGTCGGTTTCTATCTTTGAGCTGTAGGTTGTTGGTTCTTCCCTTGAAAAAGATTGCTGATGCTGGTCGGTTGTCATGCTCCTTTAATCTTCTGCTTCCAAGTTCTGTAGATCTTCGGACTAGATTTTTCGTTTATCCTCTGAAGTGCGCATGGGGGTAATTAGACACCTCTTCCTGTGCGCATGTATTTGAGCTGTTTCCATCACTAAAATATTCATTTTACCATAAATAGCATTAATACTTATTGTTATGCCCTGTTTTTCTACAGGTTTAACTTGGGTAATGTGAGTTCTAACTGACTGGGTATATAAGGCTGCATGCACAATACAAGGTATGAGGAATAGAGAACACAAAAGAAACGCACGGTAACAAGACACACGATCACGTTTATTAATATACCACTGCTGAATACTCGTGCAAGACAATATGATAGAAATGAACAACACTAGCATAAGTGGATCTGGATGGAGCCTAATCTCCCACTTCCAACGTTCAGGTATTAATCTTCTGATCACTGGCTTATTTAACAGGTTTATACTAGAGACCATCAATGTTACTTATAGATTCATATGCACGGTTAGATTTATTACTGGTAACTCTGGTGCACAAGTAATAGTTCACAGACTAGATTAGACACGCATATTTTAGAGCACGGGAATTCTAGCAACCTCAGGGGGGTACTGATCTAAGTTTTATATTCTTATGGCTGAAATACGTAGAACACAAATCAGTGGGCGAACGTTAGATATCACTAGGGTTTTACTCCTATGTAATAATATCTGGATAAAGGTAATTACGAGAGTTAATGTCGGCTGTTAATTAATAAACACTGATACGCTTAGCACTTCCCAACTGGAATGGTTATATATGAATTACACTGGGCAAAGATATAGCCACTTCGTAGAAATATTAATAAGTGAATCTCTAAATAGCACTGTAACAATGTAGTACTGATAGAGTGAATCTTGGGTAGTATCTGATTGGTCTGGTCCTGGTTATCTTGCGTCCATGATGTTGGGGGCTAGCGACTGGTTCCGCGGCCGTCCAGGGTGCCCATATGTAGGAAGTTCTCAAATACGTGGACAGGTCCTATCCAAATCTGCCACGGAGTCTGCCAGCTCTGGAACTCACTTCTCAGCAACTAACAAGGATAGAGCTCAAGGCTAACTCTGGTGTAGGTAATACGTTCTTCAAAAAAAGGCGTATACACAAGTACACCTGGCATAGACTTGTGAGGGGAGAGATTGTAGAGAGGGCATTGATGGATTATGTGCTGGTGACAAGGGAAAGATTGTGTAGACTGCTGGATGTGAATGTGATGAGAGGTGAGGCGGAGGGTATGTCAGATCATTACCTGGTGGAGGGAAAGCTAAGAGTTAAGAGTTACAGGAGAATAAGAGACAAGCGTGAGGTAAGAGAGGTAATAAAAGTTAGTGAGTTAGAGAAGAGTGAAAAAGAGAGGGAGTACAAGGAAAGACTAAATGAAAAGTGGATGGAAGTGAGAGAGATGGAAGAGAGAGAAGTAGAGGTTGAATGGCAACAGTTTAAGGAAGTAGTGAAAGCAAGTGCAGAGGTAGTATGCAGCAAAAGGAAAGTAGGAGGCAGAGGTATCAGGAAGGGAAGCGAGTGGTGGAATGATACGGTGAGAAAGGCAGTTGAGGAGAAGAGACAGTGTTTTGAGAGGGTTTTACAGGATGGTAGTGTTGAGGTATGGGAGAGGTACAAGGAGAGAGGCAAAACGGAAAATTAGAGAAGCGAAAGAAGATGCAAACGAAAGGTGGGGCCAAAGGCTGAGTGAGAATTTTGAAGAACGAAAGAAGATGTTCTGGAAGGAGGTAAATAAAGTAAGGAAAGGAGGACAAAAGAGGGAAGAGTCAGTGAAAGATGAAAATGGAGAATTACTAGTGGAACCAGTTGAAGTGAGGAAAAGATATGCCGAGTATTTTGAATCTTTGTTAAATACAAGAGATGGAAGAGAAGCAGTGATTGAAGCAGAGGTGCATGGAGATAGTTTACCCAGGCCACCCAGGTGGCAGGGAATGAATGAAAGGATTGAGGAAAATGAGGTGAAAGAAGCAGTGAAACAAATGAGAGCGGGAAAAGCAGAAGGTTTGGATGGTATTGCTGTGGAGTGTATAAAGAAGGGTGGAGATGTGATAATAGATTGGTTGGTGAGACTTTTCAATGTGTGCTTTGCTGTGTCAATGGTACCAATAGACTGGAAGAGTGCATGTATTGTGCCGTTGTACAAGGGGAAGGGAGATCGGCAGGAGTGTTCAAGTTATAGAGGTATTAGTTTATTGTCAGTGGTTGGAAAGCTGTATGGCTGGGTGTTGATAGAGAGGATAATAAAGTGTATGTAAGTTGCAATAGAAGAAGAACAGTGCGGTTTTAGGAGGGGAAGAGGGTGCGTGGATCAGATGTTTGCAGTAAAACAGTTATGCGAGAAGTATTTAGAGAAGCATAAGCAGATATTTTGGGCTTTTATGGACTTGGAAAAAACGTATGATCGTGTGGACCGTGAAGCAATGTGGAAGGTGTTAAGGATTTATGAAATAGGAGGAAATTTGTTAGAAGCAGTTAAGAGTTTTTATGAAGGGAGCAGAGCATGTGTGAGAGTAGGAAATGGTGAGTTGAGTGAATGGTTTGAGGTAAAGGTAGGTTTGCGACAGGGTTGTGTAATGTCACCATGGCTGTTTAATATGTTTATGGATGGTGTGGTGAGGGAGGTGAAAAAGAGAACTATGGGAAGAGGATTGGGTTTAGTAGGAAAGAATGGTAGAGATTGGGAGTTGAATCAGTTGCTGTTCGCTGATGACACAGCATTGGTGGCGGATTCTGATGAGAAACTGTAGCGGGTAGTCAAAGAGTTTGGTGTGGTTTGTGGAAGGAGGAAACTGAAGGTGAATGAAATGCCGGGTGTGAAGGGAATTCATGGTCTCCTGAAATATCCCCAGGCTACCTTTAGGATCAACTTTTCCTGGTACCTGGCGCGGGGTACGAACCTCTGAAGGGAATTTAACCCCCCTAAAAACCCACAGGTTTTGAGATGCCTTGGGTGAGGTTCGAACCCTGGTTAGTGACCCAACCATCACCACCAGGCCCGCGCGCTAACCCACTGTACTACCACGGACATACTAAAAGTATAGCAACCTTAGTCCGATTTTTAAGAACCAGGTGATAGTCTCGTGGTGTTATCACGAGATGAGTTTATTGGACTTCCCATCTACGACTATTTTACGCTATACCTGACGTCAACTCGGGTTAGTATTATTGTGGGTGCGGGACATTTTCGAGGGCATTACATTACATCCTTCTTTAACTAGGCTAGTCCCTAGCCTATTTTAAGGTCGTAAGGTATCGTAGCTGTATTACCTCAGCAATCTCAATATTGTTGGTATAGGGTTCGCGTGACGGGTGCTCCACGTAGCTACCTGGTCACGTTCCCTAGCTGCCACCAATGAAATGCCGGGTGTGAAGGGAATTCATGGTCTCCTGAAATATCCCCAGGCTACCTTTAGGATCAACTTTTCCTGGTACCTGGCGCGGGGTACGAACCTCTGAAGGGAATTTAAGTTATTTAACCCCCCTAAAAACCCACAGGTTTTGAGATGCCTTGGATGGGGTTCGAACCCTGGTTAGTGACCCAACCATCACCACCAGGCCCGCGCGCTAACCCACTGTACTACCACGGACGTACTAAAAGTATAGCAACCTTAGTCCGATTTTTAAGAACCAGGTGATAGTCTCGTGGTGTTATCACGTGATGAGTTTATTGGACTTACCATCTACGGCTATTTTACTCTATACCTGACGTCAACTCGGGTTAGTATTATTGTGGGTGCGGGACATTTTCGAGGGCATTACAGTGAACGTCAATAAAAGTAAAGTAATGGTGTGTAATAGGGGAGAGCATAGGGTGAATCTAGATGTGAAGCTGGATGGGGAAATATTGGAACAAGTAGAGTGTTTTAAATATCTAGGAGGAACGATAAGCAGGAGTGGAGGTATGGAAGTGGAGGTAAAACAGAGAGTGTGTGAAGGAAGGAAGGTTTTCGGAGCAATGGGAAGTATGTGGAAGACGAGAAATCTCGGAGTGAAAGTAAAAAGTGCACTGTATCAAGGAATTGTTGTGCCAACAGTGATGTTTGGGGCTGAGACATGGGATCTGAAGAAAAAGGAGAAAAGAGGGCTGGATGTGATGGAGATGAGCTGCTTGAGGAGTATGTGTGGAGTTACTCGTAGAGACAGATTGAGGAATGAAGAGATACGTAGGAGAGTGGGGCAGCAGGAACATTTGTCAGCCAGAGTGGACAGAAGGGTGCTGAGCTGGTATGGTCATGTTGAACGAATGGGAGATGAAAGGCTTACAAAGAGAATATGTGAGTCAGGTACAAGGGGAGATAGAAGGGCAGGAAGACCCCCATTGAGATGGAGAGACTGTGTAAGAAAGGCTTTGGATGATAGAGGAATGACTATAGATCAGGCAGGGGAAGTGGTGGTGGACAGGAGTGAATGGAGAATGCTTGTGAATAGTTGAGTGAACACGTGGTAATTTGGAGTAAGGGGTCGGGCGCAAGTTGGACTAGATAATAGTCCATCAGGCACCTGGCCCGGGGGGACGATTAATATGAAGGGTGTGCCTGGAAGTGTGGTGGGAGGGCTTGTGGCTTTGGCTCCGCTACATGTCTGCCTGCCGAGATCGGAACCTCTCCGGGTGGTCAGGGGCCGGGGGAGTGCTGGAGCGACCTTGGTAACCCTGGTCTCTGGGTCTTCTCCTGGGTGACCTGGATGTGTGTGAGTTTGTGTTTTTTATCTGTGTTTATTTGTTGTTTTATGTTGTTTTTGTGTTTTCCCTGTTCTTGCTCTGTCTTGAGTCGGCTACCCCCAAAATGGGGATTGGGCCTGAGCATATAGATAGATAGATAGATAGATAGATAGATAGATAGATAGATAGATAGATATTTCAGGTGTAACAGATCGCCTTGACGTTTTTATGATATTTTTCACATTTATGACGAGAATAACCCGGTTGATATCGCATACTTGGATTCAGACAACCTTTTTGTATTCAGCAATCTATATTTAGTATTTAACAATAATCAATGTTGCAACACGGACCCAGCTTCAGAATTTGTCTAAATAATTTTGAAACTGCTGAACGTGCACGGGAAATAAAAGCGTTTGTAATGTTTGCATCATCTGCAAAATTGTGTCTCTTGATAAATCTAAAAGGTCATGGCATTAAGGGGTGATGGGCCGGTTTTCAGGACCACTGGCTTTCTCCCTCATGTTTAGCCCCATTAGTTTTCAGATGTTAAGATGTTTGCCCCATTATTTGTCGATTTTTTCCCTGGCGAACGATAGTGAGCCTGTAATGTTGGAAGAGCCGGCCTTCGGCCGGATTTTGTTTTTTACCGAATATTGTACAAATTAATCTAGAAAGGGGATCTAATGGATGTTTTTTTAAATTTGATGGAAGTCTAGGGAGGAAACCCTGGGGTACCCCAGGGATCGGTACTAGGACCAATTCTCTTTCTAATTTACATCAACGACATAGATGAGGGTCTCACCTGTACAATCTCAAAATTTGCTGACGATACAAAAATTGCAAATAGCGTACTCTCAAAAGAACAAGTTGACGATATGCAACACAATCTAGATAAATTGTCATGTTGGGCCCAAATTTGGCAAATGAGTTTCAATGCGGATAAATGTAAAGTACTACATATCGGATACCTAAATGAGAAAGCAAACTATTCGATGAATGGCACTCAGCTTAAGAATGTAAACAGAGAAACCGATCTGGGAGTAACAATATCGAGTAAGCTAAAACCGAGTCAACAATGTTCAGAAGTTGTTAAGAAGGCAAACAAAATAATTGGCTTTATAGGCAGGTCATTTGAGCATAAATCCAAAGAAGTTATCCTAACCCTTTACAATTCCTTAGTCCGCCCTCTTCTGGAATACTGCGTTCAATCCTGGTGCCCTTATTACCAAAAAGATATAAACAAGCTAGAACGAGTTCAACGTAGAGTTACCAAAATGATACCTAGCCTAAAGAACAAACCATACGAAGAGCGTCTTAGAGAATTAAATCTATTTCCTTTAACCCAGCGCAGATTAAGAGGTGACTTAATTCAAGTGTTCAAAATCATCAAAGGCATCGACAATATGAACTGTAGTAAGTACTTCACTATCGACCAATCTAATTACACGCGGGGAAACGGTTGCAAAATTATTGGTAAATCTTTTAACTCACACGAATCTAAGAATTTCTTCTTCAATCGAGTTGTCAACTTGTGGAATGGGCTTCCCCGAAACGTTATAGACTGCATCACCGTTGATTCATTTAAACTCCGCCTAGACAAATATCTCGCATCAAACCCGCGACTGACTGCGTTTGTAAATGAATAACTTTATTTTATCCCCCCCTCAGTTACTAACCCATCTGTCCCCTACTAACTTCCTAATCCTGCCACGGACATTAGTTCCAGGGCAGTAATTCCCTTTCCAATGTTCCCTTACCCACTCTAAACCACTGTTTGGACACTTGATCCTCAGTGTTTTGGAGGACAAGCAACCTAGAAGGGTCACTAGATCTGTTGTTGCTTGATTTCCTTTGTACTCCTTTGTACTAATACATCCACAAATCTGCCAAAAAGGACCCATCTCCCCTTAAAGGCTTTGTACTCCGATGGATTGCACATTGGTTATCTGGGCACAGGCACCGAGTGGTTATAGACAGTAATTACAATATATAATATAGACGGTAGAGCCTCAGAATGTATAACCGTTACAATTGACCACTTGCGAGTTTCAGGCTATAAGGAAGTTGGAGCCGTCAACATCGATATTAAAGAGAAAAGCAATAATAATGTGGGTTTCTGATGGACTAAAAGTATGACAAATTTGGTTTTGTGTATATATAAATGTATTATGACCGTATTTTAGCTGATAATTCTGCTAAATATTGATGGGTACGGCTCCAACTTCCTTATAGACCACACCTCGCACGTGGTCAATTGGCGTGCCTCAGGGGGTTCGAGAGAGAGAGAGAGAGAGAGAGAGAGAGAGAGAGAGAGAGAGAGAGAGAGAGAGAGAGAGAGAGAGAGAGAGAGAGAGAGAGAGAGAGAGAGAGAGAGAGAGAGAGAGAGAGAGAGAGAGACAGAGAGAGAGAGAGAGAGAGACAGAGAGAGAGAGAGAGAGAGAGAGAGAGAGAGAGAGAGAGAGAGAGAGAGAGAGAGAGAGAGAGAGAGAGAGAGAGAGAGAGGAAAAGTGAAAAAACATTTCCACACAAAGCCGGGGAAATATACGAAATAGAGTGTGTTCAAAGAAGTTTCACGTCCCACATCAGCTCGGTAAAACGTCTTCATTACTGGGATCGGCTGAAGGCTCTTAACTTATATTCACTGGAGCGAAGAAGAGAGATACTTGATAATTTACACATGGAAAGCTATCGAGGGTCTAGTGCCAAACCTTCACACCACAATATCATGGAACTGGAGCGACAGTGGGGGTAGGAAATGTAACATCCCACCCCAAAAGTGTAGGGAAGCTCTGGGCACACTGAGGGACTCCTGGTTGACAAACAGGGCCCGAGCCTCTTCAACAAAATGCCAGAGAACGTGAGAAACCTGATGGACGTGCCAACGGAAGTATTCAAGAAAGCTTTGGACAGCCATCTCAAGTCGGTGCCTGATCAGCCATGCTTCGTGGGGGTGAGAGCTGCCCTCTCGAATAGCCTGCCGCATCAAGCACTGGCAGCAAACATACTCGGGGGGAGCAACTCTCGCCGAGGCCAATGAGGTGGCCGAGGCAACTCCAGGTAAACTCCAGGTAAGGTACCGACCCGGGTTCGAGGCTAGGTCAGGTCATATACGGGTTGCCTTGATTCACAATAACCCATTAGGCATCTCCTGAACACACTGTAACCAATCTCTGTGTATCTGGGTGATCTTATGACGGCTGGTGGTATTTATCTAATGGGGCGAATGTCTTGAAATCTCATATCTAATGGGGCTAAACATGATGGAGGAGGAGGACTAAAAAAACCAACTGCCTCCCCTTAAGCCGGTATCACACGAGAGCTTTTATAGTCAACATTCGATGATCAACATTTTTCTGGCAACATTTCTGGAATATTTTGCACTGGTATCGGAAACTAGACTGATGGTAGATGAATTAAGGTAACCGAAATACTTGAAATGTTGACCTCCTAAGCTGCCAGACCAGTGTTGAGCATAAATGTTGAGGGAAAGAGCGCTCGTGTGATACCGGCTTAAGGGGAGGCAGACCGGTTTTCTGGACCCCCTTCTCCCTAATGTTTAGCCCCACTAGTTTTGATATTATAAGAAGTTCGGCCCATTAGTTCGGCGATTTTAACACCTTTCACCCCATTTCGTTGTCAATTTTAAGACCTTTCGTGCCATTTAGGTGTCGATTATTTCCTGGCGAGCGTAAGCGAGCCTGCAATTTCAAGAGGAACCGCTCTTCGGCCGGGACATTTTTCTACCGAAAAATGTACAAATATATCTTGAAGGGCGGTCTAGGGGGTATTTTTCTAAGCTTGATGGAGGTCTAGGGAGGAAACTAAAAAAACATGAATACATGAATTAATAGACCAAACAAACGGTCAGTCTCCCCTTAAATCGTCTAAATATAGCTAGAATATAATGAAAAATACGTCACCGGTACGGAAGGGGTTAATATAAGGATGGGAAGGTAAATCACTATCAGTTTACCCAACGATCTTTTATACGTTTTCTATACCACAAATTTATTACGATTCGATTAAGCTTAGACAGGATCTGTTAGAGTATTACCCAACGATCTTGTATACCTGTTTTATACCACAGAGCTATTACAGTGTATTGGACGATTCGATTAAGCTTAGAAAGGATCTGTTAGAGTCAAAGGGTTGAGATAAAGTTTATCCCCTTGCTTGTTAGAGGTCCTTTCTAAACTGCATAAGCTCGTCTAATGGTAACTCTGATATAATATTAAAAGGGGTCTTAATACTGAGAGTTAATACTTTTATACATTGCCAAACCTCATTCAACATCGAAGTTCATACATTTTAAAACTACATTCAACATCGGGCAGCCATTACTACACTGCAACACGAGCAAATCTCAATGACAACCGTGAAAGGACTATTTTGATTAACTGTACATTATAAATACACGTTCGAATAAACCCAATTACGACAATAATCGAAGCATATGTACTAGCAATCTCATATAAACAAACTATTTCACCTTGATAACTTTCAATGTCGTAATAGATAAATATACGCCAAATTACGCAATCAAATCAGATTGATGAACGATAGATTGATGGAGTTCACAAAGGCAGACCCACTTCGCGGACTCGAAAAGTATAGGTGACGAAGAGCGAGAGAGTGAGAGAGCAAGAGCGAGACGTCCACCCACCACAAACGTCCGAGCAACACTGACAAGCAGAGAGACTTTCACCGTCCCCCTGTCACGTTCATTGCCAGTTCTTGCCAGCTCTTACAATATCCATGGTTATTACCCAAATTTACATACTATACAATTTCACTCAGACATCTTAATTGACCACTTGCGAGTTTCGTTCTATAAGGAAGTTGGAGTTGTATATATTGATATTTAGCAGAATTACTGCTAAAATACTGTAGTAGTAAATTTATAATTACATAAATCCAAATTCAATATACTTTCTATCCATCGGAAACCTACATCGTTATTGCATTGCTGTTTAACATCAATATTTACATCTCGAACTTCCTTGTAGCCTGAAATTCGCAAGTGGTCAATTGCATTCTTGCTACCTTCCAACAATATTCGTCAGCTTCGGCAGACCGTCACATTAGACACATCTTATAACCCTTTGAAGATTATGACGCAGTTTGACAGTTCATTATGGCTATCATTAGACGATTTTAAGCTTAGGAAGGATCTGTGCAAATGATTAGGGTTATGACTGCCTCAATTAACACTCTGAAATCCTCATACCTTTACTAATCTGAATAAAATCGCCTGAGAATAGCCAGAAATCAGAAAAGAAATGCGTCATCGGATCTTGAAAAGGTTTAATTCTAAGTATGCCCTAATTTGAAATTGTGTTCTATATGGAGGGCGTGTTTTTTTCGGGAACCCCTACTCCCTCATGTTTATCCCATTAGTTTTGACATTTTAATAAGTTTGCCTCACTAGTTTGGCGATTATTAAGCCTGTTCGACCCATTTCTTTGTCAATTTTCAGACCTTTCGTGCCATTAAGGTGTCGATTTCTTCCGGCGAGCTATAGCGAGCCTGTAATTCATGAGGCAACAGTCTTAGGCCGGACCATTATTCTACCGAAACATTTCCAAATACATCTCTAATAGGGGTCTTCGGAGTGTTGTGTTAACCCTTTCACGCATTTATGACGCAGAGGTTGCCAGATTAGCAATAAGAAATAGAGTTCTCTCACTCTTATAATTACCTCTTCAAAATTAGTTTTCTGCCCACAGCTAACTCAAAGACAACTGCAGAGGTTGCAGTAACTAAACTAAAGGTTTCTAAATACCCCTGATGGTAACAAAGGTTTTAAAGTATCCCCAATAGGCTCAAAATAAACTAAGCAACAATACATGGCAGCAAAATAATGTACGCCTCCTGACAAAACCCGAAAACATGCGAAAAGCCATATCAACGAAACAATCCAACACTAATTAAGCGATAGGCCAACTGACCTATTGGGTGACCGACAGACAGACAGACACAACGATAACAAGGAACACATCAACTTCTTATCACCCACCTCAAGTTACCTACACCTATCTAATTATACCTACGAGGCGTGGGTAGAGCATTGGGCGGCATCTGTACGACTCTATATGGTCGTGTTGGGCTCACTATAGTCAACTATGTCATACTTAAAAGGAGGGTTTGGTTATTTTTCTGGACTTCCTTCTCCTTCATTTATAGCTTCATTAGTTTTGATATTTTAAGACGTTCGCCACATTAGTTTTGATATTTTAAGACGTTCGCGACATTAGTTTGGCGACTTTAAGACCTTTTGTGCCATTTAGGTGTAGATTTTTTCATGGCGAGCGATGTAAGTGATAGCGAGCCTGGCATTTAGGAGTATCCGGCCTTTGGCAGAAACATTTCTTTACCGAAAAATTTACATATTTATCTCTAAGTATTTTTAAAGCTTGATGGAGGTCTAGGGACGACACGAAAAATAAATAAAAATTATAATAATACATTTATAACCAATACATACAAATTTCTCCTTAATGGCAAACAATTACACATACATACAACAAAACCAACATACAAACATACATACAATACAATCACATACACAGGTCTACACAACCAATACACACAAAATGTACACACATACTGTATATACTCATGATATATTAATTAAACTCTCTCTCTCTCTCACCCACACACACACACACACACACACTAAATCAACAATTAGTATGTTCTCACTACGTTTACTGTATATTAGCAAGGTTCAAACGCAAACATTTATTCTCGCTAGTATATTTATATTGCAGAGATGAAAGTCAATGTTTAAAACACCTGTTCGGCCATACTTAGAATACTGCGACAATGTCTGGGATCCACACACTCACAATAACATAAATATACTAGAGGCCATTCAAACCAAAGCTGCAAGATGGATCAGACATGATTACAGACAAAATACATCTGTCACTTTGCTCACACAAGACATAAGACTAGACCCACTTGCAACAAGAAGACAAATACACAGACAACAGATGTTATATAAAATCACTAACAACTTAGTAGACATAAACAGACAGAGATATACATTTACACCCTACAAGTATACGATTTACTACAATACGCAGCCACAACTTAAAATACTACACGTACTAACCCATCTGTCCCCTACTAACTTTCTAATCCTGCCACGGACATTAGTTCCAGGGCAGTAGTTCCCTTTCCAATGTTCCCTTACCCACTCTAAACCACTGTTTGGACACTTGATCCTCCGTATTTTGGAGGACAAGCAGCCTAGAAGGGTCACTAGACCTGTTATTGCTTGATTTCCTCTGTACTCCTTTGTATCAGGCAAGCACTGACATATTTAGACAATAATTTTTATCCCCGCAGCATCCAAGAGTTGAACCACCTCCCATTTCATGTAGTTTAGCCCCACTCTTGATTCTTTTAGAACTAGGATCACCAATTATAACATCCCTAATCCTGATCCTTCCCCTTATCCTGTCCCCAACCACTAGTACCTAATGTACAGCCCCCGCATATCATGCCGCCCGAGAGCGACCCTCTGAGGGTCCCGCAACGTAAACGTATCAGTAATTTTCAGTTTGAGCACTGTAGAATTTATATATTAGTTACCCATATTAATATTTATTTTCTTTGACTAATTAGGTGACAAGAAAACTTACATTATATGGGAAACTATTATATATGTTTATAATTATTCACAAATATTATTACTTAATTTGGATTTTTCGCGACATTACGGCCGAGAGGGACCTCACAAAGGTCTCCTTACATTTATTATACTATTTTTCAATTGATTGCATCATTAAAACAGCAAAAAACAATTTTAGTTTTATGTAAGAAAAGCTTAGGCCGCAGAACCTCCTGCCCTTTAGTCAAAAAGTTCCCGTGAACCAAAGGACAAGCAGTGTCGCGCAGTTGCTCTTAACTGTGATCGACCAGCTTAATTGTCCTTACTTACAGAACACAAAATGACTGTGACCACAAAAGTGAGTGTTGCGGAACGGGTGAGGGTGAATGTGAGAGGGGAAAATAGCAAAGCCCGAGCTGAGAAGAGGGACGAGTTGGTGATGGAAGCTCGGGGTCTGAAGAACAACCAGAGAGATACTGTAACCTTCCACGCCCGACCTGATATGATGTCCGACCCTCTCCCTTTGCCCAACTTTGATAAGTTACCAAGCATTACAACGGACGCATTCCCATGTATTTTGAATGCATCAATCAACGAACATCCTTGCACCATTGAAATAGATTCTGGTTGCACATCAAACAGTGTGAGCTACGAGGTGGCGGAGGAGTGGGGTATTCTGCAGTACGTGGTTGGGTTTAGGCATGTGGAATTTGATGCCTGGGGTGAGTCCAAGGCTAACAAGATGTTGTGGGCGAAAAGGGTGCCCGTCAAGCTGAGCAATGGAGTTTCCTTCTTGACTTCAATGGAAGTATTCCCACCCGGACAGACCCCGACTCAGCTCCAAAAGAATATCTTTCTTGGCAACAAAAAACTACGAAAACTGAACATCATCCAGGTTTTCTCCAAGGGTACGTCCACTCTGTATTTCAACAACATGGCACCGCTGAACTCCTATTATCCATCAGGGATGCTAAATATGAAATCCACCAGCGGAACAAAGGGTGACGTGCAACCTTTCTCAATCATTTTTGACTCTGGTGCCAAGTTCATATACCTTAGCAAGCGAACCCTGGAAAAGCTTGATAGGAAGGATCTGCCCCGAAAAGTCCGAGTGAAGTTTGGGAAGAGCAGCTTGTTGGCAAGTAAGAATGTTCGGGTTTTCCCATCCAACGATATGGACGTCGTTGTGGGCGCTAAAACTCTGGCCAAAGCCAACAGTGTGCTGGACTACGCCGGACAACGAATGTACTTTGGGAACTGTATGGCGAAGCTTTCCCTTCGTAAGAACTAAGCAATATTATGTATCTCTAGAACAAACATCTATAAGCCTATTCTAAATCACTTTCCCATCCTTATAACTCATTCTGTACCGGCGACGTCTTTTTAATTATATTCTAGCTATATTTAGATGACTTTAAGCAGTTCAAGAGGGAGCTGTGGTAGTAAAAAGGGTTAAGCGAGATAGTTCGCAGCCTGATGACTGCCGGAGCCCCTTTCTAAACTGAATAAAATTGTCTAACAGTAGCCAAAATGCGGTTAAAATGACAACGGTACTCAAACGATTAAACTACTTTTCTGGATTCACCTATGCTTTGATAATTGCATATAAGAGTATAAGTATATAATTATTTTACTTATATTAATTATTATTATTAGACGGACCTAAAATCCTTAACCCGTTCAGTACCAGGGACATCCTTTTGTATCATATACTGGCAACTATTAGACGATTCTATTCAGCTTAGGAAGGACCTCTAGCAATAATAAGACTCTGAACTATCTCAACCAACTCTTTTAACTACCACAGATCCTTCCTAAGCTGCATAATATTGTCTAAATAGTGCTAGAATAATATATAACACACGTCGCTGGGACTCGAAGGGTTAAGGGGAGATTTCCACGTGAGGGATTTTTTCTTTACCCCTTTCTCCCTCATGTTTAGCCCCATTGCTTTTGATATTTTAAGACGTTCGCCCCATTAGTTTGGCGATATTAAGAACTTTCGCCCCATTTCTGTCAATTTTAAGACTTTTCGTGCCATTTAGGCGTCTACTTTTTCCTGGCGAGCGATAGCGAGCCTGTAATTTAAAAGGAATCGGCCTTCGGCCGGGACAATTTTATATTGAAAGGGGGTCTAGGGGGTGTAATGTTAAGCTTGATGGAAGTCTAGGGAATCAACTAAAAACCTCCCCTTAAGCTAACCTACAGATACTCCTTCCTCTTAACCCCTTCTGTATCGACTACGGCTTTTGTACATGATTCCAGCTACATTTAGACGATTATATGTTGCTTAGGAAGAATATATGGCAACTAGAAGGATTAATTGAGGCAGTCTGTAGCTTATTAATTGCCAGACATCCTTCCTAAGCGGAATAAAAGTTCCTAATAGTATCCAAGTTAAGTGAAAAGGACGTCGCCGGTACGGAAGGGGTTAATGGCCCAGCCTAGCATCCGGATATGTACAGTTGGCCACATAAGTTCTGTTCCTCGTTGTGATCTTATACATGGTAATATAATGTACAGTTGGCCACATAAGTTCTGTGTTGGCCACATAAGTTCTGTTTCTCTCAGTCATCTTATACATGGTAATATAATGTACAGTTGGCCACATAAGTTCTGTTTCTCTCAGTGATCTTATACATGGTAATATAATGTACAGTTGGCCACATAAGTTCTGTTTCTCTCAGTGATCTTATACATGGTAATATAATGTACAGTTGGCCACATAAGTTCTGTTCCTCTCAGTGATCTTATACATGGTTGTTGTTGTTGTTGTTGTTCCCTAAGCTGCCTGGCCGAACAGCCCCGAGTCCCTGAGAAAGGCCATGGCCACGATCGGGCTTTCCCACAGAGCTCTCATTGAGTGTAGATTGTGTTGTTGGCGTAAGTGGTTGTGTGAAATGCAGTCTTCTATGATGTGTTTAATGGTATGGGGTGCTGTGTTACATCCCAGGCAGGCGTCGACAACGGAGTCATCCAGTCTCTTCTGATAGCTCAGGAGAGCTGGATGGTGTCCGCATCTCAGCCTGGCCAGGTGGACTCTGTCCTCGCGAGGAAGGGAGGATTCGGAAGGATGGATTTCGGGAGGTCGTGCATGCAGCTGTGTGTTGTCTGTGAGTGAGTGGATGGATCGGTGAGAGATATGAGTATGGATGTGCTTCTGGATGTTGGTTCGGGGTGGGCAGGGAGGGAGAGAGGACAATAATTGTGTGTGATACCGTGTGCTGGGTGTTGTTTTGATATTTCTTGGTGTCTGTGGGTGTGTTGCCATGTAGTTTAGTGGGTGGTCTTGGTTCGTGGAGGCTGCTGCCAGGAATTGAGTGCCTCTCATGTCCAGATGGTCTTTGACTTTGAGGATTTTGGTTTCTTGATGTAGGTGATCTGTGGGTGCAGTAGCTGTGCAGCCTGTAATGATCTTCAGGGCTTTGTTTTGAATAGTCTGTAAGGTCTTATGATGTGTTTCAGCTAGGTTAGAAGCCCAGGCTGGGCTTGCGTATTCCATCACTGATCTTATGTATTGTTTATATACTGTGGTGGTAGTTTCTTTGTTGTGTCCAAATTTTGTGTGAGCAAGTGACCTGAGGGCGTCAAGTCTGGGTGTCAGTTTCTTTTTAATGTTTGTGGTGTGCTGTTTGAATGTCATATGAGTATCATATGTTACTCCTAGGATTTTGGGTGTGTGTGTATGTGTTAGGGGTGTGTTGTTTATGGTGAGTTGAGGGATGTATTCGTGTTCTCCTGTCCAACTTGTGAGCAGGGTTGCGGTGGATTTGGCTGGGCTAGATTAAGTCTGTTTGTAGTGCACCAGCCATGTAGTGTGTTGAGATAGGGTTGAAGGAGATCTGTTGCTCTTTTTGGGTCATGGTGTGTGCATGTGAGTGTTATGTCATCTGCATAGGAGGCTAAGTTTATTTGGGGCGTATTGGGTGTAGTTATATCGTGCATGTACAGATTGAAGAGTGCGGGCGATAGGACGGATCCTTGTGGGACTCCGTTTGGAAAGTTTCTGATTTTAGATGACTGACCGGCAAAAGATACGTGTGCACATCTGCCTGCTAGGAAGTTGGCCAGCCACCGTTTTGTGTTGTTGTGCATGTTTGTGTTGTAGATTTTGTTTGTTAGGTTGTGGCGGGGGATGGCATCGAAGGCTTTACTAATGTCGAGTGTGGCTAATAGTGATCTGTGTGGTGGTCTAGCTGAATTGATGCCGTCGAAAGCTCTTTGTGTAAGGTCTGTGAGAAGAGTGTTTGTGGAGTGCAGTGGCCTAAAGCCATGTTGTGTTGGAGCTAGGGGTAGGTCAGGTGTAATTAGTTGTAATACTAGGCGTTCCATGACTTTGGAGGGGGAGCAAAGGAGTGTGATGGGGCGGTGCGAGGAGGGTAGCGTGGGGTCTTTGTTGGGTTTGGGGAAAGTGATGATGATACCATGCTTCCAAATGTCTGGTATTGTGTTGTGTGAATAGCTGTAGTTTGATATGTTAGTGAGTGCTTGTATGCCTTGTGGTCCCAGGTGTCTGAGGTGTATGTTGCTTATGTTGTCTAGGCCACAGGCGGGTGAGTGCTTGAGATTGTTGATGATATGCTTTGTCTGGTGATTGGTGAAGGGTGTATAGTCAGGGTCTGTGGGGAATTGTCTCTTACGTCGGATGACACGTCGGTCGTCTTTGTGAGGTTTTAGGTGGCTGACATGTGAAAAGTGATTGATGAGAGTGTTTGCTTGTTGTTTACATGAAGGAGTAGAGTCTGTTGTTGTGATTGCAGCATGTGATTGTGTTGTGTTGCTGTTGGAAAGTGTGATGCTGTTTAGTGTTTTGTATAGTTTTTTGGGGTTTGTTTTGTGATCAAGTGTTTGTAGGAAGTTATTCCAATTTAGTTTTTGTTGTTAGTTTGGGTGTTGAGTGCTTGAATTTGTTGTGTGATGTCTTGTGTGTGGGGTGCTGGGGAGTGTTTCAGTATGTCGCGTTGTCTGATGAGGTTTTGAATTTCTGGTGTGAAGTTGGGGTTGTGTCTTTTTCTGTTACCTCTTGGAATGTGTTTCTTGTCAGCGTTTGGATAGTTTTATTGAGTATGTGTACAGCATTGTTGATGTTAGTGATGGGTGTACTGTTTAGAGTTGTGAAGTGTTGTTCTGTCTCATTTGTGAATGCTTCCCAGTTAGCTCTTTTATAGTTGGTGTATGTGTGTTTGTGGCTAGCTGGGGTGAGTCTGGTTTTGGTGGTGATAATGATCGGGAGGTGGTCAGAGCCTAAGGTTCTGACCACCCTCCAGGATGTTGTGGGGGCGAGTTCTGGGGAGCAAAAGGTGATGTCTGGAGATGATGGGTTATAGAGGGCTTGGTGAGGAATATGGGTATGTTGATGGATGTCGTTAAGGATGATGAGGTTATCGGTTTGGTTTTGTAGTACCAGCCCTCTGTCTGTGTCGGGGTTGTCGACAAACCAGGCCGACGTCTTGGCGTTGAAGTCACCACCCAGGATGATGTGTTGTGGGGTGTTTGTGATGTGTTGTAAGTGTGGTCTGTATTCATTTGGTACTGTAGGGATGTTTGGGGAGGGATGTATGTGTTTATGATGGTTATGTTGGAGTTGTTGCCAGTGCGTATTTTAATTGACTGTATTTCTGTTGTGTTATCATTTGGGGGGAGGAGTGATTTGGTTTGTACACTGGTTACTATGTATGATATTTCTTTGTGTACCAGGGTGATGAGTCCACCGCCCCCGCCGACAGCCCGGTCTTGTCTGATGGTGGTGAAATTATGAAATGTGGGTGTTTTTTGTGTTGTGCGGAGTTTTGTTTCTTGTAAGATGGCAATGTGTATGTTGTGTTGTTTGATGAAGTGTGAGAGTTCGTGTTTCTTTGTGTTGATGCCATCTATGTTCAGTTGAAGAATGTTAATGTTATGTGTACGATGTACGTTGGGTGCTGCTGCACGAGGATGGGGTGGCGTGGGTTGCGGGGGTGGGGGTGAGGGAGGGGCTGGGGGTTGGGATGGGTGAGGTGGGGGTGGGGATTGGGGAGCAGGAGATGGGGGTTGGAATGGATTAGGAGGGGTGTGGTGTGTTGAGTTGAGGATGTGGATGGTATGGGAAGGTTAGGTGGGTTAGGGAGGAGAGGTGGACGGGTTTTAGGGGGGGGAGTGGATGATATGGGAAGGTTAGGTGGGTTGGGGAGGAGAGGTGGACGGGTTTTAGGCGAGGGATTTGACTGGGAGAGGGAGGGGCATGAGGAACAGGTCCAGGTGTTTGTGTAGTGTTTCTTGGAGGCAAGTGTTGTGTAGGTGAAGTGGGTCCAGTTCCCACATGAATTGCAGAGAACTGAACCCTTAGTATGGCGACTCGAAGTGATGGGTTTTGAGCAAGTTGGACATATGTATGTGAACGTGGGTCCTGGGTTGCTCTCAATGTCTCCGGCTAGAAGAAGTCTTCGAGAAATGACAGCCGGAGAGTCATTTCTCGGTGTAGGAAAACTGTGTGATGTGTGTGTGTGGTGTGAGAGGTGTGGAAATTCCCGGCGCGACCGAAGCCGCTCCAAGGACCCGTGCCCCCAGGGAGGGGGCAGGGGATGGTTGTGACGGTTTGGCTCCCGAAACTGCTCCCCGCGGCCGGCATCCGGTTTTCCTCCACTGGTCGTTGATTTTGTCTTCGGCTGTGGAGGGTCGGCAGCCATCCGCGGTTGGCAGCCTCGGGAGGTGGCCCCACGGCGTAGACGCCGCCACATCAGGACCTCTTATACATGGTAATATAATGTACAGTTGGCCACATAAGTTCTGTTCCTCTCAGTGATCTTATACATGGTAATATAATGTACAGTTGGCCACATAAGTTCTGTTTCTCTCAGTGATCTTATACATGGTAATATAATGTACAGTTGGCCACATAAGTTCTGTTTCTCTCAGTGATCTTATACATGGTAATATAATGTACAGTTGGCCACATAAGTTCTGTTCCTCGTTGTCATCTTATACATGGTAATATAATGTACAGTTGGCCACATAAGTTCTGTTTCTCTCAGTGATCTTATACATGGTAATAAAATGTACAGTTGGCCACATAAGTTCTGTTTCTCTCAGTGATCTTATACATGGTAATAAAATGTACAGTTGGCCACATAAATTCTGTTCCTCATTGTCATCTTATACATGGTAATATAATGTACAGTTGGCCACATAAGTTCTGTTCCTCATTGTCATCTTATGTGTGAAAGTAAAATAGTATGAATGAACTGCGAATGTGGTTTCTATAAGGGGGCTCACCTCGCTTTTCTTCTCTTTCTCTCCCTCTCTCTTTGGCTTGTATCCATTCGGCCCCATTCAGCCTACTGTTTTAAGACGTTTACCCCCATCCAGGTGTCAATATTTTCTTGGCGAGCGGTAGCGAGCCATCATATACAGTATATCTTTTTGTTTTGACAGCAAGCTAAATTTGTACATTTTCGATAGAAAAATGTCTCCGGCGAAGCCAGATTTCTCCAAACAATGCTGGCTCGCTATCGCTTGCCAGGAAGAAATCGACACCTGGATGGGGATAAACGTCTTAAAACAGTTGGCTGAATGGGGCCGAATGGATACAAGCCAGAGAAAAGGAGAGAAAGATAAAAAACTTTCCTAGCTGATGCTGAGGATTGGGTTCTAGTTATGTGGTGATGGGCTGGTCTATCAGAGTGAGAGTTGAGCGATCTCTGCCTCTCAGCAATTATGAAGAGAAAGTTAAGGGGCAAAGGAAAAATGTGATGCTTTGGCTTCCAATCTTGGTAGATTGCGAGGTCAATCCACGGAAGAGACGCCGTCACTTGAGATCTAGAAAATATATAAGTAAAAGGAACAGTCAGAGTAAGCTATGGGTATCATAGCTTACTCTGACTGTTCCTTTTACTTATCCCTGATTCTCCTATTCTCCTATTCTCTTTCTAATTTTCATAAATGATCTTCTCAACTGTACCTCCAGTCCTATCCCTTCATATGCAGACGACTCTACCTTACACTATTCAATTAGTTTCCCAGAACGCCCCAGCCAGCAAACCCTCAAAAGCAAACGTAATGAAGCCATAGAACACTTATCTTCTGATCTAACTACCATCTCCAATTGGGGCAGAGAAAACCTTGTTACCTTTAATGCTTCCAAAACTCAATTTCTCCATCTATCTACCCGCCGTGAATTTCCAGAGGACTATCCCTTATTCATCAACAATACAAAAATCAACCCTTCATCTTCTCTCAGTATTCTTGGTGTCTCTTTTTCGTCTGCTCTCTTTTGGAAGGACCATATTACCAATTTTGCTAAGGCGGCCTCCCAGATGCTGGGTGTGCTCAACTGCCTCAAGGGGTTCTTTACCCCTGCTCAGCTTCTTTGTCTGTACAGGAGCACAGCGTGTCCTTGTATTGAGTATTGTTCACATGTGTGGGGAGGATCTTCTCACATAGCACTTCTAGACAAAGTAGAAAGGAAAGCCTTTCGTATCATTAACTCCCGTCTACTCACCGACTCTCTGCACTCTCTCTCTCTTCGCCGCAATGTTACATCTCTCTCGCTATTCTATCGCTACTACAATAATCAGTGTTCCTCAGAGCTCTCTCAGTGCATACCACCTCCTCTACGTAGGGTATAATAATAATAATAATAATAATAATTCTTTATTCCAGACACATAAGATAGATACAGTATAAATACAGTACGACCTAATGGTCCATATCACATACACTTCTCGTCAGAGCACAGATAATAATTATACACAAAGATATATTAATAAAGACACAATAAAATAAAAATACAGTAGGCCTATTTACAGAATAGAGCACATATCACATTTTGTCACAATATAACACAGATAGGCTAACTAAGGCTATTGCTCAATGTTGGTTAACACCTATTGCACAGATCATTGCTCATAGTTCAATTAGACCTATATATTACATTACAGTACATACTATGTGTGCAGCAGCTTCTGCCAGTGAGATATAATACGGGATTCATAGATATGATCACTAGACCAAAGAGCTACAATCAGCGTGTTACTGGAGGATTGCAGTCGCTGCGAAAAGCTGTACACCAGTCTCCTGATGACAGCCCGACAGCACTGCACATCCAACAGTGTACACACCATACTAGTGCTTTCATATTTAGAGAGACCAATGAACATCTTGAGTATATTATGATAGGATGTACACAGACCATTTATGGTGGCTCTCTTATACTTCCACCACAAATGGGCCGTGTACATAGAGGAACAATATGTCCGGAACAAAGTGACTTTAGTTTCCCAATTACACATGTGGAATTTTCTCAAGATGGTGTTACCACGTAAATATAGCTGTCTGCGCTGACGGCCGATATCTGCATCATCTGAGCAATCGTTTGAGATAATGTGTCCCAGGTATTTTATTTTGTTTACTTCTTGAATAATTTGATTATTGAGTGAGAAATTTGGCAGTTTACTTTTATACAGTAATTTTGATCTAAATATAAGAACAGCACTTTTCAGTGGGTTGAATTTAACACAATGTTTACTACCAAAAGATTCACATATATCAAGAAGTTTGCTCAGACCCGCAGAAGACGGTGCAATAATGACCAGATCATCAGCATACATGAGATGGTTGATGATTTTATTCCCACCATAACATCCAATCTGCTCTTTATTCAATTTATCACTTAATTCATCCATATATACATTGAATAAGTAAGGTGAGAGAATACTACCCTGTCTCACTCCATTGGTTACTGTAAAGGAATCCGAAATAATGTTACCCCATCTTACATTAAATGTTTGATTGGCGTACCAGTACTTCAAGATTCTCAGTATATAGGATGGCACTCCCCTTGTTGCTAATTTATCAAACAGGATATTGTGGCAGACTCTGTCAAATGCCTTACTAGCATCAAGAAAGCATGCAAAAATAGAGCTGTTCATTTTGATGTACCCATCCACTAGCTCCTTCAGAGTGTAGATGCACTGGTACATACCATGGTATGTAGTACCCGTCTTGCAACACAATCCCACCCCTACTCTGTACAACTTTCCAACTCAAGAGTGAAACGTTATTCCCAATCATTCTTCTATTCAACAGCTGAGCTATGGAACTCTCTCCCTGAATCCATCTTTCCCTCATCCTATGACTTAAATTGTTTCAAGCTGTGTATCCAGACATTTTGGCTAGAACGTTCCTTGATTTTGGCCCTGTCACTCTTTTAACTCTGGGGGAGGCACTCGTCACAGGCAGTTTTGCCTTTTGTCTCCCTCATCCACATAGAAAAGAAAAAAATGTATATAATATGCAAAAAATTCACAGCAACACGAACCAAAAAAAACAGAATATGCATAGGGAAGGAAGAAAAATACAGAGTTCCAAGCGCTTTCGTGTTTTTGCATCTTCATGGGACAAACAGATAATATATACACCCTAGAGATTCTGTTAACCCTTTGAGTACCGGTGACGTCTTTTTAATTTGATTTCAGATAAGTTTAGATGATTTTATGAACTTAGGAAGGGTATTTGATAGCTAGAAGGATTAAGTGAGATTGTCTACAGCCTTTTTTTTTTTTTTTCCCAACTACTCCCTCTCGGGCATAGGCTGAGAAACTGTACGTTCAACACTTAAGCCCGTGAGGTCTCGTTCTAGAGACATGTGAAGCTGCAACCAGCTTTTGCCATCTTGCCTTCGCATATCTATGGAGCTGCTTCACCTCTGAGTTTCACCATCTCACCCCCAAGACTCGGACCCTCACTCTTAGAATGTCACCTATTGAGCAATGAACTCACTAGGCATTGCCCCCCTATAGCATATATTGAATGTGGGAATATTCATACACTGCTATTTAATCAAGGAACAATGAGGCTATTTTTTGGGCGTTTCGGTGGCCTTTGTGGTAATGCACTATAAGTACAGCACAAATTCCATCCCAATAATATCTTCCCATTGATACATCGGGATTCGAACCCGGGACCATTGGATTACCAGTCCAGTGGCAAGACCACTCCACCACACCTCCCCTTATGTGGAGACGTCCTTCCTTTGCTGAATAAAATAGTCTAATAGTGTTCAGAATATACTAAAAACATGTCACCGGTACTATAAGGGTTAACACCTTTGAAGATTACGACTCATTTTGACAGTTTATTCTGGCTATCATTAGACAATTATATACAGTTTAGGAAGGATCTGTGAGAATTATGAGGGTAAACACCATCTCAATTTACCATCTGACTTCCATATACCCTTCCTAATCTGAATATTATCGTCTAATATTAACTAGAAAACTGAAAACAAATGCGTAATCGGACTTTCAGAGAGGTGATTAATCCCGTCTGTACCGGCGTTGTCTCTTTAAATTAATTCTAGTTTTATTTAGACGATTTTGTGCAGTTTAAGAAAGACGTCCACCCATTGAAAGGCTACAGACTATCGCAATTAATCCCTTTAGCTACCATTACATCGTTCCTAATCTTCATCAAATCTTCTAAATGTAACTGAAATCAAATAAATAAGGTACCGCCGGTACAGAAGATTTTAATATACTTCAATGTCGGCAATGTGAAAAGCAACCTTTTTAGCACCTAAATAACTTTGAATGTAAAGATATCTTGCGGACACAGGCCGAGATGACTCCAAAAGAACCGCCTCATTGTTCGTGCCTGGTCCTTCATAATAACCGAATAACTTGTGCAACGAAATCTGCTCTACAGATGTAACAGGTTGCATGCCAAAGCGGACGTCAATCTTCATAAATTGATTATGAGCTTGCGAAACAGAAGCGAGGAGAAGTACATGGCTAAAGATCACCTGATGAAAGTCCAAGCTTAACCTCTGAAGTGCGCATGGGGGGTTATGAGACACCACACTCCTGTGCTGACTTATTTGAGCGGTTCCCATCACTAACATATTTATTTTACCATAAATAGCATTAATACTTATCCATATGGGCCTATTATAGGTTGATTATAAAGGTATTAACCTGTTACAACAATAAAACTAGTGGAAAACTTTTGGATGGTCAAAATCGGCGATACAGGCCGGGAGTTACACAATGTATGGCTGAGGCAACCTCCCAGCCCACCACTTTTCTCCACCTCTGGAGAGAGACTGTCGATTGATACTCTCTCTCTCTCTCTCTCTCTCTTGCACTCGCTTGCTAACAGTGATGACTACGCCCTGCTACCAACTCGCTAATGTTAGCACGAAAATAGACCACAGGAAAAGGGAATAACAGGGAAAATAGGTGACAACTGAAGGAGGGGAGGAAACTGGGGAAGGAGGGGAGGTGGAGGAGTGATATTTGGCATGGCCCAGGGGCAAAAAAAAAATTCGGTGTTTTAAATTGATTTTAGTTTTCCCTGACTCTTAACGAGTCTTCCCGCAGTCCGCCGGGGGAACTCTTAAGTCTTCCCGTAGTTCCCGGGTTAATTAGACAATTTCATGCGGCTTAGGAAGGATCTGTGGTATTTAAAAGGGTTGGTAGAGATAATTCGAAGCCTCACCATTGCTAGAAATCCTTCCTAAACTTAATCAAATCGATTCCTATTAGCCAGAATAAAATTAAAAGGATGTCGACAGTACAGTATGAGGTAAAGAACTATGAGGACTAAGGTTCAATAAGACATCGATTATTATGGTCTTAAAAAGCTTTGGTTATGAATAAGAAAATTATAGCATACTCGGCAGTGTTGCTTCAACATTCAAGAACCACTAAATCATTGTACAGTCGCGCTAATAAGTGATGTCTCTGCATCAAGTATGTTTTGATCAATAATTGGTATCAGCAATATCGAAGCTTAATTTCTTCATATTGAGTGAAATAAACAAACATGTTCCTACGCTTACCCACCCTATTCAACATCTGACATACATTAATACAGCACAGAGCAAGCATAACGTAATAACAGCTGGGACATGACTTATTAGCGCGACCGTACAAGACTCCAGGATCTAAGCTTAAAACTTAATTTGAATTTGCCTCGCTGCGAGACTAGTATATTCAACCGAGTAAAATCTATTACAGGAGCTTAGAACGATCCATGACAAACATTTCTACTATATAATTTAAAGGTAAACAGTTAGTGCAAGTACACTCTGGTACCATAGTATCTAGCCCATACAGGAAAATTTGTAGACACCTAATGTTTTTCTCAATGCAATTATATCTATCCGGATTGATTTTTGGATAGAATTTTCTTTTCAATAAATAGTATACATAGTTTTAAAGTTGAATTATAGAAAATTATATTCATAAATTCGTTTAAAGAGAGATGCTTCCATAAATAGAAATAAGTGAAGTACACATATTTGTATGAGTGGGCTAGAGACTATGGTATCCGAGTGTACAATAGGAAGTAATATACAAAGAATAGAATAGAGCAAGGTATATTTTTGTGTATAAATAAATTACAAAGTCTTAAAACAGTTTTAGAGTACAATGTTGTGCAATACAATTGTGAAATAAATAGGCTATTCTATAAAATCTACTGTCAACGGGATTGAGGTTGAGAGGGCGGGGGCTCGGAAAATATGCGTGGTGTGGCCCGATGAAACTTAGTTCTTTAAGGGGGGTCACCGGCTTCATTTTCTTTCCTTTTCTCTGCCTTGTCACTAGGCGCATAATACCGGGCCAGCTGTAGAGCGTGTGCACGCACGGATTGCATCCCTGGGATTGGTTCTGGTGGGGTGCCCCGAGGCCCCTAGGTCCCACTCCTATTAAGATTCGGAAGTGCGAATGTGGGTACTATGAAAGGAAGGATAGGCGAGATTGCGGAGATGCTAGAGAGATGAGTGGATGTATGTTGTGCCCAGGAATCCCGGTGGAAAGGGGGGAGAGCGAGGTGGATTATGGGAAAAAATTAACGCTCAAGTTCATAATGGAAGGTTAACTAATATGGTACAGGAGGGGTGGGTTTCCTGGTGGCAGAGAGGTGGGAAGATTGTGTTATAGAAGTTCAAAGGTTTAATGAAAAACCTATTTTACTAAGAATAAATCTGGGCGAGAGTCATGTTATATCACCATATGCACCCCAAGCAGGCTTAGGTAGATATGTCAAAGAACAGTTCTGGAATGATTTACTAGGTGTGGTTGTCAGATGCAAGGAAGGGGAGGTAGTAATTGTGGGAGACTTGAATGGGCATATCGGGGCAGGTGCCGACTAATATGATGGCGTGCACGGAGGACAGGGATATGGCCAAAGGAACCTGGGAGGCGAATACATACTGGAACATACTTTGCTGCCACGGGGATGGTGGTGTGTAATACTATGTTTAGGAAGAGGATGAGCCATCTGATAACATATGAATCAGGTGGCTCCAGTAGCCAGATAGACTACTTCCTTATCAGCAAATCTGACAGAAAATGGGTTGGAGACTAAGATCATACCAGGTGAAGAATGCATCCCCCAACACAAGCTCCTAGTGTGTGACATGTGACTAAGAGTTCATGTTAGAAAGTTAAATACCAAAAAGGAAAAAATGGTTGTTGGAAAAAGAGGAATACAGAGATTACACAAAAAAAATATGGAAATCGAAAGGAGAATGGGTGTTAGACCAGATGATGTTGAGTAAATGGAACTCTATAGAGCGCAGCCTCTTCGATACCACAGAAAAAGTCGTGGCAAAACATACACAAGTTCTCCTGGTGGTGGAACAACTATTTCGAAGCTGCAGTTAGAAGAATAGAAGTTTCAAAGTATGGAAGGATAGTGGCAGCAAGGAAGGATACCTGACTGCCAAACTTAATGCTAGAAGAGAGGTCTACAGGGCAAAGAAAACCATACAGGATAGCGTAATAAAAAAAGTTTGCAGCAATAATAATACCAATGGGGTTTATAAATTAGCCAAGAATATGAGGGACTGTAGTCAGCACGTCGTGGGTGTAAGATGCATAAATAGTGACAGTAGCATGACCGTTTACACAGAACACTGAATCCGAGAGGCGTGGAAGGAGCATTATTAAAGACTGCTTAATGTGGATTTGAATGGAACCGAGAACCGCTCAGCACTGCAGTCCCAGTACAATGCCCTCCGCCTCTAATAGGGTAAGACACTTAAAAGTGCTATAGATAAAATGAAGTCCGGGAAAGCCGCTGGGAGCTGCGGCATTGTCGCCGAGATGCTAAAAGCAGCTGGAGATATTGGGGTAAAATTGGTCACAGAGCTGATTAATGGCATCATAATGAAACAAATTCCCGATGAATGGCAGAAAAGTTATATTAAATATATACAAAGGCAAGGGAGACATATTAGACTAGAAATTATAGGAGTTTAAAAATGCTCGATCAAGTCATGAAAGGGTCTTGGAATGCATGACCATCAGCGACATGCAGTTTGGATTTATGCCGGGAATTGGCACAAGTTATGCCATCTTCATTCAGTGCCAAGTCCATTACAGTTGTTTTGGTCCTGGAGGCTCTGTCAAGGGACTTTAGGACATGAGAGCTGTTATATGCAGAGGATTTAGTTCTCATCACAGATAGTGCACAGAAAGCAGTGGCAAAGTTCAAAAGATGGGGAGGTATGGCAAATATGGGTCAGAGTTAACAGATAAAACAAATCTCAAGATTAGTGGAGTAGGGCGTGGAACTATGGAAAGAAGCGGCGACTATCCATGCGTAGTATGTGGGAAAGGGGTGGGAAGTAATTAAATTCAATGTTGCATCTGTAGTAACTGGGTACACTAGATTTAGTGGAACTAGGACCTTTGACAAGAATCTTAGACCTTGATTGTGAAGTGTGCAAGGGAGAGCTTTTATTAAATGACCCGCCTGTCAGTGTTGATTTTGACAGTAACGCCGAGTGTGAATAAGTTCTGCTACCTGGGCTATACGGTTTCCGCCGGAGGTGGCTCTGAAGCTAGCTCCATTGCTAGAGTCAGAAGTGGCTGGGGAAAGTTTTGAGAGCTGTTGCCACTCTTGACCATGAGAGGGCTCTCACCCCACCTTAAAGGGAATGTGTATACCTCGTGTCACAGTCGTGTGTTAGGAGCGCGATGACCTATGCCTCTGCGACGTGGCCAGTTAAAGCGGAGGATATCAATAGAATGGAATGGAAAGAGAAGAGACTGGGGAGATGGATGTGTGGGGTTAATCTCGGGGACGGGGTATCGAGTGAGGAAGTAAGAAGGCGCCTGGGCATTAGGATTGTCAGTGAAGTGATGCGCACGAGCCGACTTGGTTTGTTTGGACATGTGGAGAGAATGAATGATCAGAACTGGGTGAAGAAATGCCGGACTGTGAACTTTGGGGGAGCTGCGCGTAGGGGTAGACCTAGAATGACGTGGGCTTAGGTACTCTAGTCCGATCTCAAAATAAAGAACTTAAAAGGCAGTCCTTGACAGGGCCGCCTGAAAAGTTGCCATTTAGGATGAGAGTAACTACATTTTCTGTGAACAAAACTGTCTTTAAAACTTTTATATATGCATGTATTGTCTGTATCCTTTTTAAACTTTAAAAACTCTGGTGCTTAAGGGGGGTGACCTGTTTTTTGTTTTCTCCTTTTCCCTCTTTCTGACTTTTATCCATTCGGCCCAATTCAGCCTACTGTTTTAAGATTTGTATCACCATCCAGGTGTCTGTCTAGTGTCTATGGAGAAATCCAGCTTTGCCCGAGAAATGTTTCTATAATTTTGTTTAGCCTGCTGTCAAAAACTTTTAAATATGCTGGCTCGCTACCGCTCGCCAGGGAAAAAGTAGACACCTGGATTCTTTACTTATTAAAACAGTAGGCTGAATGGGACAGTGGATATAAGAGAGTGAGAGAACAAAATTTAAGATTCTATAAACTAAATAGAGTAATATTCAAACCGGGCAAAGTTTATTGGTTAGTAAATAGACTTATTCTCTAAAATACTGGTATGTGATTGATAAATATACTAGATTGTAACAATTTATTTACACTCAAACTAATAAAATTTATTATTTCATCTGAATACTCAACCCTTTTCTATCTATCTATATACTCAGGCCCAATCCCCATTTTGGGGGTAGCCGACTCAAGACAGAGCAAGAACAGGGAAAACACAAAAACAACATAAAACAAAAAATACACACAGATAAAAAAACACAAACTCTCACACATCCAGGTCACCCAGGAGAAGACCCAGAGACCAGGGTTACCAAGGTCGCTCCAGCACTCCCCCGGCCCCTGACCACCCGGAGAGGTTCCGATCTCGGCAGGCAGACATGCAGCGGAGCCAAAGCCACAAGCCCTCCCACCACACTTCCAGGCACACCCTTCATATTAATCGTCTCCCCGGGCCAGGCGCCTGATGGACTATTATCTAGTCCAACTTGCGCCCGACCCCTTACTCCAAATGACCACGTGTTCACTCAACTATTCACAAGCATTCTCCATTCACTCCTGTCCACCACCACTTCCCCTGCCTGATCTATAGTCATTCCTCTATCATCCAAAGCCTTTCTTACAGTCTCACAGTCTCTCCATCTCAATGGGGGTCTTCCTGCCCTTCTATCTCCCCTTGTACCTGACTCACATTATAGGTTTGACTCCTGTAAAGAGATAAAGAAAACCTAATATTTAGTAGTGGCCCCGTAATCATTGACGAACATGCCTATTACATAAGGCATCCTCTTCAAACACTAATCCGCCGTAGTTTGAATCTACCGCGCAGAGCATTTAAAAACTGAGGAGCCTTCATCATGAGCGCACGCGACCTCACTCATGGCTTCAGTCATTATGAATTGGGTTCTCACTACGAAAAAACTTCGTAAAAAATAAAAACAAAAAGAAAATAAGAATAACTATCCAATAAGCTTTCCATCATATCGTGGATGTACTTGTGTGGATTTCTGACCAGACGCTGAATCAGGCGTCATTCCTCCTTCACCGACATATCAAGTAAACCAAAATCCTTAATACATCAACGAATGGGAAGGGGACGGTCGGGAGGGCCCCAGTCGTCAATGATTACGGGGCCACTACTAAATATTAGGTTTTCTTTATCTCCTTACAGGAGTCAAACCTATAATTTATTAGTGGCCCCTCCATCATTGACGAACATGCCTGATATCTAAGACTGGAGGGGGACATTCGTAATCATATCATAACTCTAGAAAAGCAGATAATAAAAACAACCACATAGTATTCTTACTTTTTGAAAAATGTATTTAATACGGCGTAGGCCGGAAATATACAAGAAAAAGGGGTTCAGGCAGGTGCGTGCTTCAAAGAAGCCTGCCCGACAAAAATAGGTAACCCTGAAGATTCTGAACACAGATCTGTAGTTACAAAAGGCACCCCACTCAACGAGTGGTGACAAAAATAATAAGTTATAAGTTTATATGTGCACATCATAAACCCCAAAATACATGTGGAGATCAATTGCTAATGAACTCCATTGAACTAATGTTACATTGCTTTCGCAGCTAAAACTACTATAACAACACCGTTGTTTTGTACTAAACTTTGTACTAGCACAAATTCTCGCAGAGAAATTTTCATATCACATTTTAACCTTAAATTGTATCACAGCTCTCATACTCCGGCGGGGTCTAGGGTGTCCTATGTCAACTGACTGCACCCCCCCCCCCCCTTCCTTGAAAATAAACATAAGTGACTGCAGGGCCACCTAGACCCTCTGCCTTAAAGCTATACATGGTAAGGAAGGTTTGTCTAGAGCAACTGACAAGTATCTAGAGAGAAACGTATGATTAGACGCCCACAACTGTGTGGACGCAATATCTTCAACTGAAAAGTTTTTCAGGAAACGTAAAGAGGCCGCCCACTTGCGTAAATCGTGGGCCCTACCCACAACGCCGGGATTACTCTCTTTAATGACTTCTACCAGAAGAGAGGCTAATCGCCGTTTAAGTAAGCGTTTACCCGTACTCGCTACCCATAAAGCACCTTGGGGGTTATGAGGAGCTATTCTCAAATATTTGGTTAGAGCTTGCACTGGACATAAATTATGATGCACCTTTCCCCTTTTTAACGCCGGCACCGTGAATTCAGAAAACACGTGTGCACTATGCTCATTCTTGGCTACAAACGCCGGGGAGGGTGCAATGGAAATTGAATCATTAAGTCTACCAAACCTAAGACAATTAGGTGTGTTGCTCATCGCCGCCAGCTCAGACACTCTGTTTCCGGTGGCCAAAGCCAAAAGGAAAACTGCCTTCTTTAAGATTAAAGCAAAGTCTGCAGTATTTTGATACAGACGAGAATGAAGTAAAGACAAAGCTTTGTCCAGAGACCAAGTAGGCATGAGCTGACGGGGAGGTGGGCGGAGTTTAAAACACGCTCTCATAAATCCTGTTTCCTCCGCCACCGGTATGGATAGACCTGTAAGGTCGAAAAAGGGCACTCTAATCGCAGTTAAGTGATTCTTCAAAGTAACCACAGATAAACGTTTCTGCTCAAACAGATAGTTCAAGTAATTAAAAACCAATGCCACTGAGGGTACAGTTTGTTCCGTTCTAACAATCCAAGAAGTAAAAGCTTTCCAATGAGATTGATATTGTCGCTTAGTAGACTGAGTATATTGATTGAGCAATTTATTGGTCACATCCCTACCGTATGGTGCTAGCCACTTGGCCTCCTGAATGTCCATAATGCAAAAGTCAGCGAGGTCTCTAGGTTGCCAATCGTGTCTAAGTGGAAGTACCCGACCGGGAGCGATACCGGGTCCGGGCACCACATTATTAACTGCTGGTACCACACCTGCGCCGGCCACAGGGGCGCGATTAGCGAGACTAAGCCTCGATAAACTCGTAGTTTGTTCACTACGTGGCACATTAGTGACGCATCTGGCGGCGGAAACAGATAGATGGAGCTCCATCTGTTCCAGTCTGTCACTAGGGCGTCTGGCCCCCCTGCCGGCGTTATCGCCCGGCGGGTGAGGTATAGAGGGAGCTTGTGAGTCTCCTCGGACGCAAAAAGATCCACTTGTGGATGGGAGAGCTCCGCAATCATTAGGTCGAAAATGGGTTGCTTGAGCTCCCATTCTACTGTCGTGCTCTGTCTCCGGGACAGAGCGTCTGCCCAGACGTTCGCTACGCCTGGGAGATAAGATGCGTGAAGATAAATATCTAGACTGGTGGCTAGAACAAAAATCTCTTCCGACACGAGTAGCAACTTCCTTGACCTCGTTGACCCTTGTTTCTGAATACAGTGAACTGCATTCAGATTGTCCATTCTGAAGGCCACTGACTTGCCCCGTAACGCCGGGCCGTGAGCCTGAAGGAAATACAAGGGGACTAGTAACTCTTGACATTTATGTGAGAGATTTCTAAGTGGGACCAAAGTCCCTGACCCTGGTGCCCCTGATTTGACTGAAATCCCCACCCTATGGTGCCTGACGCATCCGTGTCTACCCATACCGTTGGAGGAGGAGAGGTCCATGACATGATTGAGTGCAATGTTTCCCTCTTCGCCCAGACCGCTAGTAAGGTGTGGATTAATTTTGGTATGGGCCATAATTTTCCCGCCGGTAAGAGTGGGAAATATTTGTTGCCTTCCAATATTAATCGTTTTACTTTCAACCGGCCCAACTTGACAGTTAGCTGAATCCAGTTGAGAGAGCCGACCAGAGACTCCCAGACTCTTCGTGTCGTAGTCAGACTGTGAAGAAACCTGAACAGTTTCCTGCGAAACCTGTTGCGATTGTCCACACTCTGACTCAGAGTGAGAGCGGCGGTGTCCCAGACCAGCCCTATCCACTGAATTACTCTTGAGGGAACAAGGTTTGACTTTACCAGATTTACCTTGAAGCCTAGAGTTTTGACATGATTTAAAATGATATTGACATGTTTTATGCATAATTGTTGTGTCTCTGCCACCACCAGCCAGTCGTCTAGATACCACAACACTCTGATTCCCTGTTTTAACAATGGCATCAGGGCTTGCCGGACTAGTTTCGTGAATAATCGAGGTGCTAGGTTCAAACCGAACGGCATCCTCTGAAAAACAAAATTTTGGTGCCTGATCCTCAAGGCCAGAAACCTTTGAAATCTTTTGTTGACCGACACGTGCCAATAGGCGCCTGTCAGGTCTAGGGAACACATCCAGCCACCCGGCGGAAGTGTTAGCCTGATTTGATGAACTGTTAACATTCTGAAAGACTTTGTAAATGTGAAGATTCAGATACGACAGGTCTACGACCGGCCTCATCTGAACACTGTCCCGTTTGGGAACCAAAAACAGTTTTGACGTGAATACAGGGTAATCTGGAGGTACCGGGATGATGACATTCTTGGCAATCATCTCCTGGACCAGCAACTCCACCTCTAATGAAACACAATTTGCCGTTGTCGGCTGACGTAAGCGAGGTCGCCGGAGCCACTGCCAAGTGATGCCTTTGCGTGCCACCATCCGTGCCCAGGTTTTTAACGGCCATGCTTGGTGACACGTTCGGAACGACCAAGTTAGCAGACAAGGGTTCGCCGGCTGTACTTCCCTCGGTTCCTCCGGCTCTAAGATAGGCACTGGGAGTGAGAAAGACTTTAGTTATTTGATGGTGGGTTTGGTGGTGTTGGACGCTTCGCCGGCTGGCTGGTGTGGGCCGAAGACTGGCCCTGCCCCGGCTTATACTGGCCGCGTCCCCTCTGTCCTGAAAACCCCCTCTGTCTATGCCTGAACTGACCCAGGGGGGATTGGGAGGACTTAGGCGGAAGAAACGGCTTAGAACCCCCTGGCTGAGCTTTAGTAGGAGGCTTAGGTTTGGGGAAGTTAAATGCGGGTTTCTTAGCCTGTGCGGGACTGTGCTTCACGGCCTGTGCCATGTTAAACACTGTTCGCCATACATCAGGGGACATTAAAGAAGGTGTAAGTACTGGGGACATTACCACCTGGTTAGCAATGCGATCAGGCAGCTTGCGAACTAATGACATCCTAAGATCCTGTCGTGCTCGCACCGCCTCAAGTAAGGCTGTGCGTATGTCACCTAAGGATTGAATCGACGACTGAAGAATCAGACGCCGGGATAATTCAACTGATCTTCGAGCATCCGCGTCTGCGATTGCCTGAGTAGACCTGAGTAAAGACTTAGCCACCTGTTGAGAAACTATGTACTGTGAAAACAGGCGGAAAGCTTTTCCCCTTAGCCTAAATTCTCTGTCTAGGTGAGAAGGGGTAGGGGTAATGAATGGTTCCTTTAGTTCAAAGATTAATCTTAGGGGCAGCTAAAAAAGAAAATAAAGCTGACGGAACTCCGCCGGCAGAACCTACCGGCATGGAGAACCATGAATGTGTATCCTGAGGGATCTGGTGGGAAGATTTAGAAGTGAAAGTGGTTGCAAAGTTTTGAGCCTCTACCTCCCAATCCACCCAAGGCCCTGGTCCCAACTGTCCCACCTTCAACACTGGATTAGCTGTCTCGTCTGTGACGGTCTGTAAATCTAGTTCAGGAGTAATAGCCGACAGAGCCTTAATATCATTAAACCCATCCAGCTTAGACCAGTCTGAAAAAAGTTTTGAAGCTGAGGCAGGGGGTAAAGCAGGCTTAGATGCATAAACAAAATAATCCTGATGATAATAACTAGGTATAGCCTTGATATTTACGTCCAAAACATTACCCAAGGCATCCAATGCCCTTAATTTCTTAGACTTATTTCCCTGGATAAACCACTCACGTGGTACCGGGAGTTCCCCTGACAAGGTAGGCTGGGCAAGCTCTGGCTTAGAGGGGTTCAAAGGGACCCATGACTCGTCTGGCCCATAAAGCAGGGGCATAGCTACTTTTCTAAGAGGCGCTTTGTCTAGAGGGGGTGGATTAACATCCGTAATGACCCTGACATTTGACGTAGTGAAAGCCGCCGTAGCTGGCTTAGAGCTCCCTGCCGGTGACAGAGTAGGAGGGTTAGGGATCTTAGATAAATCGATTGACGTTATCAGAGGCCGTACCGCAGAACCTGTCAAGGGAGCCCCCAAGTCCATTGTGGGGTTTTCTCGTTGTTGATTAAAGAATTTTGATAGAGCATGAGTAAGTAACCCATCAATTTCTTGTGCTGTAACAAACTGGTTAGGTGCAGAACTTTCAGGTGAATCAGTATTATCATGGGCGGCGTCCAGGCCTGAGCCTGACCCTTGTCCCTCCCTATCTGAAATTAATGACACTTCATCTTGTTCCTCCCGATCCTCCTGAGAAGACCCCGCCGAGGCAGGGGCACCTTGTTTCCAAGATAAATCAGGGATAGAGGATGGGGTCGCCGCGTCCCTGTGGACATCGGCTACTGTGTGACTCGTATGAGTCGGACGTGGATGGTCAGACCCTGGCTGAGCAAACCGCCAAACACCGAGGCTCTGGCCTACGCTCTCTTGAGAGTCTGAAACATTCTCAATTATTGAATTTCCTGAACTTTCCGTTTCTAGGGTTAAAATATCAATAGGTAAATCTTGTTTAGGGACAGGCGCTTCACTATACTCTGAGGCTGTAACAGAAACATTTTCAGGTGTAGAGGTACGATGAGATGCACTAGACTTAGTAGAATGTCGAGAGGACTTCTTATGGGAATCCTTTTTGGAGGATTTGTGGCTACGGTGTGACCGCGAACTAGACCTAGGTTTGGAAGAATCACCACCATGGCCACTGGGGGAAGCTTCAGTCTTACACTTCTTACTAGCCGGGGAAGAGGCCCGACTTGAAGACCGTTGTCTGAGGGGTGACCTTGACCTCGATCTCGCCTGCGACGAGGAGGTGGCTGCCGGGGGAGTAGGCTCTCTCGGGCGTTTAAACGTATCCACAGACGATACAGAACCCTGGCTAGTCTCTGTCGGCTTAAAACCCGTTACTCTAGAGGTACGTTTAGGGGGAGGGTGCTCTGACAGCAACTTATCCCAAAGTGAGACGTTGTCACATTGAAGTGACTTCTGTGCGACAATGGTAGTATAGGCCGACATTTGTTGTCTGACCTCTCTCAACGCTACCGCCGCGGTCTTGTCATTGTCACACAGGACTTTATTGGCTAATTGGGAGCAAAATGAACAATTAAGTGTAACCCAGAGACCCCTTGAACGGTCTAGACATCTAACACACCTTATGCAAAGGGTATGCGCAAAAATTGGGATACCCGCGCAAGTAGGGGTAATGCACAGGGCAAAAACTGGGGCCACATTAGCCATGACAGAGACTGGTGTGAGGAACTACCGCCGGGTCTGTATTGGTCCGCCGGAGCTCAGCTCTGGAAAAATAAAGAAAAATTTCCAGGAATTAATGCTCATAAGGTTAACCCAAGTGTTCGCATACAAGTGTTAATAACCCGCCGGGTAACGGGATGCAAAGACACAGCTAACACATCTCGCTACGCGGCTGGGTGTAAAGAGGCTAAACAAATCTTCTTAGCTAAAGAACATGAAGAATACCCTCTGATATAATGGTCCAGTATGGCACTTATAGTCTGTAGGAGGTGGTGACTGTCTCAAGATTCAATTTTGTAACAAAGCCCCCCCTCATAAAGACGCCGGCCCTTGAAATATTTTAGTAGAATAGCCCAGGGCAGGAATATACGAGATCTGATTTTTTAACGAATTGTCCCAAACGATCGTCGTAAAAATAGAAGGCGGCGATACTGAAAGTATCACCCAATTAAGGTTAATCGAAATTGAATTTGTTTATAAATTCCTTAGTTCCTCTACTTAGGGGCACCCGCCGGGTGTGGGAATCGATTTGGTTAAACCTCACTGATCCTTCAATTGCCGTAAGAGTAAAGGCAGCGATACACAGAGTATCACTCAAATGGATTGGTTAACTATAAGAGACCTAAGTCGTTTTATCCCACCCTGCTCAGGTGCACCCGCCGGGTGAGAAGTCTAAAAGTTAACCCCACAAGTTCCTGACCCCACTTCTTTGTAAAAGATCGCCGGGGAGGAACGCCTAAACAACAGCTAGGTTTTCCATGTGGTTGTCGTAAACCAGGTAGAAAAACCTATAAAAAACGGGTGTTCTCAAGAACGTCGTTTCTTTATATATATCTAAATATATATGTAAGGATGGGTACAGCCATCCCGCCGGGAATTTTAAAGGAGGCCTGAAACCAGGCACCCACAGAGACGCAGTCCTGGAGAGCCACAGACACCTCCCCACGCCGGGGAACCAGCCAGAGTTAAAAACCACGTGTGGCCCAACACTGCTCATCGGTCAGGATTTTTCATGGTGAAACCGAGAAAAACCCGCCGGAAGGCAAACCCCACCCTGAACAGACACCATCTGAACAATACGACACGAGGAGAGACACGCACGACTAACCAAGGTCACAACATAATCCGTGGAATTAGCCAATACACAACTAAACCAGGAAACAAATATAGTCCGAGGAATTAGCCAATACACAACTAAAACCCGGATACACATGACACAGTAGGGCATATTTAAAAATAAATAATAACACTAGACATGTGGCAAAGCTACGAGCGGCTGGCTAGGCCTAGGTAGACGGCATGAAAATAGTTGAAATATAAACACACACTGGAATATCACAACAGGAACCACCGCCAACACACCACCGAAGCGATAACTTCCCACCCCGGGAAGCCTGACACGGACCCAGAAAAAACTTCACTAAGTGAAGAAAAATACGCTGGGAACGTCAGCAAACACACAGCTTACCTCATCAGAAGGATAAAAGGCAGCAAAAATTAACGCGTAATGAAAGCCGCCTGCATCACCAACTAACCCAACTGTGAAAAGTTCACGTGTCCACAACAGGACCACGAGGGTACATCCGAAATAGATGCCCCATACATACGACCCAAAATACACTGCACTGCGGGCAACCAGCCCAGGACACTCCTGCTACGCCTATCCTAACCTTACTCGATACATCCCAGAGTAAACAAATGAGAAAAAACTCACTAGGGACGCAACGAATGCGGAACCAGCGGAGCCTGAAAGGTACGTCCGGGCAGGCTGAGCGCAGAGCAAAGAAGGAGGAATGACGCCTGATTCATCGTCTGGTCAGAAATCCACACAAGTACATCCACGATATGATGGAAAGCTTATTGGATAGTTATTCTTATTTTCTTTTTGTTTTTATTTTTTTACGAAGTTTTTTCGTAGTGAGAACCCAATTCATAATGACTGAAGCCATGAGTGAGGTCGCGTGCGCTCATGATGAAGGCTCCTCAGTTTTTAAATGCTCTGCGCGGTAGATTCAAACTACGGCGGATTAGTGTTTGAAGAGGATGCCTTATGTAATAGGCATGTTCGTCAATGATGGAGGGGCCACTAATAAATATTCTCTTTGTAAGCCTTTCATCTCCCATTCGTTCAACATGACCATACCAGCTCAGCACCCTTCTGTCCACTCTGGCTGACAAATGTTCCTGCTGCCCCACTCTCCTACGTATCTCTTCATTCCTCAATCTGTCTCTACGAGTAACTCCACACATACTCCTCAAGCAGCTCATCTCCATCACATCCAGCCCTCTTTTCTCCTTTTTCTTCAGAGCCCATGTCTCAGCCCCATACATCACTGTTGGCACAACAATTCCTTGATACAGTGCACTTTTTACTTTCACTCCGAGATTTTTCGTCTTCCACATACTTCCCATTGCTCCGAAAACCTTCCTTCCTTCACACACTCTCTGTTTTACCTCCACTTCCATACCTCCACTCCTGCTTATTGTTCCTCCTAGATATTTAAAACACTCTACTTGTTCCAATATTTCCCCATCCAGCCTCACATCTAGATTCACCCTATGCTCTCCCCTATTACACACCATTACTTTACTTTTATTGACGTTCACCTTCAGTTTCCTCCTTCCACAAACCACACCAAATTCTTTGACTACCCGCTGCAGTTTCTCATCAGAATCCGCCACCAATGCTGTGTCATCAGCGAACAGCAACTGATTCAACTCCCAATCTCTACCATTCTCAACCCTTTTAATTAGCATTTAACACTTAATTTGTATTACAATATTTGTATTACATAACTTCAAATTTTAATTTTACAGAAACTATTCACTGTACAGTATATAAATACGACATAACACTCTTTTACACATTGAGACTCAAACATAGCTGCACAAGTCCTCCAATTGTACCTCAACACACTACAAGCAGAAACTAGCCCCAGCCAAATTTACAGCGCCCCTTCTCACACACTAGACAGCAGAACAGTCATATCCCTCACCTCACCTTAAAAAAATCCCCAGCGCACAAAATCCTTGGTGTAACATAAGATAAATCATTGTCATTTAAACATATTACAAGCATCAAAAACAAACCGACACCAAGATTAAACACCCTCAAATCACTTGCCCATACAACATTCCGACAAAGAAATTCCCACCACTGTATAAATACAATAAATACATTCAGTGATTGAATAATTATGCTAGCCCTGCTTGGGCCTCTAACCTCACTGAAACAAATCACAACACCCTACAGACTATACAGGACAAAGCCCTCAAAATAATCCCATCACTGGCTGCACATCTACCACACCTAGGCTATAAACCTCCTACACCAGGAAACCAAAGTCCTCAAAATAATCACATCACTGGCTGCACATCTACCACACCTAGGCTATAAACCTCCTACACCAGGAAACCAAAGTCCTCAAAATAATCACATCACTGGCTGCACATCTACCACACCTAGGCTATAAACCTCCTACACCAGGAAACCAAAGTCCTCAAATTCAAGGATCACCTTAATACGAGAGGCATACAATTCCTCGCCGCAGACTCCACAAACCAACACCACCCACTACACTACATGGCAGAACATCCACACACCAAGAAACATCAAAAAGACACCTAGCACTTGTTATACATAAATATGGTCTTCACTCCCCCCTCCCTTGCCTATCTCAACCCAGCCTCCAGAAGCATATCCATACTTAAATCACCCACCGATCCATCCAGTCATTCAAAGGCAACACTGCTACATGCACGGCTCCCTGAAGTCCATCCCTCAGAAACCCTCCTTTACCGTGAGGACAAAGTCCACCTGGCTAGACTGCGGTGTGGGCACCATCCAGCCCTAGAGTTATCAGAAGAGGCTGGAGGACTCCGTCCAGGTTTGAACACGAACACCACACACTATCAAACACATAATGGAAGACTGCATAACCCACTCCTTGAGAACTTTGTGGGGAAAACCCGGTCTCGGCCGTGGCCTTCCTTAGGAGCATGGGCTGTTCGGCAAGGCAACCTACGGAACAAACTACTACTACCAAAGTACCAACATTTATCTAAAAAGCCAAACCTGCAAAAAATCATATGTACGATCTGAGAATTACCAACATAAGTGGCTTTCAAAAACATACAATGGTGCCAATTTTAACATTTGTGCCCTCCCAGTAGTTGGCGGGCACTAAGCAGGTGTCCCCGGGGATGGTGGTGTTTACAGGTGTACCCGGGGTGGATGGAGGGCACAGTGTCCAGGGCAGATAGTCCACTGCTGTGTCAGGTCCTAGATATAGAATGTATATTATAATTTATCCAAGAACTAATGTAAGACTTGCATTGCAAGATTACATATATACAGTAAACCCCCGCTAACTCTGACTCTTTTTACTCGGAAACCTGCACTTCTCGGAATGGCATAGGACTCTCGGAAATGTCCCTGTATATCTCTGTAAATTCCGAGTTGGACGGGATTTGTGTCCGGTTTACAATGTTCTCTCACTCGGTTTTAAGTGATTTTAGGATGAATTGAAGCCTGTGCCTTTTAATTATTGTGTTAATATTAATTACTATGTACTGTACTGTCCCTGAAAACATAAGGTTCGTATTTGTCATTAATATGATGAATTTCAGATAAAAAAAAAAAAAAAAAAACATTATCTTAATTTTCTCTGACGCGGACTTTCCTCTCATAATTCGGAATTTTCCCTCTCTTAAGTCAGACATAAGTCAGACCTCGGACATCTCGGAAAATTGGGCATCTCGGAAGTGGTCTCCCCCAATTAGTCTGAGTAAGCGAGGGTATACTGTACATACATTTAAAGATAGTGCTCCACACGAAATGCAGTTCCAGTTTCACATGCTAATGGCAAAACTCCAGGCAGCCCGGTTCAGAGCTACCTCACTAGTCAGCTTTTTCTATTAATGACCAGACCATAAGGTCTGATCTCAAGTCTTTCTTGGTCTGCCCCTTGGTGCAGCTCCCTCCAAATTCATGACTTTCATCTTTTCATCCATCCTCTCCACAAGTTTAAACTAAAAAACTTTCAAACATGGGGAATGCTCCAAGATAAGATGCTGCACACAGCTAACCATAGAATTGACTTTGGTAGCTTTAAATTACGGATTCTAGAAAGTAATTGCCAACCTTTATCAAGGGTTAAACTAATTATTGCATGGCTGCATTCCTGATAAAAACTATCACTTACACTGAAAAATATTTTTTGGCATTTCATATTAGACATCTTTTCTCCTTTACCCCCAAAGCTTCTGGAAAAGCTTAAATGTGAAATATTTTAAAATTATTTCCTACCCATATAGTTAATTATAAACGCTAAGTAGTCTGGCCTGGAAGCGAATGAATCGCCCCAAGCACCTCTGTCCCCCGTCAGCTGAGCCCCTCCCAAACATCGCTTTCTCTCATACCTCTCCCTGTCCTTCCACCTCACTCATATACTTAGTCCTTTTCTCGCTCCCCATACTTTCCACATGGCCAAACCATCTCCAGTTCTTTTTTACACTTTCCAGCTTCACACCACACCGCTCTCTTACTTCCTCATTCGTCTGCGTATCCCTCCATGCAACTCCACATGCATTTTTCAAGTAACTATTCCACCCCTCTCACTCTTAGTTTGTGTATCTTCAACACCATCCATGCTTCACTCCCATACATCCATGTCTAGATTACCTCACTATCATGAAACTACTTTTATAATTTCCATGCGGACTACCCTATTCTTTGTCACTTCTTTGAGCGCACCTACAACAGTGTTTCGCTGTTACACCCTCTCACGCACTTCATCCTCCATACTCCCATCTTTACTCATCACAATGCCCAAATACTTAAATGAGCAGAAATCCTCCATAACCTAACCATTAAACCGCACCTCACACTGTGACTGCACCCCTGTCAAAGACCATAACCTTACTCTTCCCAGCATTTACCTTCAGGTTCCTTTTGTCACACTCTTCCAAACATTTACCAGATCCTGTAACTCATTCACTATCACTCCTCAGAACTGTACCATCAACAAACCGTACATACTACATACATACATAAAATTTTAAGACCGAGTGTTCCACACATACGTGCAGTTTCAGTCTCTTGTCCTAATGGTGGCATTCCAGGCAACCCTGTTAAGGGCTGCTTCACTTGTCAAATTCTTGGATTTGAGATCGGCACATATAGTCCGATCTCAGGTCTTCCTCGGTCCAGCTCCCTCCACAATCACAGACCTGCTTTTTTCACCCAATTTTGTTCATCCATTCTCTCCACATGTCCATACCATCCCAGTCTACTTGTACGCATCACCTCGCTAATACTTTTTATACCTAAACGTCGCCTCGGCTTAACATTTGTTTTTCTATCCTGTAGCCTGGCCCTACACATCCATCTCCCCATTCTAATCTCATTACGTTCCATTCTGTTGACATCCTCTACTTTAATGGCCCATGTTTTTGAGGCATACGTCATTGCACTTCTAACACATGAGGCATACACCTTTCCCTTCAGGGGGAGAGGCATTCTTTTCATGGTCAGGATTGGCAGCAGTTCTCTGAACTTCCCCCAGCCACATCTAATTCTAGCAACAGTGGCAGCCTCGGCCCCACCACCGGCAGAGATATAATCTCCTAGGTAACAAAACTTGTTCACCAGCTCCAATGACTTTTCCAAAATTCACAGCCACAGGATCATCACTTAACACAATCTTGCCTTTGCACACTACGCACTCAAATTTCTCGATTTCTGACTTATCCTTCGGCAGGGGTCCCTTTATTCTACTACAACGCTTATTCCCATGGTGCACCCAGCGTCGACAGATGCTACATTTAATCGCGTTAATGCCCACTCCCTTTCCACACACTGCACATGGGTATGCACAGCTCTTTTCCACATTGCCTCGTCTCAATCTACAATGCATAATGTTACGACCGGCACTACGAAATAAACAAGGGCACTTAATATTGGACTAGAAGATAGGCTATATCTGCAACAACGGTACGCTAATTCCAAACCCTCGAACTATTAAGCCGGTGAACAAAACACTTAAACCCTCCAGAGTTAATCTACTGGATAACGGGGTATCAATTAACTGGGTTTAGTGCACTTCTACAAAGGCTTTCCGGTGACGGCAAAGCCAACTCACAACATGAGTACTTACGTTACTAAAATGCTCTCAAGTAATAACAATGCTTAAATAAACTATAACAAGATTTAATAAAGGAGTATATGCTTACGTTAACTTTAGTGTGAGTCTGAACTCAACACTAAACTCTTCAATGCTCTATGAAAACACTGGAAGTCTAGTCCTACAGCAAACAGATATGGAATCTTCTGAAAACGTCTGATGCTCTAAGATGCTCGTCGAATATAGAACATAAATAATGCAGGGGCAGGACACCAAAGCGTGTATCTTAAATACACCAACAAGTAGGATACATAATATATAAAACAAGGGAGTGCAAGAACTCTGTGACAGCACTAATAATAGCCACTCAAATCAGTACTTCCTTAGCCAACGTAACAGCCAAACTGGGTTGTGCACTATGCATCAACCTAGGCTAAAATAAGGCGTGAATAATTCCTAAAGCATACGCAGTTAAAGTTAATAAACACAATGCTGTCTTTCTCACTAATAAAGTCAAGCAGTGGCATAAAAGGTACAAGGAACCTAGGCAGAGCGCAAGCATGCTCGTAGCCTACTGTCTCCCCTTGAACAGATTTCCCTTATGTTACGTTAAGTGACTAGGAGGCTCTCTTGGTAAGTCCAGATCTCAAGTATCTGGTCTTACCCTGCCGCTCCACAAAGCTCAACAAAATGAGGTAGCAAGCATACGAGCAAGAGTAGGCAAAAGCCCTTCGCTTGTATGCTGCTACACTCGCAAAGGAAAAATATGCACAAGGGTTACAGGCTACCTAGCTCCGTCGAAGTCGTACAGGCTCTGACTTGCCACAAACATAACTCCGACAACGACCAAGGATACCCTCCACTGTCTAGCATTAAATAGTAGGAAAGAACAACTCAATAATTAGAAGCACCCCAATACTATGATACCATGTGACTGACTCTAATAATCCCTAAAGCTAATGCAAAACATGTATGTGAGAACTGGTGCTGGTAATACGACTGGCCGACTATGGAAGTCGTATGCAGAACCAGAAGGGATAAGTAATTGAATGAAGACAAGAAGTATGGAAAAGAAGTTCAGAGAGAGAAACAGTAGTAAAGAGAGTTAGATTGGAGACAGATTGCAAGGGACGTCTAGGACCAAGCACAACATACCAAGCTCTCAAGAGGCACGCGGGAAGGATGCCCGCACCACCTTACTAGGACAGCGGCCTCCAATCACAGACGACCAAGTCATGAAGAGCAGGCGTCAAATGACGCGTCAGGCCCGCCGGCCAATCACGAGCGGGTGGCCCCCGCCTAAGCAAGGAATGCGCATGTACATACACACGCACATACTACCACCTCGCTGCTTCTCTTATCTCCCTCTCCTTGCAATTCACTACATATTTTATACTCTATCAAGGATATAAAATACTTCCAAGTGTCACAGACAAGAAAAAAAGACCACCACTGATCTGTCTGTGACAACATGAACACTAAGAAAGAAAATCGTTCTACGATTATTATAGCCCATTTCACAGCCCTGGCGAGCACTAGCGAGTAAGAGTACATTCTGGCAAGCTGGCCAGCGTAACAATAACCTTGGTTTGTTAATATTGACGCTTAAACCCTTGCTCGCCATGCCCTCTCTCCATTCTCTGAATTGGGCCTCAGCACCTTGCATACTGTCAGCTATTAGGACTAAATCATCTGCATAAAACAGTTCCAACGGGAGTCCGCCTCTAAAAACTCTAGACAGTGCCTCCAAAACCATAATAAAGAGGAGAGGGCTTAACACTGAACCCTGATGGACTCCAACACTGACTGCGAACTCATCACTCAGTACACCCTTCACCCTCACCGCACTTCGCGAATCCTCCTACATCTTCATTATCACACGCACCAGCCACTCTTCCACACCAAGTTTCCTCATAGCCCACTGCACAACATCTCTAGGCACCCTATCAAAGGCCTTCCCCAGGTCTACAAAGTAAAGATCCCTGCCTTTTAATAAATATCTTTCCTGTATCTGCCCGACTATGAAGATAGCATCGGTTGTACCCCGTCCTGGCATAAAACCAAACTGCATATCATCAATGGAGATGCTTTGCCTGATCAAACCCTCAGACTCACAGACCTTCATGATTTGGTCAAGCATTTTCAGGCCCCTATAATTTCCTCTATCTAGCGCATCCCCTTTTCCTTTGTATATATTTACTATTACAGTTTTGAGCCAATCCTCTGAGATATTCTCATCTTTAATAATGGTGTTTATCAACTCGGTGACTAAGTTGACACCAGTCTCCCCTGAGGCTTTTATCATCTCAGCGTCAATGTCAGAGAGTAGGGGAGGTGTGGTGGAGTGGTCATGCCACTGGAATGGTAATCCAATGGACCCGGGTTCAAATCCCGATATGTCAATGGGAAGATATTGAGATTGAATTTGTGCTGTACCTAGTATCAGTGCATTACCACAAAGCCCACCGAAATGCCAAAAAAATACCCTCATTGTTCCCTGATTAACCCGGGAACTGCAGGGAGACTCTTAAGAGTTCCCCCGGCGGACTGCGGGGAGACTCTTAAGAGTCAGAGAAAAAAAAAAAATCAACTTTTGACATCAATATTTTTTTTTTTTTTTTTTTTTTTTTTTTTGCCCCTGGGCCATGCAAAATCTCAGTCCTCTACCTCCCCTCCTTCCTCCTCTCCTTCAGTTATCACCTATTTTCCCTGTTATTCCCTTATTCTGAGGTATATTTTCGTGCTAACATTAGAAATCCGGTTGCAGGGTGTGGTCATCACTGATAGCAAGCGAATGCAAGAGAGAGAGAGTATCGATCGACGGTGTCTCAGTGGCCTTGGGGGAAATTGGCGGGAAAGCAGCTTGCCTCACCCATACATTATACAACTCGCGGGCTATATCTCCGATTTTGACCATCCAAACGCTGTTTTCACTCGTTTTATTGTTGTTTCAGGTTAATACCTTTATAATCAACCCATAATAGGCGCATATGGATAAGTATTAATGCTATTAATGGTACAATGAATATTTTAGTGACGGAAACACTTCAAATACATGCGCACAAGGAGAGGTGTCTAATTACCCCCATGCGCACTTCAGAGGTTAAATAACACTATGAATATTCCCATATTCAAAATATGTTACAGGGGAACAATGCCTAGTGAGTTTACTGCTCAATAGGTGGCATTCTGAGAGTGAGGGTCTGAGTCTGGAGGGTGAGACGGTGAAGCACTTGAGCGAGGCAACCAGCCGCTTCAGAGATGGAGCTGCATCGAGCCATGATGGATGCTTCAAATGTCTCACTCCCCAGACTGGAACAAGACCTCACGGGCTTCACGGTGTTGAGCGGTGGAATGTACAGGCTCTCAGCCTATGCCCGAGAGGGAGTAGTTGGAATATAGGGAAAAAAAAAAAAAAAAAAAAAAAAAAAAAAGGGGAGCTTCACTGTCCTTCATTTTATTGATTGCGCTGCTCACTACAGCTGGTGCTATCAAAGGAGGAGGTCAACATTGTTTTTTCGATACTAAGCTGTTCCTCATCCCATTCAAACTCTACATTTAGTAATCGTTCATAGTGTGCCTTCCATGCTTCTGATTTAATTTTCTGCATACACAAGCTTCCCATTAGCGTTTCTAACACACTGTTCACCTATAATATCCCTACTGTAATTTTTAACTCTCCTAGCTAGGTTGAAGATCCCATTGGGATTGTCAGTGTTACACACTTGTTCGAGGACCAGGTCCTTAACCCTCTCACGTTTTTTATGCAATGTTGAGCCTATTAGGAATACTTTAACACCTTATTAGCGGGCTAGGCGGTTTATTTATATGTACCGCCCAGCGGGGTGTTTTTAGCCAAAATAGGGCTGTTTACGTGATCATTTTCATGCCTAAATAAGACTCCGAGCGTAAAACAAGTATCTATCCCTGAAAGGGCATAAACAGAGCTTTCCAATGACACCATAACGATCCTTTTATGATGGCTAGTTTTCCTGCAACAACCGCGCAACGCGAGTGCAAAAAGCATGTAATTCGGCACTTTCCCCATACAATACCGTATATAGCGAGTGAGAGGGAGGGAGGAGGTGGGATTCGTGTCAGTAAGTTCGCCGCGGTGGTCTGGAGCAGTCATACACTCGCTACTCTCCTGCCACCACTTGTCTCTCTCTCCCAGCAACATTACGTGCTGAAATTGCCACACGACCTATGTCGAGCGCCGCCAGATAGTCCAGATTTATTATACTCGACTTATGTTGCGCGCCGACACTTAGGGGTTAAAGCCTTTGTTACCATCAGGGGTATTTAGAAACCTTTAGTTTAGTTACTTGAACCTCTGCAGTTGTCTTTGAGTTAGCTGTGGGCAGAAAACTAAATTTAGAGAGATAATTATAAGAGTGAAAGAAATATTATTGCTAATCTGGCAACCTCTGAGTCATAAAAACGTGAAAGGGTTAATGCCATTTTTAGCATTGTAAATAACTCTTTTGGCAGTTCGTTTAGCTGCCTGGTATTCCTTCTTGCTGCCTCCCTTCTTCCATGCTTTGAAGCATCTCCTTTTCTCTTTCACAGCATGTTCTAACTCATCATTCCACCACCAGGAGGTCTTATTCCTGGGGTGACCCATTGTTTTCCCACAGACTTTGTCAGTGGCAGTGATAAGGCTATGCTTAAGAAAGTTCCATTGACTATTTACATCATTAGGCCTCGCTTCCTTATTTCTATTAATTTCTTCCAGTTCACTATGAAACCTATCCCTAACTTCCTAGTTCTTCAGCAGCCACACTTTCCTTTTGGGTATGTATACCTTCTTGCGCTTAGGATAACTGTATAAGCTCATGTCGCACACAAGTAGCTTATGCTTGGGGATACATTCTTTGCTCGGGATGACCTTTACATCTCTAACTAGTTTCCAGTCTTTCCTGTTAACCAAGAAGTAATCTATCTGGCTACTGGAGACCCCAGAGTTATGTGATCAGATGGCTCTGTATTTTGTTGAACTTAGTGTTACACACAACCATGTTGAGTGCAACGCAGGACTCAAATATATATTCGCCTTCCAGATTCCTCCTTCCGTAACCATTTCCTCCATGTACCCCCTCGTATCCATCTGCAGATGCTCCCACGTGACCATTCAGGTCCCCCCCACCCCCCACGATTGTTATTTCATTCTCCGAGAGGCCATAAATTACACTGACTGTGTCAATCCAGAAGTCATCTTTTATCTCTTTCTGTAGACCAGCCTGTGGGGCATATGCAGATATCACATTCAGAATTCTTTCACCAACTCTTAACTTCAAAACAATCGGCCTTTCACTAACTCTCATAATCTGAAGCACACTTTCCGCCAGCTCTTCAGCCACCAGAACACCCTTTCGCTTTATCAGTCTCCACCCCCATCCAGTAGATCCTATATCTTTTCTTTCTTCCAACAATCCACTGTACCCCATGCCTCTTCCAGAGCGTTTCCTGGGCACAGCAGACGTCCACTTGCCACATCTCAGCCGCTTCATTTGCACGCAGATTCAAACTACCAACATCCACACTAGCAAGTCTGAGATTGTGGGGGGCATTTGCCCTTATCCTGGAAACTTCCACTAATTTCCTTCCCTTATCAGTGGTACACCAACATCTACTGCTCTTCCTGGAGTTTCTTTCAAGATGCCATCCATATAGATATTGAACAACCCTTGCTTTAACCCAACATTCAGATCAAGAGAACTCCGGTTCATATTCCAAACGGACTGGCGTCTTTGCACCCACATACATTCTCTTCAACGCTTTTAGAAACTTTCCAGCTACACTGTATACTGTATTTGCAATACTTTCCATAAACCTTCTGTCAACTCTGTCTTAGAATTTCTCCAAGTTCATAAAGGCAATATAAAACTTTTGTCCCTTTTCCAGATATTGTTCAACTACCGTTTTAGGCTACTTAAATTCCTAATAATGAAGGTTATGAAGAAACTTATTGCCAAGCTTAAATTTTTGCAATCTTTTAAAGTATTTTTCACTGTACAGTAAGGCAATAAGAACTTACCAGAAATTAATTTTTAGTGCTCCTGATCATGATGCACCCAGAACCAACCGTCTTCGCTCGTCTTGTCAGCTCCTTTACTCCATCTTCGGTTCCAGCCTGCAGAATATCACAGAATTAGTATATTCTAAATTGTTTTTAAATAAACAATAAAATGTAGTTTATTTTTTTGTAAATAGGATTGAACAGAATGTGGAAAGCAGCTAAAAATAGAGTAAGAGATTGGCCACTTCAAAATGGAATCTGTGTTTAGACTAAATATATTAACAGAAAGTAGTTTTCTGTTTTTTGTATTATATTCCGGTCGGGTGTTTGAAATCAGTCTTGTAAATTGCTGGGATATATAGCCATATACAGAGAATGGACTTAGCTAGAATGTCTGGTAAAATACGAAGTGAGACGGCTGGCAGAACACCACGTCGAAAGTATGCAAGAACACCACAGGCAGAATGGATACTGTGGAACGGCCTCAAGTTTGTCTAGACAACATGGCCTGAAGGCTATGAAGAGTTTCGATGGATATAGCAGATTCAATTGTGGATTTAGAGAAGATGCTCCAACTTTTGAGAGATTTGTAAGAGTAGTAATTTACTGCAACTACACATTCTAGCTCTGTTCCAAACTATGTATTTCAGATAAATCCTACCTATTCAACTGCATCTAAAACTTACACCATAACAGGTCTATCAATCTCCAGCCATCCGCTTTCTCCCAATTTTCTATATCACCGACACCTCTAGCTCTCCTGTAAATCCATAAATACAACTACCTATACAGTCAACCAAAACTGCCACATTTCCAATTAATCTTGAGTTTGATTAGGTTACGCTAGTTTAGTATAAGGTAGGTTTGGTTATTGGTTAGGTTTAAGTAGGTTAGGACACCAAATCCAGTTTAGTCTGCGGCCGATTGGTTGACTGTATGGGAGGGTTTGTTGCGAGCCGACTCACGCTTCCTCCAGTATTACAATCACCACCACAACAATCACAAGGCATCACAACCACCTTCCACCACGTTAACCCCTTCTTTACCGGCGACGTCATTTCGAATTTATTGTAGCTATGTTTAGACGATGTTATGCACTTTAGGAAGAATATGTGGTAATAAGAGTTAAGGGAGATGGTTCAAAGCCTGTTAATCGTTAGAGTCCCTTTTTAAACTAAATATAATCTTCTAATAGTAGACATAAGTTAAAAAGACATCACCGATATAGAAGGGTTTAAGCTTCATTACCTCTTTAATACAGAGCGAATGCAGCAGGCTTGAAAAATGATTGGCTTTCGATCTTCATGTAACTGGTATATTATTTGTACACTTTCGAAATTAACCAGTTACATTACAACTCTCCTTGTCTTAATACCCATCTCTACTTCAGTTATTCTCAAATATCTTTACTTAGCCTCTTATGTGTGGGGAGGATTCTCTCACACAGCACTTTGACAAAGTAGACAAGAAAGCCTTTCGTCTCATTAACTCACGTCCATTCACGGACTCTTCGCAATCTCTCTTCGCTGCAATGTTGCAACTCCCTCGCTATTCTACCGCTATTACAATAATACTGGTGTATATACAAATCATTACTTTATAGCACTATTTCACATTATTACGACTAGTACTCACCTATATTAGTAGATTGCGCCTCCTGCGTGGGTTTATATACTTACCAGTCGCCATATCTACTCTCTAAACTCCACCACACCACCACCACCACCATATCCCAGATCTCTTCACAACCACCATTCATTCCCCCACAGTTCACCACCATTCATTCCCCACAGCTCACCACCACCACCAACCCTTATCTCTTCACCACCACATCCCAGATCTCTTCACCGCCACATCCCAGATCTCTTCACCACCCTATCCCAGATCTCTTCACCGCCACATCCCAGATCTCTTCACCACCCTATCCCAGATCTCTTTACCACCATATCCCAGATCTCTTCACCACCATATCCCAGATCTCTTCACCATATCCCTTCACCACCACATCCCAGATCTCTTCACCACCATATCCCTGATCTCTTCACCACCATATCCCAGATCTCTTCACCACCATATCCCTTCACCACCACATCCCAGATCTCTTCATCACCACATCCCAGATCTCTTCATCACCACATCCCAGATCTCTTCATCACCACATCCCAGATCTCTTCACCACCACATCCCAGATCTCTTCACCACCATATCCCAGATCTCTTCACCACCATATCCCAGATCTCTTCACCACCATATCCCAGATCTCTTCACCACCACATCCCAGATCTCTTCACCACCATATCCCAGATCTCTTCACCACCATATCCCAGATCTCTTCACCACCATATCCCAGATCTCGTCACCACCACCATTCATTCCCCAGTTCTCCACCACCACCATATCCCATATATCTTCACCACCACCATATCCCATATCTCTCCACCACCATTCATTCCCCACAGTTCACCACCACCACCACCACCATATCCCAGATGTCTTCACCACCACATCCCAGATCTCTTCACCACCACCACCACCATATCCCAAATCTCTCCACCACCACCACATCCCAGATCTCTCCACCACCATATCCCAGATCTCTTCACCACCACGACCACATCCAAGATCTCTTCACCACCACCACCACCACATCCAAGATCTCTTCACCACCACCACCATATCTCAGATCTCTCCACCACCACCACCACCATATCCCAGATATCTTCACCACCACCACCACATCCCAGATATCTTCACCAGCACCACATCCCAGATATCTTCACCATCACCACCATCATATCCCAGATCTCTCCACCACCACCATCACATCCCAGAGCTCTTCACCACCACCACCATATCCCAGAGCTCTCCACCACCACCATATCCCAGATCTCACCACATCCCAGAACTTCACCCATCAGTCCCAAATAATCACTACCACCACACCATAAGCACCACAACCTTAAATTTTCCTTTTACACCACCAAGCTAGACTGATCTGACTACTACCCTCACCACCACAACCTCACCTCACCACCACCCCACCTACATAATCTTTACCCCCAAGATAAACTCACCATCATATAATTATTACACTCTCATTGAGCTATCCTGTCCACCACTCCATAAGCTCAGTTCTTATGCCACCACAACCACTTCAGACTTCAGTTCCTCCTTTACCCCATAGTAATATTGAGCTCTGATCACCTACACCACTCACCCTACCCTTACCTAAAGTAATCATCGCAGACTCAAGCGTTCGGTTAAATCACCAATCAAACTCTGCTCTCCACTACAACATCAATTCCTTAAGCCTAGCTCACCACAACTATCACTCACTCACTCCCCCCCAACCATCGAGCTCGAGTCTCCTACTGCACTACCACCACCACCACCACCACCACCACTACCCCCTCCAGTGCAATTTTCCATCCACCCAGCTCTCCCTCCCCCGTACATGTGAAGGAAAATCCGGAACAATACACGTCTAACGAAGCTCTGGCAACCTGGGGAAGAAACTAAAATTAGTATCAATCAAAACAAAAAGTGTACAAAGTGTGCCTAACCAGTGTACCTAGCTAACCAAAAGGGGACAGGGGTAGAAAGAGACAGGCAATGTAATCAGTGGGAAAGAAGAATGGTCGTGAGAGGGAAAGGTGGGGGAAAGGCCAACACTCACGATTGTATTTTGGTTTCTTTTTTTCCAGGTGTAGCGGTGAGGATGAAGGGAGAGATTAGCACGGTTCGGTCTTCGCTATGGGCTGCTAGTTGTGGTGTGGGCTGATCCTCTGTAGCTGTAGATCCCACGGTGGCTTGTGGTTTGAGGTTTTCACAAGACAAAACCGCCACGATTTAATACTAGTTTGGCTTATAAAGACTTTCCCAATGGACACTGTACATATGGCAAGAACAGTCAAATGAGTGTAATCATTTAAATGATCTTTAGGACACAGTATAGAATAATTAGAGTGTTCACATTACCATTTTGCATAGTACGCAATATTATCTTCGCATTTTTCAGTACCCCATTTTCGATATATCGCCAAGTCATTCGGTCATGACATAACCATACGCAAATACATAACCCCCACATAATAAATAAAAACCTTAAAACTAAAGTTGCGTGGCCACTGGGAAATATCTTTTAGCATTTACGTTAATTATTATAACGCTCAAGACTGAACATTTGAAGGGGCATTACCAAAACCGTCTTATTTCGTGGCACGGTCTTCACCTCCCTACCTGCAAAGAAGAGAAAGCAAATATTAGATCATTAAATAGACTATAAACACTTAATTTAACCCCTTACAGTACCAGTGATGTCCTTCTCAATATATTCTGGCAACTATTAAGTGACTAGCAGGGTGGGTTTAGGAAGGGAAGAGGATGTGTAGATCAGATGAAATGTGTTTGAGAAATATCTGGAGAAGGGACAAAAGATGTATGCTGCCTTTATGAACTTTGAGAGGGCCTATGACAAGAGTTGATAGAAGGTATGTGGAAAGTACCGAGATTATACGGAGTTGATGGCAAGTTGCTGAAAGCAGTGAAGAGCATGTAGGAGGGTGCAAAGGCGTCCGTACGTGTGGAGAATGAGGAGAGAGTTCTTGGATCTGAATGTTGGGTTAAAGCAAGGGTGTGTGATGTCCCCATAGTTGTTCAATATATATTTGGAGGAGTCATGAAAAAAATACAAGGAAGAGCAGTGGATGTTGGTGTTCCGCTGATAAGGAAGGGAAACAAGTGGAAGTTGCCTGTACTGTGGTTTGCAGAAGATACAGTTCTGATGAGCAATAATGAATGGGAGTTACAGGGTCTGTTAAATATGTTTTGGAACTGTTTGAAAAACTGAATCTGAAAGTAAATGCGGGGAAGAGCAAAATTATGGTCTTTGAAAGGGGTGCAGCCACAGAGTATGAGGCGAGGTTGAACAGTCAGGCTGTGGAAAGTGTCATATTAAGTATTTAGGCAGTGTGTTGAGTAAAGATGAGTATAGATGGAGAAGTGTGTGGGAGAAGGTGCAACATGGGAAGAGGGTTGTAGGAATGCTGAAATCAGTAACAAGAAATAGGGTGGTCAGCATGGAAGTAAAGAAGTCCTTGCACGACAGTGTGGTAATCCCGACATTGACTTACGGAAGCGAAGCATGGACGTTGGTGAAGAGACTCGAACCAAGAGCGAGAGGGGTGAAAATGAGTTACTTGAGAAGTGCGTGTGGAGTTACATGGAGGGATACACAGACTAATGAGAAAGTACGAGAGAGGTGTGGAGTGGATGTAGATGTGCTGGAAAGTGTGAAAAGGAACAACTTGAGATGGTTCGGCCATGCGGAACGCATGGGCAGCGAGAGAACTAAGAGTGTACGAGAGGGAGGTGGAAGGACAGAAGAGTGAGAGGTGGAAGGATGGAGTAAAGAAGCATATGAGCGAAGGCGTTGCTGGATGGGAGGAGGGGCGTCAACTGACTGGATACAGAGGTAGCCTACATGGGGGAGTTTCGTTCGTGGCCACCCCTTCGGGGATCACGGCGTCCGGCAATAGATATAGAACTATTAGACTATTTTGTTCAGCTTAGGAATGACTACCGGTACCTATTAAAAGACTACAGACTATCTCAATCCTTTTAGCTACCATATATACTTCCTAAGCTTTATAAAATCGTCTAAGTGTTGCCGAAATAAAATAAGACTTGACTAGTACAGAGCGGGTTAACATAATACAAAGCAGGTTTCCCACTTCATGTTAATATATTTGCTTTTATTCAGCTCAGTAAGGACCTTTTGACACTCAAATCGATCCTAAGGAAAGTAAAACTATCAAGAGACCCTAAGTAAAGTACTGTACAGGCTAAATCAAAGTAACATTCTTGCATGGTGATACACAAAAGCAGTGTTCAAATTAGACTAAATAAAAACGGAAATGACTCTTTCCATCGGTTTTATCCATTCGGCCTCATTCAGCCAAATGTTTTAAGAAGTTTATCCCCATCCAGGTGTCTATTTCTTCCTGGTGAACGATAGCGAGCCAGCATATTTTATTAAAGGTTTATGACCGCAGGCTAAATTTGTAAAACAATTTATAGTAAAATTTCTCCGGCAAAGTCGGATTTCTCCATACAATGCTGGCTCGCTATCGCTCCCATGGAAGAAAAAGACACATGGATGGGGATAAACTAAAAACAGTTGGGTGAATGGGGTCAAATGGATACAACCCAAAGAAAGGAGAAAAAAAGCAGGTCACCTCCCTTAAACTGATTTACATAAATATTGACGCCCCAACATTCTCACAGGCTAATCAAACTGCAAAGGACACCATAGTAAAGTCATAAAACTACCTCCTGGTGCCAGTTAACACTATCTGGTGCAACGTCTTATGGGTTATTCTGTTAAATTATTATGGAGAGTTTTTAATTATTTTAGTCATTTTCGAACAATGTGTTTAGTTTACACCTAGACTAAAAAAAAACATACCCCAGACCCCCTTCAAGCTAAATATGTACGTTTTTCGGTAGAAAAATTTCCCGGCCAAAGGCCGATTTCTCCCAAATTGCAGGCTCGCTATCGCTCGCCCAGGGAAAAATAGACACCTTATTGGGTTGAAGTATCTTATAAATGCCAAACTAATGATCTGAAAAGTCTTAAAATCTGCAAGCTAATGGAGTAAAACAGGGAGGAACCAAATTGGCCCGCCTTGCACCTAATAGGGTTAAACATAAAACCACTAACACACTGGCGTTTAAGGGGAGGCGGATGGACTGTTTAGGTTAAGGGGAGAGGGGTGGTTTAAGGGGAGGTGGATGGACTGTTGAGGTTAAGGGGAGAGGGGTGGTTTAAGGGGAGGTGGATGGACTGTTTAGGTTAAGGGGAGAGGGGTGGTTTAAGGGGAGGTGGATGGACTGTTGAGGTTAAGGGGAGAGGGGTGGTTTAAGGGGAGGTGGATGGACTGTTGAGGTTAAGGGGAGAGGGGTGGTTTAAGGGGAGGTGGATGGACTGTTGAGGTTAAGGGGAGAGGGGTGGTTTAAGGGGAGGTGGATGGACTGTTGAGGTTAAGGGGAGAGGGGTCGTTTAAGGGGAGGTGGATGGACTGTTGAGGTTAAGGGGAGAGGGGGCGTTTAAGGGGAGGTGGATGGACTGTTGAGGTTAAGGGGAGAGGGGTGGTTTAAGGGGAGGTGGATGGACTGTTGAGGTTAAGGGGAGGGGTGGTTTAAGGGGAGGTGGATGGACTGTTGAGGTTAAGGGGAGAGGGGTGGTTTAAGGGGAGGTGGATGGACTGTTGAGGTTAAGGGGAGAGGGGGCGTTTAAGGGGAGGTGGATGGACTGTTGAGGTTAAGGGGAGAGGGGTGGTTTAAGGGGAGGTGGATGGACTGTTGAGGTTAAGGGGAGGTGGATGGACTGTTGAGGTTAAGGGGAGGTGGATGGACTGTTGAGGTTAAGGGGAGGTGGATGGACTGTTGAGGTTAAGGGGAGAGGGGTGGTTTAAGGGGAGGTGGATGGACTGTTGAGGTTAAGGGGAGAGGGGTGGTTTAAGGGGAGGTGGATGGACTGTTGAGGTTAAGGGGTCGTTTAAGGGGAGGTGGATGGACTGTTGAGGTTAAGGGGAGAGGGGTGGTTTAAGGGGAGGTGGATGGACTGTTGAGGTTAAGGGGAGGTGGGTGGTTTAAGGGGAGGTGGATGGACTGTTGAGGTTAAGGGGAGAGGGGTGGTTTAAGGGGAGGTGGATGGACTGTTGAGGTTAAGGGGAGAGGGGTGGTTTAAGGGGAGGTGGATGGACTGTTGAGGTTAAGGGGAGAGGGGTGGTTTAAGGGGAGGAGGATGGACTGTTGAGGTTAAGGGGAGAGGGGTGGTTTAAGGGGAGGTGGATGGACTGTTGAGGTTAAGGGGAGAGGGGTGGTTTAAGGGGAGGTGGATGGACTGTTGAGGTTAAGGGGAGAGGGGTGGTTTAAGGGGAGGTGGATGGACTGTTGAGGTTAAGGGGAGAGGGGTGGTTTAAGGGGAGGAGGATGGACTGTTGAGGTTAAGGGGAGAGGGGTGGTTTAAGGGGAGGCGGATGGACTGTTGAGGTTAAGGGGAGGTGGATGGACTGTTGAGGTTAAGGGGAGGTGGATGGACTGTTGAGGTTAAGGGGAGAGGGGTGGTTTAAGGGGAGGTGGATGGACTGTTGAGGTTAAGGGGAGAGGGGTGGTTAAGGGGAGGTGGATGGACTGTTGAGGTTAAGGGGAGAGGGGTGGTTTAAGGGGAGGTGGATGGACTGTTGAGGTTAAGGGGAGAGGGGTCGTTTAAGGGGAGTTGGATGGACTGTTGAGGTTAAGGGGAGAGGGGTGGTTTAAGGGGAGGTGGATGGACTGTTGAGGTTAAGGGGAGAGGGGTGGTTTAAGGGGAGGTGGATGGACTGTTGAGGTTAAGGGGAGAGGGGTCGTTTAAGGGGAGGTGGATGGACTGTTGAGGTTAAGGGGAGAGGGGTGGTTTAAGGGGAGGAGGATGGACTGTTGAGGTTAAGGGGAGGAGGATGGACTGTTGAGGTTAAGGGGAGGTGGATGGACTGTTGAGGTTAAGGGGAGGTGGATGGACTGTTGAGGTTAAGGGGAGGATGGACTGTTGAGGTTAAGGGGAGGAGGATGGACTGTTAGCTTAAGGGGAGGTGGATGGACTGTTGAGGTTAAGGGGAGGTGGATGGACTGTTGAGGTTAAGGGGAGGTGGATGGACTGTTGAGGTTAAGGGAAGGTGGATGGACTGTTGAGGTTAAGGGGAGGTGGATGGACTGTTGAGGTTAAGGGGAGGTGGATGGACTGTTGAGGTTAAGGGGAGGTGGATGGACTGTTGAGGTTAAGGGGAGGTGGATGGACTGTTGAGGTTAAGGGGAGGTGGATGGACTGTTGAGGTTAAGGGGAGGTGGATGGACTGTTGAGGTTAAGGGGAGGAGGATGGACTGTTGAGGTTAAGGGGAGGAGGATGGACTGTTGAGGTTAAGGGGAGATGGGTCGTTTAAGGGGAGGAGGATGGACTGTTGAGGTTAAGGGGAGGTGGATGGACTGTTGAGGTTAAGGGGAGGTGGATGGACTGTTGAGGTTAAGGGGAGATGGATGGACTGTTGAGGTTAAGGGGAGGTGGATGGACTGTTGAGGTTAAGGGGAGGTGGATGGACTGTTGAGGTTAAGGGGAGGTGGATGGACTGTTGAGGTTAAGGGGAGGTGGATGGACTGTTGAGGTTAAGGGAAGGTGGATGGACTGTTGAGGTTAAGGGGAGGTGGATGGACTGTTGAGGTTAAGGGAAGGTGGATGGACTGTTGATGTTAAGGGAAGGTGGATGGACTGTTGAGGTTAAGGGGAGGTGGATGGACTGTTGAGGTTAAGGGGAGGTGGATGGACTGTTGAGGTTAAGGGGAGGTGGATGGACTGTTGAGGTTAAGGGGAGGTGGATGGACTGTTGAGGTTAAGGGGAGGTGGATGGACTGTTGAGGTTAAGGGGAGGTGGATGGACTGTTGAGGTTAAGGGGAGGTGGATGGACTGTTGAGGTTAAGGGGAGGAGGATGGACTGTTGAGGTTAAGGGGAGGTGGATGGACTGTTGAGGTTAAGGGGAGGTGGATGGACTGTTGAGGTTAAGGGGAGGTGGATGGACTGTTGAGGTTAAGGGGAGGTGGATGGACTGTTGAGGTTAAGGGGAGAGGGGTCGTTTAAGGGGAGGTGGATGGACTGTTGAGGTTAAGGGGAGGTGGATGGACTGTTGAGGTTAAGGGGAGGTGGATGGACTGTTGAGGTTAAGGGGAGATGGATGGACTGTTGAGGTTAAGGGGAGGTGGATGGACTGTTGAGGTTAAGGGGAGGTGGATGGACTGTTGAGGTTAAGGGGAGGTGGATGGACTGTTGAGGTTAAGGGGAGGTGGATGGACTGTTGAGGTTAAGGGGAGGTGGATGGACTGTTGAGGTTAAGGGAAGGTGGATGGACTGTTGAGGTTAAGGGAAGGTGGATGGACTGTTGAGGTTAAGGGAAGGTGGATGGACTGTTGAGGTTAAGGGGAGGTGGATGGACTGTTGAGGTTAAGGGGAGGTGGATGGACTGTTGAGGTTAAGGGGAGGTGGATGGACTGTTGAGGTTAAGGGGAGGTGGATGGACTGTTGAGGTTAAGGGGAGGTGGATGGACTGTTGAGGTTAAGGGGAGGTGGATGGACTGTTGAGGTTAAGGGAAGGTGGATGGACTGTTGAGGTTAAGGGGAGGTGGATGGACTGTTGAGGTTAAGGGGAGGTGGATGGACTGTTGAGGTTAAGGGGAGGTGGATGGACTGTTGAGGTTAAGGGAAGGTGGATGGACTGTTGAGGTTAAGGGGAGGTGGATGGACTGTTGAGGTTAAGGGAGGTGGATGGACTGTTGAGGTTAAGGGAGGTGGATGGACTGTTGAGGTTAAGGGGAGGTGGATGGACTGTTGAGGTTAAGGGGAGGTGGATGGACTGTTGAGGTTAAGGGGAGGTGGATGGACTGTTGAGGTTAAGGGGAGGTGGATGGACTGTTGAGGTTAAGGGGAGGTGGATGGACTGTTGAGGTTAAGGGGAGGTGGATGGACTGTTGAGGTTAAGGGGAGGTGGATGGACTGTTGAGGTTAAGGGGAGGTGGATGGACTGTTGAGGTTAAGGGGAGGTGGATGGACTGTTGAGGTTAAGGGGAGGTGGATGGACTGTTGAGGTTAAGGGGAGGTGGATGGACTGTTGAGGTTAAGGGGAGAGGGGTCGTTTAAGGGGAGGTGGATGGACTGTTGAGGTTAAGGGGAGGTGGATGGACTGTTGAGGTTAAGGGGAGGTGGATGGACTGTTGAGGTTAAGGGGAGGTGGATGGACTGTTGAGGTTAAGGGGAGGTGGATGGACTGTTGAGGTTAAGGGGAGGTGGATGGACTGTTGAGGTTAAGGGGAGGTGGATGGACTGTTGAGGTTAAGGGGAGGTGGATGGACTGTTGAGGTTAAGGGGAGGTGGATGGACTGTTGAGGTTAAGGGGAGGTGGATGGACTGTTGAGGTTAAGGGGAGGTGGATGGACTGTTGAGGTTAAGGGGAGGTGGATGGACTGTTGAGGTTAAGGGGAGGTGGATGGACTGTTGAGGTTAAGGGGAGGTGGATGGACTGTTGAGGTTAAGGGGAGGTGGATGGACTGTTGAGGTTAAGGGGAGGTGGATGGACTGTTGAGGTTAAGGGGAGGTGGATGGACTGTTGAGGTTAAGGGGAGGTGGATGGACTGTTGAGGTTAAGGGGAGGTGGATGGACTGTTGAGGTTAAGGGGAGGTGGATGGACTGTTGGGTTTAAGGGGAGGTGGATGGACTGTTGAGGTTAAGGGGAGGTGGATGGACTGTTGAGGTTAAGGGGAGGTGGATGGACTGTTGAGGTTAAGGGGAGGTGGATGGACTGTTGAGGTTAAGGGGAGGTGGATGGACTGTTGAGGTTAAGGGGAGGTGGATGGACTGTTGAGGTTAAGGGGAGGTGGATGGACTGTTGAGGTTAAGGGGAGGTGGATGGACTGTTGAGGTTAAGGGAAGGTGGATGGACTGTTGAGGTTAAGGGAGGTGGATGGACTGTTGAGGTTAAGGGGAGGTGGATGGACTGTTGAGGTTAAGGGGAGGTGGATGGACTGTTGAGGTTAAGGGGAGGTGGATGGACTGTTGAGGTTAAGGGGAGGTGGATGGACTGTTGAGGTTAAGGGAAGGTGGATGGACTGTTGAGGTTAAGGGAGGTGGATGGACTGTTGAGGTTAAGGGGAGGTGGATGGACTGTTGAGGTTAAGGGGAGGTGGATGGACTGTTGAGGTTAAGGGGAGGTGGATGGACTGTTGAGGTTAAGGGGAGGTGGATGGACTGTTGAGGTTAAGGGGAGGTGGATGGACTGTTGAGGTTAAGGGGAGGTGGATGGACTGTTGAGGTTAAGGGGAGGTGGATGGACTGTTGAGGTTAAGGGAGGTGGATGGACTGTTGAGGTTAAGGGGAGGTGGATGGACTGTTGAGGTTAAGGGGAGGTGGATGGACTGTGGATGGACTGTTGAGGTTAAGGGGAGGGGAGGTTAAGGGGAGGTGGACTGTTGAGGTTAAGGGGAGGTGGATGGACTGTGGAGGTTAAGGGGAGGTGGATGGACTGTTGAGGTTAAGGGGAGGTGGATGGACTGTTGAGGTTAAGGGGAGGTGGATGGACTGTTGAGGTTAAGGGGAGGTGGATGGACTGTTGAGGTTAAGGGAAGGTGGATGGACTGTTGAGGTTAGGGGGAGGTGGATGGACTGTTGAGGTGAAGGGGAGGTGGATGGACTGTTGAGTTGAGGTTAAGGGGAGGTGGATGGACTGTTGAGGTTAAGGGGAGGTGGATGGACTGTTGAGGTTAAGGGGAGGGGGATGGACTGTTGAGGTTAAGGGGAGGTGGATGGACTGTTGAGGTTAAGGGGAGGTGGATGGACTGTTGAGGTTAAGGGGAGGTGGATGGACTGTTGAGGTTGAGGTTAAGGGGAGGTGGATGGACTGTTGAGGTTAAGGGGAGGTGGATGGACTGTTGAGGTTAAGGGGAGGTGGATGGACTGTTGAGGTTAAGGGGAGGTGGATGGACTGTTGAGGTTAAGGGGAGGTGGATGGACTGTTGAGGTTAAGGGGAGGTGGATGGACTGTTGAGGTTAAGGGGAGGTGGATGGACTGTTGAGGTTAAGGGGAGGTGGATGGACTGTTGAGGTTAAGGGGAGGTGGATGGACTGTTGAGGTTAAGGGAGGTGGATGGACTGTTGAGGTTAAGGGGAGGTGGATGGACTGTTGAGGTTAAGGGGAGGTGGATGGACTGTTGAGGTTAAGGGGAGGTGGATGGACTGTTGAGGTTAAGGGGAGGTGGATGGACTGTTGAGGTTAAGGGGAGGTGGATGGACTGTTGAGGTTAAGGGGAGGTGGATGGACTGTTGAGGTTAAGGGGAGGTGGATGGACTGTTGAGGTTAAGGGGAGGTGGATGGACTGTTGAGGTTAAGGGGAGGTGGATGGACTGTTGAGGTTAAGGGAAGGTGGATGGACTGTTGAGGTTAACGGAAGGTGGATGGACTGTTGAGGTTAAGGGGAGGTGGATGGACTGTTGAGGTTAAGGGAAGGTGGATGGACTGTTGAGGTTAAGGGGAGGTGGATGGACTGTTGAGGTTAAGGGGAGGTGGATGGACTGTTGAGGTTAAGGGAAGGTGGATGGACTGTTGAGGTTAAGGGGAGGTGGATGGACTGTTGAGGTTAAGGGGAGGTGGATGGACTGTTGAGGTTAAGGGGAGGTGGATGGACTGTTGAGGTTAAGGGGAGGTGGATGGACTGTTGAGGTTAAGGGGAGGTGGATGGACTGTTGAGGTTAAGGGGAGGTGGATGGACTGTTGAGGTTAAGGGGAGGTGGATGGACTGTTGAGGTTAAGGGGAGGTGGATGGACTGTTGAGGTTAAGGGGAGGTGGATGGACTGTTGAGGTTAAGGGGAGGTGGATGGACTGTTGAGGTTAAGGGGAGGTGGATGGACTGTTGAGGTTAAGGGGAGTGGGATGGACTGTTGAGGTTAAGGGGAGGTGGATGGACTGTTGAGGTTAAGGGGAGGTGGATGGACTGTTGAGGTTAAGGGGAGGTGGATGGACTGTTGAGGTTAAGGGGAGGTGGATGGACTGTTGAGGTTAAGGGGAGGTGGATGGACTGTTGAGGTTAAGGGGAGGTGGATGGACTGTTGAGGTTAAGGGGAGGTGGATGGACTGTTGAGGTTAAGGGGAGGTGGATGGACTGTTGAGGTTAAGGGGAGGTGGATGGACTGTTGAGGTTAAGGGGAGGTGGATGGACTGTTGAGGTTAAGGGGAGGTGGATGGACTGTTGAGGTTAAGGGGAGGTGGATGGACTGTTGAGGTTAAGGGGAGGTGGATGGACTGTTGAGGTTAAGGGGAGGTGGATGGACTGTTGAGGTTAAGGGGAGGTGGATGGACTGTTGAGGTTAAGGGGAGGTGGATGGACTGTTGAGGTTAAGGGGAGGTGGATGGACTGTTGAGGTTAAGGGAGGTGGATGGACTGTTGAGGTTAAGGGGAGGTGGATGGACTGTTGAGGTTAAGGGGAGGTGGATGGACTGTTGAGGTTAAGGGGAGGTGGATGGACTGTTGAGGTTAAGGGGAGGTGGATGGACTGTTGAGGTTAAGGGAGGTGGATGGACTGTTGAGGTTAAGGGGAGGTGGATGGACTGTTGAGGTTAAGGGGAGGTGGATGGACTGTTGAGGTTAAGGGGAGGTGGATGGACTGTTGAGGTTAAGGGGAGGTGGATGGACTGTTGAGGTTAAGGGGAGGTGGATGGACTGTTGAGGTTAAGGGGAGGTGGATGGACTGTTGAGGTTAAGGGGAGGTGGATGGACTGTTGAGGTTAAGGGGAGGTGGATGGACTGTTGAGGTTAAGGGGAGGTGGATGGACTGTTGAGGTTAAGGGGAGGTGGATGGACTGTTGAGGTTAAGGGAGGTGGATGGACTGTTGAGGTTAAGGGGAGGTGGATGGACTGTTGAGGTTAAGGGGAGGTGGATGGACTGTTGAGGTTAAGGGGAGGTGGATGGACTGTTGAGGTTAAGGGGAGGTGGATGGACTGTTGAGGTTAAGGGGAGGTGGATGGACTGTTGAGGTTAAGGGGAGGTGGATGGACTGTTGAGGTTAAGGGGAGGTGGATGGACTGTTGAGGTTAAGGGGAGGTGGATGGACTGTTGAGGTTAAGGGGAGGTGGATGGACTGTTGAGGTTAAGGGGAGGTGGATGGACTGTTGAGGTTAAGGGGAGGTGGATGGACTGTTGAGGTTAAGGGGAGGTGGATGGACTGTTGAGGTTGAGGTTAAGGGGAGGTGGATGGACTGTTGAGGTTAAGGGGAGGTGGATGGACTGTTGAGGTTAAGGGGAGGTGGATGGACTGTTGAGGTTAAGGGAGGTGGATGGACTGTTGAGGTTAAGGGGAGGTGGATGGACTGTTGAGGTTAAGGGGAGGTGGATGGACTGTTGAGGTTAAGGGGAGGTGGATGGACTGTTGAGGTTAAGGGGAGGTGGATGGACTGTTGAGGTTAAGGGGAGGTGGATGGACTGTTGAGGTTAAGGGGAGGTGGATGGACTGTTGAGGTTAAGGGGAGGTGGATGGACTGTTGAGGTTAAGGGGAGGTGGATGGACTGTTGAGGTTAAGGGGAGGAGGATGGACTGATGAGGTTAAGGAGAGGAGTATGGACTGTTGAGGTTAAGGGGAGGTGGATGGACTGTTGAGGTTAAGGGGAGGTGGATGGACTGTTGAGGTTAAGGGGAGGTGGATGGACTGTTGAGGTTAAGGGGAGGTGGATGGACTGTTGAGGTTAAGGGGAGGTGGATGGACTGTTGAGGTTAAGGGGAGGTGGATGGACTGTTGAGGTTAAGGGGAGGTGGATGGACTGTTGAGGTTAAGGGGAGGTGGATGGACTGTTGAGGTTAAGGGGAGGTGGATGGACTGTTGAGGTTAAGGGGAGGTGGATGGACTGTTGAGGTTAAGGGGAGGTGGATGGACTGTTGAGGTTAAGGGGAGGTGGATGGACTGTTGAGGTTAAGGGGAGGTGGATGGACTGTTGAGGTTAAGGGGAGGTGGATGGACTGTTGAGGTTAAGGGGAGGTGGATGGACTGTTGAGGTTAAGGGGAGGTGGATGGACTGTTGAGGTTAAGGGGAGGTGGATGGACTGTTGAGGTTAAGGGGAGGTGGATGGACTGTTGAGGTTAAGGGGAGGTGGATGGACTGTTGAGGTTAAGGGGAGGTGGATGGACTGTTGAGGTTAAGGGGAGGTGGATGGACTGTTGAGGTTAAGGGGAGGTGGATGGACTGTTGAGGTTAAGGGGAGGTGGATGGACTGTTGAGGTTAAGGGGAGGTGGATGGACTGTTGAGGTTAAGGGGAGGTGGATGGACTGTTGAGGTTAAGGGGAGGTGGATGGACTGTTGAGGTTAAGGGGAGGTGGATGGACTGTTGAGGTTAAGGGGAGGTGGATGGACTGTTGAGGTTAAGGGGAGGTGGATGGACTGTTGAGGTTAAGGGGAGGTGGATGGACTGTTGAGGTTAAGGGGAGGTGGATGGACTGTTGAGGTTAAGGGGAGGTGGATGGACTGTTGAGGTTAAGGTTGAGGTTAAGGGGAGGTGGATGGACTGTTGAGGTTAAGGGGAGGTGGATGGACTGTTGAGGTTAAGGGGAGGTGGATGGACTGTTGAGGTTAAGGGGAGGTGGATGGACTGTTGAGGTTAAGGGGAGGTGGATGGACTGTTGAGGTTAAGGGGAGGTGGATGGACTGTTGAGGTTAAGGGGAGGTGGATGGACTGTTGAGGTTAAGGGGAGGTGGATGGACTGTTGAGGTTAAGGGGAGGTGGATGGACTGTTGAGGTTAAGGGGAGGTGGATGGACTGTTGAGGTTAAGGGGAGGTGGATGGACTGTTGGGGTTAAGTGGATGGACTGTTGAGGTTAAGGGGAGGTGGATGGACTGTTGAGGTTAAGGGGAGGTGGATGGACTGTTGAGGTTAAGGGGAGGTGGATGGACTGTTGAGGTTAAGGGGAGGTGGATGGACTGTTGAGGTTAAGGGGAGGTGGATGGACTGTTGAGGTTAAGGGGAGGTGGATGGACTGTTGAGGTTAAGGGGAGGTGGATGGACTGTGGAGGTTAAGGGGAGGTGGATGGACTGTTGAGGTTAAGGGGAGGTGGATGGACTGTTGAGGTTAAGGGGAGGTGGATGGACTGTTGAGGTTAAGGGGAGGTGGATGGACTGTTGAGGTTAAGGGGAGGTGGATGGACTGTTGAGGTTAAGGGGAGGTGGATGGACTGTTGAGGTTAAGGGGAGAGGGGTTGTTTAAGGGGAGGTGGATGGACTGTTTAGGTTAAGGGGAGAGGGGGCGTTTTCTAGTTCCCTTTCTCCCTCGTGGTAAGCCCCATTTGTTTTGAAATTATGAAACGTTCGGTCCATTAGTTTGGCAATTTTAACACCTTTCGCCCCATTTCGTTGTCAATTTTAAGACCTTTCGTGCCATTTAGGAGTCTTATTTCCTGGCGAGCGATAGCGAGCCTGAAATGTTAAGATGAATCCGCCTTCGGCCGAAACATTTTTCTACCGAAATATGTAAAAATGTATCTGTCTAGGGGGGGGGGGGGGTCTAGGGGGCGTTTTTCTAAGCTTGATGGAAGTCTTGCGAGAACACTAATATTAGGCCTAGTTATTACACCTAGTAGTTAACCTTCTCAAGCTCCAATACGCATTTCGGTTTTGTTTTCTGGTAATTATTATAGGTTTGACTCCTGTAAGGAGATTAGGAAAACCTAATATTTAGTAGTGGCCCCGTAATCATTGACGAACATGCATATTACATAAGGCATCCTCTTCAAACACTAATCCGCCGTAGTTTGAATCTACCGCGCAGAGCATTTAAAAACTGAGGAGCCTTCATCATGAGCGCACGCGACCTCACTCATGGCTTCAGTCATTATGAATTGGGTTCTCACTACGAAAAAACTTCGTAAAAAATAAAAACAAAAAGAAAATAAGAATAACTATCCAATAAGCTTTCCATCATATCGTGGATGTACTTGTGTGGATTTCTGACCAGACGCTGAATCAGGCGTCATTCCTCCTTCACTGACATATCAAGTAAACCAAAATCCTTAATACATCAACGAATGGGAAGGGGACGGTCGGGAGGGCCCCAGTCGTCAATGATTACGGGGCCACTACTAAATATTAGGTTTTCCTAATCTCCTTACAGGAGTCAAACCTATAATTTATTAGTGGCCCCTCCATCATTGACGAACATGCCTGATATCTAAGACTGGAGGGGGACATTCGTAATCATATCATAACTCTAGAAAAGCAGATAATAAAAACAACCACATAGTATTCTTACTTTTGAAAAATGTATTTAATACGGCGTAGGCCGGAAATATACAAGAAAAAGGGGGTTCAGGCAGGTGCGTGCTTCAAAGAAGCCTGCCTGACAAAAATAGGTAACCCTGAAGATTCTGAACACAGATCTGTAGTTACAAAAGGCACCCCACTCAACGAGTGGTGACAAATAATAAGTTATAAGTTTATATGTGCACATCATAAACCCCAAAATACATGTGGAGATCAATTGCTAATGAACTCCATTGAACTAATGTTACATTGCTTTCGCAGCTAAAACTACTATAACAACACCGTTGTTTTGTACTAAACTTTGTACTAGCACAAATTCTCTCAGAGAAATTTTCATATCACATTTCAACCTTAAATTGTATCACAGTTCTCATACTCCGGCGGGGTCTAGGGTGTCCTATGTCAACTGACTGCACCCCCCCCCCCCCTTTCCTTGAAAATAAACATAAGTGACTGCAGGGCCACCTAGACCCTCTGCCTTAAAGCTATACATGGTAAGGAAGGTTTGTCTAGAGCAACTGACAAGTATCTAGAGAGAAACGTATGATTAGACGCCCACAACTGTGTGGACGCAATATCTTCAACTGAAAAGTTTTTCAGGAAACGTAAAGAGGCCGCCCACTTGCGTAAATCGTGGGCCCTACCCACAACGCCGGGATTACTCTCTTTAATGACTTCTACTAGAAGAGAGGCTAATCGCCGTTTAAGTAAGCGTTTACCCGTACTCGCTACCCATAAAGCACCTTGGGGGTTATGAGGAGCTATTCTTAAATATTTGGTTAGAGCTTGCACTGGACATAAATTATGATGCACCTTTCCCCTTTTTAACGCCGGCACCGTGAATTCAGAAAACACGTGTGCACTATGCTCATTCTTGGCTACAAACGCCGGGGAGGGTGCAATGGAAATTGAATCATTAAGTCTACCAAACCTAAGACAATTAGGTGTGTTGCTCATCGCCGCCAGCTCAGACACTCTGTTTCCGGTGGCCAAAGCCAAAAGGAAAACTGCCTTCTTTAAGATTAAAGCAAAGTCTGCAGTATTTTGATACAGACGAGAATGAAGTAAAGACAAAGCTTTGTCCAGAGACCAAGTAGGCATGAGCTGACGGGGAGGTGGGCGGAGTTTAAAACACGCTCTCATAAATCCTGTTTCCTCCGCCACCGGTATGGATAGACCTGTAAGGTCGAAAAAGGGCACTCTAATCGCAGTTAAGTGATTCTTCAAAGTAACCACAGATAAACGTTTCTGCTCAAACAGATAGTTCAAGTAATTAAAAACCAATGCCACTGAGGGTACAGTTTGTTCCGTTCTAACAATCCAAGAAGTAAAAGCTTTCCAATGAGATTGATATTGTCGCTTAGTAGACTGAGTATATTGATTGAGCAATTTATTGGTCACATCCCTACCGTATGGTGCTAGCCACTTGGCCTCCTGAATGTCCATAATGCAAAAGTCAGCGAGGTCTCTAGGTTGCCAATCGTGTCTAAGTGGAAGTACCCGACCGGGAGCGATACCGGGTCCGGGCACCACATTATTAACTGCTGGCACCACACCTGCGCCGGCCACAGGGGCGCGATTAGCGAGACTAAGCCTCGATAAACTCGTAGTTTGTTCACTACGTGGCACATTAGTGACGCATCTGGCGGTGGAAACAGATAGATGGAGCTCCATCTGTTCCAGTCTGTCACTAGGGCGTCTGGCCCCCCTGCCGGCGTTATCGTCCGGCGGGTGAGGTATAGAGGGAGCTTGTGAGTCTCCTCGGACGCAAAAAGATCCACTTGTGGATGGGAGAGCTTCGCAATCATTAGGTCGAAAATGGGTTGCTTGAGCTCCCATTCTACTGTCGTGCTCTGTCTCCGGGACAGAGCGTCTGCCCAGACGTTCGCTACGCCTGGGAGATAAGATGCGTGAAGATAAATATCTAGACTGGTGGCTAGAACAAAAATCTCTTCCGACACGAGTAGCAACTTCCTTGACCTCGTTGACCCTTGTTTCTGAATACAGTGAACTGCATTCAGATTGTCCATTCTGAAGGCCACTGACTTGCCCCGTAACGCCGGGCCGTGAGCCTGAAGGAAATACAATGGGACTAGTAACTCTTTGACATTTATGTGAGCGATTTCTAAGTGGGACCAAAGTCCCTGACCCTGGTGCCCCTGATTTGACTGAAATCCCCACCCTATGGTGCCTGACGCATCCGTGTCTACCCATACCGTTGGAGGAGGAGAGGTCCATGACATGATTGAGTGCAATGTTTCCCTCTTCGCCCAGACCGCTAGTAAGGTGTGGATTAATTTTGGTATGGGCCATAATTTTCCCGCCGGTAAGAGTGGGAAATATTTGTTGCCCTCCAATATTAATCGTTTTACTTTCAACCGGCCCAACTTGACAGTTAGCTGAATCCAGTTGAGAGAGCCGACCAGAGACTCCCAGACTCTTCGTGTCGTAGTCAGACTGTGAAGAAACCTGAACAGTTTCCTGCGAAACCTGTTGCGATTGTCCACACTCTGACTCAGAGTGAGAGCGGCGGTGTCCCAGACCAGCCCTATCCACTGAATTACTCTTGAGGGAACAAGGTTTGACTTTACCAGATTTACCTTGAAGCCTAGAGTTTTGACATGATTTAAAATGATATTGACATGTTTTATGCATAATTGTTGTGTCTCTGCCACCACCAGCCAGTCGTCTAGATACCACAACACTCTGATTCCCTGTTTTAACAATGGCATCAGGGCTTGCCTGACTAGTTTTGTGAATAATCGAGGTGCTAGGTTCAAACCGAACGGCATCCTCTGAAAAACAAAATTTTGGTGCCTGATCCTCAAGGCCAGAAACCTTTGAAATCTTTTGTTGACCGACACGTGCCAATAGGCGTCTGTCAGGTCTAGGGAACACATCCAGCCACCCGGCGGAAGTGTTAGCCTGATTTGATGAACTGTTAACATTCTGAAAGACTCGTTGTAAATGTGAAGATTCAGATACGACAGGTCTACGACCGGCCTCATCTGAACACTGTCCCGTTTGGGAACCAAAAACAGTTTTGACGTGAATACAGGGTAATCTGGGGGTACCGGGATGATGACATTCTTGGCAATCATCTCCTGGACCAGCAGCTCCACCTCTAATGAAACACAATTTGCCGTTGTCGGCTGACGTAAGCGAGGTCGCCGGAGCCACTGCCAAGTGATGCCTTTGCGTGCCACCATCCGTGCCCAGGTTTTTAACGGCCATGCTTGGTGACACGTTCGGAACGACCCCGTTAGCAGACAAGGGTTCGCCGGCTGTACTTCCCTCGGATCCTCCGGCTCTAAGGTAGGCACTGGGAGTGAGAAAGACTTTAGTTTTTTGATGGTGGGTTTGGTGGTGTTGGCCGCTTCGCCGGCTGGCTGGTGTGGGCCGAAGACTGGCCCTGACCCGGCTTATACTGGCCGCGTCCCCTCTGTCCTGAAAACCCTCTCTGTCTATGCCTGAACTGACCCAGGGGGGATTGGGAGGACTTAGGCGGAAGAAACGGCTTAGAACCCCCTGGCTGAGCTTTAGTAGGAGGCTTAGGTTTGGGGAAGTTAAATGCGGGTTTCTTAGCCTGTGCGGGACTGTGCTTCACGGCCTGTGCCATGTTAAACACTGTTCGCCATACATCAGGGGACATTAAAGAAGGTGTAAGTACTGGGGACATTACCACCTGGTTAGCAATGCGATCAGGCAGCTTGCGAACTAATGACATTCTAAGATCCTGTCGTGCTCGCACCGCCTCAAGTAAGGCTGTGCGTATGTCACCTAAGGATTGAATTGACGACTGAAGAATCAGACGCCGGGATAATTCAACTGATCTTCGAGCATCCGCGTCTGCGATTGCCTGAGTAGACCTGAGTAAAGACTTAGCCACCTGTTGAGAAACTATGTACTGTGAAAACAGGCGGAAAGCTTTTCCCCTTAGCCTAAATTCTCTGTCTAGGTGAGAAGGGGTAGGGGTAATGAATGGTTCCTTTAGTTCACAAAGATTAATCTTAGGGGCAGCTAAAAAGGAAAATAAAGCTGACGGAACTCCGCCGGCAGAACCTACCGGCATTGAGAACCATGAATGTGTATCCTGAGGGATCTGGTGGGAAGATTTAGAAGTGAAAGTGGTTGCAAAGTTCTGAGCCTCTACCTCCCAATCCACCCAAGGTCCTGGTCCTAACTGTCCCACCTTCAACACTGGATTAGCTGTCTCGTCTGTGACGGTCTGTAAATCTAGTTCAGGAGTAATAGCCAACAGAGCCTTAATATCATTAAACCCATCCAGCTTAGACCAGTCTGAAAAAAGTTTTGAAGCTGAGGCAGGGGGTAAAGCAGGCTTAGATGCATAAACAAAATAATCCTGATAATAATAACTAGGTATAGCCTTGATATTTACATCCAAAACATTACCCAAGGCATCCAATGCCCTTAATTTCTTAGACTTATTTCCCTGGATAAACCACTCACGTGGTACCGGGAGTTCCCCTGACAAGGTAGGCTGGGCAAGCTCTGGCTTAGAGGGGTTCAAAGGGACCCATGACTCGTCTGGCCCATAAAGCAGGGGCATAGCTACCTTTCTAAGAGGCGCTTTGTCTAGAGGGGGTGGATTAACATCCGTAATGACCCTGACATTTGACGTAGTGAATGCCGCCGTAGCTGGCTTAGAGCTCCCTGCCGGTGACAGAGTAGGAGGGTTAGGAATCTTAGATAAATCGATTGACGTTATCAGAGGCCGTACCGCAGAACCTGTCAAGGGAGCCCCCAAGTCCATTGTGGGGTTTTCTCGTTGTTGATTAAAGAATTTTGATAGAGCATGAGTAACTAACCCATCAATTTCTTGTGCTGTAACAAACTGGTTAGGTGCAGAACTTTCAGGTGAATTAGTATTATCATGGGCGGCGTCCAGGCCTGAGCCTGACCCTTGTCCTTCCCTATCTGAAATTAATGACACTTCATCTTGTTCCTCCCGATCCTCCTGAGAAGACCCCGCCGAGGCAGGGGCACCTTGTTTCCAAGATAAATCAGGGATAGAGGATGGGGTCGCCGCGTCCCTGTGGACATCGGCTACTGTGTGACTCGTATGAGTCGGACGTGGATGGACAGACCCTGGCTGAGCAAAACGCCAAACACCGAGGCTCTGGCCTACGCTCTCTTGAGAGTCTGAAACATTCTCAATTATTGAATATCCTGAACTCTCCATTTCTAGGGTTAAAATATCAATAGGTAAATCTTGTTTAGGGACAGGCGCTTCACTATACTCTGAGGCTGTAACAGAAACATTGTCAGGTGTAGAGGTACGATGAGATGCACTAGACTTAGAAGAATGTCGAGAGGACTTCTTATGGGAATCCTTTTTGGAGGATTTGTGGCTACGGTGTGACCGCGAACTGGACCTAGGTTTGGAAGAATCACCACCATGGTCCCTGGGGGAAGCTTCAGTCTTGCACTTCTTACTAGCCGGGGAAGAGGCCCGACTTGAAGACCGTTGTCTGAGGGGAGACCTTGACCTCGATCTCGCCTGCGACGAGGAGGTGGCTGCCGGGGGAGTAGGCTCTCTCGGGCGTTTAAACGTCTCCACAGACGATACAGAATCCTGGCTAGTCTCTGTCGGCTTAAAACCCCTTACTCTAGAGGTACGTTTAGGGGGAGGGTGCTCTGACAGCAACTTATCCCAAAGTGGGACGTTGTCACATTGAAGTGACTTATGTGCGACAATGGTAGTGTAGGCCGACATTTGTTGTCTGACCTCTCTCAACGCTACCGCCGCGGTCTTGTCATTGTCACACAGGACTTTATTGGCTAATTGGGAGCAAAAAGAACAATTAAGTGTAACCCAGAGACCCCTTGAACGGTCTAGACATCTAACACACCTTATGCAAAGGGTATGTGCAAAAATTGGGATACCCGCGCAAGTAGGGGTAATGCACAGGGCAAAAACTGGGGTGACATTAGCCATGACAGAGACTGGTGAGAGGAACTACCGCCGGGTCTGTATTGGTCCGCCGGAGCTCAGCTCTGGAAAAATAAAGAAAATTTCCAGGAATTAATGCTCATAAGGTTAACCCAAGTGTTCGCATACAAGTGTTAATAACCCGCCGGGTAACGGGATGCAAAGACACAGCTAACACATCTCGCCACGCGGCTGGGTATAAAGAGGCTAAACAAGTCTTCTTAGCTAAGAACATGAAGAATACCCTCTGATATAATGGTCCAGTATGGCACTAATAGTCTGTAGGAGGTGGTGACTGTCTCAAGATTCAATTTTGTAACAAAGCCCCCCCTCATAAAGACGCCGGCCCTTGAAATATTTTAGTAGAATAGCCCAGGGCAGGAATATACGAGATCTGATTTTTTAACGAATTGTCCCAAACGATCGTCGTAAAATTAGAAGGCGGCGATACTGAAAGTATCACCCAATTAAGGTTAATCGAAATTGAATTTGTTTATAAATTCCTTAGTTCCTTTACTTAGGGACACCCGCCGGGTGTGGAAATCGATTTGGTTAAACCTCACTGATCCTTCAAATGCCGTAAGAGTAAAGGCAGCGATACACAGAGTATCACTCACATGGATTGGTTAACTATAAGAGACCTAAGTCGTTTTATCCCACCCTGCTAAGGTGCACCCGCCGGGTGAGAAGTCTAAAAGTTAACCCCACAAGTTCCTGACCCCACTACTTTGTAAAAGATCGCCGGGGAGGAACGCCTAAACAACAGCTAGGTTTTCCCCGTGGTTTGTCGTAAACCAGGTAGAAAAACCTATAAAAAACGAGTGTTCTCACGAACGTCGTTTCTTTATATATAACTAAATATATATGTAAGGATGGGTACAGCCATCCCGCCGGGAATTATAAAGGAGGCCTGAAACCAGGCACCCACAGATACGCAGTCCTGGAGAGCCACAGACACCTCCCCTCGCCGGGGAACCAGCCAGTGTTAACAACCACGTGTGGCCTAACACTGCTCATCGGTCAGGTTTTTTCACGGTGAAACCGAGAAAAACCCGCCGGAAGGCAAACCCCACCCTGAACAGACACCATCTGAACAATACGACACGAGGAGAGACACGCACGACTAACCAAGGTCACAACATAATCCGTGGAATTAGCCAATACACAACTAAACCAGGAAACAAATATAGTCCGAGGAATTAGCCAATACACAACTAAAACCCGGATACACATGACACAGTAGGGCATATTTATAAAATAAATAATAACACTAGACATGTGGCAAAGCTACGAGCGGCTGGCTAGGCCTAGGTAGACGGCATGAAAATAGTTGAAATATAAACACACACTGGAATATCACAACAGGAACCACCGCCAACACACCACCGAAGCGATAACTTCCCACCCCGGGAAGCCTGACACGGACCCAGAAAAAACTTCACTAAGTGAAGAAAAATACGCTGGGAACGTCAGCAAACAAACAGCTTACCTCATCAGAAGGATAAAAGGCAGCAATAATTAACGCGTAATGAAAGCCGCCTGCATCACCAACTAAACCAAACTGTGAAAAGTTCACGTGTCCACAACAGGACCACGAGGGTACATCCGAAATAGATGCCCCATACATACGACCCAAAATACATTGCACTGCGGGCAACCAGCCCAGGACACTCCTGCTACGCCTATCCTAACCTTACTCGATACATCCCAGAGTAAACAAATGAGAAAAAACTCACTAGGGACGCCACGAATGCGGAACCAGCGGAGCCTGAAAGGAACGTCCGGGCAGGCTGAGCGCAGAGCAAAGAAGGAGGAATGACGCCTGATTCAGCGTCTGGTCAGAAATCCACACAAGTACATCCACGATATGATGGAAAGCTTATTGGATAGTTATTCTTATTTTCTTTTTGTTTTTATTTTTTACGAAGTTTTTTCGTAGTGAGAACCCAATTCATAATGACTGAAGCCATGAGTGAGGTCGCGTGCGCTCATGATGAAGGCTCCTCAGTTTTTAAATGCTCTGCGCGGTAGATTCAAACTACGGCGGATTAGTGTTTGAAGAGGATGCCTTATGTAATAGGCATGTTCGTCAATGATGGAGGGGCCACTAATAAATTAGAAGATTTTATTCAGATTAGGAAGGGTTTATGGAAGTCAGAGGGTTCATTGAGAGATGCTTTACCCTTTTAACACTCACAGATCCTTCCTAAGCTGCATAAAATCGTCTAATGATAGCCAAAATATACTGGTAAAACGCGTCAGAGCTTCAAGGGGTTAAGTCCTCTGGCAGAGTAAAAACGGCCTAGTTAAGGGGAGGTTTTTAGTGTGTTTCCTAGACCTCCATCAAGCTTGAAATTACACCCCCTTGAGTCCCTTTCAAGATAAATTTGTACATTTTTCGGTAGAAAAATGTCCCGGCCGAAGGCCGGTTCCTCTTAATTTACAGGCTCGCTGTCGCTCGCCAGGATAAAATAGACACCTGAATGGCACGAAAGGTCTTAATATGGGGTGAAAGTTCTTAAAATCGCTAAACTAATGGGGCGAACGTTTTATAATATCAAAAGCAATGGGGCTAAACATGAGGGTGAAAGGGGTCAAGAAAAAAATTCCTCCAGTGGAGATCTGCCCTTAACCACTATAGGTAGCCCCAACGACCTTGGCAATAATCTTGACCCCTGACCTCTCTCTAACTCAAAAAGGCCTGGTGCAAACTGGCTGTAAATATACACACCTATTTCCTGATGGACTCTTCCCAAATGATAGAAACGTCAGCCCGATTACTTTCATTAATCCTCTCCGACATATGACGCGATTTTGAGCCTATTGGGGATACTTTAAAGCCTTTGTTACCATCAGAGGTATTTAGAAACCCTTAGTTTAGTTACTTCAACCTCTGCAGTTGTCTTTGAGTTAGCCGTGTTGAGCCTATTGGGGATACTTTAAAGCCTTTGTTACCATCAGGGGTATTTAGAAACCTTTAGTTTAGTTACTTCAACCTCTGCAGTTGTCTTTGAGTTAGCTGTGTTGAGCCTATTGGGGATACTTTAAAGCCTTTGTTACCATCAGGGGTATTTAGAAACCTTTAGTTTAGTTACTTCAACCTCTGCAGTTGTCTTTGAGTTAGCTGTGTTGAGCCTATTGGGGATACTTTAAAGCCTTTGTTACCATCAGGGGTATTTAGAAACCTTTAGTTTAGTTACTTCAACCTCTGCAGTTGTCTTTGAGTTAGCTGTGTTGAGCCTATTGGGGATACTTTAAAGCCTTTGTTACCATCAGGGGTATTTAGAAACCTTTAGTTTAGTTACTTCAACCTCTGCAGTTGTCTTTGAGTTAGCTGTGTTGAGCCTATTGGGGATACTTTAAAGCCTTTGTTACCATCAGGGGTATTTAGAAACCTTTAGTTTAGTTACTTCAACCTCTGCAGTTGTCTTTGAGTTAGCTGTGTTGAGCATATTGGGGATACTTTAAAGCCTTTGTTACCATCAGGGGTATTTAGAAACCTTTAGTTTAGTTACTTCAACCTCTGCAGTTGTCTTTGAGTTAGCTGTGTTGAGCCTATTGGGGATACTTTAAAGCCTTTGTTACCATCAGGGGTATTTAGAAACCTTTAGTTTAGTTACTTCAACCTCTGCAGTTGTCTTTGAGTTAGCTGTGTTGAGCCTATTGGGGATACTTTAAAGCCTTTGTTACCATCAGGGGTATTTAGAAACCTTTAGTTTAGTTACTTCAACCTCTGCAGTTGTCTTTGAGTTAGCTGTGTTGAGCCTATTGGGGATACTTTAAAGCCTTTGTTACCATCAGGGGTATTTAGAAACCTTTAGTTTAGTTACTTCAACCTCTGCAGTTGTCTTTGAGTTAGCTGTGTTGAGCATATTGGGGATACTTTAAAGCCTTTGTTACCATCAGGGGTATTTAGAAACCTTTAGTTTAGTTACTTCAACCTCTGCAGTTGTCTTTGAGTTAGCTGTGTTGAGCCTATTGGGGATACTTTAAAGCCTTTGTTACCATCAGGGGTATTTAGAAACCTTTAGTTTAGTTACTTCAACCTCTGCAGTTGTCTTTGAGTTAGCTGTGTTGAGCCTATTGGGGATACTTTAAAGCCTTTGTTACCATCAGGGGTATTTAGAAACCTTTAGTTTAGTTACTTCAACCTCTGCAGTTGTCTTTGAGTTAGCTGTGTTGAGCCTATTGGGGATACTTTAAAGCCTTTGTTACCATCAGGGGTATTTAGAAACCTTTAGTTTAGTTACTTCAACCTCTGCAGTTGTCTTTGAGTTAGCTGTGGGCAGAAAACTAATTTTGGAGAGGTAATTATAAGTGACAACCATTTCTTATTGGTAATCTGGCAACCTCTGCGTCATATGAGTCTGAAGGGGTTAATTTCTAGTTATAAGAGGTTAAGGAGTCCAGATTATTGTCAAGTTGGTTGGTGCTTCCTACCTTCTAGTTATAAGAGGTTAAGGAGTCCAGATTATTGTCAAGTTGGTTGGTGCTTCCTACCTTCTAGTTATAAGAGGTTAAGGAGTCCAGATTATTGTCAAGTTGGTTGGTGCTTCCTACCTTCTAGTTATAAGAGGTTAAGGAGTCCAGATTATTGTCAAGTTGGTTGGTGCTTCCTACCTTCTAGTTATAAGAGGTTATGGAGTCCAGATTATTGTCAAGTTGGTTGGTGCTTCCTACCTTCTAGTTATAAGAGGTTAAGGAGTCCAGATTATTGTCAAGTTGGTTGGTGCTTCCTACCTTCTAGTTATAAGAGGTTAAGGAGTCCAGATTATTGTCAAGTTGGTTGGTGCTTCCTACCTTCTAGTTATAAGAGGTTAAGGAGTCCAGATTATTGTCAAGTTGGTTGGTGCTTCCTACCTTCTAGTTATAAGAGGTTAAGGAGTCCAGATTATTGTCAAGTTGGTTGGTGCTTCCTACCTTCTAGTTATAAGAGGTTAAGGAGTCCAGATTATTGTCAAGTTGGTTGGTGCTTCCTACCTTCTAGTTATAAGAGGTTAAGGAGTCCAGATTATTGTCAAGTTGGTTGGTGCTTCCTACCTTCTAGTTATAAGAGGTTAAGGAGTCCAGATTATTGTCAAGTTGGTTGGTGCTTCCTACCTTCTAGTTATAAGAGGTTAAGGAGTCCAGATTATTGTCAAGTTGGTTGGTGCTTCCTACCTTCTAGTTATAAGAGGTTAAGGAGTCCAGATTATTGTCAAGTTGGTTGGTGCTTCCTACCTTCTAGTTATAAGAGGTTATGGAGTCCAGATTATTGTCAAGTTGGTTGGTGCTTCCTACCTTCTAGTTATAAGAGGTTAAGGAGTCCAGATTATTGTCAAGTTGGTTGGTGCTTCCTACCTTCTAGTTATAAGAGGTTAAGGAGTCCAGATTATTGTCAAGTTGGTTGGTGCTTCCTACCTTCTAGTTATAAGAGGTTAAGGAGTCCAGATTATTGTCAAGTTGGTTGGTGCTTCCTACCTTCTAGTTATAAGAGGTTAAGGAGTCCAGATTATTGTCAAGTTGGTTGGTGCTTCCTACCTTCTTGTTACCGAAGTGGAACCATTAAGGGGAGGCAGACCCTTTGTTTGGTCTATTAATTAATGTATTAATTTTGGTTTCCTCCCTAGACCTCCATAAACTTAGAAAAACACCCCCTAGACCCCCCTTAAAGATAAATTTGTACATTTTTCGATAGAAAAATGTCCCGGCTGATGGCCGGTTCTTTTTAAAATTGCAGGCTCGCTCTCGCTAGGAAAAAATCGACACCTATGTGGCACGAAAGGTCTTAAAATTTAAAACGAAATGGGGCGAAAGGTGTTAAAATCGCCAAACTAATGGGCCGAACATCTTCAAATCTCAAAACTAGTGGGGCTAAAGATTAGGGAGAAGGGGGTCCAGAAAAACGGTCTGCCTCCCCTTAAGCTCAAGTCCGCCAGTCAAATAATACAGAAACATAACTTAAAAATTGTGTTCGAAGACTCCCTCTGTATGCTTAAGGGGGTTACTACTCGCTTTTTCTGGACCCCCTTCTCCCTCCTGTTTGGTATATTAGTTTTAAGACGTTCGTTCAGTTAGTTTGGCGATCTTGAAACCTTTTGCCCCATTTTGGTATTATTAGGACCTTTCGTGCCCTTTAAGTTTCTTTTTTTCCTGGCAAGCGAAAGCAAGCCTCTAATTTTAGAAGAAATCGGCCTTTGGCCGAGATATTTTTCTACCGAAAAATTTACACATTTATCTTTAAAAGGGGTCAAGGGGCGTTTTTCTAAGCTTGGCGGAGGTCTAGCGAGGAAACTAAAAAATATATTAACAATAAATATAGACTAAAAACCAAGCACTACCCCCTTAATGTGTTAGAAACTCAATGAAATGCTTCAGAAACGTGGCCTGTCAAGTGGATGATATCAGAATGGGGCGCAACAAGATGATAATGGCGAGATGGAGGTGTGGTGCCAAACTAAAACTTAGGATATCTAGGTAAGAGTTGAGGAGACTGTTAGGCATCAAGAGTATCAGTGATGAGATGCGGACTATAGTCTATTCGCTGTAAGTAGGAGAGAAATCATGACCTATAACCTCTGTAACTAAAAAGCGATAGAGTAATCGAGGTACTATTTCTACCATTTGGGAAGAGTCTGTCAAGGAATAGATATGGAAATTTATAGGCAATTTGCTCTGGCCCTTTTTGAGTTACAGAGGATAGTTGACACAATTTGGGATGGATGTAGTTACCGGGTGTACCACTACCGACATACAACATAAATCATCTATAAATACTTATAATATAATAAATACTTATAAATCTATAATACTAGGTTAGGTTAGGTTGTTTGGTTAGGGTAATGTATTTTTGTATCCAAAGGCAGTCAAAATAGACGGGAACATGATGGTGAGCGTCCGCGTAGTGTAAACAAGACGGGCGGTACACCCGGTAACTACATTCTTGCCCATAATGTCTTGCCTACTTACAGCGAATAGACTATAGTAGTCTTGGATGGTTCGGGCATGTGGAGAGGATGGATGAAGTAAGTTGGGCTGCACCAAGGGGAAGGCCAAAAAAGACGTGGGATCAGACCATATACGGTTTGATCTTTAACCCCTTCTGTACCGGCGATGCCTTTGTAATTAGATTCTAACTATATTTAGACTATTTTTTGCAGCGTAAGAAGGATCTGTGGTAGTAAAAAGGGTTAAATGAGATAGTTCGAAGCCTGTCCCTTGTTTGAAGCCCTTTTTAAACTGATAAAATAGTCTAAATACAGCTAAAATTAAACAATAGACGTGGCCGGTAAAGAAGGGGTTAATATAGACTGACAAGTGACTTAAGTAGCTTCAAACTCCGCGTGTCCAGGTATTTTGGCGCTTGCATTCCTTGATTTTGGCCAGGTCACTTTCAACTATGGGGGAGGCACTCGTCACAGGTAGTTTTGCCTTTTGTCTCCCTCATCCACATACAATATAATATAGCAGTATAATCCTGTGTAGCGGGAGACCTGTACATACAGTACAGTATCTCAATAATTTTGTAAGGTTACAATATATTTTTACATTTTACATTAATAAATAGTCTAATATTTTGTTTTTTCTATGTGAGTGAGGGAGGCAAAAGGCAGAACTGCCTATAGCGAGTGCCTCCCCCATAGTTAAAAGTGACAGGGCCAAAATCAAGGGACGTTCGAGCCAAAATGCCTGGACACACTGAGTTTGAAGCAATTTATGTCATAGGAAGAGGGAAAGACTGATTCTGGGAGAGAGTTCCAGAGCTCAGCTGTTGAATAGAAGAAAGTCTGAGAGTAACTTTTCACTCTTGGGTTGGAGAGTTGCACAGAGTAGGGGTGAGATTGTGTTGCAAGACTGGTACCACGTGCCCTACGTAAAGGAGGTGGTATACACTGGGAAAGCTCTGAGGAATACTGATTATCATAGTAGCGATAGAATAGCGAGAGATGCAACATTGCGGCGGAGAGAGAGAGATTGCAGAGAGTTGGTGAGTGGACAGGAGTTAATGATACAAAAGGCCTTTTTCAATTTTGTCTAGGAGAGCGATGTGAGAGGACCCTCCCCACACATGTGAACAATACTCAATACAAGGACACACTATGCCCCTGTAGAGAGCAAGAAGCTGTGCAGGGGTAAAGAACCCCCTAAGGCGGTTGAGCACACCCAGCTTCTGGGAGGCTGCCTTAGCAAGACTGGTAATATGGTCCTTCCAACTGAGAGCAGAAGAAAAAGAGACACCAAGAATATTGAGAGAAGATGAAGGATTGATTTTTGTATTGTTGAAGAATAAGGTATAGTCCGCAGGGAGATCCTGACGGGTAGATCGATGGAGAAATTGAGTTTTGGAAGCATTAAAGGTAACAAGGTTTTCTCTGCCCCAATTGGAGATAGTAGTTAGATCAGAATTTAAGTGTTCTATGGCTTCATTCCGTATGTCGTTGAGGAATTGCTGGTTTGGCCGTTCTGAAAAAACTAATGTAGTGTAAGGTTGAGTCGTCTGCGTATGAATGGATGGGAATTGATGTACAGTTGAGATAATTTATAAAAATTAGAAAAATAATAGGAGATAGGACAGAGCCCTGAGGAACACCGAGTATATAGGGTGAGGAAGTGAACAATGGCCGTCCACAACCGCAGCTATGGAACGGGCGGAGAGGAACTTAGAGACAAAGGCACAGATGGAGGGATAGAAACCGAAGGAGGGTAGTTTATAAATTAAAGATTTGTACCAGACTCTATCGAAGGCTTTCGATAAGTCTAGTGCAATAGAAAAAGTCTCACTGAAGTCCCGAAAGGAGGATGACCAAGAGTTAGTAAGATATGAAAGAAGATCACCAGTAGAGCGACCCTTAAGGAAGCCATGCATACTGGCGATCTGAGAGCAGATTATGAGAAGAGAAATGCTTAAGAAATTTGGAAGCAAGAATAGTTTCAAAAACTTTAGAAATACAAGAAATGAGCGCAATTGGACGATAGTTGGAGGGCTGAGAGCGGTCACCCTTCTTTGGGACAGGTTGAATGAGAGCAAACTTCCGGCATGAAGGGAAGACGTTAGAGGATAGACAGACGAAAGAGTTTGCCTAGGCAGGGAGTCGGCATGGAAGCACAGTTTTTGAGTACAACAGGAGGAACACCGTCCGGACCGTACGCCTTCTTAGTATTAAGCCCAGAGGGTAGAAAGTACATCTTTGGAACAGATTAGGATATTAGGCATAAGTAAGAGAGAGGAAGGTGGAGAGGGAGGAAACACACCGGAATCATCCAAGGTGGAGTTTCTATCAAAAGTTTGATCGAAGAGTTTAGCTTTGTCAGAGGAAGAAGTGATTGTGGTGCCATCAGAGTGGGAAAGGGGAGGGGAAGACTAGGAAGAGAAATTGTTGGCGAGGTTTTTGGCTAGATGCCTAAAAGCTTGGGAAGAGCTAGAGTTGGATAATTCAGTGCATTTATTATTGATGAAAGAGTGCTTGGCAAGAACAGATTTGGCTTGATTCCGGGCAGAAACATAGGAAGAATGAAAGTCATGAGTTTTAACCCTTTCAGACTCATATGACGCAGAGGTTGCCAGATTAGCAATCAGAAATAGAGTTCTCTCACTCTTATAATTACCTCTCCAAAATTAGTTTTCTGCCCACAGCTAATTCAAAGACAACTGCAGAGGTTGAAGTAACTAAACTAAAGGTTTCTAAATACCCCTGATGGTAACAAAGGTTTTAAAGTATCCCTAATAGCCTCAAAATCACGTCATATGTCGGAGAGGGTTAAGGCGTCGGTACCGTTTGAATGCTTCCTCCTTATTGCGAACAGCAGTAGAACAGGCGTGAGTAAACTAAGATTTTTTAGCATTAGTCTGAGAGAAAGAGAATGGAATGTATGCTTCCATGCCCGATATACTAGATTAGGTTAGGTTAAAGATATTGTTCAATGTTTCTCAGTAAATAGGCATCTGAAAAACAGTTCTGACCACTACACAGGATCTTACCAATAAATATAATATACTGTATATAAAACTAGTACTATTTACCTTGCCTGAAGAGAAGTTGTGGCCAGGACCCAGTGGTGAACCAACCCAGCGTGGTAGTGGGAGCCTCACCAGACCCAGAGATAACCTGCAAACAAACAATACAATTAAGCAGTTGATCATTTATAAAGTTTGAGAGCAGTTTTAATTCTCAAGTTTAGAATTACCCTTCAGCACTGGCAATTCAGCATATTCTGGTTACCATTAGAACACTTTGTAATTATAGGGAAAAGGCTTGCACCTTTATTTTGTTTTCCTCTACAGACTACAAACTGGGCGGGCCCAGTTTGAAGATGGAGCCCTAACATGGAGGTCGTGCTGGTATGAGCTACGAGTTTTTCAGGTAATTTGTTGTACTTTGGTATTTTTATTTACCGGATCAGTCTGAAGATGGTTTTTTCTTTGATATACAGTGTTGTTTAATACCAAGGACTGTCGCATTTGCTATTTTCCCATTATCCATCAATCTTAAGACACGGCCCCCGATAGTGAAGATCAAGGAAATTGCGGGGTAAAAGCCGTAAATAAAGGGGTAATATTGGAAGAACTGAAAATACAATATTTAAAAGTAACAACACCTGAAAATGGAAAAACCCGAGCCAAGTTTTGACCAAACTTGGCTCGGGTTTTTAAATTTTTCAGAGTAAAATATCATAGTAACCTCATTTCGAAAGTTGGCTCGGGTTTTTTTGGCAAAAGTTGGCTCTGATTTAAGAGATTTAGCGGGGGTGTGGGGGCGGCAGCCCCCACCCATAATACTAAGTTAGATTAGGTTAGGCTAATGTTAACCACATTCTTACTGGCTTTATCCACGTTGAAAAACAAAAAAACCCGAGCCAACTTTCGAAATGAAGTTACTGTGATTTTGGACTGTGAAAAATTTAAAAACCCGAGCCAAGTTTGGTCAAAAACTTGGCTCAGGTTTTTCCATTTTCAGGTTTTGTTACTTTTCAATATTGTATTTTCAGAGTTCTTCCAATATTGTATTTTCAGAGTTCTTCCAATATTACTCCTTTATTTACGTCTTTTACCCCGCAATTTCCCTGATCTTCATAGCCCTCCCCACTATCGGGGGCCGTGTTTTAAGATTGATGGATAATGGGAAAAATAGTAAAATGCGACAGTCCTTGGTATTAAACAACACTATCAAAAAAAAAAAAAAAAAAAAATGAAAAACGCTTCATTGGTTGGTGATAAATATTTACCGATTTTTTTTTCAGTTTCCGCGTTTGCTGAACCATACAAAAACACGCTAAAAGGCGTGTTTTGAAGGGGAGAGGTGGTGGGGGGTAGTGGAGAAGGGGTAGTATAACTGTAGATTTACCTAACTTTTCCACAGTAATTATCATTCCATTTGCTGACCGATATAGGAATGAAGTATATGGTATATGACAAATTTATAGAAGCCATATAAATTGATGAGTGTGCTGTGAAACCGGATCTAGAATAATACCAGTTAGGCTAATGTCTCTCTGAAACATTGTAAAATCCGTGTCACATCTAGATTGATAGACTTTTGTCAGAGGGGGCGGTTATGCCCTTCTAATCCATTTCCGCATATTACCACCTATACCACATCACTTACCTCGTTCCTGTTAAATACAATATTTTGTTTTGCTCACATAGGTGCAATTATGGAAATTTACCAATAATAGCGCAATATGATTGTTAACTTGGGTTTACAAAACCATTAAGGCATTTAATACAAAGTATGATAATATTTGTATCCCTGATGTCTTATGACAGGCCGAATTAAGCTATGATTAGCCTACCTATGCCAGCCTAGACCTCTAGGTTAATTGTTGCACAAATTCATGTGCTGCGACAACACTTAGCCTACCATTAGTAGATTTTAACCCTCATTTATTGCGGAAATATTTTATTCCAATTCCCCACCACCTCTGAGTTAGATTAGGGTAGCCTATATCCTTAACAAATTTGAAAGTATCACAAGAAAAACCATTATGAAAAGAATTAGGCTACCCTATGCCTAGCCTAAAAATATAAATAAATGGTGTGAATAAATTTGTTTAGCCTAGCCTAGGCTATAACTTAGGTTTATTTTGAAAATGTTAGGGCTATTTAGGCTAGAAAAGTTAGGCCTACGTATGGTATTTTAGTTAGGCTAGCTTGGTGTAGCCTAAGCATAGTAAAGTAGAAGACTAGAAGGTAAAGATGGTGTTTGCAGGCGTAGCCTACCGTCCTCCTTGTTAACTAGCCGTTTGTCCCATGCTGGTAATATATTTGATGATGGCAATAAGTCATCGGAGGTGAGGGGGACAAAGGCCCCCTCAATCTATCATTACTGTATATTCCATGGCCAACTTCTTAGGAGATTTGAACGTTCACCACCGCCAATGGCTCTCCTCTCAAAACTACTGATCCACCTCGTGAACAAGCCTACGTCTTTTCTATCCTAAATGACCTAGAGCAGTTAGTTCAGCAACCCACCCGTATCCCGGATCGCATCGGAGATCGGCCCAACATTCTTGACCTGTTTCTAACTTCTAACCCTTCTTCTTATACTGTCGATCTTTTCTCTCCTTTGGGCTCCTCCGACCATAAACTTATCTGTTACCTGTCCTATCTCTCCAGTACAGCCACCCGATCCTCCTAGCCGGCGGCGCTTGTGGCACTTTGGCGCTGCCGACTGGGAGGCTCTTCGGCAGTACTTCTTTGATTTCCCATGGAATGATTTCTGCTTCCATGGCCGAGGACCCTCGGAGAGTGATGAACGCATTACCGAGGTAATCCTATCGGGCATGGAAGCATACATTCCATTCTCTTTCTCTCAGACTAATGCTAAAAAATCTTGGTTTACTCACGCCTGTTCTACTGCTGTCCGCAATAAGGAGGAAGCATTCAAACGGTACAGACGCCTTAAAACTCAAGACTCTCATTCATCATATGTTTCTGCCCGGAATCAAGCCAAATCTGTTGTTGTTGTTGTTGTTGTTCCCCAAGCTGCCTGGCCGAACAGCCCCAAGGCCCCGAGCAATTCCAAGGCCATAACCGAGTGCCCCCACAGAACCCCCCCTGCCGACCACAATAAAGCCTGGGTGACCGAAGCCACTCCATGGCGGGGAGCTGAGGAGGGTGCGGAAACGCCCGGGAAACCAAAGCCCCACCCAGGGCCCTGTGCCCCTCAGCAATTATGAAGAGAAAGTTGAGGGGCAAGGGAAAAATGTGACGCTTTGGCTTCCAATCTTGGTAGATTGGGAGGTCAATCCACGGAAAAGACGCCGTCACTTGAGATCTAGAAAATATATAAGTTAAAGGAACAGTCAGAGTAAGCTATGGGTATGGCAGAGATCGCTCAGTTCTCACTCTGATAGACCAGCCCATCACCACATGACTAGAACCCAATCCTCTCAGCATCAGCTAGGAAAGGCCCTAGAAAGCCGCCTTTGGCGGGGGGATAGCTCCCCTATTTCAACCCCTTTCGGGGTCGGGCACCCGCCAAATCTGTTCTTCGACTTGCCAAACACTCTTTCATCAATAATAAATGCACTGAACTATCCAACTGTAGCTCTTCCCAAGCTTTCTGGCATCTAGCCAAAAACCTCTCTAACAATTTCTCTTCCTCGTCTTTCCCTCCCCTTTCCCACTCTGATGGCACAACCATCACTTCTTCCTCTGACAAAGCTAAACTCTTCGCTCAAACTTTTGCTAGAAACTCCACCTTGGATGATTCCGGTGCTATTCCTCCCTCTCCGCCCTCCTCTCTCTTACTTATGCCTAATATCCTAATCTCTTCTAAAGATGTACTTTCTACCCTCTCTGGGCTTAACACTAATAAGGCGTACGGTCCGGACGGTGTTCCTCCTGTTGTTCTCAAAAACTGTGCTTCCGTGCCGACTCCCTGCCTAGGCAAACTCTTTCGTCTCTGTCTATCCTCCAACATCTTCCCTTCATGCTGGAAGTTTGCTCACATTCAACCTGTCCCAAAGAAGAGTGACCGCTCTCAACCCTCCAACTATCGTCCAATTGCTCTTATCTCTTGTCTTTCTAAAGTTTTTGAAACTATTCTTGCTTCCAAATTTCTTAAGCATTTCTCTTCTCATAATCTGCTCTCAGATCGCCAGTATGGCTTCCTTAAGGGTCGCTCTACTGGTGATCTTCTTTCATATCTTACTAACTCTTGGTCATCCTCCTTTCGGGACTTCGGTGAGACTTTTTCTATTGCACAAGACATATCAAAAGCCTTCGATAGAGTCTGGCATAAATCTTTAATTTCTAAACTACCCTCCTTCGCTTTCTATCCCTCCATCTGTGCCTTTGTCTCTAATTTCCTTTCCGGCCGTTCCATAGCTGCAGTTGTGGACGGCCATTGTTCACTTCCTCACCCTATAAACTCCGGTGTTCCTCAGGGCTCTGTCCTATCTCCTATTCTCTTTCTAATTTTTATAAATGATCTCCTTAACCCGGGAGCTGCGGGGAGACTCATAAGAGTTCCCCCGGCGCACTGCGGGGAGACTCTTATGAGTGAGTGAAAAAAAAAAAAATCAACTTTTGACATCGAATTTTTTTTTTTTTTTTTTTTTTTTTTTTTTTTTTTGGCCCCTGGGCCATGCAAAATCTCAGTCCTCTACCTCCCCTCCTTCCCCACTTTCCTCCTCTCCTTCAGTTATCACCTATTTTCCCTGTTATTCCCTTATTCTGAGGTATATTTTCGTGCTAACATTAGCGAGTTGCAAGCAGGGTGTTGTCATCACTGATGGCAAGCGAGTGCAAGAGAGAGAGTATCGATCGACTGTGTCTCAGTGGCCTTGGGGGAAATTGGCGGGAAAGCAGATTGCCTCACCCATACATTATACAACTCGCGGGCTATATCTCCGATTTTGACCATCCAAACGCTGTTTTCACTAGTTTTATTGTTGTTTCAGGTTAATACCTTTATAATCAACCCATAATAGGTGCATATGGATAAGTATTAATGCTATTAATGGCACAATGAATATTTTAGTGACGGAAACACCTCAAATACATCAGCACAGGGGAACGTTTCCAATTACCCCCATGCGCACTTCAGAGGTTAACTGTACCTTAATTCCCATCCATTCATACGCAGACAACTCAACCTTACACTACTCCATTAGTTTTTCAGAACGCCCCAGCCAGCAATCCCTCAACGACAAACGTAATGAAGCCATAGAACTCTTAAATTCTGATCTAAATACTATTTCCAATTGGGGCAGAGAAAACCTTGTTAACTTTAATGCTTCCAAAACCCAATTTCTCCATCTATCTACCCGTCAGGATCTCCCAGCGGACTATCCCTTATTCTTCAACAATACAAAAATCAACCCTTCATCTTTTCTCAATATTCTTGGTGTCTCTTTTTCTTCTGCTCTCATTTAGAAGGACCATATTACCAGTCTTGCTAAGGCACCCTCCCAGAAGCTGGGTGTGCTCAACCACCTTAGGGGGTTCTTTTCCCCTGCACAGCTTCTTGCTCTGTACAGGGGCATAGTGCGCCCTTGTATTGAGTATTGTTCACATGTGTGGGGAGGTTCCTCTCACACCACTATCCTAGACAAAGTTGAAAGGAAGGCCTTTCGTATCATTAACTCCCGTCCACTCACCAACTCTCTGCAATCTCTCTCTCTCTCCACCGCAATGTTGCATCTCTCTCGCTATTCTATCGCTACTATAATAATCAGTGTTCCTCAGAGCTATCCCAGTGCATACCACCTCCTTTACGTAGGGCACGTGGTACCCGTCTTGCAACTCAATCCCACCCCTACTCTGTGCAACTCTCCAACCCAAGAGTGAAAAGTTACTCTCAAACTTTCTTCTACTCAACAGCTGAGCTCTGGAACTCTCTCCCAGAATCAGTCTTTCCCTCTTCCTATGACTTAAATTGCTTCAAACTCCGTGTGTCCAGGCATTTTGGCTCGAACGTCCCTTGATTTTGGCCCTGTCACTCTTTCAACTACGGGGGAGGCACTCGCTATAGGAAGTTATGCCTTTTGCCTCCCTCAATCACATAGAAAAAAAAAAAAAAAAAAAATGTTGGGTAATAGCCTAGGTTGAGGGGGGCTTTACCCCCCTCAACCCCCATGACTTATTGTCATCACCATATATACAGTATTTCGGAATTTATAACCGAAACTACCACTAATTTTCCCATGGTTTTTCTTTTGGGTTTTAGGTAGTTTTCATCATTATACAGTAGTTGAAATTAGGATAATTATCGGGAATAGACTCGCAGCGTTATTATACATATTTATTAGGGAAAGTGAAGCTCTATGGAATCCTTATAATATACTCACATAGATTCCGTTGTGGTAGAATAGTTTTGATAAGTTTTGTAACTCGATTTTGTCGATATAAATAGTCCCGCGCGTAAACAAACTCAGTCCCGCAATCTTGAGAGCTCTGCTACGGACTTGTTCATGTTTACAAAAAGTTTTCGAAATGGAGTACACTCGCTACGGTAAAGTGTTATGTTCTACAAAGATGTTAGAGGTTACTGTATGTCTAATATATAAACCCACAATAGCTGGCATGCAAGGGCTAGTGTTGTATCCCACATTTGAACGGTACTGGGTCTAGGGTTAGGTTAGGTTAGGCTAGGTTGTTTGGTTAGGTTAATATACTAGGTCTCTGAAACAAGATTCGTAGTTGCGGTAGTATCTACATCAAAACTATAGTTAACTATCAAAACTATTCTCCCACAGTGGAATCTATGTGAGTATATTATAAGGATTTCATAGAGCTTCACTTTCCCTAATAAATGATTTATAATAACGCTGAGTCTTTTCAAAAAATTTACCGAAATTAGTTACAATCCCCGGAAAACTTTATTTCGCCCATTATCCAACGATCTTAAAACACTCATATGCAAGTCATTTTCAGAGTATCTATTTAACCCACAAAGTCTAAGGAAAAATAATTTAATATGCATCAAAAGCTTTTGTATACATTTATAACATTATATCCCATACGTGACCTAAAATCCAGTTTGTCCATAATTAGTGGTAGTTTCGGTTATAAGTGAAATGCTGGGTGTGAAGGGAATTCATGGTCTCCTGAAAACTCCCCAAGCCCACTTAGGGTCAACCTTTCCTGGTGCCTGGCGCGGGGCTCGAACCTCTGAAGGGAGTTTAACCCTCCTAAAAACCCACAGGTTTTGAGATGCCTTGGGTGGGGTTCGAACCCTGGTTAGTGACCATGGCCCCTAGGTCAACCAGGCCCGCGCGCTAACCCACTGTACTACCACGGACGTACTAAAGTATAGTAACCTTAGTCCGATTTGTAAGAACCAGGTGATAGTCTCGTGGTAATTCACGTGATGAGTTTATTGGACTTCCCATCAAAGACTATTTTACACTATACCGGACGTCAACTCGGGGAGTACACTATTGGGGTTGCGGGATATTTTCGAGGGCATTACAATAAGTACCTATATTTCCAGCAGGGGGACAAATAACAGCTGGCCGTGGGATAATTTTGTAAATCAATGCAGTCAAAGACTCAAATTAGACTAACATAATCGAGCCTGCAACTTCATCTAAACAACGAGGAGTTTACATAGGGCCTAGTCGCACACTGTTATATTCGCATCTAATTTGACTGCTGTTATTTGCCCCTGCTGGTAAAATATATGATGATGACAATGTCATGATGGGTAGGGGGGGGGGGGGTCTAAGCCCCCCTCACCCCATTATTGTATCCCATGGCTCCACCTCCAGCAACAGAATGACATGTGAAGCTCGTCACCGCCCTTCCACAGATACCTACAAGTTTCCTCCCTAGACCTCCACCAAGCTTAAGAAAACTAATGGGACTAAACATGAGGGAGAAGGGGGGCCAAAAAAACAATTGCTCTCCCCTTAAAAACCACATTAAAATCCCATACCTTCTAATATCTTGCAAAACACCACCTCCAGGCCCGGCTAGCAACAGAATGACCAAGGTTCGTCACCGCCGCCACTTCCTCAGATCAGATACGTATTACAAAACTAAGACGGGAAACTGTAGGCCTTCCACTGCTAATCCTTCCCCTGCAATATTAGTACAGCATTCACTCAACAGATGGCAGTCAAGTCGCTAACCCCTTCTGTACCGACGACGTCTTTTTAATTTTATTGTAGCTATATTTAGACGATTTTGTGCTGCTTGGGAGTGATCTGTGCAGCTGTGCTAGTATAAAGTATTCATTTGAGATAGTTCGAAGCCTGTTAATTGCTAGAGTCTGGAGACCCTTTATAAACTGAATAGTAGGCCTATTGTCTAACAATAGCCACAATAAAGTTAAAGGAACGGCACCGGTATTGAATGGGGTAAAAAACTAAGACGTGACTGCAGGCCTTCGAATGATAATCCTCTCTCTGCAATAATAGTTCAGCATTCACTCAACAGATGGCAGCGAAATAGCTGAGGGATCCTATAATAAGAGAATGACTATCTTGTTTTATCCCTTGTGGGTGCCAGTTTATTACTGCAATTGTATACCATATAATATTTCTAGGCATGTGGAATGTAGGTCGATAGACTAAACATAATTCCTCTACCAGTAATGTCTAATGTTTGTTATGAATATGAATACCGTAGTCTCCAGCCCACTCATAAATATTCCTGGACTTCATCTGTTCCTAATTATGGAAGTATATCTCTGCATATGCATTTATGAATGTATTATAATTGTCTATACATCAACTACAAACCTAGCTATGTAGGCCTATACTATTGATTGAAAAGCAAGTTCTATAACAAACAAAAGCAATTCAGATCATTTATAATTGCATAAAGAAAAACATAGGGGGTCCACAAATTCTTATGAGTGGGCTAGAGACAATGGCATCCGAGTGTACAATCAACGACAAAAGTTCGTTCCCCATACCTGCCACTGTATTACTCCGAATCACCTGGGGGTCGGCTACAAACGAAGCATATATTGAGTGTAAATGTCACTTGTTTCAGATGCTTCGTTTGATGTTTCGGATTCACTCAGTGGCTGGTTGAGGGAACGAACTTTGTGTGGGTGATGGTACGGTTGGTCAAATAAGTCATGTCTCCATTACGTTTTGCTCGCTGTGTGCTGTATTAATGTCTGTCAGATGTTGAATAGAGTGGGTAAGTATAGGAATAGGTTTTTATATATAACTGGAAACGATGAATTAAGGCTTAGATAGTGCTGAAACCAATTATTGATCGAAATATAATTGTTGCCTCGACATGACTTACATGTATCGAAGCCAAACGAGACAATTCACTGTTCTGTTCATAACATGGCTTTAAGAGGGGATGGCGTATTTATTTAATCATTTATGTATCTTTTTATTATGTTATTAGTTTCCTCCCTAGACCTAGACCTAGCTCCATCAAGTTTTAAAACAATGCCATTAGATCCCCCTTCTAGATTAATTTGTACATTTTTCGGTAGAAAAATTTCCCGGCCTTCCATAGTTACAGGCTCAATATCATTTGCCAGGAAAAAAAATCGACACCTGAATTGCACGAAAGGTCTTAATATCTACAAAGAAATGGAACGAAAGGTTTTAAAATCGCCAAACTAATGGGCCGAACGTCTTATAATCTGGAAACTAATGGGGCTAAACACGAGGAAGAAGGGGGATTAGGGTTCATGACTCAACACTCTTAAGGGGAGGCAGACCGTTTTTCTGGACCTCCTTCTCCCTCATGTTTAGCACCATTTTGTTTAGATTATAAGACATTCGGTCCATTAGTTTTGCGATTTTAACACCTTTCGCCCCATTTCGTTGTCAATTTTAAGACCTTTCGTGTCATTTAGGTGTCGATTATTTCCTGGCGAGCGATAGCGAGCCTGCAATTTTAAGAGGAATTGGCCTTCGGCCGGGACATTTTTCTACCAAAAAATTTACAAATTTATCTAAGGGGCGTTTTTCTAAGCTTGATGGAGGTCTAGGGAGGAAACTAAAAAAAAATATGAATAAATGAATTAATAGACCAAACAAACGGCCAGCCTCCCCTTAAGTATCAACAAATTAGCTGCTAAGGGATTCAATTTATCGTTAGCTGAAAAGAAAGAGTATAGTCTCAGGATTGATGTACACTCGGATGCCAAAGTTTCTACCCCACTCAGGAGAATTCGTGGACCCCCTGTGTTTTTCTTTAGGCAATTATAACTACCTGGTTTGATTATTGGATAGAACTTGCTTTGCAATAAATAATATATATATTTTTGTAGTTGATTTATAGGAACTTATATTCATAAATTCGTTTCCAGAGATATGCTTCCATAAATAGAAATAGGTGAAGTACACGAATTTGTGTGAGTGGGCTGGACACTATGGTATCCGAGTGTACAGTCGCGCTAATAAGTCATGGCTCGGCACCAAGTATGATTCGATCAATGATTGGTATCAGCAATATCTAAGCTTCATTTCTTCATATCGAGTGAAATATGCAAACATGTTCCTACACTTACCCACCCTATCCAACATCTGACAGACATTAATACAGCACAGAGCGAGCCAAACGTAATGACAGCTGGGACATGACTTATTAGCGCGATCGTACTATACCCTGTTCCAAGTAAGTAGGCCCATATATATATATATATATATATATATATATATATATATATATATATATGCTGTATTAGAGGAAGCTAAGAAATATATGAATACATGAATGAATAAATAAAAAAAAAACAGCCACTATCCCCTTAAAGCGAAGATTCGATTCAGTTCGAGATAGATTCGAAATCGTAAATTTCCTTCTAAAATTACAGGCTCGCTTTCGCTCGCCAGGAAAAATTTGATACCTAAATGGCACGAAAGGTCTTTGTAATGCCCTCGAAAATGTCCCGCACCCACAATAATACTAACCCGAGTTGACGTCAGGTATAGCGTAAAATAGTCGTAGATGGTAAGTCCAATAAACTCATCACGTGATAACACCACGAGACTATCACCTGGTTCTTAAAAATCGGACTAAGGTTGCTATACTTTTAGTACGTCCGTGGTAGTACAGTGGGTTAGCGCGCGGGCCTGGTGGTGATGGTTGGGTCACTAACCAGGGTTCGAACCCCACCCAAGGCATCTCAAAACCTGTGGGTTTTTAGGGGGGTTAAATTCCCTTCAGAGGTTCGTACCCCGCGCCAGGTACCAGGAAAAGTTGATCCTAAAGGTAGCCTGGGGATATTTCAGGAGACCATGAAATTCCCTTCACACCCAGCATTTCAGTCTTAATATTGACAAAGAAGTGGGGCAAAATGTCTCAAAATAGCCAAACTAACGGAATGAACATCTTAAAATCTCAAAACTATATGGTAAACATGAGGGTGAAGGGGGTCCAGAAAAAGCCACTACCTGAACCTTTAATAAATCCTTTGGAACATACGAGTTAATCAGTTAATCGAGATAGTTCGAATCCTGTTAATTGCTGGAGACCCTTTTTAAACTGAATAATATCGTCTAATGGAAACCAGAAAAAACAACAACAAAAAACAAGGGATTGGAGTTGTCTCAGAGAGGCTCCAGTCCTGACGTTATTCTTGACTTACAGTGTGCTGGCTTAATAATCCAATAAGGTTGATAGCCTCTGAAGTCCTATTAAAAAAAAAAAAAAAAAAAAAAAAAAAAAAAAAAAAAGCTAAAGGGACGGTACCGGTATTAAAGCTAAAGGGACGGTACCGGTATTAAAGCTAAAGGGACGGTACCGGTATTAAACCGGTTAACCCCTTCTGTACTGGTGACGTCTTTTGTATTTTATTATTGCTATATTTAGACGATTTTATTAAGCTTAGAAAGGATATATGGTAGCTAAAATGATTAATTGAGATAGTCTGAAGCCTTTGAATGAGTAGACGTCCTTCATAAGCTGTACAAAATCGTCTAATAGTTGCCAGAATAGAATGAAATGTACATCACCGGTACAGAAGGGGTTAAGGTGAGATGGGTCGCTTTTCTAGACCCACCTTCTCCCTCATGTTTAACCCCATTAGTTTTCAGATTTGAAGACGTTCACCCCATTAGTTTGTCGATTTTAAGATCTTTCACCTCATGTTTTTGTCAATATTAAGGGGACCCAGACGGTATTGTGCAGCATAATTTACTGACTCGGCTCAATGGTTTAGTTTAGTTTGCTCTCTAAACCTTTATCAAACTTAAAAAAACACCCACAAGACCCCCTACGATAAAAATGTGTACAATTTTCGGTAGAAAAATATCCCGGCCGAAGGCCGATTCCGTTTCAAATACGCTCGCCAGGATTTTTGTTTACCCCTAAATGGCACGAAAGGTCTTAATATTGTCAAAGAAATGGGGCAAAAGATCTTAAAATCGCCAAACAAATGGGCCGAACGTATAATTTGTTTTAAATTAATGGGACTAAACACGAGGGAGAAAGGAGACCAGAAAAACGATCGTCTCCCCTTAACCTCAACAGTCCATCAGCTTCGCCCCATTAGTTTGTCGATGTTAAAACCTCTCGTCCCATTTCCTTATCAATATCAAGACCTTTCGTGCTATTTACGTCTATGTTTCTTGGCGAGCGATAGCGACTTGAAACAACAACAAATCCTTACAAGACCCCCTTCAAACTAAATAAATAAATATATAAATAAGTCTCCCCAGGCCCCCTTCTAGCTAAATATGTACATTTGTCTTTAGAAAAATGTCTCTGCCAGAGGACGGTTGCTCACTATTGCTCGCCAAGACAAAATACGATACAAGAGTTTTGTATGACATACTTCTGCTTGGAATTAATATGTTTGCGTGTATACAGGTTATTATAGCTATCATTAGAGAATCTTATACAGGTTATTATAGCTATCATTAGACAATCTTATACAGCTTAGGAAGAATCTGTGAGAGTTAAAAGGGTGAGGATTAACTCCATCAACCCTCTGTCGACTTTCATATACCCTTCCTAATGTGAATATAATCGTCTCATAATATCCAGAATAAAGTATCAAAATACATCATAATCCTCAAAGGGTTAATAAATAATAGTAAAATATCCTATTCATCAATCTAGAAAGTAAAATATTATATCAGTTATATATTATCTGTCTATCTATCTATCTATTCTATCTATCTATATGCTCAGGCCCAATCCCCATTTTTGGGGTAGCCGACTCAAGACAGAGCAAGAACAGGGAAAACACAAAAACAACATAAAACAAAAAATAAACACTGATAAAAAAACACAAACTCACACACATCCAGGTCACCCAGGAGAAGACCCAGAGACCAGGGTTACCAAGGTCGCTCCAGCACTCCCCCGGCCCCTGACCACCCGGAGAGGTTCCGATCTCGGCAGGCAGACATGCAGCGGAGCCAAAGCCACAAGCCCTCCCACCACACTTCCAGGCACACCCTTCATATTAATCGTCCCCCCGGGCCAGGCGCCTGATGGACTATTATCTAGTCGAACTTGCGCCCGACCCCTTACTCCAAATGACCACGTGTTCACTCAACTATTCACAAGCATTCTCCATTCACTCCTGTCCACCACCACTTCCCCTGCCTGATCTATAGTCATTCCTCTATCATCCAAAGCCTTTCTTACACAGTCTCTCCATCTCCATGGGGGTCTTCCTGCCCTTCTATCTCCCCTTGTACCTGACTCACATATTCTCTTTGTAAGCCTTTCATCTCCCATTCGTTCAACATGACCATACCACCTCAGCACCCTTCTGTCCACTCTGGCTGACAAATGTTCCTGCTGCCCCACTCTCCTACGTATCTCTTCATTCCTCAATCTGTCTCTACGAGTAACTCCACACATACTCCTCAAGCAGCTCATCTCCATCACATCCAGCCCTCTTTTCTCCTTTTTCTTCAGAGCCCATGTCTCAGCCCCATACATCACTGTTGGCACAACAATTCCTTGATACAGTGCACTTTTTACTTTCACTCCGAGATTTCTCGTCTTCCACATACTTCCCATTGCTCCGAAAACCTTCCTTCCTTCACACACTCTCTGTTTTACCTCCACTTCCATACCTCCACTCCTGCTTATCGTTCCTCCTAGATATTTAAAACACTCGACCTGTTCCAATATTTCCCCATCCAGCCTCACATCTAGATTCACCCTATGCTCTCCCCTATTACACACCATTACTTTACTTTTATTGACATTCACCTTCAGTTTCCTCTTTCCACAAACCACACCAAACTCTTTGACTACCCGCTACAGTTTCTCATCAGAATCCGCCACCAATGCTGTGTTATCAGCGAACAGCAACTGATTCAACTCCCAATCTCTACCATTCTTTCCTACTAAACCCAATCCTCTTCCCATAGTTCTCTTTTTCACCTCCCTCACCACACCATCCATAAACATATTAAACAGCCATGGTGACATTACACAACCCTGTCGCAAACCTACCTTTACCTCAAACCATTCACTCAACTCACCATTTCCTACTCTCACACATGCTCTGCTCCCTTCATAAAAACTCTTAACTGCTTCTAACAAATTTCCTCCTATTTCATAAATTCTTAACACCTTCCACATTGCTTCACGGTCCACACGACCATACGCTTTTTCCAAGTCCATAAAAGCCCAAAATATCTCCTTATGCTTCTCTAAATACTTCTCGCATAACTGTCTTACTGCAAACATCTGATCCACGCACCCTCTTCCCCTCCTAAAACCGCACTGTTCTTCTCCTATTGCAACTTCCGTACACTTTATTATCCTCTCTATCAACACCCTGCCATACAGCTTTCCAACCACTGACAATAAACTAATACCTCTATAACTTGAACACTCCTGCCGATCTCCCTTCCCCTTGTACAACGGCACAATACATGCACTCTTCCAGTCTATTGGTACCATTGACACAGCAAAGCACACATTGAAAAGTCTCACCAACCAATCTATTATCACATCTCCACCCTTCTTTATACACTCCACAGCAATACCATCCAAACCTTCTGCTTTTCCCGCTCTCATTTGTTTCACTGCTTCTTTCACCTCATTTTCCTCAATCCTTTCATTCATTCCCTGCCACCTGGGTGGCCTGGGTAACCTATCTCCATCCACCTCTGCTTCAATCACTGCTTCTCTTTCATCTCTTGTTATTATCTTGTTATTATATTATCTGTAGATAAAATAAAATATAAAATTTCCTTTTAAATAAGTAAATCTTAAAACAAAGAATTTTCTGTTATAAAGAATATCGACTCATCCTCATCTTCTGACTGAACCTCATCATACGACTCCTCGCCATAACCGGATCATTCTCATTATCGGACTGACTCATCCTCATCATCAGACTCACTCTCATCACCAGACTCGCTCTCATCATCATCAGACTCGCTCTCATCATCAGACTCACTCTCATCATCACCAGACTCGCTCTCATCATCAGACTCGCTCTCATCATCATCAGACTCACTCTCCTCATCATCAGACTCACTCTCCTCATCATCGGAATCACTTTCATCATCGGACTCATTCTCCTCATCATCAGGGAATGACCGTGGAAGGCCCAAAAGAGAGGGCAGGATGGTGTTCAACTTAACGATGACTTCAGTGAGGTATGGTCTGTCTTCCTGTTCGTACTCGACCATGTCGGCAACAAGTTCCTGAAGACCCTCTGGCCAAGCCTGCACCCGTCCAGCCTTGATCTGCTTCTTTACCGACCCTTCAATCACCATGCCAAGGGCAAAAATGTCACTGGCAAAAGAAGCCCCCCTGTTGAAGAAAACTTCGGGTGCGTACCACGGATAGAGCATATAATCAGTGGCGTCCCAATCCCCAATATCTGTCATTTGTTCCCCGAGAGTCCCCATTCCAAAGTCAATGAGAGAGGCTTCAACATTCCCCAGGCCAGCCATAGGAACCTTGACGAACACATTATTTGCCTTCAAATCATGATGCAGAACCCCTGCAGCGTGTACCTGCTGTAGGCTGTGTGCCAGTGCCAAGAAAACCTCCACCAACCCTCGTGCAGTAAGTTGGCCATGCACTTTATCTAGAGTCATGCCCTCGACACAGGACAATAAATGGCAAGGACGGTCAGAGCAGTTAGCCAACAAGACTGGGGAACCACCAGCACCCTGTAGATGGTCTAGCAACAAGGCCTCGTACCAAAAGCTCTGTACTGTTTCCTGGTTAATTTCATTGCCCCTCTTGAATACCGCCTTTTGACCCTTGTAGCTAAGCAGAAAGGTTTTGCAAGTCGCTCCAGAGCTGAGAGAACATTTATCTGCAAGATGTGGCTTTAGCTCTTCATAAGAAAAAGTTTGGCTTGGTAGTTGATCTGGCTGGATCAACTTGAGAGCGGGAGCCTTTCCGGGTCCATCAATGAAGCAATCTAGACTGGCAAGGACATGTGCCAAGTGAGGCCTTCGGCAGTTGCTGTACTTTGGATGGTTGTCCATCCATCGGGAGAGCTTTATCAGCTCAATAGGACAATGAGGCACCGAAGACTTAAGCATCAAAACCTTCCACGTGTTGAAGAAGAACCGACCAAGTGCCTTGATATCAACATCAGCACGAGAAACTAGTTGGCTGACCTGGTCATCAATAGTTTGAACTGCAAAGTGTCCCGCTCGGTGCAGTTTGATCTTTCGCTGCACTGTTGCCCGTAGTTTGTTCACCCCCTCCCTCACCACCAGACACACCTTGGTGGTCATTTTGTGATGTTTTGTATATAAGCATAGACTACAGTAGATCTACTGTAGTATATGCTACAAGGAATAATCAAACTTTACAAACTACGAATAGACGCTTGGGAGAACAAACTAACACACATCTATAATTTCTGGGGGCCTGAGCAATCTAACCACTTGATCTAACCATCGCGCGCATCTAAGAATTATAATATCGAGATGCTTTATTTTTGTTTCTATAACTGTATTTTGTCAAATAAATAGCTAATTCATATACCTATAATTAGAATATTAACAATAGGAATGGTTGGCATAAAGAATAATACTGTATAAGTATTTTCGGTAAGAAATTAAACGTTCTTGAGTAATTTATCGAGAGGCCTTCCCTAGTGGTTAAGGCCCCATTAGTTGCTCTTTCCATTCACATATGCATAGCCTACGTGAGTTGCAGTTGGGATGTGTGTACATGCTTAGATTGATATGCAGGATTCGAAGTTGCATAATAAATCGTAGGCAGTGTCCACCATTCTTTAACTGCCTTCGTGGAGTAATGCATAAGGTGTTGATATTCAGTGTGAGCGTCCTGGGTTCGAATCCACGGACTGCCACGTGTGTTTGAAATATTTAATTAATCGATTTTAGGAGTAGAGTTGGTTGTTGGATAGAACATAATAATTAAAGTAAGCGATTAAATATACTCGTTTTCTTTTAATCAAGTAAGACAGAAAATGAGCAATATATATAGTGTAACAGCGCATTTTGAGCGACTGTACACTCTAGGGTAACTCATATAATCACTTGTATAACTCACACCCTTATAACAATTATTCACTTACTTAAGTATACTACTGTACATTCTAATTGGGCATGATCTCCCCTATAGAAGATCACCCCACCTATAAAGGCCTTGGTACAATTCTTGCAAGCTAAGCAGGGGTTCTCACGCTCCCTTTAGAGAATTGCAGCAACACCAAGATGATTGCTAGCAACTAATATCGTATGACTCCACACTGGTATGAAGCCGGCACGCTCGAGCCCCCAGTCTTGGACCAGTAGCAGAACAGCCACCCATTAGGAAGGTTACCCCTTCAAGCGGCCGTGGTAATTAATACAGTGACAGTGCGATACTGTGCAATTAGTGTGTGTACCGTTTACCTATTTTCGCTATTCTTAATTCATCTATTCTTTACAGGAAGGAATTACAGATTACAGGAATAATAGCTCAATCTAGTTGTTAGCCAGCTTACTGCTTTTAATTAGGTAGATACTTCCCTGCTGGGCAATACAGTATCTACACAGACCTTATAACTATTTACAAACCGCATAGTTCTATAATTATTTTGTGTTAAATAAATTAGAAAAGCCACCAGTGTCTTTGCTTCAAATCAGTTACCTCTATGATTTACCTTTCAACATGTTTTTACAGTGTTAACCTGGACTACAAGCATTACAAGGAAAATCAAGGTAAGAGGCAAAAAGGTATCTAAACAATATAATCCCCGATACAATAGCTAACTCATGTAAATTTTGATAAACTCGCACAAATGATCACGTGTAATTATATAATCACTCATTTACACACATTTAAACACCTAAATACACACCCAATTAGCAACAACATTCCATTAATGTTGTGGCTTGTACTGAAGTCTGAATAGAGAATAATACAAGTTGCAGCTTAACCCGTCGAGCCCCAGCTAGTTATTAACCCGTACAGCCCCAGCGACGCGTCTGACGCGTCACCCTAATTGCGCCGACCGTAACCTCAGGTGTAGCCACTCAAGAGGGCTCAGATTTGTATGGGAACTGTGTACGTATCCCACGCAACCGTGCCGATGGTTGAAAACTCTCAAAGTCCACGTGCGTGCGCGCGAGCGCGCAATAACCTGTTTTTTTGGGATAATTGCCTTCAATTTTTTACTCTTGTAAAATCCATTTTCGGGGGCTCTGTAGGACCATTTTTTAAGCTTTTTGAGCGGTTTTTCGTGGTTTTTCCTTCATTCCTAACCCATTCGCTATTGTTTCTGGAATAAAACCATTTTTTGAAAACCGGCCGGGTTCTGGTGCGCAAACATTATAAAACTAGCCGGGGCTCCACGGGTTAATAAATGTACCACCAGAACCCAGTCGGTTTTGAAAATAGTTTTTTTTCCAGAAACAATAGCGAATGGGTTAGGAATGAAGGAAAAACCACGAAAAACCGATCAAAAAGCTAAAAAAATGGTCCTACAGAGCCCCCGAAAACGGATTTTACACGAGTAAAAAATTTAAGGCAATTTCCCCCAAAAAACATGTTTTTGCGCGCTCACGCGCACGCGGTTGGACTTTGAGAGTTTTCAACCATCGGCATGGGTGCGTGGGATACTTACACAGTTCCCATACAAATCTGAGCCCTCTAGGTAGAGCCACTCTGAGCCTTACGACTGAGCTAAAAGGGTGACTCGTCAGGCGAGTCGCTGGGCTTTGGCGTTACATACATAGGTGACTCGTCAGACGCGTCGCTGGGGCTGGCCGGGTTAATAGATCACCATTATTAACCATATAATTATTAGGTTTTAACCTTAACTTACGGAACCTTACGGCTATAGCCTACTGGACGTAACGGTATAGGTCTTGTTAGTCCTCTATGTCCAGATCTTCTTCATCTCCCAAGTTAACCCCTTCTGTACCAGCGCTGTCCTTGTAATCTTTATTCGGCCTACTATCAGACAATTTTATTAAGTTTAAAAAGTGTCTCCCGCTGTAAAGTCAGTAAAAATAGGTTCAGCCTAAACAGACCTCGGATGCGTAAATACCTTGAGCCGACCAGGCCAAGTGGGATATCTCTATTGGTCTAACTGGTATACTGTAGTGTCTGCGGCAACAGTAACAGTCTGCCTCACAACCCAAGGGTCGAGAGTTCAAGCCCCCACCAGGGCTTGATATTTTCGGGAGGCTATTCCCGCATCTAACAAAGTTTAGGTGTGCTGGTAAAATTGTTCAGGTGGTTGAGAGTAAGATCGGAGCTCCATAAATCCTCTTTCGGGTATGGTGTAAAAACCAATTCCTACACAGCAATTAATTGTGTATTACCCTGTAGCCTACCCGCAAAAATCCCGCAACCACAAAACTACCCGAGTTGACGTCTGGGATTGTCTTCGTGGCGCAATGCATAAGTGTGTTGATTTTCGGTGTGAGCGTCCTGGGTTCGAATCCCCGGACTGCCATATGTGTTTGTTAATTTCATTAACCCGGGGACTGCGGGGAGACTCTTAAGAGTAAGGCTTTTAAAAAATCCATTTAAAACACCCCAAAACGATTTTTTTTTTTTTTTTTTTTTTGCCCCTGGGCCATGCCAAATATCACTCCTCCACCTCCCCTCCTTCCCCACTTTCCTCACCTCCTTCAGTTATCACCTATTTTCCCTGTTATTCCCTTATTCTGTGGTCTATTTTCGTGCGAGTTGCAAGCAGGGCATTGTCATCACTGTTACCAAGCGAGTGCAAGAGAGAGAGAGAGAGAGAGAGTATCAATTGACAGTCTCTCTCCAGACGTGGGGAAAAGTGGAGGGGAGGGCGGTTGCCTCAGCCATACATTATGTAACTCCCGGCCTGTATCGCCGATTTTGACCATCCAAACGCTGTTTCCACTTGTTTTATTGTTGTAACAGGTTAATACCTTTATAATCAACCTATAATAGGCGCATATGGATAAGTATTAATGCCATTTATGGTAAAATAATGATGTTAGTGATGGGAACAGCTCAAATACGTGCGCACAGGAGTGTGGTGTCTCATACCCCCCATGCGCACGTCTTAGGTTAATCGAGTTTATGAGTAAAGTTGGTTGGTGGAGAGAACATAATAATAACAAACAATAGTCTTTGGTGGCGAATCACCACGAGACTATCACCTGCAGTTCTTTTGAGAACTAAGGTTGCTATTCTATTGTACGTCCGTGGTAGTACAGTTGGTTAGCGCACGGGTCTGGTTGACCTACTGAGGTCACTAACCAGGGTTCGAACCCCGCGCCAGGCATCTCAAAACCTGGGATTTTCGGGAGGGTTAAATTCCCTTCGCACCCAGCCTTTCAGATGTATATTTCGTTCCATTCGACATTCCCTTCATTTCGCTCACTTAGCCATATTCCAATTATACCATGTAGACCCCGAAGCGGTAGCCTACTAAGCAGACAGGTACAAACAAGGATATTTTGAAGATTATGGTTTGTAGGCTATTTTATCACGGCTTGTCTGGCAATTCAGGCTTCAGGCAAATTTATCAGTACAGTAAACTCACTTTTATTAAAAAATCATGAGTCTTTTGAAATTTTAGATAAGCGATTTTTATGGATAAATGAGAGCCCCTCTATACAGAACTAAATATGTGTATAAATGGCCAAATATACTGTTTTCAATGCATATAAAACCATTTCTAAGTTGTCTTAACTTCAAATTATCATCTAGTTCAAGCTATGTCTTCTTCAGATAGGTTAAATTGATGCAACTAACTTAACCCGGCAAGTGCTAAGCCCTGTAGTATACACCACACCCCTGTGCTAAGGTATTCTGATTCATTCCTCACTAAAATTGTTAATTTACCATATATATAATTAATACTTATCCATATGTGCCTATTTTACTTTTAATATGAACATATGAACATGAGAAAGCCATAAAACAAGTGGTAACAGCAATTGGCTGGTGAAAATTGTATATTTTAGCACCGCGGTTGTAATCTGGCCTTGAGCAGTGACAGTCTATCACCCTCCCTCTCTCGTGTCTCGCTTGAAACTGAGAGACAAAGGGTGGACTCAGACTGGCTTGGAGGGTCGGAGTTACACTCCTCCACCCTCCCTCTCTCATACTTGTCCTCCCACGAAAATACTCAATAAATATCGAGAATAATGGAAAAAATAACTGATAATTGAGGAAGGGGGAAAAAGTGGGGGGGGGAGGGGAAAGTGGGGGGGGGGACACATGTGTAGGAGTGGTAGAAAGTAATGGAGGGAAATTATCTCACCTAAACACAATTGTTTTGTTTTTTGAGTGTCACTGGGGTGTTTCAAATGTTTTGTTTTAGGCCTAGGATCTTAACCTCTCGGCTGCGCATGGGGGGTATGAAACACTACACGCCTGTGCGCACGTATTTGAGCTGTTTGAGGGGTTCAATTTTTGGGGGGGTGTTTTAAATGGATTTTTTTAGGCCCAGGATCTTAAGAGTCTTCCCGCAGTCGCCCGGGGAAACTCTTAAGAGTCTTCCCGCAGCTCCTGGGTTAAGAGTCTTCCAGCAGTCTCCCAGTAGAACCTCTTAATTGTCTTTCAGCAGCCGATGGGTTAATTAAGCACCCAGAGAGGCATAAATAAGTGAAAACTAGTGAAAAATACGGAAAGCAAAAACTTTGGTTAACCCGGCAAGCGCGATAGGCCTCACGGAAGGCTTCCTATAGGGAACGCGATAGGCCTCACGGAAGCAGGACCATAAAAAAAGCCTTCCATAAAAAAAAAGGGCCTATCAAAACAAAGGAATTTGTCTCTAGGTGAGATAATTCCCCACCAGTACTCATCCATGTAAATCTCACCCACCCCCCTCCCCTCCTTCCCCACCTTATTCCCCCCTCCCTCCCCTCCTCAATTATCACCTATTTTTCCTCTTATTATCATCATTTATCGGTTATTTTTCCCTCCCGCGATAATGTAGCACAAGTGGGTTGCATAAAAGATCGTTATGCAACACCCAGACACCGGCACACACCGCCCCGCTCGTCTCAGTTGACTCCCAGACAGCGAGAGGGGAGGGCTGCCTGTCTCTCTCTCTCGCCTGAGATTATGACCGGGTGGCCAATATCTTCGTTTTTCACCACCCAAATGCTTTTCCCACTTATTTTAGCACTCTTGAAGGTTCATATATACATCATATATGTAAAATAAAAGCATACCGAAAACAAATAATGGTTTATATTGTAAATATAACGAATTCTGTCAGAATCCAGGGCTAGAAATGCACAAATAACTACCCTAGCACCTACGTCTATATCGCGCTTGTCAGGTTAACTGAAATTTTTGGATATTTGAATTTTGGATAAAAGCGAGTTTACTTGGGAATGTGATCCTTCACTAACTTATAGTTGGCTACTTATTCTAGGACTTCATAAACTGCATAAAATTATCTAATTTTAGCAAGAATCAGAGTTAGAAAGACATCATGGTGCATTGCCACTCATTGGTACTGAAGGGGTTAAGGGGGTCACCGTTTTATTTTCTCTTTCTCTCTTTTTTTCTCTTTCCCTGGCTTGTATTCATTCGGCCCCATTCATGAGCCAACTGTTTTAAGACGTTTATCTCCATCCAGGTGTCGATTTCTTCCTGTCGAGCAATAGCGAGCCAGCATTGTATGGAGAAATCCAGCTTCGCCGGAGACATTTTTCTATCGAAAAATTTACAAATTTAGCCTGCTGTCAAAAAAATATAAAATTATGCTGGCTCGCTACCACTCGCCAGGAAAATATTGACACCTGGATGGGGGTAAACGTCTTAAAACAATGGGCTGAATGGGGCCGAATGGATACAAGCCAAAGAGAGAGGGAGAGAAAGAGAAAATAAGCGAGGTGGGCTCCCTTAATTTCCCGTACCTCTTTTACTGTATTACTTATTATCTAAAGACAAATATTGTAAATTACTCTAATTATTTTTGTGTTGTGTTTGCCCTGTCTCGATTCTGCCACCCTCAGGGGGGAAAAAAAAAAAAAAAAAAAAAAAGTATGCGCCTGAGTAGGCTATATAGATAGATAGAATAGGTAATTAACCCATTGGCTGCGGGAGACATTCCGGAACGCCATGGCAATTTATAGCAATTTACAGGCTTTTAAAGCCTGTGGAGACAAGTCCGAGTGAGCGGGCGCGCGGCAATCCTCCGTCCGCTCTCCAGCCAGTTGGCCGCGGCACTGAGGAGAAGGAGGCCGTGTCCCGTTAGATATAGCAGCGCTGCCAAAGACAAATGTAGCGCGACATTAGCGATATTTGCTCAGTATTAACGAATGTCTATGGTAGTGCTGTGGGTGAAGCCCGAGCGCTACAAAGCTCGTTCTGGTGTCATTTTGAATTTATTTTCTTTCAGTATTTGGCTGAATACATTTCATTTCATTCAGACACTTGTTCAATCATTCAGGAGTGCCTGAATGAGCCCTAATATAGCGGAAATATGCCCACAGCGTAAGTGTTAAAACTAAGTTCTCCGTCCGGCTGGCTCAGTTGATAGCGTGCCTGATTCCCATATTGCAGGTCTCGCGTTCAATCCCCGCTCAGATTGAAAAGTTTTTCTGGGATATAGCCGGCGGTTACCAACTCCCCATGATAAGGGGGATGGGTATTGGTCTCTGGTAGACTAAAGAAAGCCAAGCGTTTGTGAATCCTCGAAGGAGGAGATACGGGCGCTATATAAGTAACCAGACGATTATTATTATTATTATTATTATTATTATTATTATGCGCCTGAGTAGATAGACAGATAGAATAGGTAATTAAACTAAGTCCTCCATATAAAAGTGTAATCAGCACCATACAAAATACATATAAAAATCATATAAATATTGTAACATAAAAAATCAACATAACTGCATGTACAGTATAGCCTAACTGATGAACACAAAGAATATGAGATGTATACTTCTTCTAATGTCAACATCCATCTATAAGCTATACATACATACAAGTCTTTAAACTTGTATGGACGGTCGCGCTAATAAGTCATGTCCCAGCTGTCATTACGTTTAGCTCGCTCTGTGCTGTATTAATGTCTGTCAGATGTTGAATTAGGTGAGTAAGTGTAGGAACATGTTTGTATATTTCACTCGATATGAAGAATGAAGCTTAGATATTGCTGATACCAATTATTGATCCGAGACATCACTTATTAACGCGACTGTACAAGTGATGTCCAGTTATTATTACATGACTGTACAGAACAAGGGAGTTAAGGGGAGGCAGTTTTTTTTTTTAGTCCTCCTCCTCCCTCATGTTTAGCCCTATTAGTTATGAGATTACAAGACATTCGCCCCATTAGTTTGGCAATTTTCAGACCTTTTGCCCCATTTATTTGCCAATATTAAGACCTTTCATGCCATTTAGGTGTCGATTTTTTTCCTGGCGAGTGATAGCGAGCCTGTATTTGAAGAGGAATAAATAAAAAAAATAAGGAAAACTGGGGTAAGTGCCAGAGTATATACATACATACATACATACTGTACATGAACATAAACACCATATGAGGAGGAGCACTGTATTGACAAACTGGGGTAAGTGCCAGAGTATATACATACATACATACATACTGTACATGAACATAAACACCATATGAGGAGGAGCACTGTATTGACAAACTGGGGTAAGTGCCAGAGTATATACATACATACATACATACTGTACATGAACATAAACACCATATGAGGAGGAGCACTGTATTGACAAACTGGGGTAAGTGCCAGAGTATATACATACATACATACATACTGTACATACATAACATAAACACATATGAGGAGCACTGTATTGACAAACTGGGGTAAGTGCCAGAGTATATACATACATACATACATACTGTACATGAACATAAACACCATATGAGGAGGAGCACTGTATTGACAACGTTTCACAGATAGCTTCATTTGGCCTGATGAAGCTACTGTATAATTATGTGAAACGTTGTCAATATTGGCGGGTGCCCAACCCCGAAAGGAGTTGAAATAGGGGAGCTATCCCCCCGCCAAAGGCGGCTTTCTAGGGCCTTTCCTAGCTGATGCTGAGAGGATTGGGTTCTAGTCATGTGGTGATGGGCTGGTCTATCAGAGTGAGAGCTGAGCGATTTCTGCCATACCCATAGCTTACTCTGGCTGTTCCTTTTACTTATTGTTATTCCCTGATTTTCTACAGGTTTAACTGAGTGTAGGTGGGTTCGGCAGGACTGGGCTATGGGACTTCATGCACAGGACACAAATGAAAACAATAGAGGGCATAAATAATAGCTGAGTAAATGGTTTATAATGCAGCTTTATTCTCCAAAAAATCACTGGTAGAATATTGGTTACATGTGAATTCGAAACAAAGGCAAATTGGATAAGTCCGGTGTGTACTTCTGGACTTCTATAATCTCTTAGCACTGTTCGCGGATTTGGATAGAGTTCTTTCGCTTCCCACTTCCAACGTTCAGGAATAATTCTTCTGATCACCTGTCCTCAACGATACGTAGGCTATGCAAATCACTAGTTATCTTGAGCTGGTGTGTCGGGGGTTAACAGCGACTCCGTGGCCGTCCAAGTTGTCCGGTAGTGTAGAGGTTACAGTTGGGCTAATTTGTCTAGCCGTTGGTGACACGTCGTTATGGGACTCCTACTGAAAGTCTTAAATGCCTGTGTCATCGGCGTAGCCAGAGAAAACAGTGGATCGAAGTAACGTAAGACAGTCGGGAGAACGACTTTTCTTACTAATTCTGGCCTTATGGGAGGTTCCGACATGCAAGCGGCTTTTCGCCTTTCGGTCAAACAGACAATTGTTTGCCCAGGAATCTTCTCGTCGAGTCTTCTCCTAAACTCGCGTAATCCCTTCTAACATAACCAGATCTTTCTACCTGGGACCGGCTATGAGTTATTATTGCTCTTAACCCGTTGAGCCCCGGCTAGTTATAATATTTTGTTCACCCCAGTCCCAAGCCATTTTCACTTATTTTTTTTGTTTGCTAAAATGGAAGACAAGGATGAGAAATGAAAAAAAAAAAAAAAAAAAAATCACCTCTGACATTTGGGGTTGGGGGGGGGGGGAGCCTCAAAAAAATGTGTTGAGCCAAAATGGAAGAGAATGGTGAGAAATGAAAAAAAAAATAAAAAAAAACTCATTTCGGTCATTTGTGGGGCGGGGTTCAATAGTTGGTCTCCCCCGCATGACCACCCGCCCGGGAGCACTAGGGTAAAAACTGAGTATGGCATTGTACGGCATACATCCTAAGGAGTGTCTCACATAAATCTCAAGCCTCTAGCTCCCATACGACCGGAGTAATGAAGGTTCAAAGTGGCGGTGAACTAGGGGTGTAAACTATCCCCACTAAGCCCACCACCACCAGCCACGCGGCTGTCTCGGCCCGCTCACACCTACTGGCCCGGCTCCCACACACACTACGGTACCTCCCCCTCCTATTCTCCGGCCATTTCCTACCTTACGAGCCACGTAAGTGTTTTTTATATGTCGGACGCACGTGATGCGTCGCTGGGAGTTGGTGATCAAAGACTGCCGACGCAACACGTGCGACGCTGGGTCTCAACGGGTTAAGCCCAAAGTAGTGGCGAGCCGGCTGACAATACGTTTATGAGACAATCAAAAAGAATTTATGAATCGGTTGTTGAAAGATATAATCTTGCCCCTGGTTTCCAGTTGCAACAATATATTTGTCAAGGATTGATTCACTCCCTCACGGATGCACTTGGATCGCGAACACCGAAAATCACTGTATATCCTGAGGGCGGAGCTGGGGTAATATATCCACAAATCACTGTATATCCTGAGGGCGGAGCTGGGGTAATATATCCACAAATCACTGTATATCCTGAGGGCGGAGCTGGGGTAATATATCCACAAATCACTGTATATCCTGAGGCGGGTGCTGGTGTAATATATCCACAAATCACTGTATATCCTGAGGGCGGAGCTGGGGTAATATATCCACAAATCACTGTATATCCTGAGGGCGGAGCTGGGGTAATATATCCACAAATCACCAAATCACTGTATATCCTGAGGGCGGAGCTGGGGTAATATATCCACAAATCACTGTATATCCTGAGGGCGGAGCTGGGGTAATATATCCACAAATCACTGTATATCCTGAGGGCGGAGCTGGGGTAATATATCCACAAATCACTGTATATCCTGAGGGCGGAGCTGGGGTAATATATCCACAAATCACTGTATATCCTGAGGGCGGAGCTGGGGTAATATATCCACAAATGCGGCACTTCCGTTACGTGGGTTATATCCTCCGGAACTGGCTTGTTTTTGGTGTGGGACTATATATGTGGAGGGGGGGCAGAGGGGGTTCCTTTGTCTAACTTTTGGATGTCGGAGGGGAACACAAGTTAATTTAATCCCTTGGTTGAAGAGGGTAGCATTAAATATCTATTATAAAGTTAGCACGTAGGCTGCAATATGATTTACCTTTTTCTGACATTTACTCTAAGACAAATTATTAATAGGAGTTGAGAGGAGGATGTTGGGGTAATATAAAAAAAACTAGTTTGTCCAGCGCCTTTGAACTCAAGCGGTAAGGCAGCCTACGTTAATATTATCTCTAGGATCCTCCTCTGAGCTAGCTGAAATGCTATTAGGAGTCTAAGACGGGTTAAGGGTGACTTGGGGGTTAGATAGGAACGGGATATTATTATTATTATTAATTTTTATTTTGCCAATCAAACATACAATATATGTTAATTTTACAATAAAATAATATCATGGCTGCGCCTTTTGAGAACAATCTCTCTTAAAGGCACAGGCTCTTAAAGGATAGGAATAGGATTTAGGCTGGAATCGAAACTTGGAGGTTGGTATGGGTTGTAAACACCCGGAGTTTCTAGCAAGAATTTGGCGGGCATGTAGGATGTCGGTAGTCCTACGCGAGGGGGAGATGCTGGGCCTCTTCGAGGGGAGGAAAGGGGGGATTAGCCTCGCGCGTATTAGTTCACTGTTCCAGGTTGTAGGGGTGGTTAATTATGTTAGGGGATAGTTAAAGGAGGTACCAAAATAGGTTTGTACTCTCTGCTTACGGAAGCTTGAGAAAATGACTTGCTCGGCACAAATTAAACATCCTGATGGCGTCCTTTTTAGAGGGTGTTATTAACCCCTAACCATCGGGGTCGGACTTAAGTCCGTATCGAAAAACTTGTACTATGTGGCGGGGCGGACTTTAGTCCGTGTGCAATTTTTGCGCAATATTGGCTCTGAGAGAGAGACGAGCGACGGGAGGAGCATGGGTTACCTCATGACCGCTCGCCACAGCCGCCGTGGACCGACTGAGATGTACTCCACATACATCCACCCTCACTCCCTCGCTACACACGTAATTATATAACGAAATTACCGTATTTTAGCGATTTTGCCCTTCGGTTGCACGATCATTGCAAGACAACCAATGATCGTAGAAGGATGGTTCTGGTGTCATTGAAAAGCTTAATTATCGCCCTTTCACGGATACATACTTGTATTACACTCTGGCTCTTGTTTATGCATGAAAAAGAGCACGGAAACAACGCCATTTATGGTAAAAAAAAAACGCTGGGCGGCACGGTCAAATATACCGCCTAGGCCGCTCGTTGAGTGTTAAGCTCGGGTTGGTATGGAAAGAAACGACAGGGTGGATAAAAGGTTACAACTGAGCACACTTGTTACTACGCAAAGTATTGGTGGATCAATGAGAGTTAACTTAGGAAAAGTTGACATGCATGAAGGACGGTATTTTGCCGTCGTTAATATAAAAGTATAGAACCTGGTTGAATAACTCAAGTTCAATTGTATAACTACTTAGGTGCTAGAAACGAATCCCGGAGCATGGGGTAATATACGTTTATCTTCTTAAATGGAGAGAGAAACTAGGTGGCTTCCCTAGAGCTCTCTGGAGAGGATCGTATTCAGATTTGTCATAATTAATCTTATATAAAACAACAGAGATACGAAAACAGAGTAGTGTGGACTGTGGACTAGAAGGGGTGACTGATTAGATGTATAATAGGTGTGGAAAGAGACGGAAAGGAGGAACACAATGGGGAAGGAAAAAAATACTTAACTTACGAAAACGAAATGCATGCATAAATGACGGTATTAGTTGTCGTTAAAATAAAGCGAATGAACCCTGGTTGAAATGCACGGAATACGATTCGACATGGGCAGTGCCTCTGTGTCATATCCATATAGATCGGGCAATTTCTGGTTCATATAATATCCTAGGCACTAAAACGAAACAGCTGAGCTTGGGGTCGGTGGAGGGGAAATGATTATGGCCTACCCTCTTTCAAGGGGTGGAGGGGGGCATAGCCTCGCGCGCTTTACCCCTACGGTTAAGGTGGTGAGTGTGGTTTACTTAGGTTAGAGGATCATGAAAGAGATACAAGGATAGGTTTGCACTCTCTGTATACTGGGGTTCGAGTCGGAACTGACTCGGCACGGAATATAAAACATCCTGATGGGCGTCATGCGAGGGGAAGGTTTGTGAAGTTGGGTTGGTAGGCCTACGGGGAGAGGAAAAGGACAGGGTGGCTCAAAAGGTTACCACTGGGCATGCGGTCACTAAGCAGAGTATTGTGGATAAAACTTTTTCTTTAACTTAGGAATGGGTACATGCATGAGTGACATCAATCTATCTCATAATGGAGAGAGAGACTAGGTATTTTTTCCTGCACTTCTCTGGAGATGATCGTATGCAAATTAGTTATTATTAATTATATAAATCAACAGATATGGATTAGTACAAGCACAGGGCTAGGTTAGTTTTCTGTGGATCGGTGGCATACATAGAAAAGCGGGTTTTCATGGGGTAACAATTTTGAGGCGGTGGTACCGAGTTTGACCCGTAGCCAAACTCACACAAAATTAATACGACGATATTGTCCGGCACGACAATTTCCTAAGCACAGGCCCGCATACGAAATTGGGGATGGTCTGGGGCTTTCTTAATCTACAGTCACTGTGGACACACACGAAGCGAGTATTATAGTTTACGTTGTCTAAAATTAGGGGCAGGGTTACTACATAATTAAATACAGGACTGACCTAATCACGATCTGATTGGTTTGAATGGAGACAAGGGTGTCTTTAGATCGCCGTCGTACCTACACCATGAAAGTAACATAGTCTGCATGCATGGTTGGTACCTTAATTAAATACCCGGTACATACTTAGTCGGTACATCAAGAATGTTCATTGTTAAAGTAATGTGGTTTGTATACTAAAAGGCTGTGATTGAGGAGACGTATACATATGTGGAGTTACTGTATGTGGAAGGAAGAAAAACGAAGTTGGTATGTTGTGTGAGTGTCTTGGATGTGGGAACATACTACTTGTGGTCGACGTGCCTTTGGGGCCTTTTGTTTTCCGGCCGTGTTGGGGTCGGTCCTTTGATCCCGTCGTTTGACCCTAACATATTCGAAAGGTTGTGAGTATAACACCTTTGGTCGAAGTGTCTTTGGGATCTCTTGTTTTCCGGCCGTGTCGGCTTCCTTTGATCCTGTGGGTGCGTACCTTCTCTTTCCGGTTGCTGGGTCCTTTCGTCCCTGCCGGCTTCCGTTCCGGTTCTTGCGGAATTGTTACTGGGTTGTTGGTGGGGGGCATTCCTTTGGTGGTATTTTACTTATATATATTTTCTAGATCTCAAGTGACGGTGTCTCTTCCGTGGATTGACCTCCCTACTGCCATCCTAGAAGTTGGCAGATTGGGAGCCAATGCGTCACATTTTTCCCTTGCCCCTCAACTTTCCCTTCATAATTGCTGAGAGGCACAGGGCCTTGGGTGGGGCTTTGGTTTCCCGGGCGTTTCTGCACTCTCCTCAGCTCCCTGCCTTGGAGTGGCTTCGGTCATCCAGTGTTAGCGGTAAGCAGGGAGGGTTTTGTGGGGGCGCTCGTTTATAGCCTTGGCCTTGCTCGAGACCTTGGGGCTGTTCGGCCAGACAGCCTGGGGAACAACAACAACGTTGTCAATAAAGTGCTCCTCCTGACATGGTGTTTATATTCATGTAGCTTATGTTAAGCAGAGGTATGTCTTGGTCACCTTATACCCGAAGTCTACTGTACTGTACGGTGGCGCTAATAAGTCATGTCTCTGCTGTCATTACATTTGGCTCGCTCTGTGCTGTATTAATGTCTGTCAGATGTTGAATAAGGTGGGTAAGTGTAGGAACATGTTTGTATATCTCACTCGAAACGAATAAATCAAGTTTTAGATATTCCTGATACCAATTATTGATCAAAATGTACTTACATACATACATACATTGGTTTAACATAATTTTTCCATTACATGCATTGTAACGGCTCAGACGGGGTTGCCTTTCAGTAGTTGGAGTCTACTGTAGTACAATAAAGTCCTGCCACAGCATTGACTCACCAAGTCATCACTGTGGCTGATGTTGGTATAGTGCTAACCGTGCCTCAGCAAGACTCAATAGAGTCTCCCTGCAGCACTTGCACCTGCAGTATCTGCTACCACACCAGCCTTAACAGTGTTACAAAAAGACAGCCTCATAACAAGACTCTACTGTATATTAGTGCTGAGACATGACTTATTAGCGCCACTGTACTCTGTTCACTACAATAAGGCCAGGAACCTTAACCCTTTCCCTGCGGGTGACGTTCTGGAACGCATGGGCAATTTACAGCAATTTCCAGGCTTTAAAAGCCTGTAAAAGCCGTAGAAATCGAGTGTCAGTGGGCGGGAGCGTGAGGGACCTCCATAAGAGCAGCCAGCCGCTCACTGAGGAAGACTGTGTTCCGCGCGGCTGTCTTGACAGTGTTGCCGAGCGAGCGAGAGCTAATAATTAGCGAGTTTTCCCGAATGTCTATGGCAACGCTGCGGGTGAACCCCGCCACCTACGAAGCTCGTTCTGGTGTAATTTTGAAGCTATTTTCGCCTAGTTTTCGGCAGAATACAGTTAATTTAATGCAGATGCTTGATTAATCATTCAGGAGTGCCTGAATATGCCCTAAATAGCCCAAATAAGCCCACAGAGAAAGGGTTAAGGTGACATGGTCCTCATTATCTGGCCCCCCTTCTACCTCATGTTTAACCCCATTAGTTTTGAGATTTTAAGATGTTTGGCCCATTAGTTTGGCGATTTTAAGACCTTTCGTGCCATTTTTAAGTGTCGATTTTCTCCTGGAGAGCGATAGCAAGCCTATAATTTTAGGAGGAACAGGCTTTTGGCCAGGGCACCAATAATGTTTTGATCAATAATTGGTATCAGCAATATTTAAGCTTCAGTTCTTCATATCGAGTGAAATATACCAACATGTTCCTACACTTACCCACCCTATTCAACATCTGACAGACATTAATACAGCACAGAGCAAGCCAAATGTAATGACAGCTGGGACATGACTTATTAGCGCGACCGTACATCATCATCATCATTATTTCTGACTAGAGACCTTATAAGAACAGAGACCAGCCAGACAGAAACACCTCCAGGTTACTTTAAGGGGGTCCACCTCGTTTTTTGTTCTCTCTTTCTCTCCCTCTCTCTTTGGCTTGTATCCATTCGGCCCCATTCAGCCTACAGTTTTAAGACGTTTACCCCCATCCATGTGTCAATATTTTCCTGGCGAGCGGTAGCGAGCCAACATACATATATTTTTGTTTTGACAGCAAGCTAAATTTGTAAATTTTTCGATGGAAAAATTTCTCCGCCGAAACCGGATTTCTCCAAACAATGGTGGCTCGCTATCGCTCGCCAGGAATAAATCGACACCTGGATGGGGATAAACATCTTAAAAGAGTTGGCTGAATGGGGCCGAATGGATACAAGCCACAGAAAGAGAGAAAAGGAGAGAAAGAGAAAAACCCCCCAGACATGCCTCCTTTGCCCGTGCCACAATGCCCCTTTCACCACGTGGAAGTTTTTCTTCAATATATTTTTCCACTTTCTTTTCCCATACCACAAGTGGTCTTCCACTACTAGCTGTTCCACTCACCTGACACTCGTATATCTTTCTTGGCATTGTCTTCATCCATTCTCTGAACATGAACACACCTCCTTAACCTCTGAAGTGCGCATGGGGGTAATTGGAAACGTCCCCCTGTGCTGACGTATTTGAGGTGTTTCCGTCACTAAAATATTCATTGTGCCATTAATAGCATTAATACTTAACCATATGCGCCTATTATGGGTTGATTATAAAGGTATTAACCTGAAACAACAATAAAACGAGTGAAAACAGCGTTTGGATGGTCAAAATCGGAGATATAGCCCGCGAGTTGTATAATGTATGGGTGAGGCAATCTGCTTTCCCGCCAATTTCCCCCCAAGGCCACTGAGACACAGTCGATCGATACTCTCTCTCTCTCTCTTGCACTCGCTTGCTATCAGTGATGACCACACCCTCCAATCGGATTTCTAATGTTAGCACGAAAATATACCTCAGAATAAGGGAATAACAGGGAAAATAGGTGATAACTGAAGGAGAGGAGGAAAGTGGGGAAGGAGGGGAGGTAGAGGACTGAGATTTTGCATGGCCCAGGGGCCAAAAAAAAAAAATAAAATAAAAAAAAAAAATATAATTTTTTTTTTTTTTTTTCGATGTCAAAAGTTGATTTTTGTTTTCTCTGACTCTTAAGAGTCTCCCCGCAGTGCGCCGGGGGAACTCTTAAGAGTCTCCCCGCAGCTCCTGGGTTAAAGTACTTCTACTACAGTATGTCTCTATGTCTCTGCATCATACAGTATTTACATATTGTGCTACAAAAACCTTCGTAATAACCGAAGAATGAAGATGTGGACATAGGCCTAGCAGTTTACCATCAGCTGGGAAAACAAAAATTATAGTTGTTGTTGTCGTTCCCTAAGCTGCCTGGCCGAACAGCTCCGAGTGCCTAAGGAAGGCCATGGCTTTCCCACAGGGCTCTCAAGGAGTGTAGAGTATGTTGTTGGCATAAGTTTCTTACAGTTTCTTACAGTAGATCCTCTGGAAAAAGGCAAACTAGGCCTGTGTATCCAGCTCAGTGCCAGTACTTGCACTGCTGCGGTCGTTCACAGTGTTGGCGGCGGCGGTAGCAGACGCAACATTTTTACTATTCTGTATTTTTGCTTTATAATCAAACTTCAAATCTTGTCTTCCCCATTCTTTATCAAGATTACTTTCAAACTTCCTTATTGATTCGGAATCAACTACATACTGGGGCAGTGCGTTCCACTCATTTACCACTCTATCACAAAATTAGTTCTTTGCCTTTTCAAGCCTATTTCTTTCTTTGTAAATTTTCTTAGTGTGTCCTCTCGTACTTGTTCCCTCCCGCATCAAGAAGATACCTTCACACACATCCTCATCATACTTTCCTGACACTATCTTAAAATTCTCTATCATATCCCCTCTCTTTCTCCTATATGCCAGTGTCGGAAGCCCCAGTGTCCTCAACCTCTGCTCATAGCCCGCGTTCTTCAACGTTGGTACGTTGACATTAAACAGGTTAACTCCTTCACCACCATGATGTATTTATCATCATATTCTGGTTGACATTAAACAGGTTAACTCCTTCACCACCATGATGTATTTATCATCATATTCTGGTTGACATTAAACAGGTTAACTCCTTCACCACCATGATGTATTTATCATCATATTCTGGTTGACATTAAACAGGTTAACTCCTTCACCACCATGATGTATTTATCATCATATTCTGGTTGACATTAAACAGGTTAACTCCTTCACCACCATGATGTATTTATCATCATATTCTGGTTGACATTAAACAGGTTAACTCCTTCACCACCATGATGTATTTATCATCATATTCTGGTTGACATTAAACAGGTTAACTCCTTCACCACCATGATGTATTTATCATCATATTCTGGTTGACATTAAACAGGTTAACTCCTTCACCACCATGATGTATTTATCATCATATTCTGGTTGACATTAAACAGGTTAACTCCTTCACCACCATGATGTATTTATCATCATATTCTGGTTCACATTAAACAGGTTAACTCCTTCACCACCATGATGTATTTATCATCATATTCTGGTTCACATTAGATGATTTTATTTACTTTATAATGTACACTCGGTCAAAGAAGTATCTGCACCCCTATGCTGATCATCTGGTGTGTACAGTTCGGTAGGGTTGACACCTCTGCCTGCAACTATATCCATGTGTCAGAGACTGTAGGGTTGGCACCTCTTCCTGCAACTATATCCATGTGTCAGAGACTATCGTCTCCGACACATGGATATAGTTGCAGGCAGAGGTGCCAACCCTACCGAGCTGTACACACCAGATGATCAGCGTAGGGGTGTAGATACTTCTTTGACCGAGTGTACCTATACGACTCAAATGTGTAAATATGATGTCAATAAACCCTCTTAGCAACATAGGTCCTTCTTAAACTGCATAAAAAAAATCTAATTTTAGCCAGAATCAAGGGTAAAAAGGGGTCATGGTGCTGAAGGGGTTAATATGTTGCTATGAAAACATTTCTGGTCACTGGTGAGGCGGTCACACAGAGTTCTTTCGAGCCCGTCATCAATTGTTTCACCAATTTTGTCTTAAATTACCAAATTAGTTGACAAAGATTGTCATCATTTCCAGATATAAACTAGATACAAGAGTGAATGAATCAACCCATGTTTCTGAATTAGGTGTTTTTCAACCAAGAACAGGGTAATGAAGGGGTTAAGCCTCCCAGATGGTACCAATTTTCCCTCCGGCCCATGGACTAAGGGGACTAAAACATGAGCACTTTTTCCCTCATTTTCTCCCACAACTCTGATCTGGATGTGTGAAATTATCGGTACACGTTTGTAAGATTCCTGTTACCTAGAAAAATGTACAGTACCTCCAGCCTAGTTTATAAAATCAGTGCCAAAGTCTTAACCCATTCAGTACCGGTGTTGTCCTTTCAACTTTATTCCAGCTACTGTTAGATGATTTTATTCAGTTTAAAAAAGGCCTCCAGCAATAAACAGGCTTTGAACTATCTGACTCATTCCTTTTTACTACCACAGATCCTTCTCAAACTGCACACAAATTTCTAAATATGGCTAGAACAAATTTAAAAGACGTCGCCGGAACCAAAGTGTTAACAAGTTGAGAATAAAGTTGATGATAAAAGCTTGAGTGCTACTGTATATATCCCATTCAGTACCAAGGACGTCCTTTGTATCATATTATGGCTACTAGTAGACAATTTTATTCAACTTAGGAAAGACCTAACAAAAATATGGGTTCAAACTATCTTACTTAGCGTCACATTTTTCCCTTGCCCCTCAACTTTCCCTTCATAATTGCTGAGGGGCACAGGGCCTTGGGTGGGGCTTTGGTTTCCCGGGCGTTTCCGCGCCCTCCTCAGCTCCCTGCCTTAGAGTGGCTTCGGTCACCTGGGTTTTGTTAGTGGTAAGCAGGGAGGGTTTTGTGGGGGCGCTCTATGGCCTTGGCCTTGCTCGGGACCTTGGGGCTGTTCGGCCAGGCAGCCTGGGGAACAACAACAACAACAACAACAACAACCCTTTTAACTACCACAGATCCTTCCTAAGCTCCATAATATGGTCTGAATATAGCAAGAATAAAACCTAACACCCGTCGCTGTATACCCCCTTACTTGGACAACAGTCTCTCTTGGTGACCCTCCCACTCCATAATATGGTCTGAATATAGCAACAATAAAACCTAACACCCGTCGCTGTATACCCCCTTACTTGGACAACAGTCTCTCTTGGTGACCCTCCCACTCCATAATATGGTCTGAATATAGCAAGAATAAAACCTAACACCCGTCGCTGTATACCCCCTTACTTGGACAACAGTCTCTCTTGGTGACCCTCCCACTCCATAATATGGTCTGAATATAGCAACAATAAAACCTAACACCCGTCGCTGTATACCCCCTTACTTGGACAACAGTCTCTCTTGGTGACCCTCCCACTCCATAATATGGTCTGAATATAGCAAGAATAAAACCTAACACCCGTCGCTGTATACCCCCTTACTTGGACAACAGTCTCTCTTGGTGACCCTCCCACTCCATAATATGGTCTGAATATAGCAACAATAAAACCTAACACCCGTCGCTGTATACCCCCTTACTTGGACAACAGTCTCTCTTGGTGACCCTCCCACTCCATAATATGGTCTGAATATAGCAACAATAAAACCTAACACCCGTCGCTGTATACCCCCTTACTTGGACAACAGTCTCTCTTGGTGACCCTCCCACTCTCCCTGCTCTGCTCAAGGACACTTGTGGACATAACAAAATTAAGGGGGGGGGTCACTGGCTTTTTTTTTATCTTTCCCTCCTTTTCTCTCTTCCCTGGCTTGTATCCATTCGGCCCCATTCAGCCAACTGTTTTAAGACGTTTATTCCCCTCCAGGTGTTGATTTCTTCCTGGCGAGCGATAGCGAGCCAGCACTGTATGGAGCAATCCGGCTTCTCCAGAGACATTTTTCTATCGAAAAATATACAAATTTACCTTGCTGTCAAAACAAAAATATGTATATGCTGGCTCGCTACCACTCGCCATGAAAATATTGACACCTGGATGGGGGTAAACGTCTTAAAACAGTAGGCTGAATGTGGCCGAATGGATACAAGCCAAAGAGAGGGAGAGAAAGAGAAAAAAAATAAGTGGACTCCCTTAATGCCAAATTTGGCACCAGGATTATTAGTACAAATGCAAAACTATACTCGGTTCCTTTTCAACTGACGGTAAATTGCAAAGTTCCCATCAAGATTTCTCAGTTATTTTGAAGATTCTGTAGTGAAATATGGTGGTAATTATATAAACTTGGTCTGGATATGAAGCATCATAGTAGTTTCATACTTGGTCTGGATATGAAGCATCATAGTAGTTTCATACTTGGTCTGGATATGAAGCATCATAGTAGTTTCATACTTGGTCTGGATATGAAGCATCATAGTAGTTTCATACTTGGTCTGGATATGAAGCATCATAGTAGTTTCATACTTGGTCTGGATATGCATCATAGTAGTTTCATACTTGGTCTGGATATGAAGCATCATAGTAGTTTCATACTTGGTCTGGATATGAAGCATCATAGTAGTTTCATACTTGGTCTGGATATGAAGCATCATAGTAGTTTCATACTTGGTCTGGATATGAAGCATCATAGTAGTTTCATACTTGGTCTGGATATGAAGCATCATAGTAGTTTCATACTTGGTCTGGATATGAAGCATCATAGTAGTTTCATACTTTTCCATTAAGTATCCAGAAATTAGCTGCTAAGGGATTCAATTATCGTCAGCCTAAAAGAAACGGAGAATACACATAAAAACTATATAGAAATAAGTGCACATAGGGTAACTAAAATTATTCTAAGCTGGTGCTTGACTTAGCAAATAATCAAATTATAATTCTATTGAAAACTAGGCACTATTAGAACAAGGACACAACAAACATTTTAATATAGCAATTGTAGGCCTACACATAATCAAATGAAACAAAAAAGGGTAAATGTATTTAAGGATAATGCATTGGTAATCATTAAATGCATTGCTTACACAAAGTGAAATGCATCAATGTGATCAAAACTAAGAACACATGAGTTAAAACATTAAGGTAAAACTGGTAGAGTCTACAGCAGACTAGTCATCATTCAGCCCAGACGGGAGCGACCCTTTCACCACAACCCAGATTATATATATTCTTACTTAACCTCTGAAGTGCGCATGGGGGTAATTGGAAACGTCCCCCTGTGCTGACGTATTTGAGGTGTTTCCGTCACTAAAATATTCATTGTGCCATTAATAGCATTAATATTTATCCATATGCGCCTATTATGGGTTGATTATAAAGGTATTAACCTGAAACAACAATAAAACGAGTGAAAACAGCGTTTGGATGGTCAAAATCGGAGATATAGCCCGCGAGTTGTATAATGTATGGGTGAGGCAATCTGCTTTCCCGCCAATTTCCCCCAAGGCCACTGAGACACAGTCGATCGATACTCTCTCTCTCTCTCTTGCACTCGCTTGCTATCAGTGATGACCACACCCTCCAATCGGATTTCTAATGTTAGCACGAAAATATACCTCAGAATAAGGGAATAACAGGGAAAATAGGTGATAACTGAAGGAGAGGAGGAAAGTGGGGAAGGAGGGGAGGTAGAGGACTGAGATTTTGCATGGCCCAGGGGCCAAAAAAAAATAAAAAAATAAAAAAAAAAAAATATAAAAAAATATTTTTTTTTCGATGTCAAAAGTTGATTTTTATTTTCTCTGACTCTTAAGAGTCTTCCCGCAGTGCGCCGGGGGAACTCTTAAGAGTCTCCCCGCAGCTCCCGGGTTAAGCCGGTATCACACGACATTTTATAGTCAACAATCGATGATCAACATTTTTCTGGCAACATTTCTGGATTATTTCAGTGGTATCGGAAACTAGACTGATAGTATATGAATTTAGGTAACAGAAAAATATTAAAATGTTTACCTCATAAGCTGCTAGACCAGTGTTGAGTGAAAAAGCGCTCGTGTGATACTGGCTTTTAACCAGAAACACAAGACATATACGTGCCGATCTTGAATTTAAAAACTTGACAAGTGATGCAGCCCTTGATAGGGTTGCCTGGAACGCTGCCATTAGGACAAGAGACTCAAACTGCGTGTATATGTGGAGCACTCAGTCTTAAAATGTTTATGTATGTTTTATATATGTACAGTATATCCCAGAAACTTAGCATACAGTATACACACATACATTAAGGAATTACGAATAGCTTAAATGACATACTGTTCTGTATGCTCCTAATTGTAATGCATTTTCAACTTATGCCAATTATTTCTAGTAAAAGATTGGAATATGTCTTGTGTTGCCATATAATCTGAAGCTTGCAGTGTGTTGCCATATAATCTGAAGCTTGCAGTGAGTTGCCATATAATCTGAAGCTTGCAGTGTGTTGCCATATAATCTGAAGCTTGCAGTGAGTTGCCATATAATCTGAAGCTTGCAGTGTGTTGCCATATAATCTGAAGCTTGCAGTGTGTTGCCATATAATCTGAAGCTTGCAGTGAGTTGGCCTCATAGTTGCACATCTTTAAGTCCACACACGTAGTGGAACATACCTGAATTGTCTAACCCTGTCTGTTCGCACGGCCAAAAATATATAAGATTTGTTGAAAATCAGTTCTATTTTTATTTTTTTAGATACTATAATATTATACACTTTGTTATATATACAGTATATATATTTATATTTAGATACTATATACACTTTGTTATATACAGTATATTTATTTACATATGTATGTACAATTCATATACACCCCTCCCCCCACCAGCAAACTTCCATTCAGCTGCTATAGTTTATTTGCTGTAAGTTGGAGAGAAATCATGACCTCTAACCTCTGTAACTCAAAAACAGCTAGAGCAAATTGGCTGTAAATTTTCACATATATTCCTTGACTGACTCTTCCCAAATGGTAAAAATATTAGCTTGATTACTCAGGTCGATTTTGAGTTACAGATGATAGAGGTCATGATTTCTAGCCTACTTACAGCGCATAGACTATAGTTAGAGTAGAACATCGTTTCAAATAGCACCATGGATCTTGAGAATCTACACATCTAAAAGGGCTATCACACTAAACATTATTTCTTGCAAGAGTAAACAAGTATATATACCATAATGTGGCTGAGTTACCTAGGATTTTTTTGTATAGATGATATACAGTATACAAGTCTAATGATCAGTATATACAAGTCTTCATAATGATATACAGTATATACAAGTCTTCATAATGATATACAGTATATACAAGTCTTCATAATGATATACAGTATATACAAGTCTTCATAATGATATACAGTATATACAAGTCTTCATAATGATATACAGTATATACAAGTCTTCATAATGATATACAGTACAGTATATACAAGTCTTCATAATGATATACAGTATATACAAGTCTTCATAATGATATACAGTATATACAAGTCTTAATGATATACAGTATATACAAGTCTTCATAATGATATACAGTATAGTGGGGTCTTCATAATGTTATACAGTATATACAAGTCTTCATAATGATATACAGTATATACAAGTCTTCATAATGATATACAGTATATACAAGTCTTCATAATGATATACAGTATATACAAGTCTTCATAATGATATACAGTATATACAAGTCTTCATAATGATATACAGTATATACAAGTCTTTCATAATGATATACAGTATATACAAGTCATAATGATATACAGTATATACAAGTTTCAATGATATACAGTATATACAAGTTTCATAATGATATACAGTATATACAAGTCTATTCTAATGATATACAGTATATACAGTTTAATGATATACAGTATATACAAGTTTCATATGATATACAGTAGTCTTCATAATGATATACAGTAATAGTATATACAAGTCTTCATAATGATATACAGTATACAAGTCTTCATAATGATATACAGTATTCATAATGATATACAGTATATACAAGTCTTCATAATGATATACAGTATATACAAGTCTTCATAATGATATACAGTATATACAAGTCTTCATAATGATATACAGTATATACAAGTCTTCATAATGATATACAGTATATACAAGTCTTCATAATGATATACAGTATATACAAGTCTTCATAATGAATACAGTATATACAAGTCTTCATAATGATATACAGTATATACAAGTCTTCATAATGATATACAGTATATACAAGTCTTCATAATGATATACAGTATATACAAGTCTTCATAATGATATACAGTATATACAAGTCTTCATAATGATATACAGTATATACAAGTCTTCATAATGATATACAGTATACAAGTCTTCATAATGATATACAGTATATACAAGTCTTCATAATGATATACAGTATATACAAGTCTTCATAATGATATACAGTATATACAAGTCTTCATAATGATATACAGTATATACAAGTCTTCATAATGATATACAGTATATACAAGTCTTCATAATGATATACAGTATATACAAGTCTTCATAATGATACAGTATATACAAGTCTTCATAATGATATACAGTATATACAAGTCTTCATAATGATATACAGTATATACAAGTCTTCATAATGATATACAGTATATACAAGTCTTCATAATGATATACAGTATATACAAGTCTTCATAATGATATACAGTATATACAAGTCTTCATAATGATATACAGTATATACAAGTCTTCATAATGATATACAGTATATACAAGCCATCTTAATGATATCCAGTACAGTATATTCAAGACTTCATAATGATATACAGTATATACAAGTCTCATAATGATATACAGTATATACAAGTCAATATACAGTATATACAAGTCTTCATAATGATATACAGTATACAAGTCTTCATAATGATATACAGTATATACAAGTCTTCATAATGATATACAGTATACAAGTCTTCATAATGATATACAGTATATAGTCTTCATAATGAATGAAGTACAGTACTGTAATCCTGATAATTAGCAATTATTTTTAGTATTTTATATACCGTATTTGAATTGTGTAAGTAAAGTGTATTGTGATAGTTGCCTTATTAGTCACCTCATAGTAAAGTGTATTGTGATAGTTGCCTTATTAGTCACCTCATGGTTGATAGTAAAGTGTATTGTGATAGTTGCCTTATTAGTCACCTCATGGTTGATAGTAAAGTGTATTGTGATAGTTGCCTTATTAGTCACCTCATGGTTGATAGTAAAGTGTATTGTGATAGTTGCCTTATTAGTCACCTCATGGTTGATAGTAAAGTGTATTGTGATAGTTGCCTTATTAGTCACCTCATGGTTGATAGTAAAGTGTATTGTGATAGTTGCCTTATTAGTCACCTCATGGTTGATAGTAAAGTGTATTGTGATAGTTGCCTTATTAGTCACCTCATGGTTGATAGTAAAGTGTATTGTGATAGTTGCCTTATTAGTCACCTCATGGTTGATAGTAAAGTGTATTGTGATAGTTGCCTTATTAGTCACCTCATGGTTGATAGTAAAGTGTATTGTGATAGTTGCCTTATTAGTCACCTCATGGTTGATAGTAAAGTGTATTGTGATAGTTGCCTTATTAGTCACCTCATGGTTGATAGTAAAGTGTATTGTGATAGTTGCCTTATTAGTCACCTCATGGTTGATAGTAAAGTGTATTGTGATAGTTGCCTTATTAGTCACCTCATGGTTGATAGTAAAGTGTATTGTGATAGTTGCCTTATTAGTCACCTCATGGTTGATAGTAAAGTGTATTGTGATAGTTGCCTTATTAGTCACCTCATGGTTGATAGTAAAGTGTATTGTGATAGTTGCCTTATTAGTCACCTCATGGTTGATAGTAAAGTGTATTGTGATAGTTGCCTTATTAGTCACCTCATGGTTGATAGTAAAGTGTATTGTGATAGTTGCCTTATTAGTCACCTCATGGTTGATAGTAAAGTGTATTGTGATAGTTGCCTTATTAGTCACCTCATGGTTGATAGTAAAGTGTATTGTGATAGTTGCCTTATTAGTCACCTCATGGTTGATAGTAAAGTGTATTGTGATAGTTGCCTTATTAGTCACCTCATGGTTGATAGTAAAGTGTATTGTGATAGTTGCCTTATTAGTCACCTCATGGTTGATAGTAAAGTGTATTGTGATAGTTGCCTTATTAGTCACCTCATGGTTGATAGTAAAGTGTATTGTGATAGTTGCCTTATTAGTCACCTCATGGTTGATAGTAAAGTGTATTGTGATAGTTGCCTTATTAGTCACCTCATGGTTGATAGTAAAGTGTATTGTGATAGTTGCCTTATTAGTCACCTCATGGTTGATAGTAAAGTGTATTGTGATAGTTGCCTTATTAGTCACCTCATGGTTGATAGTAAAGTGTATTGTGATAGTTGCCTTATTAGTCACCTCATGGTTGATAGTAAAGTGTATTGTGATAGTTGCCTTATTAGTCACCTCATGGTTGATAGTCTAGTGTCTCCAGTGCTATGAAATGGTTCAACCTACTACACTGACCACTTGCGAGTTTCAGGCTATAATAATAATAATAATAATAATAATAATAATAATAATAATAATAGTTCTTAAAGCTAGCGCATGCTAAGCTAGCTAAGGATAGCTCAATAAGGCCGATTAGGCGTATTTCCATTGGGGTCCTGTACTACTACCCCATCCCTTTGCTCATGAGGGATGGTAACGACTCAGTGCTTGTGAAAAATCTTTAATGCGCCGAGCGTGAGCGCGAACCCGGGCCTTCTGGGTGGAAGTCCGAGACGCTAGTCACTACACCAAGCGAGCCGCTTGGTGGCCGGAAGTTGGAGCCGGAGATGGAGCCGTAAACATCGATGCCAAAAAGAAATACAGTAATGATGTAGGCTTCTGATGGATAGAAAGTATGATTATTTTAATTTAATGGGTTTATAAATGCACTATAACAGAATTTCAGCTGCTAAATATCGATGTCTACGGCTCCAACTTCCTTATAGCCTGGAACTCGCAAGTGGTCAATTGCAGACTGGCAAACAAGAGTATTCAGTATCAGTCCCAAAACTAGAGTCCATTCACTTCGTCATTATTATTAAATATATAAAATTAATATTATGCTTTACAATTTATAGGAAATGATGAAATGCAAATCAGGTCATTTTTCCTGTATTCCTTCTCAATTAATTCTAGTCATGAAACCAAATAGTCCCGGTTTGCCAGCCTGCTGTACGGTCGCGCTAAGAAGTCATGTCTCAGCTGTCATTACGTTTGGCTCGCTCTGTGCTGTATTAATGTCTGTCAGATGTTGAATAGGGTAGGTAAGTGTAGGAATATGTTTGTATACTGTATCACACTAATTGAATAAATCCTGTTTATATATTGCTGATACCAATTATTGATCAAAACATACTTGGTGCTGAGACATCACTTATTAGGCCGACTGTACGGTCATTCCTCATACAAGGAAGTCCTTTATCATATAATATTGGCACTTAGACCAAGGAAATCACAATTCAGAATCGAGAGAAAAAAAAAAAAAAAAAAAAAAAAAAAAAACACACACACAACTTAGTAGTCTTTTTAATTGTTGAAAACCTTGTTATGTTAGGCACACTGGAAGATATACAAATTATGAAACCTTAAGGGGGGTCACCTGCTTTTTTTATTTCCTTTTCTCCCTTTCTCTGGCTTGTATCCATTCAGCCCCATTCAGCTTACTGTTTTAAGACGTTTATTCCCATCCAGGTGTCAATTTTTCCCGCGAGCCAGCATATTTAAAAAAAAACATTTAAGGCATGCTAAATTTGTAAATTTTTCGATAGAAAAATTACTCCGGCAAAGCCGCATTTCTCCATACAATGATGGCGAGCGATAGCCAGGAAGAAATCGACACCTGGATGGGGATAAACGTATTAAAACAGTAGGCTTAAAGGGGCCGAATGGATACAACCCAGAGAATGAGAGAAAAACAGCAGGAGACCCCCCTTAATATACTTAATTGGCATGTAGGCACTAGAAAATGGCAGCTGAAAATAGTTTTTCAAATAGTTTTTCTGTCTGATTTCAATCCTGTCAAAAGTTTTCTCTACAACACCGGATGTGAGAAGAGATACGAGCATTGTTCCTTGAATTTCAGTGTTCCCAATTGAGACCACTTGCGAGTTTCAGGCTATATGGAAGTTGGAGCTGTTAACATCAATATTAAAGAGAAATGCAATAATAATGTGAATTTCTGATGGATTAAATGTATGGTCAATTTAACTCTCATGTATTTATATTTGAATTATGATCGTATAATAGATGATAATTCTGCTAAATATTGATGGCCACAGCTCCAACTTCCTTATAGATTAAAAACTTGTAAGTGGTCAATTCACACGGAAATAGGCCTAATTCTTAACCCACAGAACCCCAGCGACACAAACAGTGCGTCGGCAATGCTTGTAACGCTAAACCCCAGCGACGCATACGTATGCGTCACTGTTAATTACTCCGGTCCTATGGCACCTAGAGGGCTCAGATTTGTATGGGAACTGTGTAAGTATCCCACACAACAATGCCGATGGTTGAAAACTCTCAAAGTCCAACCGCGTGCGCGTGAGCGCGCAAAAATATGTTTTTTGGGTGTTTTTGCCCACCCATTTCCCCTCTTGTAAATCCGACTTTCGGGCGCACCGTAGGACCCCTTAATGACCTAGGGGATCGTTTTTTTGGTTGTGGGTTTTCCTTCATTCCTAACCCATTCCTGGTGTTTTCTGGATTTTTTTATTTTTTTTTTCAAAACCTGCCGGTCCTGGGTGGTACATTCATTATAAACTAGCTGGGGCTCAGTGGGTTAATGGTAATTTGTGCAAGTGTGACATGACGTAGGTACACTAGAACAGTCTCAACCATTGATTTGTAGTACGGTGGCACTAATAAGTCATGTCCCAGCTGTCATACGCTTGGCTTGCTCTGTGCTGTATTAATGTCTGTCAGATGTTGAATAGGGTAGGTAAGTGTAGGAACGTGTTTGTATATTTCACTCGATATGAAGATATGAAGCTTGGATATTGCTGATACCAATTATTGACCGAAACATACTTGGTGCCGAGACATCACTTATTAGCGGGACTGTACACTAGAACAGTCTGAACCATTGATTTGTAGTACACCTTCACACATCACCTCCTCAAGTTGTGTTTTATTCTCAATTTCAGAGATATATTTTGAGTCCGGGTTATAGCACAAGTTTCAGAATGTACCACTCGATTTTGACATAACTCTCAATTCCTGAGATAAGTTTTGAGTCCTCATTATGCCAATTACTTTTAAAATCTACCACTCAATTCTGACATAATCTTCACTTTCCGAGTTTATGTTCAGAGTTCTCTTCAAGCCATTTCCAAATTTACCTCTTGGCTGCTTTCTCATCATTCTCAAATTCCGAGTTAACCTCGGAATCCTCTATATCACAGAGATTATCTAAGTCAGACGCTGACGTGTTAGATGCCGTCCCGCCCCACATAGACGCCCCCTCCTCGTCATCCTCCATGCCGGATATGACGGGCACGTCTCCGCCAAATTCGCTAAATCGTTTTGCGGTGTCGTGCCTCCGATTTCTACGAACGCGGTACGGGGAGTAAGTGACGCCGTTGCGATCCTCCGGGAGCTGACTGATCGGTGTCGGCTGAAAGCTGTAAGAATTATCAAGGACATTTAGTAGCTTGCTTCTCTCATCTTCTGTCTCTGTTTCACTGCCAATTTGGTAATGTGGAAGGTATTGATTGGGGTGAGTCTCATATCTGAAGAGAAAAAATGTAAGTGTAGAATTGTCAGAGGTGGGCGCGCTCCGGTGGGACCGGTAATGCGACAGCGCTCCGCGCTCATCAGACATAAGGTAATGCGGCAGCGCTCACGCGCTCCTTTTGTCAGCAGACCCGATGCGCTTCCCGCTCCGCGCTCCTGCGCTCCAAGCTCCCAAAAATAGGTATATAAAAAACAAAACAAACAAAACAAACAAAACAGCTTCTAGAAGTTATTTAATTATTTACCTTTGTCCTTCACTTTGTCCTTTGTCTTTCACTTCACTAAATTCCAAGAATTCAAAACATTAAAAAAAACTCAAGTCATGGTGTCTTTCTGAAGTTTAACTGTTTAAGTTTCTCACTTTCTCAGTTTCTGTTATTCTTTATGTCATATCAATGAATCAAATGTCAATGATATGATATGATTGATATCATTGCAAATGTCAATGATATGATATGATTGATATCATTGTGAGTTTGTGACATTGTGACTGTCCATTGATATCTATGATATGACATAAAGCATTACAGAAACTGTCCAAACTGAGAAACTAGGTCCGAAACTGCCAGGTCCGACGGTATATAATTTATAATAATTATATATATACGGCCGGGACTAGGGTCTTGGCAGATGTCAGTTGTCACGCCCAGTGCCAGGTCCGTATATAATTATATACTGACTCGCCGAAAAAAAATCGTAGCAGCGAAACGACTGCACCAATGGCTTTCATATCTTTAGTTTTTTACCACATGTACCTTACCCTTCTGCATACCCACCACGGCACCACCACTACCCCAAACCCCTCCTCCCACCCACTCGCTGACTATCGGTCGCCTCACAAGGAAAAAAAAAGAAAATCTGTGGCGGCGAAACGATTGCACCAATCGGTTCCATATTTGTGTGACAAGTGCCTTACCCTTATGCCTTCCCTCCACCACACCCCCAACTGCCTCCCACAACCCACTTCCAGCGTATCCGTACGAAGAAAAGGAAAACAAATAAAATCTGTGGTGGCGAAACTACCTCACCAATCGGCTTCATATTTGTAACACGAGTCAATTACGCTTCTACCTTCCCCCCACCATCCCCCAAACCACCCTCCCACCCATACATTCAAGTAACATTCCGATAGTATTGATACCATAAAATGATAAAAGTCTCTGAAGTCTATATTGTCTTTTGACTATCAGACAGTCAGACAGGCTCGGGCTATACCACTGCCAGACTTACCCTTAGGCCCCTTCGTAAGCCGTAACTTGCCCGTAAGGTTTACTTTGCGTTAGCAAAAGCCCCCCAAAAAAAATAACAAGTTAACAACTGTAACACTGTCAGTCTGTCACTATCATATATCACTGTATCACAGTTCACTAACACCGTGAGTAACACCGTACGAACGGTACGATGACTGTGCACGATAATGACGTTCTTGAACCTGTTGTTGACAGGAAAAATCGCCTCCGGAGCGCCAGAAAGGAGCGCGAATTTCTAGCTGCGCTCCCCGCCTGCACTCCGATTTCAGAATGTTGCCGCTCCTTGCTCCGCGCTCCTCTATATTGGTAATGCGCACCGGATCGCAGAGCGCAGAGCGCCAAATGGCGCGCACCTGCCCACCTCTGAGAATTGTGTGTGGTTACTGGAATAAAGATGGCAAAATTATACAAGAAATACCTTAGAGGCTATGTTATATAGCTATATGGATAGATAGATATCAGCTTGGATTAATAAGAAGAAAGTTATTAGTCCTCTGAGCAGTATACATTTGTCAGTGATGTGGACAGTATGTTTATCTATCTATCTAGCGTATGTTTATACTGTCCTGTAATGTGTTATAAACTACTTTATACGTTTCACTAAATGTATATATGGAATGGTTGCAGACAATAATATTATTACAGGTATATTATTACTGAAACTGTTAAGACTCAAACAAGAAAATACATTCTTTACCAATATTCAAATGCTTTATATGCATTGTTCAAAATCTCAAATATAAACAATTATTGTCTGCAACTATACATCACACAATAATTGAACAGACTGCAGCTACTGTAGCAATGCAATGTTTATTTTTTGGACATATAACATTACATAAATATTAACAAAATATTTGAAGCTCAAGGCCAAACTAACAGTAAACTAAAATACAGTAATACTTAGTTTATTTTTAATAGTTTGGAAAAACAGAACACAAATATAACTTGATAATATTTACACTTATATAGAATTATTAAGTAAGCAATTAGCACCCTATACCATAAAACACATCATAGAAAACTGCATTTCACACAATCACTTATGCCTACAACATAATCTACACTACTTGAGAGCCCTGTGGGAGAGCCCGATCGTAGCCATGGCCTTTCTTAGGGACTCAGGGCTGTTCGGCCAGGCAGCTTAGGGAACGACAACAAAAACAACTAATTCTATTTTTTTGCTAACCAACTTCACTTCTAAACTCAATTAATGAAATCAACAAATACATATGGCACTCCAAGGACTCGAACCTAGGACACTCACACCAAAATTCCGCGCACTTATGCATTACTCTATCAAGACAAAAACTAACCTTTGTGGCTGTGGGGTGAAGAGGGAGGCGTCAGACTCAGTGCCGGGGTCGGAGCAGGGGTCCAGCAGGTGGGAGGAGGAGTCCAGGTCGGGGCGGGATTCCAGCTCAAACTCTGTGTCGCATTCGCTGATCAACTCGTCCGCCGGCAGGGTCTCCATGTCACCGTGAACGACCGCAGCAGTGCAAGTACTGGTACTGAGCTGGATACACAGGCATAGTTTGCCTTTTTCCAGAGGATCTACTGTAAGAAACTGTAAGAAATGTCGCGCCCGGGGTCCACGGGGCCTTCCACTGTTGATGGTGTGAGACATTGCTTCATTATAAACATATGCTAGATACTTTTCGCTACTAGTACCCTGGCAATAAATTTGTCTTCCTAATATTAGTTTCCTAAAGGGACCCTGATATCTGATAAACAGATTTAGGTAGAGAGACCTAGAAACAGCTATATGAAATTGATGTTGGTGTGTGAGCAAAATCTCCCAAATTACAATACTCAGCCCACCACTTTGGTGGTGCAGTCATCCTCTGTAGCAGTTGCAGTTATACTGAATTAATGGTACATTTGATGTTTTAGGTTTGAAAAAAGTAATATGTTACTTAGATGGTGTGATATAATGAATCAATAGGAATAGTGAGCTAAATTGAGATATATTGTAGTAAGGATCAATTAGCCATAATCCAATTACACTACACCTACATAATGCTATCTGGATCCCATGGCGGTACTAAGTAGAAAGGTATAAACAAAGACATTATGGAAATTACAATTTAGAGGATATTCTATCACTGCCTGTCTGGCAATTCTCGCTACAGGCAAATTTAATTGGGAATGTTATTATTCACTCATCTTTACTAACTCATTCTATGATGATTCTCACAATCAATTTATAATTAAAGTAAATAATATTTGTTTTACATTTACAAACAGGTATGAAAGCTCTACATTATATTTATATATGAATGCAGCAACGATGACAAGTGCTATGAACTGCAGAATGTTTTTATTTCTTAACAGAACAAATCGTGGTTATACAGTACTGTACAGCAATCTACGGTTATTTTTGTACTTCTGCATATAACTTACGTGTAATGCCCATCAATACAGTACAGTACAGTACATCAATTAATGTAGTGAAATGCTCTGTATTGATGAGAATTTGATCACATGAGTATAAATTTGGCTAGTGTTCTTAATATACAGTACAGTACAGTATTTGTATTACCAGAAATTGCAATAATAGATTTGTACTCTGTACTCCAAATGAGAGGTGGAAGGATGGAGTGAGGAAGTATATGAACGAAGGCGGTGCTGGTTGGGGGGAGGGGCGTCGACTGACTGGGGACAGAGGTGCATGGGGCGGTTCGTTCGTGGCCACCCCTTCGGGGATCACGGCGTCGGGCAATAGATAGATAGATAGAATGTAATATTTCTTGGAAATTTACAGGCTTGTGGAGTTTTAACCTTTCACACACAGGACGCAATTTGCGCCCTTTCTGGGATACTTAAAAGCCTTTGTGACCATCGGGGGTATTTAGAAACCTTTAGTTTAGTTACTTCAACCTCTTTAGTTTTCTTTGAGTGAGCTGTGGGCAGAAAAATAATTTTGGAGAGGTAATTGTGAGATAGAGATAACTGTTTCTGAATGCTAAACGTCAACCCCCGAGTCCACAGGAGAGCGAGAGGGATAAATGCGAACTACTAAGACTGCCAAAATCAACCTGCTTTTCTACTGCATCTGGGTTGTTGAAATAAGGCTAATTGGAAAACCAAACTGTATCTGAATCTCAATATGAAAAGAAAAGTCAAAGACATCTTAGAATTATATTACTGTAGTTTAATAGGCAACATATTAGAAGAGCCTGATATTTTTGCATTTGTAAATAAAGCAGAAAATATGCTTTAATGTTGCACTAGATAAATAGTTTTAGCACTTGATTCATGTGCCATATATATTTAGAATGCTTGATTAGATGTAAAAAATAATTTAATTTTCATATGCATCCATGCTATACAGTACTGTATATGCAATGATGTAGCTGAATTCCATGCAGATATCTCATAATAATGCTTCACACTAACCCACACACAGCGGGAGACCGATGGATATATCTTGTCTTTAACGCGCTAGAAAATGCTTCCCAGGGTGACGTACTAGTACAGATGTGGATGGCTGTACAATTTACAAACAAGTGCCTGGTGATTTGTGTTGCGTGCTTTCGTCTGACCGTATCGTATTGCCGATCATATTAGCGAGTCATGGTTATCGTAAATTGAAACATGGGTAGTAATACAGAATGATCGTTGTAGCAAAATATTGCAAACCGAGGAATCGAATAGCGAGGGAGACCTGTACTGAGATTTCACCAGTTACCAGATGCCACCAGGATAGCATACCCACGTGAGCTGAGATCTCAGTAGTCGACAAAAGTCTTAAGTACTGTACTTGATAGCTCGACCCTGGAGTCTAACGCAAAAAACACTGTCAATTCCTCTAGTCACTGTGTACGCTACGGGCCAGTTAGGAACAAGGTTATGGTATCTATGTACAAGCAAGAACACACACTTTCTACCACAATTTTTTTTTTCCCCCACAACCATTTGTTGAATTCACAGAGTTAAAGCGAGTTGAAAAATCGAAAACATGTGAAAATACTGCAAACAGGGCACTTGAAAAAACTTAAAACACCTCCCCTTTCTTGTGTGACCTTAAATTCTACAGGCCAGTTAGGAACAAGGTAGTGGTGTCTACGTATAGGCCAGAACAAAACATTTCGATCACACATTTTTTCCACCGTAATCTTTTGTCTCCGTCTCGAGTCGGCCACCCCAGCGAAAAAGAAAAACAAATGGGGTATGTGCCTGAGTACAGTATATAGATTGATAGAATAGAATATTTTGTCTCACAAGTTAAAGCAAGTCGAAAAAACTTCAAATGTCTGCTGTGCATGGTTAAACAACAATGGCAATCAAAATAGATTTAGAGCCTCAATTATATTAAAAACAAACATATTGATACTGTACAGTATGTAGTTTTTAATGAAGAACCTGCAATAATAAAATTAGTTCTGACAAATAATGGACTGTTTCATTAAATTCCACACGTGGCAAGACTTTGTTGTACTGTGCTGCAGTAAAGACTGTAGCCACTGTGTTATGATTGCTGTGCACAGTGTGCAGTAATGTGATTGTACCATGGAAGCCACATTCACTGTGGACGGTTGCGGTCTTTAAACCCGTATGTATGTACAGTAAAAGTCCGTTAATCCGACGACCGATGATTCGAATCTCCCAATAGTCCGAATTTTTCAATTTGAGGCCAAATCCGAATTCACCCGATGGTCCGAATTTCAAGAAGTCCCAAAGTCCCCTTTTTGAGGCATTAGGCCACTCAAATGACACATAATGGAGCACACACATATCATATGTTCATGAATTCACTTTAAAAGTTTACCATTGTCATTGTAGCCTATTATCTACTTCAAAACATTCAGATTAATGGTCAAAGGAAGCTACTGATATAATCGTAAACACCTTCGTCTTCTTCTTCTTCCACATTGTCTGCTAGAGAGTTTGTTTTGCTCTTGAACGCATCCTTGGGACGCTCCGATGCGCTACTGGCTTGCACCGCATTTTCTGCAAGCGCATTCAGTCTTGAGCTTGAAAACGCACCTTTCAAGAAGTCCCAAAGTCCCCTTTTTGAGGCATTAGGCCACTCAAATGACACATAATGGAGCACACACATATATATTCATGAATTCACTTTAAAAGTTTACCATTGTCATTGTAGCCTATTATCTACTTCAAAACATTCAGATTAATGGTCAAAGGAAGCTACTGATATAATCGTAAACACCTTCGTCTTCTTCTTCTTCCACATCGTCTGCTAGAGAGTTTGTTTGCTCTTGAACGCATCCTTGGGACGCTCCGATGCGCTACTGCTTGCACCGCATTTTCTGCAAGCGCATTCAGTCTTGAGCTTGAAAACGCACCTTTGGACGTATTAGTCTTGAGCTTGAAAACGCACCTTTGGATGTTCCGATACGCTACTATTTATAGTTCAGTGATCGGAGCATCCCAAGGGTGCTTTCAAGACAACAAGACAAGGGTGCTTTCAATACAATATAATATAACAGAGCACGTCACAAAAGGAAAATCACAAAAGGAAAATTACAAGAACCTCTCAGGGAAGTGCCGTTGTTAAGGCATTACTTCCCGAACCACATGTGATCTTCAAGAGCAAGACAAACTCGCTAGTAGACGGAAGAAGAAGAAGAGAATCAGCAGATTCCTTTGACCATTAATCTGAATGTTTTGAAGTAGATAATAGGCTACAATGACAATGGTAAACTTTTAAAGTGAATTCATGAACATATGATATGTGTGTGCTCCATTATGTGTCATTTGAGTGGCCTAATGCCTCAATGTTTTCGTCATACACAGGTTCATAGGGGTAAAGTCCGATAATCCGAAAAATCCACTAATCCGAACGAGAGCCGGTCCGCTGCCCTTCGGATTAACGGAAGTTTACTGTATGTATGTAAGGGTAAATCTGCAACCCTCAATGATCTTCTACATCTCAAAAGCTAAACATCTTGTTACTACAGTACTGTATATAAAATATGGTGGTCATATTTGTATACTGAATATTTGTTGTTTAAATTATATCATTTTATGTAATAAAACCAATGTACTGTAGTAGCCTACAGTTGATTAAATATGAAAATATTGAAATTTCTATAAAAGTCAATGCAGAATCTAATTGATACCTGTGCATTCAATGGCTAAAATTAAGGTGATACAATGTCCACTACCTACTGTGCTACAGGCTAATGTCTGGACAATAGACAATTTTCATTAAGTGCTGTAAATTATTTCTAAATATAAATCTATGTTCAATCATGTGGGTTAGTCAACAAACAAATAATAACAATAACTATTAATACTGCTACTAAGAAGCTATCACACAAACCTAAATAGACTAAATACTATTTATGCATGTTAGCTACAACACTTCAACGTAACAATATCAAACTAAATACATTTTAATGAGTGTTTAACCGCATCTTAAGATTTACATTACAAGTAGTATACAGGTATTGACACATTGAATAGCCCTTACTTACCCCATTTGGTTACCACTAAGCATATTCAAATACATGTACAGTATTTGCCTATTTGTAGTTTACAGGAATTGAGCAGCGCTCGTGTTGTCCTGTCTTAGTTACTTTATAATCAATCCATTTTACTTAGACAAGTATCGTAATGGATATTCCCAATTCCCAGTATTTTGGACTAACATATAATAGTTTATGTTGTCCTATTTCCATATTTACTTTTATCCAACCTAAATTTGAAGATGTTAATGTTCTTCGCTCTCACCACCTCCTCCTCCAAATTGTTCCAAGTCTCTATACTTCTATATGGGAAGCTAACTTTCTTTGTGTCCTTACGACATCTGCCCTTCCTCAGTTTAAACTCGTGTCCTCTTGTCCTTCCATCATCCCTCACGAATATATCTTCCCTATCTACTCGTTCCAAACCTTTTACTCCCTTGAACATCGTTATTAAGTCGTCTTGTTCCCTTCTCTCTTTCAAGGTAGGCAGTTGTAGTGTCTTAAGTCTTTCCTCATATGTCAACTCCTTCAATCTTGGGATCATCTTCGTTGCTATCCTTTGGACTTTCTCTAATTTGTTTATGTTTTTTTCTTCAAATGTGGTGACCATATCACTGCTGCATATTCTAATCTTGATCTTATCATAGTCATTATCAGTTTTCTTAAAATTTCTTCGTCCAAATAGTTAAATGCCACTCTCATATTGGTTATTATTCCATATGCTCCTCCAATGATCATGTTAATATGCTTCTCCGGGGATAGATCATCTTGTATTATCACTCCAAGGTCCTTCTCATGCTGTGTTTTGCCGATTATTCCAGTTCCTAATTTGTACTCCCAGCTTGGCCTTATCTCACTTGTTCCCACTTCCAAAACATGACACTTTTCTGCATTGAAACTAATTTTCCAGGTTTGGCTCCATCTGTGCAACTTATCTAGGTCCTTTTGAAGATCCTGACAACTTTCTATACAGGTGACATTCTTCATAATCTTAGCATCATCCGCGAACATATTCATATGACTATTCAGGTTTTCTGGCATGTCGTTTACATAAAGTAGGAACATTATCGGACCCAACACTGATCCCAGTGGTACTCCGCTCGTCACACTTCTCCACTGTGAATATTCGTCTCGTATTGTGGTCCTCATTTCTCTTCCTATTAAAAAAAAATCCATCCACTTTAACATCCTAATATGTACCCCTCCAACAACCTGCAATTTGCACAATAACCTTTTGTGAGGCATCCTGTCAAAGGCCTTTTTCAGGTCCAGGTAAACACAGTCAACCCATCCCTCTCTCTCCTGTGTAACATGTACTGTAGTTACTATGTAAATACTGGAAATTTTAATGTAATTGTCACTTTACAGAGTGCTGCACCAGTGGCTTACAGGGTAGTAATGTATAGAAATGAGTGGATAAAGCCAGTATCACACGAGCGCTTTTTCCCCTCAAGATTTATCCTCAATACTGGTCTGGCAGCTTATGAGGTCAACATTTACAATATTTTGGTTACCTAAATTCATCTACTATCAGTCTAGTTTCCGATACCAGTGCAAAATAGTCCAGAAATGTTGCCAGAAAAATGTTGATCATCGAATGTTGACTATAAAAGCTTTCGTGTGATACCGGCTATAGTGTCTCAACCTCCCTAATTAAAATGTCTTAGCTGATCTCCTAGCTAAACCTGAAAGCCATAACTGGTATAAACCTGGTTGCATGAGGGGCTGGATCTTGGTGGGCTCCATAATTATAACTTAAACATAATGTAGGATATATCGACAGTTATCTATCCATCTATACAGTATACTCTGGCACATTCCCCAATATTATTTATTTATTATTTTTTTTAAATTGGGGGTGGCTGACTTGAGACCGTAGGATATCACTGACTAATATGGATGATAAAAACCCACAGAGGCTTGGGAAAACTATCTAAAACTCTTACCCAATTCCATAGCTAACCCCAATAATCACCATAGCTTGTTTATTTTCAACTGACGGTAAATTGCAAAGTTCCCATCAATATTTCTCAGTTATCTTGAAGATTTTGTAGTGAAATATGGTGTTATATAAACATGGTCTTAATATGATGCAGAGACATGGTAGTTTCACATTTTTCCGTGAAGTATCTATACCAACATCGACCACTGTGATGACATAATGGGGCTGTGTTGTGGCAAGTCTTTATTGTATTGTACTACAGTAAAGAGACTAAAACCACGCCCTCTGTGGATGAAGCGGTCTTTAAACTTGTATGTATCGAGAAATTAGCTGCTAAGGGATGCAATTTATCGTCAGTTGAAAATAAACGGAGTACTGTATAGTACAAACCTGGTGGCATTAAGGGTTGGTTCTTGGTGGGCTGGACAACTATGGACTCGTTGGACTCGTTGGAGTGGTAGGAGGAGGAGTCCCTCACTTCACCTCCAGGGACCTCCATGATGTTAGGAAGTGGATTCTGGGAGGGGAGGGCCCAGTCGGAGCAGTCCCAGTGGTATCCTACAGCCACAACGGGAATAATAATAATAATAATAATAATAATAAGCATGTTACTTATTTCTCATAAGCGCCAATTTTTCCGAAGAATTCACTAGCGCTCGAAAAGAGAAAGAAAAAAGAACAAAAATCAATGCATTAAAAGAAGGCTCATATACAACACACATTTAACAATCACTAGCAGTGGCAAAATAGCCTAAACTCTATAGCCATCTGTCATGACACCTCTCTCAAGATCATAGCTTCTCTCAAAGAGAAAAGTCTTAAGTTGTCTCTTGAAGCATTCAACAGAACTCAGTTGTCTCATGGACAGCGGCAACCTGTTATACAACCTCGGAGCCATGTAGGAGAATGACCTCTCAAAGAAAGAAGACTGCTGGAAAGCCCTTGGTTCATCAAGACGAAAAGGGTCATTGTCATGACGCACAACTACACCATGGTGTGCCGGTGGGCGCCTGAGCAGCTCCGCAAGGTACCTAGGCTCACCAAATTTGAGAACCTTAAAAGTCACCAAACACAACTTAAATTCTATTCTTGCTCTTACTGGCAGCCAGTGCAGTTCTATGTGAAGAGATGTAGTAGGAGTTCTAGGTGGAACACCAAAAATTAGTCTTGCGGCCCTGTTAAGAACAGACTGAACTTTCTTCAAAATATAATTTGGAAGACCCACCAACAGGGCATTGCAATAATCAACACGAGAGAAGACCAATGAGTGAACCAACGTCAGGAGGCAACGTCTGGTTATAAACGGCTTCACCAAATAGAGATTTCTGATGTGCAAGTAACAACTTTTAACTATCTGGTTTACATGCTCTTTGAAATCTAATCGGGAGTTCACATATACACCCAGATTTCGAACAGAGTTGGCCGGTCGCAGCTGAGATCCACCCACATTGATGGAGAGGGCACCTACTATATCATCAGCTCTTCTATTTCCTCGGATGATGAGAATATCAGTTTTACCATCATTTAGTTTAAGTTTTCTCGCTCTCATCCACTTCTTGATATCAGACATCAACAATTCCATCTTACTCCGTATATCAACTATATTTGTGATTCTCACATAAATCTGGGTGTCATCTGCATAAAAGTGAAAGGTGACATTATGTGCACAAAGCAGAAGAGACAAACTGCTAATATAAATTATAAATAGGATAGGACCTAAAACTGATCCCTGCGGAACACCATACTGCAGGGGTGTCGAGTCCGAGACCACTTGATTTACCATCACACTCTGGGATATACCTGACAAGTACGACCCAAGAAGCAAGAGAGCGGAGTCACGCACACCACAATCATAAAGATCACTCAATAACAACTCGTGATCCACTGTGTCAAAGGCCGCAGAGAGATCAAGCAAGACCAATAGTGAGGCCTCACCATTGCAAATGTTCTCAACTAGATCATTATGTACTCTAATCAATGCTGTTTCAGTTGAATGATGCTGTCGGTAAGCAGACTGAAAAATTGGGATAGTTTCATTCTGCTGAAGTAGTGGTTGTAATTGGTCAAGTATTGCACGCTCTAATATCTTTGATATGAAGGACAGGTTGGAGACAGGACGATAGTTCAACATGTTCTCAACATCAAGTCCAGGTTTCTTTAGAGTAGGTCGGAGTAGTGCATGCTTTTCAGAATGTGGGAAGCTACCTTCAGAGAAGCACTTATTAATTATTTTGGAAATAAACTCAACTGTGTGATCATAGACTCTTGGTAGCTTGGAAACATTTATGGGATCCAACGGGCAAAATGTTTTATTGAGGTTTCTTATGTAGGACGAGATCATGTCCACCTCTACTGAGTGAAAGGATGAGAGGACATTATTAGGAATGTGTCGGGGTTGGAGTACAACTGAAAGTTCTTCACCAACAGAAGCATCATCCAGTTCCTGTCTTATGCGAGTTATCTTGCCAGCAAAAAATGCCACAAAGTTGGCAGCCAACTCGGCATCGGGCACAGAAGGTCTTAAGCTGACTCTTGTTTTTCCAAGTAAAACTGGAAGGGAGGATCATAGGTACGTTATTCTCCACGGACCCGACTTTTAGATATGCTGTACCGCCACCGCTGTTTTTCTCTACCTCCACCTTCCCAAACCATATATTAACCCCTTCAGACTCATATGATGCAGAGGTTGCCAGATTAGCAATAAGAAATAGAGTTCTCTCACTCTTATAATTACCTCTCCAAAATTAGTTTTCTGCCTACAGCTAACTCAAAGACAACTGCAGAGGTTGAAGTAACTAAACTAAAGGTTTGTAAATACCCCTGATGGTAATAAAGGCTTTAAAGTATCCCTAATAGGCTCAAAATTGCGTCATATGTCGGAGAGGGTTAAACACATTAACCCCTCCAATCCCAGCGACGACTATAGCCGTCAATAGATAAGTAACTCCCCAGTCCCAGCGACGGATATAGCCGTCAGTAATGTACTTTCCTTGTAACTAACTGCCTGTACAACCCTGTACTTTTTTCTTTTTTATCAGCTTATATAAGACCCACTGGAGGGTGAGAGAGCCAGTCTTGCCTCATATCTGGAGGTTGAAAGGTGGTCTGTCCTGCCATTTTGGCCACAGTGCTTGGGACTACGGTGACTTTTATTACTGTATCCTCTGGTACTCAACGGGTTAATATTATATAAGTACCAAAATCAAATAACGGTACTATACGACCGGACATAAAACTTTACGCAATAACCAATGTAAAAGAGAAATAGTAAATTGTAGCATGTTTAAGAAGTGAAGACCGAGTATGGTTATTTCAAAGGCAAGACATGAGTACCCAATATAGCATACCATACTGGTATAGGTAGACATGAGTACCCAATATAGCATACCATACTGGTATAGGTAGACATGAGTACCCAATATAGCATACCATACTGGTATAGGTAGACATGAGTACCCAATATAGCATACCATACTGGTATAGGTAGACATGAGTACCCAATATAGCATACCATACTGGTATAGGTAGACATGAGTACCCAATATAGCATACCATACTGGTATAGGTAGACATGAGTACCCAATATAGCATACCATACTGGTATAGGTAGCGCCAGCAAACTTTATTTACAATAATCTTGACCCCTTAACTTTTTATAACTCTAAACGAATGAAAGCAATCGGGCTGACGTTTCTATCATTTGGGAAGAGTCCACTAGGAAATAGGTGTGGATATTTACAGCCAGTTTGCTCCAGGCCCTTTCGAGTTATAGAGAGGTCAGGGATCAAGATTATTGTCAAGTTCATTGGCGCTATCTACTGGTACAGTAATATAATTCTAGTCCTGTAATGGCAGCTAAATATATATAAGCACACATACCATACTTTTATTCATATCCCCTCACTCACAACATGTTATTGTTTAATCAAAAAATGTAGAGATAAAAATTTAGAAGTAAAAAATATATAGCGTATAAAACACTAACTGAATACCAAGCAAAGTCAAGCAAGTGGCCACACATCAAACCAGTCTCTCTATTTAGCAGGTCCAAAACCCAGAGTTTAATACATAACAATTGTGTCTATTTTCAACTTTAGAGTACAGTACTGTATATACATTTTAAAGACATTGATCCAAAGGTAAGACTTCATGCGAGGCTAAACCATATCGTACTTGTGAATCACTTGGTCTTCATGTGTATGTACTGTATGTATGTAGTGTATATACTTTTAGCATATTATAGCAACTACTAGACAATTTTATTCAGCTTAGGAAGGACCTATGGAGATCGTCAACGCTTTTAAGTATCTGGGCAGTGTGTTGAGTGAAGATGGGACTATGGATGAAGAAGTGCGGGAGAGGGTACAACAGGGGAAGAGGGTTGTAGGAATGCTAAAAGCAGTAACAAGAAATAGGGTGGTCAGTATGGAAGTGAAGAAGTCCTTGCATGACAGTGTGGTAATCCCGACACTGACTTACGGAAGCGAAGCATGGACGTTGGTTGAGAGACTCAGACCAAGAGTGAGAGCAGTGGAAATGAATTACTTAAGGAGTGCGTGCGGAGTTACATGGAGGGATAGACAGACTAATGAGGAAGTAAGAAGGAGGTGTGGTGTGGAGGTAGATGTGCTGGAAAGTGTGAAAAGGAACAACTTGAGATGGTTCGGCCATATGGAACGTATGGAAAGCGAGAGAATGACTAAGAGGGTGTACGAGAGCGAGGTGGAGGGACAGAGAGGGAGAGGTAGACCGAATGAGAGGTGGAAGGATGGAGTGAGGAAGTACATGAACGAAGGCGGTGCTGGTTGGGGGGAGGGGCGTCGACTGACTGGGGACAGAGGTGCATGGGGGCGGTTCGTTCGTGGCCACCCCTTCGGGGATCACGGCGTCAGGCAATAGATAGATAGATAGATAGGAAGGACCTCTAGTAATATTAAGGCTTCAAACTATCTCAATCTACCTTTTTGACTACCACAGCACCTTCCTAAGCTGCATAATATCGTCTAAATATTGCTAGAATACAACATAACACACGTCGCTGGTACCGTACTCAAAGGGGTAAATAACAAAAGCATGATCATTTACCTGAGAGGCTTCCAAGTTGCTCATCTTAGAATTTTGTTTGTATACGTTGTGGTTGTCCGTGTTTTTGGGCTTGAAGATGACGTGGTTGGTTTGTTCCAGCAGCTTCCGCCGGCGAGATGCCTGACGCTCCCGACAGTGAACCGCCAAGACAATCATAAGGCCCAGGATGATCACCGCCACAATGCCAATTACAATATAGATTATCTGGAAAAAATAAATAATAATGTTATTATAATGTCTATCTATCTATTGCCTGACGCCGTGATCCCTGAAGGGGTGGCCACGAACGAAATGGCCCCATGCACCTCTGTCCCCAACCAGCACCGCCTTCATCCATATACCAAGGCAAAACACCTTATCAAAATCACTACAGTATGTGAAAATAACATAACTGAAGTACCGGTATTACTAATTTGATCACTGCCACAATCCCAATTATAATTTATATTATCTGCAAATCTCCTACTCGATGAGACAGAGAAAGGGGTGAGTGAACACGAAAGTGGTCCTGGACCCTGAGAATAGAAACTTTAAATGTTGTTTCTGTTCAGGCTCTGTCTCGTGTCGGCCACCCCCAGCAATGGGGTATGTGCCTGAGTATATACATACATACTGTACATACATTATCTGAAATTAATACATAAATACGAAGCTGAAATATTAGACAGGAATATAGAGCATGACCTTAACACTTAACAAAGTTAAATAACAAACTACAGTACTGCTATATATATATTTTTTTTTTTTTTTTTTTTTTAAAGAGACAATGAACGGAGGAAGGAAAAACACAGATAAAACAAAAAGGTCCATGTGCCTAAAGGCATCATCCATTCATAAAATGTTTGTAACAACTGGATTTAAACTTTTGTAGATTGTAAGTTTGTGGAAAGCAACTCGAGGGAAGTGAATTCCAAAGAGTAGTAGTTCTGGGGATAAATTAATTTTGATAAGCAGAAGTTCTGCATTGTGGAGGAGAAAGTGTAAATTCATGGGCGCTCTCAGCTGCCCTAGTTCTACGGGGAAATATGTGGAGAGGCGGCACAATTGAAGCAAGTTCCTCGGAACAATTGCTGTGAAAATATCTGTAGAATAATGCAAGGGATGCAATGTTTCTTCGTATGGATAATGTAGGAAGGTCCTGTGTGATTGCAGGGTTATTGATTAATCTAATAGCTTTATTTTGAATTTTGTCCAACTGCCTCAATGCAACCACTCCACTTCCACTCCACATGAGGTGAACAGTAATTCATCTGAGAACACACATCTATCTATTTAACTATCTATTGCCTGACGCCGTGGTCCCCGAAGGGGTGGCCACGAACGAACCGCCCCCATGCACCTCTGTCCCCAGTCAGTCGACGCCCCTCCCCCCAACCAGCACCGCCTTCGTTCATGTACTTCCTCACTCCATCCTTCCACCTCTCATTCGGTCTACCTCTCCCTCTCTGTCCCTCCACCTCGCTCTCGTACACCCTCTTAGTCATTCTCTCGCTTTCCATACGTTCCATATGGCCGAACCATCTCAAGTTGTTCCTTTTCACACTTTCCAGCACATCTACCTCCACACCACACCTCCTTCTTACTTCCTCATTAGTCTGTCTATCCCTCCATGTAACTCCGCACGCACTCCTTAAGTAATTCATTTCCACTGCTCTCACTCTTGGTCGGAGTCTCTCAACCAACGTCCATGCTTCGCTTCCGTAAGTCAGTGTCGGGATTACCACACTGCCATGCAAGGACTTTTTCACTTACATACTGACCACCCTATTTCTTGTTACTGCTTTTAGCGTTCCTACAACCCTCTTCCCCTGTTGTACCCTCTCCCGCACTTCTTCATTCATAGTCCCATCTTTACTCAACACACTGCCCAGATACTTAAAAGAGTTGACGATCTCCATAGCCTGACCGTTCAGCTTCACCTCACACTCTGTGACTTCACCCCTTTCGAAGACCATAACCTTGCTCTTCCCCGCATTTACCTTCACATTCCGTTTTTCGCACACTGTTCCAAACTCATTTACCAGACACGCATCGCACATGACTTTAATATATTACGGCCAACTGCTCGTCAGTGAAGAATTCTCGAACTCTGTACAGGAGTCCCATTTCTTTAGAGGCATTCTTAGCAATGCTTCTAACATAATGTGTCCAGCACCAGTTAGTAGTTAATGTTACACCGAGAATGTCAATACTAGGGGAAGTGGGAATATTTACATCATTAAAAAATATATGGGAGTCAGTGAGATTCTGTCGGTTAGAAAATTGAATGTACAGTAGGGTCTCACATAAAACGAGAAATTGGTCGATAAACGAGGCCGTTCTATGCGATTTTGTTCCATGTGAACACGGCATTTTGGTGGCCCAATATCGTCAATGTTCACTGTAAGTGTAAATTTCCGTCAGGAGCGTACGATATTTCGTACGTTTTGTACGATATTTCGGCGCTCTATATGAAAACTCCTCGGATTTGCCCCACTTTGGCGGCGGCCTCATTTTATGTGATCACATTCGTTCTTATCGAAAATTAAATATTAATATTTTAGGTCGCTCGTTTTAATTATTATGTTCTATCCAACAACCAAGTCTTACTCCTAAAATCGATTAATGAAATATTACAAACACATGTGGCAGTCCGTGGATTCGAACCCAGGACGCTCACACTGAATATCAACACCTTATACATTACACCACGAAGGCAGTTAAAGAATGGTGGACACTGCCTACGATTTATTATGCAACTTCGAATCCTGCATATCAATCTAAGCATGTACACACATCCCAACTGCAACTCACGTAGGCTATGCATATGTGAATGGAAAGAGCAATTAATGGGGCCTTAACCACTAGGGAAGGCCTCTCGATAAATTACTCCTGAACCAATATCAATTCTTATGTTGCTGTTGTTGTTGTTGTTGTTCCCCAAGCTGCCTGGCCGAACAGCCCCAAGGCCCCGAGCAAGGCCAAGGCCATAACTGAGCGCCCCCACAGAACCCTCCCTGCCGACCACAATAAAGCCTGGGTAACCGAAGCCACTTCATGGCGGGGAGCTGAGGAGGGTGCGGAAACGCCCGGGAAACCAAAGCCCCACCAAGGGCCCTGTGCCCCTCAGCAATTATGAAGAGAAAGTTGAGGGGCAAAGGAAAAATGTGACGCTTTGGCTTCCAATCTTGGTAGATTGGGAGGTCAATCCACGGATGAGACGCCGTCACTTGAGATCTAGAAAATATATAAGTAAAAGGAACAGTAAGAGTAAGCTATGGGTATGGCAGAGATCGCTCAGTTCTCACTCTGATAGACCAGCCCATCACCAATCAATTATTATGTTCTATCCAACAACCAACTCTACTCCTAAAATCGATTAATGAAATATTACAAACACATGTGGCAGTCCGTGGATTCGAACCCAGGACGCTCACACCGAATATCAACACCTTATACATTACACCACGAAGGCAGTTAAAGAATGGTGGACACTGCCTACGATTTATTATGCAACTCGAGACTCGTTTTATCTGAACACGTTTTATGAGGGACCCTACTGTACTTGGTTTTCTGTCCATTAAAGGAAACTAGATTCTTTTGTCCCCATTCATTAATTCTAGAAAGGTCCTGGTTCAGAGAAATTGCAGTGTTTATTTTTGAATTTATAAGATCGGGTTGGGTGAAAGAATTGGTAAATCTGAAGGAACTGTGGAGTGTTGAGTCATCTGCGTAGGAATGTATTGGATTATGAGTGGTAGATATGAGATCATTGATATGAATGAGGAACAGAGTTGGGGCCAAAACTGATCTCTGGGGAACACCAGCATTTATTGAGTGAAATTGAGAATAAAGGCCATCTACCATTACATGTATTTTTCTGTTATGAAGATAAGAAGAAATTAGTGGAACTAATGATGCAAGGCCGTAGTGTGACATCTTCGACAATAAGGATTGATGCCAGACTCAATCAAATGCCTTTGATATATCCAGTGCTATTGTATGTGTTTCACCATGTTTGGTCTGTAGCTTGGTTGATTTGATGCGTAAGAAGGCAAAGAATGTCTGCAGTTGATCGACATCGTCTAAAACCATATTGCCTATCACTGATTAATTTATTATTCTCAAGATGCTTAATTATGTGATTATTTAATATAATTTCAAAGACTTTACCAAGAGTGGAAGTTATAGCTATTGGTCTGTAGTTTGATGGATCTGAAGAGGCACCTTTTTAGGAACTGGATGGATGTTTGTTTCTTTCCAGGGTACTGGGAAGTAGAGGTATGAGTACACAGACGGAAATTGTTTGCCAATACAGGAGCGAGCACCAAGGAGCAATTCTTAACCTCTGAAGTGCGCATGGGGGTAATTGGAAACGTCCCCCTGTGCTGACGTATTTGAGGTGTTTCCGTCACTAAAATATTCATTGTGCCATTAATAGCATTAATACTTATCCATATGCGCCTATTATGGGTTGATTATAAAGGTATTAACCTGAAACAACAATAAAACGAGTGAAAGCACGTTTGGATGGTCAAATCGGAGATATAGCCCGCGATTTGTATAATGTATGGGTGAGGCAAACTGCTTTCCTGCCAATTTCCCCCAAGGCCACTGAGACACAGTCGATCGATACTCTCTCTCTCTCTCTTGCACTCGCTTGCCATCAGTGATGACAACACCCTGCTTGCAACTCGCTAATGTTAGCACGAAAATATACCTCAGAATAAGGGAATAACAGGGAAAATAGGTGATAACTGAAGGAGAGGAGAAAGTGGGGAAGGAGGGGAGGTAGAGGACTGAGATTTTGCATGGCCCAGGGGCCAATTTTTTTTTTTTTTTTTTTTTTTTTTTTTTTCGATGTCAAAAGTTGATTTTTTTTTTCACTCACTCATAAGAGTCTCCCCGCAGTCCGCCGGGGGAACTCTTAAGAGTCTCCCCGCAGTTCCCGGGTTAAGTACTAAGTACACCCCCCACATCATCCTGGGTGGTGACTTCAACGCCAAGACGTCGGCCTGGTTTGTCGACAACCCCGACACAGACAGAGGGCTGGTACTACAAAACCAAACCGATAACCTCATCATCCTTAACGACATCCATCAACATACCCATATTCCTCACCAAGCCCTCTATAATGCAAAATGAAAACCAATTAAGGAAGGAAGCCCTTGCAAAGAGTCTGGCAGAAAAGGATACTAACTGTTTTTGGAAGGACATCAGATCCATGCAAAATTGTAACACACCATTACCTGTCAGTGTTGAGGGGGTTACGGGTGAAGAGAACATTGCTGACTTATGGAAAACTCATTTTAAGGAACTACTTAACAGTGTAAACCAAAGGTCTACTAATGGTGCAATTCAATATGTGAAAGATAGTAATTATGAAGACATTAAAGTGACTGAGTGATCTTGAGAATGCCATAAGAAACTTAACCTAAATAAAGCTTGTGGGCTGGATGGTATATATGCAGAACATCTTAAATATGCAGATAAGTTGTTAATAGATAAACTTAGTTCTTGCATCACCAGTCTATTTACGCATGGTGTCCTGCCGGAGTCTATGATATCCGTAATACTTGTTCCTGTCATTAAAGATAAATCAGGTAAAATTACAGCAAAAGACAACTACCGCCCAGTAGCACTTGCTAGTGTGGTGAGTAAGGTATTTGAAATGATAATGCTAGAAAGAATGTCTGCATATATTGTCACCAGCAGCAATCAGTTTGGCTTTAAGAAAAATCACGGCACAGACCAATGCATATATGTGCTGAAAGAAGTGATTGATACATACAACAAACTAAATAGCTCAATTTTCTCTTGTTTTCTTGATGCAAGTAAGGCTTTTGATAGGGTGTGTCACAAAACCTTATTTGAAAAATTAGTTAACAGGGGAGTGCCTAGCTATATTGTTAGGATACTTATTTTCTGGTATGCTAATCAAAAAATGTGTGTAAGATGGGGCAACATCCTGTCAGGCTCTTTCGCCGTAAACAATGGTGTTAGGCAGGGGGGATATTGTCTCTGTATCTTTTCAACGTCTACATGGATGATCTTAGTCTGGAGCTGAACAAGACTCGCACTGGGTGCTGTATTGGCAGCACCATTGTAAATCATCTCATGTATGCTGATGACCTAGCCTTAATCGCGCCCTCTGGAGCAGGACTGGATAAATTATTAAGAGTATGTGAAAAATTTGGAATCGAACATTCAGTCAAATTTAATCCTATAAAGAGCAATATCATAATATTTAAATCTAACCTTCTATTGAAATCAAAGCTACCTAAATTCCATTTGTATGAAGAAATTATAGAAGAAGTAAGTAAAGTAAAGTATCTAGGACACTATATTTCATGTGATCGCTCAGATGATGAGGATATGGGTCGTCAGCGAAGGCAACTTTACATGCAGGGAAATTCAATATTAAGAAAATTTCATATGTGCACATGGGATACAAAAATAACATTGTTCAACTCCTACTGCTCACCAATGTATACAGCACAACTATGGTGGAACTATAAGAAAATTACAGTGAATAGACTAAGTATCTCATATCACAATATCATGAAAATGTTTCTGGGGCTCTCAAAATATGAGAGTACAAGTACGCTATGTGCCTATATGAACTTACCCTGTTACAAATCACTCATTAGAAAGCTAACATATAAATTCATTCAGCGCCTTAACACTTCTGAGAACAGGATCATTAAAATGCTACAAACTCCAAGCATAGTGTACACCTCCAGGATCCAGGCACACTGGAGGAAGTTGCTCTATATTTAACCTTAAGTAATGATTTCAGGTCTGCTACTCTACAGAATTAGCATACCGGTACTGATCCTCATAGTGCAGTACAGTACCGATATTCCTATACTGTACTGTACCAACATACTGTACCGGAAGCTAAATGATGTGAGGCATGGTACTGTACACAATTAGGACAGTGGTTTTGGTAACACAGTAGTTTGATGACCACTGTTTTTGGTTGAGGCAGTGCTGTGAACTACATGATAGCAAGCTGGGTATTATTTAATTTCTTTTTATTTTATGTAGCCTATGTACAGTAGCTTATATATATTTATATATATTTATGTTACTGTAAGGTATATATGGACCCCAGTATGGTCCCCTCTGTACTGTGTGAGTCTGAAATAAAGTATTATTATTATTATTATTATTATTATTATAACCCATCATCTCCAGACATCACCTTTTGCTCCCCAGAACTCGCCCCCACAACATCCTGGAGGGTGGTCAGAACCTTAGGCTCTGACCACCTCCTGATCATTATCACCACCAAAACCAGACTCACCCCAGCTAGCCACAAACACACATACACCAATTATAAAAGAGCTAACTGGGAAGCATTCACAAATGAGACAGAACAACACTTCACAACTCTAAACAGTACACCCATCACTAACATCAACAATGCTGTACACATACTCAATAAAACTATCCAAAACGCTGACAAGAAACACATTCCAAGAGGTAACAGAAAAAGACACAACCCCAACTTCACACCAGAAATTCAAAACCTCATCAGACAACGCGACATACTGAAACACTCCCCAGCACCCCACACACAAGACATCACACAACAAATTCAAGCACTCAACACCCAAACTAACAACCAAATACAAGAACAAAAACTAAATTGGAATAACTTCCTACAAACACTTGATCACAAAACAAACCCCAAAAAACTCTACAAAACACTAAACAGCATCACACTTTCCAACAGCAACATAACACAATCACATGCTGCAATCACAACAACAGACTCTACTCCTTCATGTAAACAACAAGCAAACACTCTCATCAATCACTTCTCACATGTCAGCCACCTAAAACCTCACAAAGACGACCGACGTGTCATCCGACGTAAGAGACAATTCCCCACAGACCCGGACTATACCAGGGTATAGTCAGGGTATTGGTGACTTCACCAATCACCAGACAAAGCATATCATCAACAATCTCAAGCACTCACCCGCCTGTGGCCTAGACAACATAAGCAACATACACCTCAGACACCTGGGACCACAAGGCATACAAGCACTCACTAACATATCAAACTACAGCTATTCACACAACACAATACCAGACATTTGGAAGCATGGTATTATCATCACATTCCCCAAACCCAACAAAGACCCCACGCTACCCTCCTCGCACCGCCGCATCACACTCCTTTGCTCCCCTTCCAAAGTCATGGAACGCCTAGTATTACAACTAATTACACCTGACCTACCCCTAGCTCCAACACAACATGGCTATAGGCCACTGCACTCCACAAACACTCTTCTCACAGACCTTACACAAAGAGCTTTCGACGGCATCAACTCAGCTAGACCACCACACAGATCACTATTAGCCACACTCGACATTAGTAAAGCCTTCGATGCCATCCCCCGCCACAACCTAACAAACAAAATCTACAACACAAACATGCACAACAACACAAAAAGGTGGCTGGCCAACTTCCTAGCAGGCAGATGTGCACACGTATCTTTTGCCGGTCAGTCATCTAAAATCAGAAACTTTCCAAACGGAGTCCCACAAGGATCCGTCCTATCGCCCGCACTCTTCAATCTGTACATGCACGATATAACTACACCCAATACGCCCCAAATAAACTTAGCCTCCTATGCAGATGACATAACACTCACATGCACACACCATGACCCAAAAAGAGCAACAGATCTCCTTCAACCCTATCTCAACACACTACATGGCTGGTGCACTACAAACAGACTTAATCTAGCCCCAGCCAAATCCACCGCAACCCTGCTCACAAGTTTCTAACCTAGCTGAAACACATCATAAGACCTTACAGACTATTCAAAACAAAGCCCTGAAGATCATTACAGGCTGCACAGCTACTGCACCCACAGATCACCTACATCAAGAAACCAAAATCCTCAAAGTCAAAGACCATCTGGACATGAGAGGCACTCAATTCCTGGCAGCAGCCTCCACAAACCAAGACCACCCACTAAACTACATGGCAACACACCCACAGACACCAAGAAATATCAAAACAACACCCAGCACACGGTATCACACACAATTATTGTCCTCTCTCCCTCCCTGCCCACCCCGAACCAACTTCCAGAAGCACATCCATACTCATATCTCTCACTGATCCATCCACTCACTCACAGACAACACGCAGCTGCATGCACGACCTCCCGAAATCCATCCTTCCGAATCCTCCCTTCCTCGCGAGGACAGAGTCCACCTGGCCAGGCTGAGATGCGGACACCATCCAGCTCTCCTGAGCTATCAGAAGAGACTGGATGACTCCGTTGTCGACGCCTGCCCGGGATGTAACACAGCACCCCATACCATTAAACACATCATAGAAGACTGCATTTCACACAACCACTTACGCCAACAACACAATCTACACTCAATGAGAGCTCTGTGGGAAAGCCCGATCGTGGCCATGGCCTTCCTCAGGGACTCGGGGCTGTTCGGCCAGGCAGCTTAGGGAACAACAACAACAACAACTTGTGTGTGTCTCTTTCACTTATACTTAGTTTTATTATTATTATACTGTCACTTTGACTGGCCTAGGCTTATTGAGTGTCATTTTCACTTATTTATTGTTAGAAATATATATTTTAGTGTCACTTTCACTTGTTCATATTGTTATTGAAGGCACTTATTATTACTTATATGTGTCCTTTTCACTTATACTTAGTTATATTATTATTCTTAGCCTACATTTGAGTGTCACTTTCACTGTTGTCACTTCCACTTCAAAAGTTTATTAGAGTATGGAAGTCGTTGAAGCAGGTGCCAGCACACAGTCCAACTTGACACTCGAGGCATTCCCAAGTGGTTTTTGTGGTTTTGCGGGGTCTTCTTGTTGTGTGGCTTCACATATGGCACCTCTTCTGGATTCTGGTGTTAATACCTTGTGCTTTGAAAGGAAGGGCTTTGAGCTGGTGCTTCCTGAAAAATTCAGCACACCCCGTTCTGTCCAGCTGGCCTGGTCCTTGTAGTGGCCTCCCTGGTGTACCCGCATGTTTAGCCAGGAGCTCAAGTATCACCTGCTTGTGGAACTTCCGCAGGGACTTGTACTTCTTGGCTCCTGGAGTCCTCAGACGGTAGATGTTGTAGGCATTGAGGACCGACATATCTACCGTATGCAGGATAAACTTCTTGTACCACCTGCAAGATGTTCGCAGGCAGTCGATGAAGCCCATCTGCATGTCGGACTTGTCAACGAGGCGCATGTTGAGGTTATAATCCAGGACAGCAGCTGGTTTCTGGACGGGGTTCTTGGTTCTTCGGTCCACCTTCCCTGTGGCGACCATCTCGGCCTTGTGGCATGTGGTGAGGAGGTTGACCTTGCGCTGGTCATGCCAGTGGATGGAGAGGATGGGGCCACTCTTCTTGTGGAAGATGTCCGCCTTCTTCGTCTTGGTTGGATAGCCTGGCATGCCCTTCCTCTTGCCCTTGACTGTGCCGATAGTTCCGGTCTTGCGGTCATGGAGGTACTTGGTCAGGAGAGGCGACGTGTAGTAATTATCTGTGTAGAGGATGTGGTTTTTATTGAAGAGACTCGTCGAGGCACATCTTCTGGAAAGGAATCAGGTAGGTGGTGAACCGATGACGTATCATGTCATACAGCTTCCTGATCTTCCATAATGAGTTGGGAAGGTGGACTGCCATGTTGTTTGTCAGGTGGAGATACGAGAGGATGTCGAAGTACCTGTCCCTGGACATGTACTTGCCAAATGCTGGAGTCGTTATGATGTCGCCAGTGATCCAGTAGTCTGCCAGAGCGTGCTTCCTGATATGTGTCATCAGCATTGTGAGTGCCAAGAACACATATAGTTCTGCCACAGTGACAGCTCTCCATGCCACCATCTTGGCACTGGTCTTCCTCCCAAGAAAGTTGGCACAGATCTCATGATGGTTGTTGGTCTCCTCGACGAGGTATTCCATGACTTCCTTGTCATAGAAGCCACAGAAAATTTCACTGGGGGTAGCAGCTGGGCCACAGGGAAATGTTGGTGACACCCCGGAACCCATCTGTACCTCGTCAAAGGCAGGACAATCTGGCTCAAAATCAGCCCCATCTGTCCACACAAACAGGTCGGATGCTGATGCTCGAGGACGTGCAGGTGCAGCAGGCACACGCCCTGGACGCCCTGGCACACGCCCTTGGCCACGCGGACGCCCTGCACGCCCACGCCCACGCCCAGGGGCAGCGGCGTCGGCAGACTGACCACGTCCACGACCTCGCCCTCTCGCTCGTCTTGTCGGGACTTCCTCTTCCTCTTCCTCTTCCTGTTCCTCCTCAGGCGACGTCAGATCATCTGGGGCAATGTTGGGGTCGTCAGCATCGTCTTCAGGAGACAATTCGGGTGAAGAAGTGACCGGGCGTCGGCGGTGTGGGGCGCGGGAGGCTGCGGGAGCTTCAACAATGGGAGCCTCGGCCTCGGGAGTTGGGCTCCTTTTGCGGCGAGCCGAGGGCTTCTCCGCAGCAAATAATGCTCTGCGGTGTGTCGAGGGCTGTGGCACACTAGTAATACCACTTGAAGAGGCCCTTTGGTCATCCTGAAGGAGAGATGAAGCCGAGGGCTGTGGGTGACCCACGCGGCGTCCCGGGTCAAGGCGTCGGGACAATGGAATGCGGGTGGTTGCTAGACCAGGGTCGGCGTCATTATCACTGTCTTCAGCTTCCCTAGCCTTTTCTGCGGCTGCCCTGCATGCTTTTTTAGCTGCACTTTTCACCAACGATTGTTTATAGAAATATTTGCCCACTTTCAAGGGCATACGGGCAGGCAAAGGGGAAGGTCCTGGGCTAGGGCTAGGCCTAGGCTGACATAGCAAAGATGGCGAGGGGGTAGGCCTAGGTTCTAGCACACTTGGAAGCTCAATGGCACCTTCCTGAAACACTTCCACATCAGGATCATCACTACTGTCTCCCCCCTCAAATAAATCGACATTATCGTCGTCTCCAAAGCCAACGAAATAGTCATCTTCGCTTGCACTTATAAATTTTTCTTTGTCCACCAAGCTTTCGCCACTGCTCTCTTCACTATCAAAAAGTTGTCGCTGTATAGCGCTATCACTCAACAAACGCTTAACTTTCTTTCGTTGAGCTTTCTTCTCGGTTGCAACAGGCGTTGAAGTTGCAAGCGGGGTAGCAGTGGGGCCCGCGGGAGGTTGCAGCGATTCGGACACGTCAGAATTTGTTTCTTCAGTATAACTCGCTATGGCGGCCACGTACGAACTGATAACACTAGTAGTTGAGGCTTGGTGGTGCTGCGGTCGCTCCTGCAATGCAAAATTTGGCCGCGCGAATTTTGAAGCACGCTTTCAAGCACAGGGATTTTAAAAGGACACCCGGGCTGGAAGGGTTAAAGTATTCATGCCATGGCTGAGTTATTTATGGTCTGAGAGTTATTTTCCCTACTAGTGAACTTTTGTTCTTACATGCCATTGTATAGTAAAAACAATAGGATCTCTTTTAGGCTGCAAGTTTGACACTGGAAGTAGCACAGAAGGGCATGCCACAAACTGACTTTCAGGATCAATCCAGCACTCTACAAAACTATTAAAGTCTTTACAGTCTTTGCCATGGCAAGACAACTATAATACTTCGGGCTTTGCGAGATACCGTCCAAGTAACGGCACTTAGCACATAGAAGTCCATACTGCATCTGTTCAACACCATAGTCAAGGAAATATGCTGTAAAAAGGCTTAATAACCGACCCCTGGGTTGTTTGAACACTCTTACAACGGTCAGAGGCAGATTGATCTTACTTATTCCTCACGTTAGCCCGATACCTCGTTGCTCTGTCATGACACTAGCGACTGTGTATTAAAGACCTTACATCAAGAGTACCGGAACGGAACTTCATCACAGACTAGTATAGAGGTTAGGATAGTCGAGCAGTCATAACTTAAGACATGTCCTAGTTCATGCTCGCATTCGTCCGATGGTATGCACCCTATGTCACGACATGAGGAACTACCATTAAAGACCCAAAACCAACTAGTCCATCTGTATCCCTACCCCATTAACCACACGGCAGGACCACCTAAGTGGCTCGACGGAACCAAGAGAAAGGACTCAGCAGCTCACACTTCATCCACCAGTGCCCATAGCTTCAGATCTACATTGTTAGAATAGGAGTGCAGAAGGAGTTATATCAATTCCTACACCAGTGCAAAATAAGTGAATCTCTATAATCTATGAAAGTGATCGAATAAGAGGGCAAAGTGGTATTCTATAGGTACGGTACGTCATGGATCCTCGTCCGGCTAGGCATATTATATCGTGAATTATTCTATGTATCAGTGTAAGGTGAATTATTTGTGTTGTGTATTTAAGTGATCATTAAAAGGAAATTCATGTGTGTATTTAGTAGCCTATTATATTTACCTTTTACGGCTTTTGTGCATGTGTAGTTTGGCTTTAACTTCTCCAGTCGAGTAAGAACCTACCATTGTCCAATACAATCCCGGTAAAAACCCTGGCATAATAATTATATTGCCTACTGTATATTGGTTTTGGTAATTTTTTTGAAAAGACTCGCAGTGTTATTATACATAATTTATTAGGGAAAGTGAAGCTCTATGGAATCCTTATAATATACTCACATAGATTCCACTGTGGGAGAATAGTTTTGATAGTTAACTATAGTTATGATGTAAATACTACCGCAACTATGAATCTTGTTTCCGAGAACTAGTACTGTATATTAACCTAAACAAACAACCTAACCTAACCTAACCCTAGAGTCACAGAGTGCCCTAGACCCAGTACGTGGGATACAACACTAACCCTTGCAAGTTGCATGCCAGCTACTGTGGGTTCATATATTAAACATACAGTAACATCTTTGTAGAACATAACACTTTACCGTAGCGAGTGTACTCCATTTCGAACACGGCCGTAGCAGGATTGCGGGACTGAGTTTGTTTACGCACGGGACTATTTATATCGACAAAATCGAGTTACAAAACTTATCAAAACTATTCTACCACAACGGAATCTATGTGAGTATATTATAAGGATTCCATAGAGCTTCACTTTCTCTAATAAATTACCGGTATGTATAATAACGCTGCGAGTCTATTCGCGATAATTATCTTGGTTTTTGTGACAGATTTGTTAAGGGTTCGTTATGGACTAGGCTACAGTTTTAACTTGTGATGTTAGATTAGGTATAGGTCTATAATTGCACCTGTACGAGCTAAACAAATGATTATTGTATTTAACAGGAAGGTATGATGAGGTAAGTGATGTGCAGATGTGGTATAGGTGGCAATATGCGGAAATGGATTATAAGCCCCCCCCCCCCCCCCTTACGTTAGGCTAGGTTAGGTTAGGTAAGGTTGCTAGGTTAGGTTAATGTCTCTCTGAAACAATGTAAAATCTGTGTCACATCTAAATTGATAGACTTTTGTCAGAGGGGGCGGAATGCCCTTATATATATATATATACCGGTAATCCATTTCCGCATATTGCCACCTATACCACATCACTTACCTCGTGGTACCTTCCTGGTACCTTCCGAGAGACAGAAACGAGCGAGGTACGTGGAGAGTAAGAGGGTGGTGAAGAGAGTAGTGAAGGAAAGTAAGAGAAGAGTAGATGAGGAATTTGGAAGGAATCTGAGTGTAAAATGGAGGGAGAGTAAGAAACTGTTCTGGAAAGAAGTCAAGAAAGTTAGGGAAGGTAGCAAGGGAAACAGTAAGGGTGTGAAAGATAAGAATGGGAGAATGCTAGCCGAGAAGCAAGAGAGAGTCGAAAGATGGAGGGAGTACTTCAGTGAGTTGCTAAATGAAAGGAATGAAGAGCCAGCAAACATAGCTGGATATGGTATGGGAGGGAGAAGAAGAGAAGTAGTGGAGGAGGAGGTGGGGATCAGGAGGTCAGAAGTGTGGGAAGCCATGAAAAGAGTGAAGTTGGGGAAAGCACCAGGAACACATGGAGTGTGTGGGGAAATGTTGAGGTATGGTGGTGAGATAGTGATAGAATGGGTATGGAAAATGTGCAAACTAGCATGGGAGAAGGGGAGTGCACCCGATGACTGGAAGACTGGCATAATAGTCCCCTATATAAGGGCAAAGGGGAAAGAGGAGTGTGTGGTAACCACCGAGGAATATGTCTTCTAAGCGTAGTAGGGAAGGTATACAGTAGGGTAGTGATTGAGAGAGTGAGAGTGAGAACGGAGAAATGGATAGGCGACGAGCAGGGAGGTTTTAGGAAGGGAAGAGGATGTGTAGATCAGATTTTTACCCTGAATTGTGTTGTGGAGAAGTATCTGGAGAAGAAACAAAAGGTGTATGTTGCCTTTATGGACTTGGAGAAGGCCTATGACAGAGTGGATAGAGAAGGTTTGTGGAAAGTACTTAGAATATACGGAGTAGAGGGCAAGTTGCTGAAAGCAGTGAAGAGCATGTATGAGGGTGCAAAGGCGGCAGTACGTGTGGAGAGTGAGCAGAGCGAGTTCTTTGACCTGAATGTTGGTTTGAAACAGGGGTGTGTGATGTCCCCGTGGTTGTTTACTGTATATATGGATGGAGTTATGAAAGAAATACTATCAAGAGCAGTGGATGTTGGTGTATCGCTGAAAAGGGAGGGCATTGAGTGGAAGCTACCTATACTGCTCTTTGCGGATGACACAGTTCTGATGAGTGATAATGAATGGGAGTTGCAGGGTCTGGTAAATGAGTTTGGAACAGTGTGCGAAAAACGGAATTTGAAGGTAAATACGGGGAAGAGCAAGGTTATGGTCTTCGAAAGGAGTGAAGTCACAGAGTGTGAGGTGAAGCTGAACGGTCAGGCTATGGAGATCGTCAACTCTTTTAAGTATCTGGGCAGTGTGTTGAGTAAAGATGGGACTATGGATGAAGAGGTGCGGGAGAGGGTACAACAGGGGAAGAGGGTTGTAGGAACGCTAAAAGCAGTAACAAGAAATAGGGTGGTCAGTATGGAAGTGAAGAAGTCCTTGCATGACAGTGTGGTAATCCCGACACTGACTTACGGAAGCGAAGCATGGACGTTGGTTGAGAGACTCAGACCAAGAGTGAGAGCAGTGGAAATGAATTACTTAAGGAGTGCGTGCGGAGTTACATGGAGGGATAGACAGACTAATGAGGAAGTAAGAAGGTGTGGTGTGGAGGTAGATGTGCTGGAAAGTGTGAAAAGGAACAACTTGAGATGGTTCGGCCATATGGAACGTATGGAAAGCGAGAGAATGACTAAGAGGGTGTACGAGAGCGAGGTGGAGGGACAGAGGGGGAGAGGTAGACCGAATATGAGGTGGAAGGATGGAGTGAGGAACTACATGAACGAAGGCGGTGCTGGTTGGGGGGAGGGGCGTCGACTGACTGGGGACAGAGGTGCATGGGGGCGGTTCGTTCGTGGCCACCCCTTCGGGGATCACGGCGTCAGGCAATAGATAGATAGATAGATAGACCTTCCTGTTAAATACAATAATATATTTTTTAGCTGGTATACAGTAGGTGCAATTATAGAAATTTACCTTAGATTATACTGCATTGTTTGTTGACAAATTATTGCACTATGTATATACAGTAGGACCTATTATATACATAGTGCAATCATTTTTCAACAAACAATGCAGTACCGGGTATAATCTAATATCACAAGTCGTAAAGGGTAAAGGCGTATAGGCTAGAGCAAGAACGGCGACCTCGCCAAATCATAGTTTCGAGACGAGTTCAAAGAAAAATAAATAGAAACATCTGTAACTCCGCTATTTAGCAACCAATTACTTTGTTTTTGGGCTTAATGGAAGGGTTAGAGCAAGACAATTAATGGAATATGTATAGATGAGTGGGCTAGCATGCCATTTAACATAATTAACCCCTTCTGTACCGGAGACATCCTTTTCATTATTTTCTGGCAACTAGGCCTAATAGACGATTTTATTCAGTTTAGGAAGGATGTCTACCAATTAAGAGGCTACAACTATTCCAATTATTCCTTTTAACTTCCATATATCCTTCCTAAGCTTGATAAAATAGTCTACATGAAGCCAGAATTAGATTGAAGAGACGTCACCGGTAAAGAAAGGGTTAACGAATTAAATGTGGCAGGAGACTGATGTTTGGGAAGGAGATTGAGGAAATTAAAGAATATTGTGAGTTCATTGGTAGGCCTATATCGGTAGGCTAGCTGAATGATAAAAATAATTATGATAATAGTCAAGGACACTAGGCCTACATCCGCCTTATTAGAAACAATTTATTAGGGAAAATAGCGACCAATAGAATCGCCATATTTTTCTCATTAGCCTATAGGCCTAGGGCTAGGCCTAGTCCACATGGAGGATTTTCATTATCGGAAACTTGAAAAAAAACCCGATTTCAAAGAAAAATAGGCCTACACCAAAAATATGGGTAAATATTTACTTTTACACCGGGGACGATTTTTACAAGTATTTTTTAGTTTTTGTCCTTGTTTTGGGGTTTTTTAGTTGTGTTTTTTTATGAACCCCATCGGAAAATGCAAAACAAGTCTTATCCATCAATCTTAAGACACGGCCCCCGATAGTGGGGAGGGCTATGAAGATCAGGGAAATTGCGGGGTAAGAGGCGTAAATAAAGGGGTAATATTGGAAGAATCCATGAAATCCGAACCAAGTTTTGTCATTAACCTAGGCTAACCAAATAACCTAACCTAACCTAACCTAGTATTATGGGTGGGGGCTGCTGCCCCCACACCCACGCTAAATCCATGAAATCCGAGCCAAGTTTTGTCATTAACCTAACCAAATAACCTAACCTAGTATTATGGGTGGGGGCTGGTGCCCCCACACCCCCGCTAAATCCATGAAATCCGAGCCAAGTTTTGTCATTAACCTAACCAATGAATGAAGGTGGTGGAGCGAGAGGGGTGGCCGTCCCGCACCAACGCAACAGAAAATGGAGATCGGGTGAGCCTTGCGAGATTTAGTTTTTTTTTTAGACATTTAGGCCTAGGGATTTTTTTATAATGAATTACCGACGGGGTCACGGGGTGGACATATATGGCAATGAAGTACATGACCTAACTAACATATTTGTCTAAATAATATATCGATGGTTTCGACCCGGTGTAGAAATAAATAAATTCCAAAATCTGTCAAAGATGTCAAATAGCGGGGGTGTGGGGGCAGCAGCTCCCACCCATAATACTAGGATAGGTTAGGTAAGGTTGTTAGGTTAGGGCCGCTAATGTCCTTTCAAAGGGGTATAGGCTAGTAAACACTAGGATAGCCTATACCTGGTCAGAGGTAAGAAGAAGAGTCCTGATGTAGTCTCCTTGAATGTTACCATAATTATAATTATTGGCAGTTACCTTATCGATGTTGTAGTATAGGCTAGGCCTGGCAAAGTGGTGTGGCCAGTGGGAGATAGGAGGGTGTGTGGTTAGTAATCCACAAGATCGTATGAAATGGTCCGCAAAACTCAACTCCATGCTCTTTGATACGACTCCTTTCACAGTCTTTTGTTGTCACAAGTTTAGTAATGTAAAGATTTAGGGCTGTATAGTCACCAAGGGCCCAAAAGTTATCAAACATTTCCTTTACAGAGGCATGCGGCATGCCCAACCTTGCCAAAACAACCACAATCACATGGGGGCCCTACCTCCCTGCTAGTCACTTGTTTCTTTATTGTAAACACTTTGGTATCTGTAGGATCTTCCAATAAAGCTAGGGGACTCCATAAATAAGACACAGGAAGATGTCTTCTTCTTCTTTTTGTGGAGTTGCTGTCCCTTTCCAAGTCAGCTCACCTATGCACCGGTGACCTCTCCAGAAACAGCTAGAGCTAGATTAAGAATTAGTTTAGAAAATTGTAGTCGTAGAAAAGATAGTTAAAGAAAAAGAATTGAAGTATATAGCTTAAGCAGAACTCTCCTCTCCCTATTTACCCCCTCCTCCACCCCCCAATATCTTGTTCTCTCCTTACCTTAATTTAACTTTTCCCCTCTCTCCTATTTAACCTCATTTTTCTTCCTCCCCCACTCTGTCACCTTCTCCCCCCTCACCCTACTCTATTCTATTCCGTTTTCTCTTTTGCCACACCTGCTCCAGGAATCTTTTCACTACCTTCATTCTTTTCCCCATTTCCCCATCTACCCCCTCTTCTGTCCCGAGACCTAACACAAATTTTAAACCCTCATCCTCCTCCTCTCCCCTACCACCCGTTTCAACTCATTTTCCAACCCATCTCTCTCCTCTGCATACCCCTGGCACTCTGTCACTATATGTTCTATTGTCTCCTCCACTCTCCTCCCTCCCACCTCACACTGCAGACACTCTTTCACCCCCCCATTCCACCTCCATGTTCTCCTATTTGTCTCTAATGCTCCTGCCCTAGCCTTAAACAGCAGTTCTGCTCCCCAACTTCCGTCATAAAACTCCTCTTTTCTCGGTCTCCCCTTGCTTCTATATCTTATCAGTGTACTTTTCTTCTCCATATTTCTCTTCCATTCCTGTCTTCCTACTTCCTTCACTCTCGTTCCTATCTCTTTCTCTAGTCTCCTTCCCTGACCTAGTCCTGCATTACTCCCTACATCTCTCCACTCCTCTCCCACCCTTCTTTGTTTCACTCCTATTTTTTTCAGTTTTCTCTTACACTCTTTTGCCCATCTACTCTTCCCCCCCCACCCATTCATTCACTCTCCTTGGCCACCTATTATCCTCCATCTCCTCCAACCTGCTCTTGTACCTCAACTTTGCCTTCGCCACTCTTTCCTCAAACGTACTCCATCCCATCTCCCCTCTCACTGCTTCATTTGCTGTCCACCTTCTTGCTCCCAACCCCATTCTTCCTATTTTATTTTGTTCCGTCTCCAGTCTATTTATTTCTCCCCCTGTACTCCCTCTCACATCCATCCCATACATTATTCTCGGCACTTCAAAGTCCTTCCACACCTCTCTTACTATTTTATATTTATTCACTCTGCTTTTTGTCACATTCCACAGTTTCCCACTACACTGCTCCACCTTCATGATTTTCTCATTCATTGTCCTTTGTCGCCCTTCCCTCCCTATCCATACCCCTAAATACTTCACTTCCTCCCTTGTTTCTATTCTTTCCCCTCCTATCCTCATTTCTACTGCTTCTGGTCCATTTACTACTATCATACTGCTTTTCTCTACACTGAATTTCATTTCTAGGTCTCTACCAAACCTTTCCGCCTCCTGTAACATTTCCCCCATATCTTCCTCTGTCTCTGCTATCAACACTACATCATCAGAAAACGTCAGAATTGCTAGCCTGTGTTGCCCTATTTTCACTCCTTGTCCCTTACTCTTAATTTCTCCTCACCAACTCCTCCATGCACATTGCAAAAATTAAAGGTGACAGGTTACATCCCTGTCTCAACCCTTGCCGTCTCCTGATTCCTTTCACTGCAATATTTTTCCACACAATCTCTGTCTCCGCCCCTTCATACATATTCATTATCATGTTCCTTATCTTCCTACTCACTCCTAGTTTCTCCATCACTGCTTCTGCAACTCCCCTACTAATCTTATCATATGCCTTCTCCACATCCAAACACACTATAAACACACATTTCCCTTGCTTTGCCTTTTTCTCTATAATCTCATCTAATATAAATATATTGTCTGTTCCTCTTCTCCCCTTCCTAAACCCATTTTGCTCTTCACTAAGTAGGATCCTTTCTTCTACATACTCTCCTACCCTCTCCTTTAGTATCCCATAAAATATCTTATTTATTATGTTTATTACCGTTATTGGTCTATAACTCCCCATTTCGTGCACATTTTTTGCTCCTCTGTAAATCAATGTGACCCTTTCTTCTTTCCATCTTGCTGGTATTTCTTCCTCCTCCCATATTTTATCGAATAGCTTCTTTAACATTCTAACTATCATCTCCCCTCCCTCAATATACATCTCTGCTGTTATCCCATCTGGTCCTGCCGCTTTGTTTCTCTTCAGCTTCTTCACACTCCTCCTAATCTCCTCCTCACTCACCATCTCATTCATATTTTCATCTACTTCTTCCTCATTTAGTTCAATATTCCATTGCCCTACTCTTATTTGGTCATTTACCCCTCCCACCTCCTCCCAGTATCTTTTTATTTCCTCTCCAATTGAGGCGTTCATTCGCGGAACGTGTTGACCGCCCAAAATAAAAAAACTAGTAAATCGCGTCTGAAGTTTGCCGACTTATAAAAAGCTGTAACTATCAGACCCGATTAAGGAGAGAGGTGACAGTGTTTTCAAAATGTTCGGAAAATAGTATCTAGCCACGTACCACAAAAAAAAATAAAATAAATTGCTTGTAATTTATCGCAGAACATGATAGTTGCCCAAAATAAAAAAAGGAGTAAATCGCGTCTGAAGTTTGCCGACTTATACAAATCTGTAACTATCAGACCCGATTAAGGAGAGAGGTGACAGTGTTATCAAAATGTTCGGAAAATAGTATCTAGCCACGTACCACAAAAAAAAAAAATAATAAATTGCTTGTAATTTATCGCAGAACATGATAGTTGCCCAAAATAAAATAAAAAATAAATCGCGTCTGAAGTTTGCCGACTTATAAAAAGCTGTAACTATCAGACCCGATTAAGGAGAGACGTGACAGTGTTATCAAAATGTTCGGAAAATAGTATCTAGCCATGCACCACAAAAAAAATAAAAATAAATTGCTTGTAATTAATAGTAACGTGAGTGTGATTGAAATAATCCCATGATTTTATAACCCCATATCAATTCAATACTGTAGAAACGTTGAGAAAAAGCAAATGTATAACAATAAAACATAAATAATATTATCAGTGAATAATAATAAGACATGGAAGAGTAGGGTAAGATAATAGAAACATAATTTTATAAAATTAATAAGCGATAATAAAGATTAGAAAATGGAGGAAGACATGGTGAATAATGAATAAGTAAAACACAAGAATAGAGTAATAATTTTGCTACTTTAATGTTATTGATTTATTATTATAGAAAGTAAGCTAGTATTACTGTTAATTAATTAATTTGGGATGTTTTATTCAGCTTGGGAAGGACATGATTTTACAAAATGTTAATCTAAGGAAGGAATTTGATGGCTAGTTACTATAATGTTCTTGTGTAAAGATTGCTATTGTTTAACAATTTTACCTTACTAAAATGCATTATTACTCTATTCTATTGTTACATTTTTATATTCATACTCACCGAGTAGTCAGGCAGTGTCGCTATCACTGTCACTATCATCTGCATACTCTTGCAGGTTGTCATCAATATCAGAGGAATCAGAGTTGTTGTCTAAGGCTGGTCTAGCTGCTCTACTGAGGTCCCTCTGCATACGAAAAAGTTCCTGGTAATACTCCGAGTGGATTGGCGGAATGTAGGATAGCAGGTCGTGGACGGCTTGGAGTTTGTCAGCTTGAAGTTTGATGGCAGCTGGGTACTTGGGGGTGAGTGGCACTCGTGACAGATTAAAGGCCGATGGAGCATACTTGGCTTTACCTGGCATAAGCCTGAGACAATGCAGAGGCCCCTCATAGCCTCGAGACAGCTGATACCCATCCCTATATTGCAGAGTAAAGCAGAATCGGCGACATTCAGAGAATAGGAGTGGCTTGGCGGGTGTACGGTGAGTTATGACACTTTGCAACAGGTCTAAGTTTAGAAAGTCCTCTCTCACCATGGGAATGACCTTGTTACCTGCGTGGACCGCACGCTCAATCACCTTGATATAGTGTTCAAAATCATAGATGTTCCCCTCAACCCTGAAGCGCTTTTCTATGTTCCCAAAAGCCCTGTCACACGCCATGTAACTATGTCCTGGGATGAGGAAATAATGGACCACTTCCTGAGGACGGCGACTGTGCAGTTCGTAAAGATGGCAGAGCATGATATTAATGTTCTTATTCTGTCCACCACAATTGTCACTGAATAGTATAAGCTTGCCAAAATCACTATGACGCAGTACTTCATTCTCGATCCACTTTTTGATGCACGAACCCACCTCGACCGAGCCACGCCCACCTGTCACCTCATCCCACACGAAGAACTGGTTTTCACCGGTCTTGAGGTTGGAAATGCATAAATTGTACAGCCAGACTTTCTTGTTATAGTAGGCAGCATTAGTGGTGAGACGAGGTATTGGCTGTGTCTGTTGGAGGTCCAAGGCTATGACATGAGTATCATCGTCCCTGGCCTGCCCCAGAGTCTTCATAAGTGTTTGTGCCTGCCGTGCCATCGCCAGGTGTTCATCAAGTTCAGCCTGCAAGATTGCCTTATCTGCGTCATTACTGGCATGTTTCAAAGTGGTCTTAGCTAGGTCACAGGTCGAGCAAGTATCAGTATTTGGTGGTGAGAAGGAGAGTTCTTTACTTTTGAAAACTTTCCGGTAATAACTTTCCTTGACTACGCTGTTGTTAGGATAATTCTCAGCCATCCAGGTAGAATACAGGTGGTACATCCGGCTTAAACTCAACGATGTCTCTAGGTACCGCAAATTGGGCGATTTGGCTCTGCTATAATGGCTGGTAACGCTGGGGAATGATGCAATGTGTTTGTGCACACGCTTTGCATCAGGACCTGCAATGGTGACACGGTTCTTGTGTTGCCCGCGGCAGTCTCTCTTCGGTGTACCAGTGTCACTCACGTGGGTCAGGGCATTCTCTAATCTTGTCCTACCTATGGCTAAAATGTTGATGAAGGCTGTCTTGCAAACCTTATAAGTTGTAGACTGGTAGGAGAGAGTAAATTTGCGGGTGCATGACCGATGGGGACCAGGGTTGTTGATGTCGGCAGGCTTTCTTCGTCGTTTCACTGGCACTGACAGAACGTGTTTCTGAATTAAGGTATTCTGGACTAACCAATCTCCAGTTTGCCAGAAGTTATTGTGGATTGCTTGGCGGATAGGTTCAGCAATTTTATCGTAGCATCCATCATTGCAAGGCGGCCCAATAACTCTAGCATTCACTGTATTTCCTGTTTGGCGGCTGACATATTCCTTCCCAGTATTTCTCTTGTTCCTGGCGATTATTTCAGACCAATTGTCCGGGTTACACCTCTTTTTTATAGGTGGGGGTGGGCTCCCACTATCACTCTCACTCTCACTATCACTCATTGTTCAGGGAAGCACTGCAACACGGTCAAAACGGCACAAAAACAACACCAGGTGCGAGGTAAATGATCCGTACGGCGTGAGAGCTGAGCTAGACTGTATTGTGGCGGGAGAACAGAGAGCAATGCGCGCCGTGAGTGGCTGAGCTGGCGCCCACGCGGTACAATAGCCAGGCTGTCATTGGCTGGCTGAACACACGCTGCCTGGGTGGCGTGTATCACCCTATGCGATGCAGAGACTATGGCTAGGCAAACGCCCTGTCAACACGGATGAAAGTGCGTCGTACTTTATGCGATTTTCAACCATGTTGACATTCTCAAATATAGCTCCCTACAGCGGCTCCAGATTCGAGAAGGATGTGGCAATATAATGCGATAATATAACGGCTTTTGCCAGAGGTGGCGGTTATCACGTTCCGCGAATGAGCGCCTCAATTTTAGTTTCATCCCTAACTTTTTCCCCACCTACGTTCAACTCCACTACTACCTTTTCCCTCCTTTTTTCTCTGTCTACCCATCTATACCACTCAGCTTTTCCTTTGTCCCCCTTCTCTTTTATCCTGTCAATTTCTATCTGTTCATGCTTCTCTATTGCTCCTCTTATTAATTTTTTTGTGTTTTTCCTTTCCCTCTCGTATTCTTCCCTTGCTATTCGAATTTCCTCCTCACTTATATTTTCCCCTCTCTTTTTTTCCCTTCTCCAACTCTTTCCTAATCCTCTCTTTCCTCTTCTTCCTCGCCTCCTCAATGTCTTTATTCCACCACCCTTTCATTCCTCTACCTTTCCTCCCTATTTTCTCCTTCTCTAACACTCTCTCTGCTACCTTATTTATTTCCTTCTCTATCCACTTATCAATTTGTATTGCACTCCCTCCCCCCACTTCATCTATATCCATATTCCCTATTTCCTCCCTAAACCTCCCCCACTCTGCCTCCTTCATTTTCCATCTTTCTGGTTTACTAGCCTCTCTACACTTCTCTATCTTCTCCTTGTGAAACTTTATGCTATATCTTAGTTTCAGTAGGTTATGGTCACTGTTTATTTCAAAGTTTCTTTCTTCATCTACTATCATTTCTATCACTCTCTCTCCTGCTTTCCTGTTCACTAATATATAATCAATAGCTGATCTCCTCCCTTCTCTTCCTCTCCATGTTACTTTCCCCTCCGCCTCTACCATATTCAAATTTTCTAGCTGCTCATCCTCACATAGGTCTAACAATAACTTCCCATTCCTATTGATTGTTCCCCTAAGATTCCTGTGTGAGCATTCATATCCCCCATTATTATAATTTCATCTTCGTTTCCTCTCATCACAGCCCTTATTACTTCGTATTTTCTCCGATTTTCCTCCCTCTCTCTCAGCCCTCCCTCTACCGTCATATAGCATATAATCAGCATAATTTAGCTCTTTTAATTTCCCCATTCCCTTCCACCCTCACTACTAGTATGTCCTCCTGATCTTCCCCTTCCCCCAAATTCACATGTTCAACTTCCCATTTTCCTCTTTCTATCACCACTGCGACTCCTCCACCCTTTTTCTTTGTTTTCTCTCTTCCTTTCCCTATTACTTCATACTTCTCCCCTCCCCATTCTATCTTCCCCTTCAATTTTGTTTCTACTATTCCACAAATATTCAACCTTCCTTCCTCTGCTTCTCTCTCTATTTCCTCCATCATTCCCGGCCTCCATCCATTAACATTCACACACCCAATTATTATTTCCCCCTTATCCTCTCCATGGAATTCTTGTTTCTTTTTCTTCTTCTTCCTACATTCCTGTCTCCCCCCCCTTCCTTTCCTCTTCTACTCCCCCTGGCTCCTTATTTGTTTCCTTTACTTCTCCTCCACTCCCATTTTTTCCCCTATTCTTCGCACTACTGTCTATACTCTCCTTTCTTTCAATACTATCCCCCCCTATCTCCCTCTTTTTTCCTCTACCCTTTCCCCCCTGTATTGGATCTCCTGCTCCTTCATTTTCCATCCCTTCTCCTCCCTCTGCCTCTACTTCCTCCTCCCTTTCCTCTCCCTTGTTTGTTGATAGTCACTCTAGTTTGTTCTTCTCCCGTGCCGACCAACTCTCTTCTCGTCTAACAATCTCCTCTATCCTCTCTGCTATAAGTCTTTCCTCCTCCCTTTTTAGGTGCCAACCATCATCTTCAAAACTCCAAGAATCCACCTCTCTGTCCAAATCTAGGAAACTAAATCCTTTAATCCCCTTTCCCTTTAGCACCGAGTTCATGCACTTTGTAAGCTCCTTGATCTCGTCATTCGTCGCAATCCTTACCTTCTCATAACTCCAGCTCTCTTTGGGCCTCCTCAGGATTCCCACCATTACTATGCTCACTCTCTTTTCTTTCTTTCTTATTTTCCTTAATCCTTCTTCAATCTCTGCCATTGTTCCCCTCACTCCTTGCATCTCCAGACCATTTCCCCCTCCCTGTATTACTAAGGTTCCTTCCCCCCCTCAAAATTTATGTTTCTTGCCTGCTTCATTACCTCCCATATTCCTGCCCTTCTTAGACTAATTACTTCCCTTTCCGAGTTATCTAAAAACTTTCCCATATTCCTGAAGGTGCTATCTCCACATATCACTGTTTTCTTCAGCCTTCTTTCCCTCTTATTATTCCAGCTTCCTCCTATTTTCTTTGTCCCCCTCTCCGCACTATTTTCTACTGTCCTCTCCCTTATTTCCGCCTCCCTTACGCTCCTACTCTTCCCTTTTTTGGGCTCTACTTGTGTTCTCCCACTGCTCCTTCTCGCCCCATCCTCCCTCTTACCCCTGGGTCTTGTGTTTCCTGGTACTCTATGTACCTCTTCCCTCCTACTTTTACTTCCCTCCCTTTATACCATCCTCTCTCTCTTTTTTTATCCCTTCTCCGCTCTTCTATGCAGTCTATTTCACTTTCCTCTTCGTCCATATCTGTCCAGCTCAACTCTCCCTCCTCTCTTTCTTTTTCGACTCCATCCCCAACGTTCTGCTCATTTACCCCTTCCTTCTTTCCCCTGTTCTTTAATGACCCTTGGCTCGTTATTTGGCTTCCCAGCCATGCATTTGACCATTCTCCCCATTCTCTCATGTTTTCGCCCCTTTCCCTTTCCTGCGTCTCCTTCACGACCCTTCCCTTTCTCGTCCCCTGCCATCTTTGTTTTTTTTCTCTCTCTCGCATGCCTCATCTACTCTTCTTATTTGCTCCCCAATCCTCCCCTCACTTATGTCCTCTCTCTCACTTTCACCTAACTCTGTTCTTAATTCCTCTCTCACTCTGTCTTCTACTTCCACATCTCTTGTTACGTCTTCTGCTCTCTGTCTCCCTGTGGTCTCCTCTCTGCTTTTCAGTAATTTGTAAACAAAACGTTCCTCAGGTATACCAACCGTAAGAAATGCACCGCGGCGAGTTTGACAGGCTTACCAACCATACGTCCGACGGTATCGCACGAGAGATTCGCACAAGGAAGCAACTGGCGGTATCACCTTCACGTGCGAATCCGACGCGAGAGTCCTTCGTCGAAGGGATCGCACGATTATCTGGTACTGCGGGCCTATGGCATCCGAGTGTACCATAATAATCAGAGAAAAGTTGTATTGTTCCCACCAGACATACATAGGAAATAGACTACATACATTAATACGTATACATCGTTCCTGTAAATCAATATTGTTCCTGAATACATGGTGGCTGGTTTTCCTGAGTATATTTTCTCACTACCTACAAGTACTTGAATATAAGTATTTAAGGCAAAGAGATGGTGGCGGTGATTTATCTACCATAGTCTACAATCAACGAAGTCTACCAGCAACTACATCTAATACAATAAACAACCAATAACACACACCCATCTGTGCAGTACAGTTATTAAAAGGGTTATTGAAATGGGTTATTAACATAGCAGTAAATATTTTAGTTATTACAAGCTAAACTATAAACAAGCAACATTATACCGTGTGTATAGTGTTGAGACTGACCTTAATAATGAGAGAAGAGACGGAGTACGAGAAGGTTGACGTGACGCCCATAAGGAGACCAACACGAGGTACAACACTTCTCTGGCCATCACCTTCACCAACAACCTGTACACAAACATTTGTAGTATTAGTAGTAGTAGTTCCCTAGGTTGCCTGGCCGAACAACCCTGAGCTCTTAAGAAAGGCCACGATCGAGACCAGGTTTTCCCACAAAGTTCTCAAGGAATGTATATTGTGTTGTTGGCGTAAGTGGCTGTGTGTTATGCAGTCTTCCATAATGTGTTTGATAGTGTATGGTGTTGTGTTACAGCCCGGACAGGTGTCCTGGATGGAGTCATCCAGCCTCTTCTGATAACTAAGAAGGGCTGGATTGTGGCCACATCGCAGCCTAGCCAGGTGGACTCTGTCCTCACGGAAAAGGAGGGTTTCTGAGAGGACTTCAGGGGGCTGTGCATGTAGGTGAGTGTTGTCTTTGAGTGACTTGATGGATCAGTGGGTGATTTGAGTATGGATATGCTTCTGAAGGCTGGCTTAGGGTGGGAAAGAGGGGAGTGAAGACAGTATTTGTGTATGGTAAAGAGTGCTAGGTGTTGTTTTCATGTTTTTTGGTGTGTGTGGATGTTCTGCCATGCAGTGTAGTGGGTGGTGTTGGTTTGTGGAGGCTGCGACAAGAATTGATGTGCCTTTGTAAACATTTGTTTTCCTACTATGTTCATTTTCAATGCTTATAAACTGACTTAGATATTCAAATACCCTTATTTAGTCTCTACCATGAGGGCTATACCCTGTTCCAAATGGGTACTCCAGAAATTGTGAGCCCTAACCTCTATAACTAAAGAAGGGGTACTGGGGTAGTGCAAATGGGCTGTAAATTTCCACACCTATTCCCTGGCTAACCCTTCCTAAACGGTAGAAATATTAGCTGGATTACTCTAGTGGTTTGTCAATTATAATGGTATATATAATAATGGTATTATAATAGTAGTTACACATGTGTCAGTGCAGAGCATGGGGCTCAACGTCTTGGCTAGATCATACCGTAGCTAGTGCTGATTTCCATGATATGATAACAAATATGGAAATTCAGTATACATATACAGATGAAGATCATATCCCATTGACCTTAACAGCTAGTTTGGAAAGAGCGCCAGAATTAACCCAGTCAAACAATAGTGTAAATCCAAAACTGCCATGGGGCGGGCTTGACGAGGAGGAGTGTGAGCAATTTTGCACTTTAACACACACTCTCCTTTCTGAGCTTGATCCTGGCAGTGAGGATGCCATTACCTGTGAAGACCCCAATTGTGTTAATGCTAGTCATCGAGAAGAAGTCAGCAAGCTGTACAATAATATTATATCTTGTCTTACTAAGGCTAGTGACATAGTATTTCACAAGCATAACAAAAATTACTCTTTTAACAAACCTGGGTGGAATGACCATGTTTCAGAACTATACCAGGCATCCCGAGATGCTCGTAGTGTATGGCTGGATCATAACAAACCGAGACAGGGACCCATTTTTGACATGTTCACCAGACTAAAGGCTAGATGCAAGTATGCAATCAGATATATAAAAAACAATGAAAATGTATTAAGAAGAGAAGCATTGGCCAAAAACTTTGCTAGCAAAGACACATTGGCCTTCTGGAAGGATATTAAAAAAATGCATAATAGCTGCACACCTCTACCCGTTAAGTGTAGATGGGATCTCTGGTACTAATAACATAGCCAATCTTTGGAAAACACATTACCAAACTTTGTTTAACTCTGTTGGGCACCAAGGAAATACCATTGCTGCTACAACAGAGTGTAACAAAGAAGAAAATATGACACAATTAAAGTTACAAGTGAAAAAATCAAGGCTGCAATAAGTAGGCTAGATGCTAACAAATCCTGTGGTTTTGATGGTATATATGCTGAACATTTGAAGTACTCCTCCACTCTCCTCTTGGAGAAACTCAGCAGTTGCTTTACCAGCTTTCTAATCCATGGTTTCCTACCAGAATCTATGATGTCCGTTACCTTGATACAAGTAATTAAAGACAAGGCTGGCAAAATTACATCAAAAGACAACTATAGACCTATTGCCCTTGCCAGTATTGTAAGTAAGATACTAGAGTTAATCATTTTAGACAGAATCTCAGTGTATATCTCAACTAATAGTAATCAATTTGGTTTTAAAAAGAATCATGGTACGGACCAGTGCATCTACACTCTGAAGGAGCTAGTGGATGGGTACATCAAAATGAACAGCTCTATTTTTGCATGCTTTCTTGATGCTAGTAAGGCATTTGACAGAGTCTGCCACAATATCCTGTTTGATAAATTAGCAACAAGGGGAGTGCCATCCTATATACTGAGAATCTTGAAGTACTGGTACGCCAATCAAACATTTAATGTAAGATGGGGTAACATTATTTCGGATTCCTTTACAGTAACCAATGGAGTGAGACAGGGTAGTATTCTCTCACCTTACTTATTCAATGTATATATGGATGAATTAAGTGATAAATTGAATAAAGAGCAGATTGGATGTTATGGTGGGAATAAAATCATCAACCATCTCATGTATGCTGATGATCTGGTCATTATTGCACCGTCTTCTGCGGGTCTGAGCAAACTTCTTGATATATGTGAATCTTTTGGTAGTAAACATTGTGTTAAATTCAACCCACTGAAAAGTGCTGTTCTTATATTTAGATCAAAATTACTGTATAAAAGTAAACTGCCAAATTTCTCACTCAATAATCAAATTATTCAAGAAGTAAACAAAATAAAATACCTGGGACACATTATCTCAAACGATTGCTCAGATGATGCAGATATCGACCGTCAGCGCAGACAGCTATATTTACGTGGTAACACCATCTTGAGAAAATTCCACATGTGTAATTGGGAAACTAAAGTCACTTTGTTCCGGACATATTGTTCCTCTATGTACACGGCCCATTTGTGGTGGAAGTATAAGAGAGCCACCATAAATGGTCTGTGTACATCCTATCATAATATACTCAAGATGTTCATTGGTCTCTCTAAATATGAAAGCACTAGTATGGTGTGCACACTGTTGGATGTGCAGTGCTGTCGGGCTGTCATCAGGAGACTGGTGTACAGCTTTTCGCAGCGACTGCAATCCTCCAGTAACACGCTGATTGTAGCTCTTTGGTCTAGTGATCATATCTATGAATCCCGTATTATATCTCACTGGCAGAAGCTGCTGCACACATAGTATGTACTGTAATGTAATATATAGGTCTAATTGAACTATGAGCAATGATCTGTGCAATAGGTGTTAACCAACATTGAGCAATAGCCTTAGTTAGCCTATCTGTGTTATATTGTGACAAAATGTGATATGTGCTCTATTCTGTAAATAGGCCTACTGTATTTTTTATTTTATTGTGTCTTTATTAATATATCTTTGTGTATAATTATTATCTGTGCTCTGACGAGAAGTGTATGTGATATGGACCATTAGGTCGTACTGTATTTATACTGTATCTATCTTATGTGTCTGGAATAAAGAATTATTATTATTATTATTATTATTATTATACTATACAACTATACAACATAGCCACCAGCACAAATCTTTGTCTAGCAAACCTCTGCAGGAAGGAGAACGTGGGATTCGTCGACACCTGGGACAATTTCTACTACGATGACTATTTGTTTTCAGACGATGAAGTTCATCTGAACCAGGTGGGAGCAGCACGTTTTGGGCGTCTTCTCAACGATGCGGTGACGGATTTTCGGAGAAGAAATCGACTCAGCACAGGACAACCAGGAAGGAGGACCGAAGAAAGCGAGGACGGCAACCTACAAAGGAATTAAATACTAATCCGTCAAGAACCGCGAATTTGGATAAAGCTCCACCAACACGACCCAAATTCAAAACCGCCAGGGATAACGACCGAGGACCGAGGACAGCCATGAATGTAAATGTAGATCCGACCAGAACCAAAAATTCGATGAAAGAACGTTCTGTGAGTTCTAAAACCGCAACTTTAAAGGTTTTCTATGCAAACGCTCGCAGCATACGCAATAAATTTTCAGATTTAGAGGAACTAGTGTTTACAGAAAATTATGATGTGATTGGCATAACAGAATCTTGGCTCAATACAGAAGATAGAGACTTTTTAGCAGAGTATTCACTTCCCGGTTATGTAATGTTTGAGAACAGCCGAATAAATAAAAATGGAGGTGGCGTTTTATTTTATATCAAAGAAAGTCTTAACCCGACCCTCGTGTCAAAACCTCAAATTGTGAACGTCGACACATCTTTTGTGCTAATAAAGAATAATAAAGGTACAAAAATAATACTTGCGTTAATATACAGACCTCCAGCTCAATCAGTGCAAACTGACCGAGAAATTTACGAACAAATTGCAGATGTAAGTAACTCACAAGATACCGTAATTTGTGGCGACTTTAATTTACCGATGACCAAGTGGGGCGATACTCTTACTTCACACTCCGGACATGACTTGTATACGAACTTGCAAGAGAGTTCGCTTTATCAATTTGTTCGAACGCCGACCCGTGGTAATAACGTTCTTGACATTGTACTTGCAACAAAAGAAGAATTGATAGAGAATTTGAATGTTGGTGATGAATTCAGTAACAGCGACCATCGTACGATAACTTTCACTTTAAACTTTACTAGTAACGAACCAAATAGTAGCATCGAAAAAGTCCCTAATTTCAAGAAAGCAAACTTCCATAACTTAGAGCTATGTTTAAAGAAACTGACTTGAGCTTTTTAATTAACTCCTTGCGACATATATGACGCATCGCGTCATATGAATAAGTCCACCAAAAACTCATATGACGCGATCGCGTCATATGGACTTATCTCTATACCTTTATAATAAGTTATATGACGCACTAGCGTCATATGGAGCTCAGTAAGTCCGATAAGTTACCTCACGATAAAACCGTTGCTGGCAACCTCATTCACCTCCGATAATTCTAACAACTGCAGTGTTGTTTTGAGTGTAGTGCGCGGCAGTGGCAATGATCCTGGGGCTCCCGCCTCCTCGGACTTATTGGAACATAATATGTCGCAGGGAGTTAACAATAACGACAAAAATACATCTTGGAAGTTATTCGAAACCACTTACCTAAAAGCAGTGCAAGACTGCATACCATCGAAAATACGGCATCCAGGCCATAATAATAAGCCCAAATGGTGGAATAAAGATATTTCAAACTGCCTGCTTGCTAAAAAATTTGCTAATGATAGATTAAAATCCTCACAAAATGACGAAGAACGGGTGAAATTTGTAGAGCTACGACGCAAAGCCAAAAAGTTAATTAAGCAGAGTAAAAAGACCTTAGAGTTACATATTGCGAATCAAAGTAAAACAAACCCGAAAGAATTCTATAGTTATATCAGAAAGAAAAAAGTACAGTAGGGTCCCGCATAAAACGAGTCTCGATTAAAACGACCGACCTAAAATATTAATATTTAATTTTCGATCAGAACGAATGTGATCACATAAAACGAGTCCGCCGCATAAGTGGGGCAAATACAAGGAGTTTTCATATAGAGCGCCGAAATATCGTACAAAACGTACAAAATATCGTACGCTTTCATATAAAACGCCGAAATATCGTACAAAACGTACGAAATATCGTTCGCTTTGTACGAAAATTTTCGCTTACAGTGAACATTGACGATATTGCGCCACCAAAATGCTGTGTTCACATAAAACGAATTCACATAAAACGCCCTCGTTTATCGACCATAAACTCGTTTTATGTGAGACCCTACTGTAGTTACTTCAACTGTTGGACCGTTAGTCGATGAAAATGGAGAATACACCAAAGATGAAGTACAAAGGAGTAATGCCCTCAATACCTTCTTTGCATCAGTTTTTACAACAGAAGACCTCAGTGATATCCCTACACCATCGCCGATTCAGATTGATAATTCATATGTTCTAAGCAATATCACCGTTACAGAGAGAGAAGTATTGAATTGTTTAGATAAACTCAAGGTAAATAAAACGCCTGGACCTGATACAATCTCGCCTAGAGTTCTAAAGGAAGCTAAGGATGAGCTCTCCAAACCACTGACATTACTATTCAATAAATCCTTGCAGTCTGGAACTATGCCTGATCAGTGGAAGCTAGCCAACGTAACACCGATATTCAAAAAAGGCAGCAAATCCCTACCCAGTAACTATCGTCCAATTAGCTTAACCTCAGTTGTTTGTAAAATGCTAGAAACGGTCATACGAGACAGACTCGTAAATCACTTGGAGGAAAATAACATACTTAAAGATACTCAACACGGCTTTCGTAAAAAACGTTTCTGTTTAACCCTCTGTTCCCGGAAGGGCTCTTGAACGCCCATAAAAAAGCATACACGAGCTGCCCGGAAGGGCTCTTAAACACCCATGAGGTCAAAGCCTGTGAGCTTGGTGTGCGAGGCGTCGGTCCGACGCATGTAAACAACAGCCGGCTGGACCGACGCTCCGCATCTCCGGCCACAAGAAGGAAAGCGTCGCTTGTTCGTGTGTGCCTGTATGTTGTTGTTAAGTATCGAAAAGTGGTGTAAAGTGTCTGTTTTGGCCATAAAGTTATCTCCAATGAAATCATCATCACAGCTCAACCAGTTGACTTAGAGAGCTCTACTTAATGCCATTCTACAGGTAAATAACACAGCTACGCTTGGGGATGCGCGTGAATGCGGGAAGCAGTCTGATTAACGAATATACGGTAGCCTAGCCTAGACGTTTTTCGGCCAAAACACCCGGGTTTCGAGGAATATATATAATACATAGCCGGGGCTGGAGGGTTAACAAACCTCTTAGACTTCTTCCACGATATCCTCCACCTCTACGATGAGAGTAAAGCTGTAGATATTATATACCTTGATTTTCAAAAGGCCTTTGACAAAGTTCCCCACAAACATTTACTTCTAAAACTAAAAGCGCATGGAATACAAGACGGTGTGTTGAAATGGATAGAAAATTGGCTCAGCAACAGAAAGCAAAGGGTAGTCATAAACGTTAAGGCATCTAAATGGACCAATGTAAGTAGCGGGGTACCCCAGGGATCGGTACTAGGACCAATTCTCTTTCTAATTTACATCAACGACATAGATGAGGGTCTCACATGTACAATCTCAAAATTTGCTGACGATACAAAAATTGCAAATAGCGTACTCTCAAAAGAACAAGTTGACGATATGCAACACAATCTAGATAAATTGTCATGTTGGGCCCAAATTTGGCAAATGAGTTTCAATGAGGATAAATGTAAAGTACAGTACTGTACTACATGTCGGATACCTAAATGAGAAAGCAAACTATTCGATGAATGGCACTCAGCTTAAGAATGTAAACAGAGAAACCGATCTGGGAGTAACAATATCGAGTAACCTAAAACCGAGTCAACAATGTTCAGAAGTTGTTAAGAAGGCAAACAAAATAATTGGCTTTATAGGCAGGTCATTTGAGCATAAATCCAAAGAAGTTATCCTAACCCTTTACAATTCCTTAGTCCGTCCTCTTCTGGAATACTGCGTTCAATCCTGGTGCCCTTATTACCAAAAAGATATAAACAAGCTAGAACGAGTTCAACGTAGAGTTACCAAAATGATACCTAGCCTAAAGAACAAACCATACGAAGAGCATCTTAGAGAATTAAATCTATTTCCTTTAACCCAGCGCAGATTAAGAGGTGACTTAATTCAAGTGTTCAAAATCATCAAAGGCATCGACAATATGAACTGTAGTAAGTACTTCACTATCGACCAATCTAATTACACGCGGGGAAACGGTTGCAAAATTATTGGTAAATCTTTTAACTCGCACGAATCTAAGAATTTCTTCTTCAATCGAGTTGTCAACTTGTGGAATGGGCTTCCCCGAAACGTTATAGACTGCATCACCGTTGATTCATTTAAACTCCGCCTAGACAAATATCTCTCATCAAACCCGCGACTGACTGCGTTTGTAAATGAATAACTTTATTTTATCCCCCCCTCAGTTACTAACCCATCTGTCCTCTACTAACTTCCTAATCCTGCCACGGACATTAGTTCCAGGGCAGTAATTCCCTTTCCAATGTTCCCTTACCCACTCTAAACCACTGTTTGGACACTTGATCCTCAGTGTTTTGGAGGACAAGCAACCTAGAAGGTTCACTAGACCTGTTGTTGCTTGATTTCCTTTGTACTGTTGAATGTTTGTGTTATGGAAATTGATTCCCAAAAGGTAAAGAGAAACTACAGTAATAAAATTAGAACAAGAATAAGTGGAAGATTGGTTGAAAAAATTTCATACCAGTTTATTTATCCTCGATATTTGCACCAACTATTGAATCCGTTCATGAAGCAAGTAAACATTCTAAGACGGAAAATTATTGTCAACACCATGGTCATTTCGAATTGTATGGAAAGTATGGCAGATTTGAGGTAGATGATGTTATATGCAAAGATTTGCGAGCGCATGGACTTGATTTTGGTGGACTCTACTTTCTCGCTCTCTGTACGTGTCTGTACCTCGATCCTCCTTCCCTCTCTCCCCCTTCCCCCTTCCATCCCTCCTTCCCTCTCCCTATCTCTCTCTCTCTCTCTCTTAATGTAAAGTGGGTACAGTGTAAAGATGGTCAACTTGCTACAGTCAATACTGTTGTGATCCACTTAGCTGTCAATAATGATAATACAGTACATCTAATTGGTTGACTTTATTTGGTGTCAAAGTATTATTTACAATATCCCTGGCTTGACTAAAACGTTGGGGGAACACCAGCCGGTCTGCCACATATAGCTATGGTCTGCCAAGGGGAGACTCATCCTTCCTCTTCAGAAGACAGGTGACGACTGACGTGAACGGCGAGCCGCGAGTGTCACCCCGTGTAGAAGACAACAGTGTTGTCAATGTAGCTACCTTCCTGCTAAATCTAGAAGTATTTACTTGATCAAGGGAATGGAGGCATTGAAAATAGGCTCCAGTCTTGAATTTCCATCCTGACTTGATAATCTAGAAGGGTTGATAGCTTTGAAAGCCTTTCTTAACAAATATTAATGATAAATAAATGTTTACTTTGATCTAGCGGCAAAGTTTATACCTAACGATAATTCTCATACTGTACCTGTATTCTAAAACTTCGAGCCTTTTCTGGTCAACATTGTGTTATTATTCTAGCAATTTTAGGCATCCATTAACTATTGTGTAGCCTTCTCTAGCAATGTATGTAAACTGATTGAGCAGTATTTAGGCATCCATTAACTATTGTGTAGCCTTCTAGCAATGTTTGTAAACTGATTGAGCAGTATTTAGGCATCCATTAACTATTGTGTAGCCTTCTAGCAATGTTTGTAAACTGATTGAGCAGTATTTAGGCATCCATTAACTATTGTGTAGCCTTCTAGCAATGTTTGTAAACTGATTGAGCAGTATTTTTTCTTTGGTTTGGTAACGCTGCTAGACACCGCTACATGATACAGGCGGACCAGCCGTATGATAACGGTTCGGGAAGTGGGCGAGGCTTATAGATATTTCCCGATTGAATAGACTTTAGTATATAATAAAAATACGTCACCAGCACAGAAGGGGTTAATAAGGGCACATTTTCGGGTGGGGAGATTGGCGCATGATTTAAAGGCCCAGATCGGAAGAGTTAAACTACCAAACAACTTCTTCAGTATGGTACAATGAATGGTACCTTAATTATTCTGACTGATTTTTATTAAGGAGGGTCACCGTTTTTTTGTTATCTCTCTTTTTCTCCTTTTCTCTCTCTACCTGGCTTGTATCCATTCAGCCAACTGTTTTAAGACGTTTATCCCCATCCAGGTGTCGATGGAAAATCCGGCTTTGCCGGAGAAATTTTTCTATCGAAAGGCATAATACAGGAGTGCATGTATTATGCCTTTGTACAAGGGGAAGGGAGACTGGCAAGTTATAGAAGTACTGTATTAGTTTATTATCAGTTATTGGAATGCTGTACGGTAGGGTGTTGATAGAGACGGTAATAAAGGGTACAGAAGGTGCAATAGGAGAAGAGCAGTGCGGTTTTAGGAGGGGAAGAGGGTGTGTGGACCAGATTTTTGCAGTAAGACAGCTGTGCGAGAAGTATTTAGAGAAAAGTATGTTTTTTTAGCTTTTATGGATTTGGAAAAAGCATATGATTGTGTGGATACAGAAGCAATGTGGTAGGTGCTAAGGATTTACAAAATTGGAGGAAATTTCTTAGGAGCAGTCAAGAGTTTATATGTAGAGAGTAAAGTGTGTGTTAGAGCAAGGAATGAGTTGAGTGAATGGTTTGAGGTAAATGTAGGTCTGCGACAGGGATGTGTATTGTCACCGCAGTTGTTTAATATATATGGATGGCGTGGTGAGGGAGGTAAAAAACAGATCTAGGAGTAGAGGAATGGGTTTAGTAAGACAATAATGGTGGTGATTGGGAGTTGAATCAGCTGCTGTTTGCCGATGACACAGCAATGGTGGCGGATTCTGAGAAGCTGCAGCGAGTAGTAAACAAGTTTCATGTGGTATGTGAGAGGAGGAAGCAGAGGGTGAATGTAAATAAAAGTAAACTGATGGTGTGTAATAGAGATGCTCGTAGGATGAATCTAAATGTACGACTGAATGGGGAAATGCTGGAACAAGTGGAGTGTTTTAAATATCTAGGAGGAGTGATAAGCAGGGATGCAAGTGTGGGAATCGAGATAAAACAGAGAGTGAGTGAGGGAGGGAATGTTTTCAGAGCAATTGCTTCAAACTCCGTGTGTCCAGGCATTTTGGCTCGAACGTCCCTTGATTTTGGCCCTGTCACTCTTTCAACTATGGGGGAGGCACTCGCTATAGGCAGTTATGCCTTTTGCCTCCCTCAATCACATAGGAAAAAAAAAAAAAAAAAAAAAAAAAAATGGGAAGTATGTGGAAGATGAGAAATCTTGGAATGAAAACTAAAAGTGCAATGTATCAAGAGATAGTTGTACCAACAGTGATGTATGGGCCTGAGACATGGGGTTTGAATGTGCAAGAGAAAAGAAGGTTGGATGTGATGGAGATGAGCTGCTTGAGAACAATGTGTGGAGTGACACATAGAGACAGATTAAGGAATGAAGAGGTACGCAGGACAGTGGGACAACAGGAGCCCTTATTGGCCAGAGTGGAAAGAAGGGTGCTATGCTGGTATGGACATGTTGAAAGAATGGAAGTTGAAAGGCTTACAAAGAGAATATACTAATGCCTCGGAGGAGGAGAGATGGTGTGAAAAAAGCGTTGGAAGTTAGAGAGATGACTGAAGAACAGGCAAGCAAAGAGGTGATGAATAGGAACGAGTGGAGAATACTTGTGAATAGATGAGTGATAAAGCGGTCGTAGGGAGCGGGGGTCGGGGGCCAGTTGGATTGATAATAGTCCGGCAGGCGCCCGGCACGGGGAGCTGGTTTATATATAAAGGGCTTTGCCTGGAAGTAGGTGGGCGGGCATTATGGTTTAGTTCCGCTGCGTGTCTGCTTGCTGTGACCGGATCCTATCCAGGATATCTGGGTCCTGGGAATCTTTTGCTGGGGACCCCTCATGGTCCTTGGTCTCTGGGTCTTCTGGGTGACATTGTTGTGTGTGAATTTTACATATACAGTACAGTACAGTAGAGTCACGCATCTCACGCATTTCGATCCCACGATTACGCATCCCACGGTACTATCCAATGGCTACCTGAATTCTCATCCCACGAAAAACCACACGATTCCCACGGCTTTGGCGGCGACGGTGGGGTGACGGAGAACGAGAGTGGGGCCACGGAGGGTGGTATCTAACATCCGCCTCCCGTCTATCACCACATCCATCACAATAATCACCTCATCAACTTTTCTAAGTTTTTTGTTTGTGTTTTACTTACCTTTCTTTTCATAGCAGCTTGAAAGCCTGTAAGCTTGTTTTGAAAGGCGTCTGTCCGACGCATGTAAACAACAGCTGGTAAGGCGTCGCTTGTTCGTGTGTGGCTGTGTTATTGTTAAGTAGTGAAAAGTAGTGAAAAGTAGTGAAAAGTAGTGAAAATTGGCTGACATCGCCACAAGGTTCTCTCCACGGAAATCGTCATCACAACTGAACCAGTTGACTTAGAGAGCTCTACTCAACGCCATTCTACAGGAACGAAACACATCTATGCTTGGGGATGCGTGGGAATGCGGAAGCAGGTCAAAATAACAAAGATACGGTAGCCTAGGCGAGACGTTTTTTCGGCCAAATCCCCCAGGTTTTGGGGATATACCGGTATTATAGAATGCGTAGCCGAGGCTGGAGGGTTAAAGCAACTTACTTTTGATTATTGGCATGTAAAGTGATGGTCAATAGTCGCCCGACGATAGCCTCCAGTACTTTTGTAATTTTCCCCATTACTTTAATACTCTGCATCCCACGAATTCCGGTCCCACGGTAATATTTCGGTACCAATAAATCGTGGGATGCGAGATTCTACTGTATTTACAAACAAATAGTTGTTACAAACATTTTATGAATGGAGGATGCCTTTAGGCACATGGACCTTTTTGTTTTATCTGTGTTTTTCCTTCCTCCGTTCATTGTCTCAAAAAAAATTTTTTTTTTTTTTTTAATTTTTGTTGTTGTTTCCATTCGGGCTCTGTCTCGTGTTGGCCACCACCAGCTATGGGGTATGCGCCTGAGTATATACATACTGTACATACTTTAAAAAGAGTTCTCTTTTGAACTATCAAAATCTAAGGTTTCAAAGAGTTCTCGGTAAGATCCTGTGTAGCGGGGAGAACTGTTTTTCAGATGCCTATTTACTAACAAACATTGAACAATATCTTTAACATTACCAAACCAAAACCTAACCTAACCTAGTCTAGTATATTGGTGGACTATTTATGAATGTAAAATGTAAAAATATATTGTAACATTACCAAATTATTGAGATATAAGTACAGGTCTGCCCGCTACACAGGATTATACAGAGTTCTCTTCTGAACTATCAAAATCTTCTAAAGGTTAGTCGCAATAAAATAACAATTAAGCTATCATACTGAGTAACTGTGCTGGTTTACTGAAAAAATACTTATATTTGGCTATTGTATTGAAGGAGTAAAGATAAAGGTTCAGTGAAAAAAAAAGAAAAAAGTCAAACCTGTAATCTGAGTTTTCCTGGGTTTGATGAGCTGTGACATCATGGAGAGAATATCCTGGCCCTCTTGAGGCTGAGCATTGGCAACATCCAGGTCGTGTAGGGTCACATCTTGTATCACCTCCTTCTTTTGTGTAAGTCACCCTTCGGCAGTGGTACATACTCCTCCGCCTGGTGATATTCAAAGCTATGAATAGTCAGATCTCGGTATATGCACATTAAAATGTAAAACTTGCAAACTAAAAAAACTAAAAAAAAATTGGACAAAGGCAATATAAAGGCAAAATAACTAATCAAAATCGCTATGTGGAAACAACGCTTAATTAAAATGTAAAACTTGCAAACTAAACAAACCAAAATTGGGACAAGGACAATATAAAGTCAAATTAAATTATCAAAATCGCTATGTGGAAACAACGCTTACTAAAATGAAAATTATTAAATAAAAGAACACAATCCACCACATAGGGTGTACATTACTACATGAGCAAGTTAATCTGGTTCCCAAGCAAACTAATCGCACATATAACAACGCACTATCGTCACGTTAAAGGAATTAGTCAAGTTTGGGAAGTCCGGGACGTTCTGGTAAATTTTGCTAAACTCTGCATGAATAAAGAAACTACAGTACATGCTAAATGTCAAAATAATATTTAAAATCAAATTTGCAACATGACAAGACATTAACAATAGTACAAATTACAAATATTGATAAGATAACTATACTATTACAAAATAATATATAAAATACAGTACAGCACTCACTAACGATAGTGCTATCGGGTAGGTACCTGTAAGCATAGCATGCCTCAAGTGACCCCAATCAATAACTACCCTACAAATAACCTACATTTATCGCACAAATAAACTAAGGAAATCGCAAAAGCAAGCAATTGATACTATCGACAATGAATACATATGAGGCGCTCATTCGCGGAACGTGTTGACCGCCCAAAAAAAAACCGGAGTAAATCGCGTCTGAAGTTTGCCGACTTATAAAAAGCTGTAACTATCAGACCCGATTAAGGAGAGAGGTGACAGTGTTATCAAAATGTTCGGAAAATAGTATCTAGCCATGTACCACAAAAAAAAAAATAATAAATTGCTTGTAATTAATAGTAACGTGAGTGTGATTGAAATAATCCCATGATTTTATAACCCCATATCAATTCAATACTGTAGAAACGTTGAGAAAAAGCAAATGTATAACAATAAAACATAAATAATATTATCAGTGAATAATAATAAGACATGGAAGAGTAGGGTAAGATAATAGAAACATAATTTTATAAAATTAATAAGCGATAATAAAGATTGAGAGACTCAGACCAAGAGTGAGAGCAGTGGAAATGAATTACTTAAGGAGTGCGTGCGGAGTTACATGGAGGGATAGACAGACTAATGAGGAAGTAAGAAGGAGGTGTGGTGTGGAGGTAGATGTGCTGGAAAGTGTGAAAAGGAACAACTTGAGATGGTTCGGCCATATGGAACGTATGGAAAGCGAGAGAATGACTAAGAGGGTGTATGAGAGCGAGGTGGAGGGACAGAGGGGGAGAGGTAGACCGAATATGAGGTGGAAGGATGGAGTGAGGAAGTACATGAACGAAGGTGGTGCTGGTTGGGGGGAGGGGCGTCGACTGACTGGGGACAGAGGTGCATGGGGGCGGTTCGTTCGTGGCCACCCCTTCGGGGATCACGGCGTCAGGCAATAGATAGATAGATAGATAGAAAGATTAGAAAATGGAGGAAGACATGGTGAATAATAATGAATAAGTAAAACACAAGAATAGAGTAATAATTTTGCTACTTTAATGTTATTGATTTATTATTATAGAAAGTAAGCTAGTATTACTGTTAATTAATTAATTTGGGATGTTTTATTCAGCTTGGGAAGGACATGATTTTACAAAATGTTAATCTAAGGAAGGAATTTGATGGCTAGTTACTATAATGTTCTTGTGTAAAGATTGCTATTGTTTAACAATTTTACCTTACTAAAATGCATTATTACTCTATTCTATTGTTACATTTTTATATTCATACTCACCGAGTAGTCAGGCAGTGTCACTATCACTGTCACTATCATCTGCATACTCTTGCAGGTTGTCATCAATATCAGAGGAGTCAGAGTTGTTGTCCAAGGCTGGTCTAGCTGCTCTACTGAGGTCCCTCTGCATACAAAAAAGTTCCTGGTAATACTCCGAGTGGATTGGCGGAATGTAGGATAGCAGGTCGTGGACGGGTTGGAGTTTGTCAGCTTGAAGTTTGATGGCAGCTGGGTACTTGGGGGTGAGTGGCACTCGTGACAGATTAAAGGCCGATGGAGCATACTTGGCTTTACCTGGCATAAGCCTGAGACAATGCAGAGGCCCCTCGTAGCCTCGAGACAGCTGATACCCATCCCTATATTGCAGAGTAAAGCAGAATCGGCGACATTCAGAGAATAGGAGTGGCTTGGCGGGTGTACGGTGAGTTATGACACTTTGCAACAGGTCTAAGTTTAGAAAGTCCTCTCTCACCATGGGAATGACCTTGTTACCTGCGTGGACCGCACGCTCAATCACCTTGATATAGTGTTCAAAATCATAGATGTTCCCCTCAACCCTGAAGCGCTTTTCTATGTTCCCAAAAGCCCTGTCACACGCCATGTAACTATGTCCTGGGATGAGGAAATAATGGACCACTTCCTGAAGACGGCGACTGTGCAGTTCGTAAAGATGGCAGAGCATGATATTAATGTTCTTATTCTGTCCACCACAATTGTCACTGAATAGTATAAGCTTGCCAAAATCACCATGAAGCAGTACTTCATTCTCGATCCACTTTTTGATGCACGAACCCACCTCGACCGAGCCACGCCCACCTGTCACCTCATCCCACACGAAGAACTGGTTTTCACCGGTCTTGAGGTTGGAAATGCATAAATTGTACAGCCAGACTTTCTTCTTATAGTAGGCAGCATTAGTGGTGAGACGAGGTATTGGCTGTGTCTGTTGGAGGTCCAAGGCTATGACACGAGTATCATCGTCCCTGGCCTGCCCCAGAGTCTTCATAAGTGTTTGTGCCTGCCGTGCCACCGCCAGGTGTTCATCAAGTTCACCCTGCAAGATTGCCTTCTCTGCGTCATTACTGGCATGTTTCAAAGTGGTCTTAGCTAGGTCACAGGTCGAGCAAGTATCAGTATTTGGTGGTGAGAAGGAGAGTTCTTTACTTTTGAAAACTTTCCGGTAATAACTTTCCTTGACTACGCTGTTGTTAGGATAATTCTCAGCCATCCAGGTAGAATACAGGTGGTACATCCGGCTTAAACTCAACGATGTCTCTAGGTACCGCAAATTGGGCGATTTGGCTCTGCTATAATGGCTGGTAACGCTGGGGAATGATGCAATGTGTTTGTGCACACGCTTTGCATCAGGACCTGCAATGGTGACACGGTTCTTGTGTTGCCCGCGGCCGTCTCTCTTCGGTGTACCAGTGTCACTCACGTGGGTCAGGGCATTCTCTAATCTTGTCCTACCTATGGCTAAAATGTTGATGAAGGCTGTCTTGCAAACATTATAAGTTGTAGACTGGTAGGAGAGAGTAAATTTGCGGGTGCATGACCGATGGGGACCAGGGTTGTTGATGTCGGCAGGCTTTCTTCGTCGTTTCACTGGCACTGACAGAACGTGTTTCTGAATGAAGGTATTCTGGACTAACCAATCTCCAGTTTGCCAGAAGTTATTGTGGATTGCTTGGCGGATAGGTTCAGCAATTTTATCGTAGCATCCATCATTGCAAGGCGGTCCAATAACTCTAGCATTCACTGTATTTCCTGTTTGGCGGCTGACATATTCCTTCCCAGAATTTCTCTTGTTCCTGGCAATTATTTCAGACCAATTGTCCGGGTTACACCTCTTTTTTATAGGTGGGGGTGGGCTCCCACTATCACTCCCACTCTCACTATCACTCATTGTTCAGGGAAGCACTGCAACACGGTCAAAACGGCACAAAAACAACACCAGGTGCGAGTTAAATGATCCGTACGGCATGAGAGCTGAGCTAGACTGTATTGTGGCGGGAGAACAGAGAGCAACGCGCGCCGTGAGTGGCTGAGCTGGCGCCCACGCGGTACCATAGCCGGGCTGTCATTGGCTGGCTGAACACACGCTGCCTGGGTGGCGCGTATCACCCTATGCGATGCAGAAACTAGGGCTAGGCAAACGCCCTGTCAACACGGACGAAAGTGCGTCGTACTTTATGCGATTTTCAACCATGTTGACATTCTCAAATATAGCTCCCTACCACGGCTCCAGATATGAGAAGGATGTGGCAATATAATGCGATAATATAACGGGTTTTGCCAGAGGTGGCGGTTATCACGTTCCGCGAATGAGCGCCTCAATTTTAACCCTCCCGAAAATCCCCAGGCCCAGTGGTGGTGCCTGCCTCCTCTTTTCCACCTCTCACCTGTTCGCACAAGATCAGGCCGTCTTTCAAAAAACCCACTCATTTTTCCCCAACTTCTACACCATCTTCAAGCTCTCCACCTTCTCCTCTACTTGATCATACTTTAAAATCATCTCCTGCACTCCTACGAGCACCAGCACTCAGAATAGCGGGTGCAACTGGCACAACTCGCCATTCCCCAACAATCATACCTGGCTCAACTACTGTACCTGTCTCCAATTCCGGCAACAACCCTGGACTTCCCTATATCAAGAAGCTAAAATGGGGAGAGAAAACCAACTCACTGTTCACCATCAGGTTTCGGGACGAGCTCGAAACTAGCCTGGAGTATTCAAACATCACCTCTTACCTCACCGTATACGCCAACACCTCTCGACTTGCAGACGCCCGCTCCCAAGCTTGATGGGCGTATCTGGAAGGGCGCCACACGTTTACCACGTTTACCCACCAGGGGGGGACGTCTGGTGCTTCGTAATCCAGCCTCGAGGTCGTGGCTACTACCCCGGAGATGAGACTGCGATGGGGGATAAAAGCAAAATAGGAGATGAAAGCACCAGCATCAAAACAACTCCTGTCACCACCCCACCAAGGAAAATGGACATAAGAGCCTCCTCACCACATCAGGCTCAGGTCGCCACCATCACCTCGCCACTTTTCCCGACCTCAGGAAAGGACATAACCGTGAGATTAACAACCAACACCACCAGGGAAACCAGAGAAGTCCACTACCAATGTCAGGGAAGAAAAATCTTCCATAAAACTCAAATCACCACGCGCCCATCTTGCTCGGAGACGCACCACTGCCATGGCGCAAATTCTGAGAAGGGCTACCACCATCAACATAGACCTTTCTCTAAGCACAACCGCCCTTCTAGACCCGAGATGCGCAGCCAGGAAGAACGATGGAACTGGTAAGACCTCTCCAGCCAAATCCATAAGCAGTACAGTTGAAAAGATACTCTAGATCGCACCGGCAGACTAGGTACCGGTATCTGGAAGACTTGGGATAATAACCGAGAAATTACCTTGAGGGAGTAAGACACTGGTGGAGCTACTTGACGCATTTCTCGAAGGTACCTTGGATTTGCTCGTACTCTTGTTGGACTACACCGGTGACCACCCAACATCTTTACATTGCCTTGGTACAGGATTTAGTATAATTATGCAGTACTGACAAATGTTCTAGTTCTAGTAAACCTACAATTGCTACAAACATAGTAAGGCTGGTTGGAAGAGCGTAAGACACTGGTGAAACGGCTTCCTTCTCAGTCAGGACTTGTAGTGGAGGGTGTAAGACACTGGTGCAACAACTCCCTACTTAGGCTAGTCCTTACGATATGAGAGCGTAAGACACTGGTGTAACGGCTCGTTTTCGTAACTATCCAAATAATTCCATCATATAAGTTCCTCTAGAGACTCGCATAGAAGTCTAGGTCTGGATTGTAAGAGAGAGCGTAAGACACTGGTGAAACGGCTCCTTACTTTAATCCCATCATACGAGAGCGCAAGACACTGGTGTAACGGCTCGTTTTCATGTAAGACCCTCACCTCTACAGTCTTCAGAAGATCTACAAGGAAGTCTTCCCCTACCTTCTGTCACCGTTAGAAGACTAGGTCTGGATTGTAAGAAAAAGCGCAACACACTGGTGAAATGGCTCCTTAATTTAATCCCATGATATGAGAGCGACACTGGTGTAACGGCTCGTTTTCATGTAAGTCCCTCACCTCTACAGTCTTCAGAAGATCTACAAGGAAGTCTACCCCTACCTTCTGTCACTTTCACACGACAGGACCACCCTCACGGACCAGGACGTCGTAGGGAATACCAGGCAGCAACGTCTTCAGAGATCGTCGGAACCTGCCTATATCTTCCCCTTGAGACGCCTAGAGGATCCTCGATCGTGCTGCTATTTAGAACCTATCGCTGTCTTATGTAACATTGCACCTCTACCCATATGATTTTGTGTGAATAAGAATAACCTATGTTTGTACTCTGCGTTATATTATCCTCTATTACCTTCGTGCTTGTGCTCTTGTGTGTTCTTATCTTCTCCAGTCGAGTAAGCACCTACCTATAAAGTCAATACAACCCCAGTAAAAACCTGGTATAAAACTTTCATTAATTTCATGAGGGGGTTATTGGTGTTAAGAACGATGTTAATAAAAATATTACCTGTGTGTCTGATGCTGTTTGTTCCATGAGCGGCTCCAGTTCCACCAGATCTAGTTCTAGTTTCTTATTTTGGTTCACAACGGCCATCTTCCTCCATCCACGCACAAAACTCCACTCGGCTTCTCTCAGTCTGCGGAGAAATTACATCCCTTAACCCTTTGAGTACGGACGAGGTTAATAAGTGTTGTCAGATATTTCACAAAGTTTCGGACACTGACTAATACTTTGAGGGATAAGCACTTTCCCCAGTAACTATAAAGATACCAATAACACTTAATACCCCCGATTGTACCTGCGATGTGTGTTTTATATTATTCTAGCACTATTTAGATGATATTATGCAACTTAGGTAGGATCTGTGGTAGTAGAAAGGGTTGGTTGAGATAGTTTGAAGTCATATTATTGTTAGAGATCCTTCCTAAGCTGAATAAAATCATCTAATAGTTGCCAGAATATGATGAAAAGGACGTCCCTGGTACTGCACGGGTTAAGAGGGTAGTACTGTAGTATATTAGAACATATTTATAATTTTCACACTCTCATTAGTATCAAAACTCACTTGTTTTGGTATAAATACACAAAAGCTCAATTTTGAATGATCATGAATTACTGTACTTTGGTCTATGTTTGGGCTATCTTAAGACTAGGCCTACACTTAGACCGATAGATTTTTTTTACACTTGCCAATGAAATATGATGACTTGCTTTCAGATATACTGTATACAGTAGGCCTACTTAAAGCCCGAATCGGATTGACTTTTCACTTCCTCAAACCAGTTCTTCACTTCTTCAAACCAGTGTAAAAGCAGGATTGAGTTGGTTTGACATTTGACACCCTTAACACTTTCTCTGCGGGCATATTTCCGCCATATTAGGGCTCGTTCAGGCATTCCTGAATGATTAAGCAAGTGTCTGGATGAAATTAAATATATTCAGCCAAAAGCTAGAAGAACGTTGCTTAAAAGTGACACCAGAATGAGTTTCATGGCTAACAGGATTAACCCGCATCGCTACCAAAGACATCGGCAAATATTCGCTAATTATGAGCAGTGGCGCACTACATTTGCCTTTGGCAGCACTGGAAAGGTCTCTCGAGACATGGAGGAGAGGTTCAGTGCGCTGGCTGCCATGCTGGAAAGCGGACGGGGGCCTTGCTGCGCTACGAAATCGAAGCCATTATATATCCATCTATCTATCTATCTATTGCCTGACGCCGTGATCCCCAAAGGGGTGGCCACGAACGAACCGCCCCCATGCACCTCTGTCCCCAGACAGTCGACGCCCCTCCCCCTAACCAGCACCGCCTTCGTTCATGTACTTCCTCACTCCATCCTTCCACCTCTCATTCGGTCTACCTCTCCCTCTCTGTCCCTCCACCTCGCTCTCGTACACCCTCTTAGTCATTCTCTCGCTTTCCATACGTTCCATATGGCCAAACCATCTCAAGTTGTTCCTTTTCACACTTTCCAGCACATCTACCTCCACACCACACCTCCTTCTTACTTCCTCATTAGTCTGTCTATCCCTCCATGTAACTCTGTACGCACTTCTTAAGTAATTCATTTCCACTGCTCTCACTCTTGGTCTGAACCTCTCAACCAACGTCCATGCTTCGCTTCCGTAAGTCAGTGTCGGGATTACCACACTGTCATGCAAGGACTTCTTCACTTCCATACTGACCACCCTATTTCTTGTTACTGCTTTCAGCATTCCTACAACCCTCTTCCCCTGTTGTACCCTCTCCCGCACTTCTTCATCCATAGTCCCATCTTTACTCAACACACTGCCCAGATACTTAAAAGAGTTGACGATCTCCATAGCCTGACCGTTCAGCTTCACCTCACACTGTGACTTCACCCCTTTCGAAGACCATAACCTTGCTCTTCCCCGCATTTACCTTCAAATTCCGTTTTTCGCACACTGTTCCAAACTTATTTACCAGACCCTGCAACTCCCATTCATTATCACTCATCAGAGCTGTATCATCCACAAACAGCAGTATAGGTAGCTTCCACTCAATTCCCTCCCTTTTCAGCGATACACCAACATCCACTGCTCTTGATAGTATTTCTTTCATGACTCCATCCATATACAGTGGGATCACCTATCTCGATGGGTATTGGGACCGAAAAAAGCAATCGAGATTCGAAATATCGAGATGGGAAGTTGACTCCTTATGGGGAAAAATAAAATAGGGACCAGCGAGTCGGCAAGTAACCAACATAAAATCTGACAATCACCACTTTTGACCCAGTAACTTGTACTTACGATCGCCAACCAGCTGTATTAACCCCAACCCCGAAAGGGCGGGTGCCCAACCCCGAAAGGAGTTGAAATAGGGGAGCTATCCCCCCGCCAAAGGCGGCTTTCTAGGGCCTTTCCTAGCTGATGCTGAGAGGATTGGGTTCTAGTCATGCGATGATGGGCTGGTCTATCCGAATGAAAACTGAGCGATCTCTGCCATACCCATAGCTTACTCTGACTGTTCCTTTTACTTATATATCTTGTAGATCTCAAGTGGCGGCGTCTTTTCCGTGGATTGACCTCCCTACTGCCAACCTAGAAGTTGGCAGATTCGGAGCCAAAGCGTCACATTTTTCCCTTACCCCTCAACTTTCCCTTCATAATTGCTGAGGGGCACAGGGCCTTGGGTGGGGCTTTGGTTTCCCGGGCGTTTCCGCACCCTCCTTAGCTCCCTGCCTTGGAGTGGCTTCGGTCACCCGGGCTTTGTTAGTGGTAAGCAGGGAGGATTTTGTGGGGGCGCTCGTTTATGGCCTTGGCCTTGCTCGAGACCTTGGGGCTGTTCGGCCAGACAGCCTGGGGAACAACAACAACAACAACAACCCTTTTGCTCAATCTGGATCAATATGTGTATCTTATGGCTCCCTAACCCTTCAGCTACATCTACAATATTCCATGTAATTGATCAATTAAACAAAGTATCTTCACTTGAACAAAAACAAAAGTCGACTGGTGATCAACATGTGTTGTATCGTGAGTCTACAAGTTGCTAAAATGGCCGCAAATCTACCGACTTCAATACATTTTCCATGGTATAAAGTTTAATCAAGTTTTCTTTTGTCTTTACTATTATTATATATTAGATTTTCCTCATACAAATATTAATGTATATTAAAACATGGTAAAGTAATTTATATTACTACGTAAATGAAAGCGGCAGAGATGAGTCAGGTTAGACTACCGCTCGAAAACGTTCGATACTAGCGGTACATTAGTATACAGGTGAACAAAACACAACACAACCCACAACGAGGGGCGACGCGCTCCTCGGTGCTGCTAGGAGAGTGGCGAACACAACCTAAGGTACCGAAGGTACAATGATTGTGAGGTTCACAAATCGATTTGGTCAAGATTACTCTGTTTATATTAGTATATAAGCATCTAGCATCGATATTTAGCTATCGAGATAAACGTTTTATCATCGAAATTTGTGATTGGGGAGAGCTTGAAGGTGGCATCGAGATGCGAAATATCGAGATGAGATTGATCGAGATATGTGAGCCTACTGTATACAGTAAACAACCACGGGGACATCACACACCCGTTTCAAACCAACATTCAGGTCAAAGAACTCGCTCTGCTCACTCTCCACACGTACTGCCGTCTTTGCACCCTCATACATGCTCTTCACTGCTTTCAGCAACTTGCCATCTACTCCGTATATTCTAAGTACTTTCCACAAACCTTCTCTATCCACTCTGTCATAGGCCTTCTCCAAGTCCATAAAGGCAACATACACCTTTTGTTTCTTCTCCAGATATTTCTCCACAACACAATTCAGGGTAAAAATCTGATCTACACATCCTCTTCCCTTCCTAAAACCTCCCTGCTCGTCGCCTATCCATTTCTCCGTTCTCACTCTCACTCTCTCAATCACTACCCTACTGTATACTGTATACCTATACTGTATATATCCATGCACTGCTTTATTACTGAACAAAAATACTACATTACAGTACTTACTCAAATCTCAAGTATCTTCAATGATGTATATATCTTGCATGCTGTAGTGTATATGAGTTGGTGACAATGTGCATGGCATTAGTCATCTAAGTGAGTTGGGAACACTGTGAGAGGATAGCGGGAGACGGCTGTAAACAAAGACTGTAAAAGCGGGCTGAGGAATAAACCACCAAAGTATAGCGGAATTTGTGTCAACCCTTTAATTATATGCTGTACATTACATTTGGCGACGAGGATGAAGTTCGCTAGCATGTGCTGAGATGACCAGAAGCCGAAAATAGTGAAGACAGGCAAGATGAGCAGCTCGGTAATACTGGATTTTGGTGGCCTCAGGGAGTTTGATGTCCAAGGTGATCCCCATTCCCTAGCACAAAGATGGAAGCTGTGGAAGAGATCTTTCAATCTATTCGTTGTTGGGAAGGGTGTGAAAGAGGAGCAACAGAAGACTGCATTACTTCTTCATACCGCTGGATCGGCAGTGCAAGAAATCTTTTATGCCTTGGTGGGTGAGGATGATGCGAAGGGCTACAGTGAAACAGTGAAAATTCTAGACGAGTATTTTACACCTAAGACTAATATACCTTTTGAGAGACATGTGTTTAGACAGATAAGCCAGTCAAGTACGGAGACAGTAGATCAGTATGTGTGTAGGCTAAGACAGCGTAGTGCAACTTGTGATTTTGGAGATAAGGTAGAAGAATACATGAGGGACCAGTTGATTGATAAATGTTATTCTCCAAAACTGAGAAGGAAATTTTTAGAATTGGATGGCTCTGTAACACTGCAGAGGTTGCTCTAAGTGGCGAGGGCTCAAGAAGCAGTTGACAGGCAAATGGAGGTAATGGGAGTAGACAAGCCTAGCCCTAGCCCTACTACAAGCCAGGTCAACGAGGTGGATTCCGAAGTGAACGCTATGAGGGGGGAGACTCGACGTGGAAGGAACCCAGCCTACCCAGGATCATGTACAAGCAGCCGTGCAGGGAGGAACGACGACACCCACTACCAGGTCAAGAAAGAATGTTACCGCTGTGGAGGTTTTGGCCATTTTGCCAGGGATGAGTTTTGTCCAGCGAGAGTCCGTAGGTGCAACAAGTGTGGCAAAGTAGGACATTTCAGGATCAAGTGCCGCACCCCAATACCCGTGGATTACCAGCGGGAGGCACGGCAAGGAGGGAAGACTACCACCAACACACACTTGGTTGAGAGTGGGAGTAACAAAAAGGAACAATTTACTGGGGACAACAGGGAATTTGCATTTTCCGTATCAAATGAAAACCAAGATCAGAATAGGCCTAATGTGTTAATTCAGCTTCAGGTTGGGGGTGTTCGAGTGAAGGATGTAATAATTGATTCGGAAGCTACTCGTAATGTAATGGGGTTAGAAACTTGGGAAATGTTAAAATCTTATAAAGTAAAATGCAAATCAAGAAAAGGTGCAAAGCAGTTATTTGCTTATGGTAGTAGTGAACCCCTGCCAACATTAGGAACATTTACAGCAGAGGTTCACTGCCCAGCCAATGATCAGAGATGTGTAGCTGAATTTGTTGTGGTCGACTGGCCAGGGAGGACCCTCTTGTGCAAAGATACTGCAGAAACCCTTAATGTTTTGAGAATTGGGCCATTTCATGTAAACAATGTTAGTGAACTGCCGGGGGAGATAAAGGACAAATACGACAAACTCTCTGTGGGTATTGGGAAGCTAAAAGATTAGGAGCTTAAGCTGAACATTGACGAGAGTGTTTTCCCGGTGGCTCAAAGAGTGAAAAGAATTCTATTCGGTTTAAGAGATAAAGTGGATGACAAACTGGATGAGTTATTGAAGAACGACATAATAGAGGAGGTACCGGAGGGTCCCACTAGCTGGGTATCCCCTTTAGTTGTAGCCCCAAAACAAAATGATGATGTTCGAATTTGTGTTGACATGAGAAAGGCTAATGAGGCTATAATCAGGGAACACCAACCTATTCCAACTGTGAAGGAACTGCTGCAAAACCTAAATGGAAGTACTGTATTCAGTAAACTTGATCTAAAGTGGGGTTTTCACCAGATAGTTTTGGATGAATCAAGTCGGTACATTACAACTTTTGCTACTCACAGGGGACTTTACAGGTATAAGCGGTTAATGTTTGGGGTCAGTTCAGCACCTGAGAAATACCAGCAGATAATCCAGGGGGTGATCAGGAGTTGTAAAGGGGTAGCCAAGATTGCTGATGATCTCATTGTTTATGGGAGGGATGAGAAAGAACATGATGAGAGGTTACTAGCAGTTCTGAGCATGTTGGAGGAGGCTGGTCTTACCCTCAATGCAGGGAAGTGTGAATCTAGGCTTAGGAAACTCAATTTTTTTGGTCACAAGATAACACAGAATGGTGTGAAACCTAGTGAAGAGAAAATAGGCGATATACAAGATGCAGTGGCACCGAGTAATACAGGGGAAGTGAGATAATTCATGGGGCTTGTGCAGTTTGTGTCTAGATTTATACCAAATTTATCAACTGTAGCTGAGCCAATTCAGAGGCTTACTCGCAAAAATGTAACGTTTGAGTGGGGTGAGGAGCAACAGAGAAGTTTTGACCATTTGAAAGAATGTCTAACATCAACAAGAGTACTTGCATATTTCAAGCCAAATTGTAAAACGAGGATTGTAGCAGATGCCTCGCCAACTGGTCTAGGGGCAGTTTTACTTCAGCTGATAGGTGGTCTATGGAGGGTAATATCCTATGCCTCCAGGAGCTTGACAGCCGTCGAGCGCAGGTATAGCCAGACAGAAAGAGAAGCACTGGCACTAGTGTGGGCATGCGAGAGGTTTAATCTGTATGTGTTTGGTCGTAAATTTGAATTAGAAACTGACCACAAACCATTAGAGTTCATCTATTCATCTAGAATTCTAGATCAAACCGTCAGCCCAAGTAGAGAGGTGGGTACTCAGGCTGCAGGCATATGATTTTAATGTTGTATACCGACCGGGTGTAGGCAATAATGCTGATGTGTTATCTAGGCTGAATTCTGGAGTACAGAGGGACAAAGGTGAAACTTAGGACTATGTTCGGGCAGTAGTGGAGAGCAATGTTCCTGTTGCTTTATCAGCAAGAGAGATTGAGCAAGAGTCCGTCAATGATGATCAGTTACAGAGGGTAAAAACCAGTATTAAAACTGGAGACTGGAGGCTTAATAAAGCTACACCATTCTTTCCTATTAAAGAAGAACTTTGTGTTTATGGTGAACTCTTGCTGAGGCAACAGGATTGTGATACCACAAAGCTTGAGGGATAGGGTACTTGAGCTAGCCCATGAAGGACACCAGGGTATAAGGGGTATAAGGTAAGGAGGGGGGTGAAGGAGAGGGAGAGAGAGATTGCTAGAAATGTGAAGGATAATCCAAAAATATTCTGGAAGTACATTCAGGAAAAGTTAACAAGAGTAAGGATCCCAGAGCTGGTAGGGAGGTTGGATGATGGGAGTAGAGCGGAGACTGATAAGGAGAAAGCAGAGGTGCTGGGGAAATACTTTGGGGGGTTACTAACAGTGGAGTTGGATGATGCAGTGCCTACTATTCCCATCAAACAGGCACCGGCACTAGAACTAATAGTTTTCCCATGCTAGAATAAGAAGGGCTATAGAAAAATTGAACAGAAGTAAGTCCCCGGGACCGGATGGGATACACCCAAGAATCATAAAGGAAGGAGGTGAGATGTTAGTAGAGCCATTGAACATTTTATTTGAGGTATCATTTAATACAGGACAAATCCCGATGGACTGGAGAGAGGCGAACATAACAGCTATATTTAAGAAGGGAAAGAGAAATGACCCAGGGAATTATAGACCAGTCAGTTTGACAAGTGTTGTGTGTAAACTAATGGAAACGGTAATTAGAGAAGGAATAATGGAGCATATGAAGTCAAACCAACTTTTCAGTGGGAGACAGTTCGGATTCTTGCCGGGGAGGTCGACGGTACTACAGCTAATTAAGGTGGTAGATGATTGGATGCAAATTCTAGAAGATGGTGATGTAATAGACGTGGTATATTGCGATTTTATGAAGGCCTTCGATAAGGTCCCACATAAAAGGTTAATAGAGAAAGTTAGAAGCTATAATATAGGGGAGAAATGTGTGAAATGGATAGAAGCCTTCTGAAAGATCGGAGACAGAGGGTACTGGTGAATGGAATAGGCTCGGGGTGGAGGGAAATTACAAGTGGGGTACCTCAGGTATCTGTGTTGGGACCACTGCTGTTCGTTATATTTATCAATGACTTACCTGAAGTTATAACTAATGGAAGTGAGGTATACCTGTATGCGGATGACACTAAGCTGTATAGAAGAGTGAGGAGTAAGGAAGATGTGGGTTTGCTTCAAGGAGATGTGGAGGGCATGAAGGGATGGTCTGAGCATTGGTTAATGCCTTTTCATCCCAAAAAATGCAAGTACATGCGGATTGGGACAAGCAAGATAGACAAGGTAGGATACAGTATGTATGAAGAGATGGAGGAAGTGAATGCAGAAAAGGATATAGGAGTAGTGATAGACAATAAGTTAAATTTCTCAGAACATTTAGCGAAAAAAATAAACAAAGCCAATAGAATTGTAGGGCTGATAAGGAGGATGCGGACGGAACCAACGTTGACGAACCACGACCGACTAAAGACATGCCTTCGGACATTCTGAGAATGGCTACGTGGAATGTTAGTGGCATGAATGATGGCACAAAAGAGAGAGAGGTTCTGGAAGTGTTAGTGAATGCCAGGCTGGATGTATGTGGAATGACAGAGACCAAATGGAAAGGTTCAGATGTGAGAGAGTGGGAGTGTGGAATGGGTGTGTGTGCTGGAGTGAGTGAAGGAACAGCGAGAGAAGGTGCATGTTTGTTTGTAAGTAGCAAATGGAAGGAATGTGTAAGAGAGTATGGGTCTGTGGGTTCAAGGATTGTGTGGGTGAGAATGAAAGTAGGAATACAAACGTGGGTGATTGTATGCGTGTATGCCCCGACAGAGGATATACTTGAAAGAAAGAAAGAGGAGTTCTGGATGAATGTGGAGGCGTGCCTGGAGAAGTTTGACAAGAACGAAAGAATATTTCTGATTGGGGATATGAATGGTAAGGTGGGTGATAGGAAAGTTGAGGGAGTGGTGGGAGGGTGGGAGGTACCATCAGAGGTGAATGGGAATGGTAGTGCACTTGTGGACGTATGTATGGGGAGGAGGCTGTGGATAGCCAACACCTTCTTCCGACACAGAATGATCCACAGGTACACGTGGAAACGGATGTTGACGATGAAGGATAAGACAGTGGTGGAACGAAAGTCATTGATTGATTATGTATGTGTGGATGAACGAATGAAGAAATCTGTGATGGATGCTAGGGTGTATAGGGGTATTGGAGGGGGTCTGTCTGATCATTATGTAGTGGTAGCTAAGGTTAGGATACAAAAGAAGTGGGTGAGGAGAGCGGGAGGGAGGCGAGAGGAGGGTGGAATGGTGAGGAGGGTGGAGAGGTTGCAGGAGGAGGAAGTCAGGGAGGAGTACAGGAGAGCAGTGGAAAGACGACTAGGTGGGTTCGACCTGGAAGTTATGGAGGAAGTGGAGGAGATGAGCAAGGTGTTTAAGGATGAGATCTGTGCAGCATGTGAGGAGGTGTGTGGAGTGAGGAGAAGAGGGAGGGGAGTGAAAGGTACAGCATGGTGGACAGAAGAGGTAAGAATAGCTGTGGAAGAAAAGAAGAAAGCATATAGAGAGTGGTTGGGTAGTAGAGGGAATGAAGATTCCGAGAGACAGAAACGAGCGAGGTACGTGGAGAGTAAGAGGGTGGTGAAGAGAGTAGTGAAGGAAAGTAAGAGAAGAGTAGATGAGGAATTTGGAAGGAATCTGAGTGTAAAATGGAGGGAGAGTAAGAAACTGTTCTGGAAAGAAGTCAAGAAAGTTAGGGAAGGTAGCAAGGGAAACAGTAAGGGTGTGAAAGATAAGAATGGGAGAATGCTAGCCGAGAAGCAAGAGAGAGTCGAAAGATGGAGGGAGTACTTCAGTGAGTTGCTAAATGAAAGGAATGAAGAGCCAGCAAACATAGCTGGATATGGTATGGGAGGGAGAAGAAGAGAAGTAGTGGAGGAGGAGGTGGGGATCAGGAGGTCAGAAGTGTGGGAAGCCATGAAAAGAGTGAAGTTGGGGAAAGCACCAGGAACAGATGGAGTGTGTGGGGAAATGGTGGTGAGATAGTGATAGAATGGGTATGGAAAATGTGCAAACTAGCATGGGAGAAGGGGAGTGCACCCGATGACTGGAAGACTGGCATAGTAGTCCCCCTATATAAGGGCAAAGGGGAAAGAGGAGTGTGTGGTAACCACCGAGGAATATGTCTTCTAAGCGTAGTAGGGAAGGTATACAGTAGGGTAGTGATTGAGAGAGTGAGAGTGAGAACGGAGAAATGGATAGGCGACGAGCAGGGAGGTTTTAGGAAGGGAAGAGGATGTGTAGATCAGATTTTTACCCTGAATTGTGTTGTGGAGAAGTATCTGGAGAAGAAACAAAAGGTGTATGTTGCCTTTATGGACTTGGAGAAGGCCTATGACAGAGTGGATAGAGAAGGTTTGTGGAAAGTACTTAGAATATACGGAGTAGAGGGCAAGTTGCTGAAAGCAGTGAAGAGCATGTATGAGGGTGCAAAGGCGGCAGTACGTGTGGAGAGTGAGCAGAGCGAGTTCTTTGACCTGAATGTTGGTTTGAAACAGGGGTTTGTGATGTCCCCGTGGTTGTTTACTGTATATATGGATGGAGTTATGAAAGAAATACTATCAAGAGCAGTGGATGTTGGTGTATCGCTGAAAAGGGAGGGAATTGAGTGGAAGCTACCTATACTGCTGTTTGCGGATGATACAGTTCTGATGAGTGATAATGAATGGGAGTTGCAGGGTCTGGTAAATGAGTTTGGAACAGTGTGCGAAAAACGGAATTTGAAGGTAAATACGGGGAAGAGCAAGGTTATGGTCTTCGAAAGGGGTGAAGTCACAGAGTGTGAGGTGAAGCTGAACGGTCAGGCTATGGAGATCGTCAACTCTTTTAAGTATCTGGGCAGTGTGTTGAGTAAAGATGGGACTATGGATGAAGAGGTGCGGGAGAGGGTACAACAGGGGAAGAGGGTTGTAGGAACGCTAAAAGCAGTAACAAGAAATAGGGTGGTCAGTATGGAAGTGAAGAAGTCCTTGCATGACAGTGTGGTAATCCCGACACTGACTTACGGAAGCGAAGCATGGACGTTGGTTGAGAGACTCAGACCAAGAGTGAGAGCAGTGGAAATGAATTACTTAAGGAGTGCATGCGGAGTTACATGGAGGGATAGACAGACTAATGAGGAAGTAAGAAGGAGGTGTGGTGTGGAGGTAGATGTGCTGGAAAGTGTGAAAAGGAACAACTTGAGATGGTTCGGCCATATGGAACGTATGGAAAGCGAGAGAATGACTAAGAGGGTGTACGAGAGCGAGGTGGAGGGACAGAGGGGGAGAGGTAGACCGAATATGAGGTGGAAGGATGGAGAGAGGAACTACATGAACGAAGGCGGTGCTGGTTGGGGGGAGGGGCGTCTACTGACTGGGGACAGAGGTGCATGGGGGCGGTTCGTTCGTGGCCACCCCTTCGGGGATCACGGCATCAGGCAATAGATAGATAGATAGATAGATAAGGAGGACATTTGTGTCACTTGACGAAGAAATCTTCAGGAATCTCTATACAGCGCTGGTTAGGCCGCACCTGGAATATGCGAACCAGGTGTGGGCTCCATATATGGTAAAGGATATAGAAGCAGTGGAGAAAGTGCAGAGGAGAGCTAGCAAGCTGGTACCAACGTTGAAGAACGCGGGCTATGAGCAGAGGTTGAGGACACTGGGGCTTCCGACACTGGCATATTTTTTTTTTTTTTTTTTTTTTTTTAAGAGACAATGAACGGAGGAAGGAAAAACACAGATAAAACAAAAAGGTCCATGTGCCTAAAGGCATCCTCCATTCATAAAATGTTTGTAACAACTGGATTTAAACATTTGTAGATTGTAAGTTTGTGGAAAGCAATTCGAGGGAAGTGAATTCCAAAGAGTAGTAGTTCTGGGGATAAATTAATTCTGATAAGCAGAAGTTCTGCATTGTGGAGGAGAAAGTGTAAATTCATGGGCGCTCTCAGCTGCCCTAGTTCTACGGGGAAAGATGTGGAGAGGCGGCACAATTGAAGCAAGTTCCTCGGAACAATTGCTGTGAAAATATCTGTAGAATAATGCAAGGGATGCAACGTTTCTTCGTATGGATAATGTAGGAAGGTCCTGTGTGATTGAAGGGTTATTGATTAATCTAATAGCTTTATTTTGAATTTTGTCCAACTGCCTCAATGCAACCACTCCACTTCCACCCCACAGAGGTGAACAGTAATCCATCTGAGAACGCACATGACTTTTATATATCACGGCCAACTGCTCGTCAGTGAAGAATTCTCGAACTCTGTACAGGAGTCCCAGTTTTTTAGAGGCATTCTTAGCAATGCCTCCAACATAATGTGTCCAGCTCAAGTTAGTAGTTAATGTTACACCGAGAATGTCAATACTAGGGGAAGTGGGAATATTTACATCATTAAAAATTATATGGGAGTCAGTGAGATTCTGTCGGTTAGAAAATTGAATGTACTTGGTTTTCTGTGCATTAAAGGAAACTAGATTCTTTTGTCCCCATCCATTAATTCTAGAAAGGTCCTGGTTCAGAGAAATTGCAGTGTTTATTTTTGAATTTATAAGATCGGGTTGGGTGACAGAATTGGTAAATGTGAAGGAACTGTGGAGTGTTGAGTCATCTGCGTAGGAATGTATTGGATTATGAGTGGTAGATATGAGATCATTGATATGAATGAGGAACAGAATTGGGGCCAAAACTGATCCCTGGGGAACACCAGCATTTATTGAGTGAAATTGAGAATAAAGGCCATCTACCATTACACGTATTTTTCTGTTATGAAGATAAGAAGAAATTAGTGGAACTAATGATGCAAGGCCGTAGTGTGACATCTTCGACAATAAGGATTGATGCCAGACTCTATCAAATGCCTTTGATATATCCAGTGCTATTGTATGTGTTTCACCATGTTGGTCTGTAGCTTGGTTGATTTGATGCGTAAGAAGGCAAAGCATGTCTGCAGTTGATCGACATCGTCTAAAACCATATTGCCTATCACTGTTTAATTTATTATTTTCAAGATGCTTAATTATGTGATTATTTAATATAATTTCAAAGACTTTACCAAGAGTGGAAGTTATAGCTATTGGTCTGTAGTTTGATGGATCTGAAGAGGCACCTTTTTTAGGAACTGGATGGATGTTTGCTTCTTTCCAGGGTACTGGGAAGCATGAGGTATGAGTACACAGACGGATTTTTTTTTTTTTTTTTTTTTTTTTTTTTTTAATATAGGAGAAAGAGAGGGGATATGATAGAGACTTTTAAGATAGTGTCAGGAAAGTACGATGAGGATGTGTGTGAAGGTATCTTCTTGATGCGGGAGGGAACAAGAACGAGAGGACACTAAGAAAATTTACAAAGAAAGAAATAGGCTTGAGAAGGCAAAGAACTCATTTTGTGATAGAGTGGTAAATGAGTGGAACGCACTGCCCCAGTATGTAGTCGATTCCGAATCAATAAGGGAGTTTGAAAGTAATCTTGATAAAGCATGGGGAAGACAAGATTTGAAGTTTGATTATAAAACAAAAATACAGAATAGTAAAAATGTTGCATCTGCTACCGCCGCCGCCAACACCGTGAACGACCGTAGGCGGGTGCCCAAACCCGAAAGGGGTTGAAATAGGGGAGCTATCCCCCCCGCCAAAGGCGGCATTCTAGGGCCTTTCCTAGCTGATGCTGAGAGGATTGGGTTCTAGTCATGTGGTGATGGGCTGGTCTATCAGAGTGAGAGCTGAGCAATCTCTGCCATACCCATAGCTTAATCTGACTGTTCCTTTTACTTACATATTTTCTAGATCTCAAGTGACGGCGTCTCTTCCGTGGATTGACCTCCCTATCTACCAAGATTGGAAGCCAAAGCGTCACATTTTTCCCTTCATAATTGCTGAGGGGCACAGCAACAGGGGCACAGGGTGGGGCTTTGGTTTCCCGGGCGTTTCCGCGCCCTCCTCAGATCCCCGCCATGGAGTGGCTTCGGTCACCCAGGCTTTAGTGTGGTCGGCAGGAAGGGTTCTGTGGGGGCGCTCGGTTATGGCCTTGGAATTGCTCGGGGCCTTGGGGCTGTTCGGCCAGGCAGCTTGGGGAACAACAACAACGACCGTAGCAGTGCAAGTACTGGTACTGAGCTGGATACACAGGCCTAGTTTGCCTTTTTCCAGAGGATCTACTGTAAGAAACTGTAAGTATAACAAAAACAAAATACAGGTTGCGAAGTAAAGTATGGTGGCCTAAAATTGATGCAGATGTGGAGAAAAGATGCAAGACTTGTCAAGGGTGCCAAGCAGTGGGTGATTACCCAGCACCTGAACCAATGTCACAGGTTTTGCCTCCCAGTGGACCGTGGCAGGATTGTAGCGAAGAACTGTTGGGGCCTTTGCCAACAGGAGAATCCCTGTTAGTGATAGTAGACTACTACAGTAGGTTCTTAGAGGTGGTGATTATGAAGTCTGTAACTAGCACTAAAGTAATAGAAGCCCTTCTACCAATATTTGTCAGGTTCGGCATGCCTGTTTCACTCAGGACAGACAATGGGACCCAGTTTGTTTCAGAAGAGTTTGAAGCCTTTTTAGCAGAAAATGGTATTGAACACAGGAAAACAACACCTTTGTGGCCACAAGCAAATGGGGAAGTGGAGAGACAGAACCGTACAATCATGAAAGTTCTGCGGGTGGCACAGGTGGAAGGAAAAAACTGGCGTCAGGAGCTTCTGAAATTCCTTATTGCTTACAGGTCAACACCTCAGGTGACTACTGGAACTACTCCTTACTTTTTGATGTTTGGGCGGGAGATGAGATCAAAATTACAATACCTGGTACCGGTAGTGAGTTTTACAATGAGGAATTTAGGGATAAAGACTGGTCTAATAAAATATAAGGTAAAGTGTACGCTGATGAAAAGAGACATGCAGCTGAGTGAGTCATTGAGCCTGGAGACCGGGTCTTAGTCAGGCAAGCTAAAACAAACAAACTGTCGCCCAATTTCTGTCCTGAACCATTTGAGGTTATTTCTAGAGAGGGAGGGGAAGTGACGGTTAGAAGTGAGTCTGGGGGACAATTGAGGAGAAACTTGTCGTTTGTAAAGAAGTATTGGGAACCGAGTGTATCAGAAGAAAATTATAAGGGTGTAAGCTTGGAGGGAAACGCAACATCACCTCTGCACACTGCTAATCGGGTGCCGGTGCCAGTAATTCCAGTTAGTTCCCCAGTGATACCGGTAGTTATCCCCATCTGGTCAAAATACACATGAAAAGAATGGACATGTGGTTGAAAGAATACCAGTACCAATAATACCTATAAGTCCTACAGGAATCCCCAGGTTATCAAATCACTAGAGTTAGACCAGCAAGGGAAATCAGAAGGCCAAAACGATTTGAGGGCTATGATTTGTCTGGCGGATAGTGCAGAGAGTGGTGTTGTGGGTTGCCTCTAGGGTAGGTTACAGTAGAGTACCGGTAGATAATTTTATACCAGTATCTTTATTACCAGTTTATGAATATTATTAGTCAGACAGGAATATGGTGTTTGATCATTTTCAGGTACTGTATTGAGAATGTAATTGATGCCATTATTATGTTATTCTTGTTTGATTTTCTCAGATGCCAAGTGTGCCTTTATGTTACTGTCTATTCATAAAAAGGGTTTATGTCTAAAGAAGGGAGGGATGTAGTGTATATGAGTTGGTGACAATGCGCATGGCGTTAGTCATCTAAGTGAGTTGGGAACACTGTGAGAGGATAGCGGGAGATGGCTGTAAACAAAGATTGTAAAAGCGGGCTGAGGAATAAACCACCAAAGTATAGCAGAATTTGTATAAACCCTTTAATTATATGCTGTACATTACACATGCATAAGCATGTGATATATAAAGGCGTCCTAGCTTGACAAAACATAAAATAATACTCAAACACAAAATGCGAATTTTGGCGGTGTGATCGATTTTCCCGCCAATTTTCGGAGAGCCTGAAATCCACTCTAATTTATTCCCATAAGGCCTGAGAAGAGTAGATGAGGAATTTGGAAGGAATCTGAGTGTAAAATGGAGGGAGAGTAAGAAACTGTTCTGGAAAGAAGTCAAGAAAGTTAGGGAAGGTAGCAAGGGTAACAGTAAGGGTGTGAAAGATAAGAATGGGAAAATGCTAGCCGAGAAGCAAGAGAGAGTTGAAAGATGGAGGGAGTACTTCAATGAGTTGCTAAATGTAAGGAATGAAGAGCCAGCAAACATAGCTGGATATGGTATGGGAGGGAGAAGAAGAGAAGTAGTGGAGGAGGAGGTGGGGATCAGGAGGTCAGAAGTGTGGGAAGCCATGAAAAGAGTGAAGTTGGGGAAAGCACCAGGAACAGATGGAGTGTGTGGGGAAATGTTGAGGTATGGTGGTGAGATAGTGATCGAATGGGTATGGAAAATGTGCAAACTAGCATGGGAGAAGGGGAGTGCACCCGATGACTGGAAGGCTGGCATAATAGTCACCCTATATAAGGGGAAAGAGGAGTGTGTGGTAACCACCGAGGAATATGTCTTCTAAGCGTAGTAGGGAAGGTATACAGTAGGGTAGTGATTGAGAGAGTGAGAATGAGAACGGAGAAATGGATAGGCGACGAGCAGGGAGGTTTTAGGAAGGGAAGAGGATGTGTAGATCAGATTTTTACCCTGAATTGTGTTGTGGAGAAATATCTGGAGAAACAACAAAAGGTGTATGTTGCCTTTATGGACTTGGAGAAGGCCTATGACAGAGTGAATAGAGAAGGTTTGTGGAAAGTACTTAGAATATACGGAGTAGATGGCAAGTTGCTGAAAGCAGTGAAGAGCATGTATGAGGGTGCAAAGGCGGCAGTACATGTGGAGAGTGAGCAGAGCGAGTTCTTTGACCTGAATGTTGGTTTGAAACAGGGGTGTGTGATGTCCCCGATCCTCCTAGCCGGCGGCGCTTGTGGCACTTTGGCGCTGCCGACTGGGAGGCTCTCCGGCAGTACTTCTTTGATTTCCCATGGAATGATTTCTGCTTCCGTGGCCGAGGACCCTCGGAGAGTGCTCAACGCATTACCGAGGTAATCCTATCGGGCATGGAAGCATACATTCCATTCTCTTTCTCTCAGACTAATGCTAAAAAATCTTGGTTTACTCACGCCTGTTCTGCTGCTGTCCGCAATAAGGAGGAAGCATTCAAACGGTACCGACGCCTTAAAACTCAAGACTCTCATTCTTCCTATGTTTCTGCCCGGAATCAAGCCAAATCTGTTCTTCGACTTGCCAAACACTCTTTCATCAATAATAAATGCACTGAACTATCCAACTCTAACTCTTCCCAAGCTTTCTGGCATCTAGTCAAAAACCTCTCCAACAATTTCTCTTCCTCATCTTTCCCTCCCCTTTCCCACTCTGATGGCACAACCATCACTTCTTCCTCTGACAAACCTAAACTTTTGCTAGAAACTCCACCTTGGATGATTCCGGTGCTATTCCTCCCTCTCCGCCCTCCTCTCTCTTACTTATGCCTAATATCCTAATCTCTTCTAAAGATGTACTTTCTACCCTCTCTGGGCTTAACACTAATAAGGCGTACGGTCCGGACGGTGTTCCTCCTGTTGTTCTCAAAAACAGTGCTTCCGTGCTGACTCCCTGCCTAGGCAAGCTCTTTCGTCTCTGTCTATCCTCTAACGTCTTCCCTTCATGCTGGAAGTTTGCTCACATTCAACCTGTCCCAAAGAAGGGTAACCGCTCTCAACCCTCCAACTATCGTCCAATTTCTCTCATCTCTTGTCTTTCTAAAGTTTTTGAAACTATTCTTGCTTCTAAATTTCTTAAGCATTTCTCTTCTCATAATCTGCTCTCAGATCGCCAGTATGGCTTCCTTAACCCGGCAAGCGCGATAGGCCTCACGGAAGGCTTCCTATAGGGAACGCGATAGGCCTCACGGAAGCAAGACCATAAAAAAAGCCTTCCAAAAAAAAAAAGGGCCTATCAAAACAAAGGATTTTGTCTCTAGGTGAGATAATTCCCCTCTAGTACTCATCCATGTGTTTCTCACCCCTCCCCCTCCCCCCCCCTCCTCAATTATCACCTATTTTTCCTCTTATTATCATAATTTATTGGTTATTTTTCTCTCCCGCGATAATGTAGCACAAGTGGGTTGCATAAAAGATCGTTATGCAACACCCAGACACCGGCACACACCGCCCCGCTCGTCTCAGTTGACTCCCACACAGCGAGAGGGGAGGGCAGCGAGAGGGGAGGGCTGCCTGTGGCTCTCTGTCGCCTGAGATTATGACCGGGTGGCCAATATCTTCGTTTTTCACCACCCAAATGCTTTTTCCACTTATTTTAGCACTCTTGAAGGTTCATATATACATCATATATGTAAAATAAAAGCATACCGAAAACAAATAATGCTTTATATTGTAAATATAACGAATTCTGTCAGAATCCAGGGCTAGAAATGCACAAATAACTACCCTAGCACCTAGGTCTATATCGCGCTTGTCAGGTTAAGGGTCGCTCTACTGGTGATCTTCTTTCATATCTTACTAACTGTTGGTCATCCTCCTTTCGGGACTTCGGTGAGACTTTTTCTATTGCACTAGACATATCGAAAGCCTTCGATAGAGTCTGGCATAAATCTTTAATTTCTAAACTACCCTCCTTCGGTTTCTATCCCTCCATCTGTGCCTTTGTCTCTAATTTCCTTTCCGGCCGTTCCATAGCCACGGTTGTGGACGGCCATTGTTCACTTCCTCACTCTATAAACTCCGGTGTTCCTCAGGGCTCTGTCCTATCTCCTATTCTCTTTCTAATTTTTATAAATGATCTCCTTAACTGTACCTTAATTCCCATCCATTCATACGCAGACGATTCAACCCTACACCATTAGTTTTTCAGAACGCCCCAGCCAGCAATCCCTCAACGACAAATGTAATGCAGCCATAGAACTCTTAAATTCTGATCTAAATACTATTTCCAATTGGGGCAGAGAAAACCTTGTTAACTTTAATGCTTCCAAAACCCAATTTCTCCATTTATCTACCCGTCAGGATCTCCCAGCGGACTATCCCTTATTCTTCAACAATACAAAAATCAACCCTTCATCTTCTCTCAATATTCTTGGTGTCTCTTTTTCTTCTGCTCTCATTTGGAAGGACCATATTACCAGTCTTGCTAAGGCAGCCTCCCAGAAGCTGGGTGTGCTCAACCGCCTTAGGGGGTTCTTTTCCCCTGCACAGCTTCTTGCTCTGTACAGGGGCATAGTGCGCCCTTGTATTGAGTATTGTTCACATGTGTGGGGAGGTTCCTCTCACACCGCTCTCCTAGACAAAGTTGAAAGGAAGGCCTTTCGTATCATTAACTCCCGTCCACTCACCAACTCTCTCTCTCCGCCACAATGTTGCATCTCTCTCGCTATTCTATCGCTACTATAATAAACAGTGTTCCTCAGAGCTATCCCAGTGCATACCACCTCCTTTACATAGGGCACGTGGAACCCGTCTTGCAACTCAATCCCACCCCTACTCTGTGCAACTCTCTAACCCAAGAGTGAAACATTACTCTCAAACTTTCTTCTACTCAACAGCCGAGCTCTGAAACTCTCTCCCAGAATCAGTCTTTCCCTCTTCCTATGACTTAAATTGCTTCAAACTCCGTGTGTCCAGGCATTTTAGCCCTGTCACTCTTTCAACTATGGGGGAGGCACTCGCTATAGGCAGTTGTTGTTGTTGTTGTTCCCTAAGCTGCCTGGCCGAACAGCCCCGAGTCCCTGAGGAAGGCCATGGCCACGATCGGGCTTTCCCACAGAGCTCTCATTGAGTGTAGGTTGTGTTGTTGGCATAAGTGGTTGTGTGAAATGCAGTCTTCTATGATGTGTTTAATGGTATGGGGTGCTGTGTTACATCCCGGGCAGGCGTCGACAACGGAGTCATCCAGTCTCTTCTGATAGCTCAGGAGAGCTGGATGGTGTCCGCATCTCAGCCTGGCCAGGTGGACTCTGTCCTCGCGAGGGAGGGAGGATTCGGAAGGATGGATTTCGGGAGGTCGGGCATGCAGCTGCGTGTTGTCTGTGAGTGAGTGGATGGATTGGCGAGAGATATGAGTATGGATGTGCTTCTGGAAGTTGGTTCGGGGTGGGCAGGGAGGGAGAGAGGACAATAACTGTGTGTGATACCGTGTGCTGGGTGTTGTTTTGATATTTCTTGGTGTCTGTGGGTGTGTTGCCATGTAGTTTAGTGGGTGGTCTTGGTTCGTGGAGGCTGCTGCCAGGAATTGAGTGCCTCTCATGTCCAGATGGTCTTTGACTTTGAGGATTTTGGTTTCTTGATGTAGATGATCTGTGGGTGCAGTAGCTGTGCAGCCTGTAATGATCTTCAGGGCTTTGTTTTGGATAGTCTGTAAGGTCTTATGATGTGTTTCAGCTAGGTTAGAAGCCCAGGCTGGGCTTGCGTATTCCATTACTGATCTTATGTATTGTTTATATACTGTGGTGGTAGTTTCTTTGTTGTGTCCAAATTTTGTGTGAGCAAGTGACCTGAGGGCGTTAAGTCTGGGTGTCAGTTTCTTTTTAATGTTTGTGGTGTGCTGTTTGAATGTCATATGAGTATCATATGTTACTCCTAGGATTTTGGGTGTGTGTGTATGTGTTAGGGGTGTGTTGTTTATGGTGAGTTGAGGGATGTATTCGTGTTCACCTGTCCAGCTTGTGAGCAGGGTTGCGGTGGATTTGGCTGGGGCTAGATTCAGTCTGTTTGTAGTGCACCAGCCATGTAGTGTGTTGAGATAGGGTTGAAGGAGATCTGTTGCTCTTCTTGGGTCATGGTGTGTGCATGTGAGTGTTATGTCATCTGCATAGGAGGCTAAGTTTATTTGGGGAGTATTGGGTGTAGTTATATCGTGCATGTACAGATTGAAGAGTGCGGGCGATAGGACGGATCCCTGTGGGACTCCGTTTGGAAAGTTTCTGATTTTAGATGACTGACCGGCAAAAGATACGTGTGCACATCTGCCTGCTAGGAAGTTGGCCAGCCACCTTTTTGTGTTGTTGTGCATGTTTGTGTTGTAGATTTTGTTTGTTAGGTTGTGGCGGGGGATGGCATCGAAGGCTTTACTAATGTCGAGTGTGGCTAATAGTGATCTGTGTGGTGGTCTAGCTGAGTTGATGCCGTCAAAAGCTCTTTGTGTAAGGTCTGTGAGAAGAGTGTTTGTGGAGTGCAGTGGCCTAAAGCCATGTTGTGTTGGAGCTAGGGGTAGGTCGGGTGTAATTAGTTGTAATACTAGGCGTTCCATGACTTTGGAGGGGGAGCAAAGGAGTGTGATGGGGCGGTGCGAGGAGGGTAGCGTGGGGTCTTTGTTGGGTTTGGGGAATGTGATGATGATACCATGCTTCCAAATGTCTGGTATTGTGTTGTATGAATAGCTGTAGTTTGATATGTTAGTGAGTGTTTGTATGCCTTGTGGTCCCAGGTGTCTGAGGTGTATGTTGCTTATGTTGTCTAGGCCACAGGCGGGTGAGTGCTTGAGATTGTTGATGATATGCTTTGTCTGGTGATTGGTGAAGGGTGTATAGTCAGGGTCTGTGGGGAATTGTCTCTTACGCCGGATGACACGTCGGTCGTCTTTGTGAGGTTTTAGGTGGCTGACATGTGAGAAGTGATTGATGAGAGTGTTCGCTTGTTGTTTACATGAAGGAGTAGAGTCTGTTGTTGTGATTGCAGCATGTGATTGTGTTGTGTTGCTGTTGGAAAGTGTGATGCTGTTTAGTGTTTTGTAGAGTTTTTTGGGGTTTGTTTTGTGATCAAGTGTTTGTAGGAAGTTATTCCAATTTAGTTTTTGTTGTTCTTGTATTTTGTTGTTAGTTTGGGTGTTGAGTGCTTGAATTTGTTGTGTGATGTCTTGTGTGTGGGGTGCTGGGGAGTGTTTCAGTGTGTCGCGTTGTCTGATGAGGTTTTGAATTTCTGGTGTGAAGTTGGGGTTGTGTCTTTTTCTGTTACCTCTTGGAATGTGTTTCTTGTCAGCGTTTTGGATAGTTTTATTGAGTATGTGTACAGCATTGTTGATGTTAGTGATGGGTGTACTGTTTAGAGTTGTGAAGTGTTGTTCTGTCTCATTTGTAAATGCTTCCCAGTTAGCTCTTTTATAATTGGTGTATGTGTGTTTGTGGCTAGCTGGGGTGAGTCTGGTTTTGGTGGTGATAATGATCGGGAGGTGGTCAGAGCCTAAGGTTCTGACCACCCTCCAGGATGTTGTGGGGGCGAGTTCTGGGGAGCAAAAGGTGATTTTTTTTTTTTTTTTCTATGTGATTGAGGGAGGCAAAAGGCATAACTGCCTATAGCGAGTGCCTCCCCCATAGTTGAAAGAGTGACAGGGCCAAAATCAAGGGACGTTCGAGCCAAAATGCCTGGACACACGGAGTTTGAAGCAATTTAAGTCATAGGAAGAGGGAAAGACTGATTCTGGTAGAGAGTTCCAGAGCTCAGCTGTTGAGTAGAAGAAAGTTTGAGAGTAACGTTTCACTCTTGGGTTGGAGAGTTGCACAGAGTAGGGGTGGGATTGAGTTGCAAGACGGGTACCACGTGCCCTACGTAAAGGAGGTGGTATGCACTGGGATAGCTCTGAGGAACACTGATTATTATAGTAGCGATAGAATAGCGAGAGAGATGCAACATTGCGGCGGAGAGAGAGAGATTGCAGAGAGTTGGTGAGTGGACGGGAGTTAATGATACGAAAGGCCTTCCTTTCAACTTTGTCTAGGAGAGCAGTGTGAGAGGAACCTCCCCACACATGTGAACAATACTCAATACAAGGGCGCACTATGCCCCTGTACAGAGCAAGAAGCTGTGCAGGGGAAAAGAACCCCCTAAGGCGGTTGAGCACACCCAGCTTCTGGGAGGCTGCCTTAGCAAGACTGGTAATATGGTCCTTCCAAATTAGAGCAGAAGAAAAAGAGACACCAAGAATATTGAGAGAAGATGAAGGGTTGATTTTGGTATTGTTGAAGAATAAGGGATAGTCCGCTGGGAGATCCTGACGGGTAGATAGATGGAGAAATTGGGTTTTGGAAGCATTAAAGTTAACAAGGTTTTCTCTGCCCCAATTGGAAATAGTATTTAGATCAGAATTTAAGAGTTCTATGGCTTCATTACGTTTGTCGTTGAGGGATTGCTGGCTGGGGCGTTCTGAAAAACTAATGGAGTAGTGCAAGGTCGAGTCGTCTGCGTATGAATGGATGGGAATTAAGGTACAGTTAAGGAGATCATTTATAAAAATTAGAAAGAGAATAGGAGATAGGACAGAGCCCTGAGGAACACCGGAGTTTATAGAGTGAGGAAGTGAACAATGGCCGTCCACAACCGCGGCTATGGAACGGCCGGAAAGGAAATTAGAGACAAAGGCACAGATGGAGGGATAGAAACCGAAGGAGGGTAGTTTAGAAATTAAAGATTTATGCCAGACTCTATCGAAGGCTTTCGATATGTCTAGTGCAATAGAAAAAGTCTCACCGAAGTCCCGAAAGGAGGATGACCAAGAGTTAGTAAGATATGAAAGAAGATCACCAGTAGAGCGACCCTTAAGGAAGCCATACTGGCGATCTGAGAGCAGATTATGAGAAGAGAAATGCTTAAGAAATTTGGAAGCAAGAATAGTTTCAAAAACTTTAGAAAGACAAGAGATAAGAGCAATTGGACGATAGTTGGAGGGTTGAGAGCGGTCACCCTTCTTTGGGACAGGTTGAATGTGAGCAAACTTCCAGCATGAAGGGAAGACGTTAGAGGATAGACAGAGACGAAAGAGTTTGCCTAGGCAGGGAGTCAGCACGGAAGCACAGTTTTTGAGAACAACAGGAGGAACACCGTCCGGACCGTACGCCTTATTAGTGTTAAGCCCAGAGAGGGTAGAAAGTACATCTTTAGAAGAGATTAGGATATTAGGCATAAGTAAGAGAGAGGAGGGCGGAGAGGGAGGAATAGCACCGGAATCATCCAAGGTGGAGTTTCTAGCAAAAGTTTGAGCGAAGAGTTTAGCTTTGTCAGAGGAAGAAGATGTCTGGAGATGATGGGTTATAGAGGGCTTGGTGAGGAATATGGGTATGTTGATGGATGTCGTTAAGGATGATGAGGTTATCTGTTTGGTTTTGTAGTACCAGCCCTCTGTCTGTGTCGGGGTTGTCGACAAACCAGGCCGACGTCTTGGCGTTGAAGTCACCACCCAGGATGATGTGTGGGGTGTTTGTGATGTGTTGTAAGTGTGGTCTGTATTCATTTGGTACTGTAGGGGATGTTTGGGGAGGGATGTATGTGTTTATGATGGTTATGTTGGATTTGTTGCCAGTGCGTATTTTAATTGATTGTATTTCTGTTGTGTTATCATTTGGGGGGAGGAGGGATTTGGTTTGTACACTGGTTACTATGTATGATATTTCATTGTGTACCAGGGTGATGAGTCCACCGCCCCCGCCGACAGCCCGGTCTTGTCTGATGGTGGTGAAATTATGAAATGTGGGTGTTTTTTGTGATGTGCGGAGTTTTGTTTCCTGTAAGATGGCAATGTGTATGTTGTGTTGTTTGATGAAGTGTGAGAGTTCGTGTTTCTTTGTGTTAATGCCATCTATGTTCAATTGGAGAATGATAATGTTATGTGCACGATGTATGTTGGGTGCTGCTGCACGAGGATGGGGTGGGGGTGAGGGAGGGGCTGGAGGTTGGGATGGGTGAGGTGGGGGTGGGGATTGGGGAGCAGGAGATGGGGGTTGGAATGGATTAGGATGGGGTGTGGTGTGTTGAGTTGAGGATGTGGATGGTATGGGAAAGTTAGGTGGGTTAGGGAGGAGAGGTGGACGGGTTTTAGGGGGGGGAGTGGATGATATGGGAAGGCTAGGTGGGTTGGGGAGGAGAGGTGGACGGGTTTTAGGCGAGGGATTTGACTGGGAGAGGGAGGGGCATGAGGAACAGGTCCAGGTGTTCGTGTAGTGTTTCTTGGAGGCAAGTGTTGTACAGGTGAAGTGGGTCCAGTTCCTGCATGAATTGCAGAGAACTGAACCCTCGCTCGCTATATGGACTCGCTATAGGCAGTTATGCCTTTTGCCTCCCTCAATCACATAAAACAAAATAAAAAAATAGAAAAAATGGATGGAGTCATGAAAGAAATACTATCAAGAGCAGTGGATGTTGGTGTATCGCTGAAAAGGGAGGGAATTGAGTGAAAGCTACCTATACTGCTGTTTGCGGATGATACAGTTCTGATGAGTGATAATGAATGGGAGTTGCAGGGTCTGGTAAATGAGTTTGGAACAGTGTGCGAAAAACGGAATTTGAAGGTAAATGCGGGGAAGAGCAAGGTTATGGTCTTCGAAAGGGGTGAAGTCACAGAGTGTGAGGTGAAGCTGAACGGTCAGGCTATGGAGATCGTCAACTCTTTTAAGTATCTGGGCAGTGTGTTGAGTAAAGATGGGACTATGTATGAAGAAGTGCGGGAGAGGGTACAACAGGGGAAGAGGGTTGTAGGAATGCTGAAAGCAGTAACAAGAAATAGGGTGGTCAGTATGGAAGTGAAGAAGTCCTTGCATGACAGTGTGGTAATCCCGCCATTGACTTACGGAAGCGAAGCATGGACGTTGGTTGAGAGACTCAGACCAAGAGTGAGAGCAGTGGAAATGAATTACTTAAGAAGTGCATGCGGAGTTACATGGAGGGATAGACAGACTAATGAGGAAGTAAGGAGGTGTGGTTTGGAGGTGGATGTGCTGGAGTGTGAAAAGGAACAACTTGAGATGGTTCGGCCATATGGAACTTATGGAAAGCGAGAGAATGACTAAGAGGGTGTACGAGAGCAAGGTGGAGGGACAGAGAGGGAGAGGTAGACCGAAAGAGAGGTGGAAGGATGGAATGAGGAAGTATATGAACGAAGGCGGTGCTGGTTGGGGGGAGGGACGTCGACTGACTGGGGACAGAGGTGCATGGGGGCGGTTCGTTCGTGGCCACCCCTTCGGGGATCACGGCGTCGGGCAATAGATAGATACTGTAGATAGAAGGCCTGTAGTAAATTTTACGACTCCATTCACTCCTAGTACAGTGCATGCTATGATAACATTTTACTCTAAGTGCATTTCTGATCAACATGGCACCTACGCAAATGTTAATCTACACAAACTAAATCAGATATGACGATAAAGTAAATTTGAACATTCCCCTATCTTATTTCACACAATAAACAATATCGTCCCTATATAAAAAATAATTTAACTAAATACAAAATGTAGCCTACATCTCCTAGATACACAAGGTAATCACAACTGATGGCAAAAGTAGTTATAAAATATAATATATGGAGCAAACTCGAGCTACCACCAAACATCTGATAGCAAGTCCATAGACATGAAGAGAGGGCTAGGCTATGTAGACAGCGAGATCTGGAACTCGTCACAGTAGCAATGCCAACTTTCAGTCAAGTTACATGCCTGTAAAAGAATCTAGTGGACCAGTTTATTCTCATGCTATAAATGCTAATACTGTAGGTCTTTGAGTACAGTACCAAAAATGTTCAGAACAAGAGTGGTGAGAATAAGGATGCCAAAGTGAAATCTACTAAGTTAGTCAAAGAGCAGAGGACATGTTACTATTGTCATAAGTCAGGCCATATAGCTCGTTTCTGTTACCTTAGGCAGAAAGATACAAAAGACAGTAAAGAATCCTACCTGAAAGACTCTAAAACCATTGCCTTTATCAGGAATGGAGGTCTGGATCCTAGTATGGATGATTATAGAGAATTCAGATCAGAGGGTCACATTGGTCTGGGATCATCTGAGAGCCCTGTAGCCATTTTGAGAGATACAGTCAGGGGTGTGGAGTCTTAGTCAAGGAGTCGGCTACTTTTGGCTGGAGTCGGAGTCGGTAAAAATATCTCCGACTCAGACTCCTTTACGTGATCAATTTTTGTGTAAAGTACAGTACTTGGGTGCACTGCTAAGACCAGTGTTCCCACTTTGTGGGAAATTCCCACAAATTTGTGGGAGAAATTAGCTTTTGTGGGAGTTCTTGTGGGAGGACATTTCAAGCAAGCAATTTGTGGGAAGTTTTTGTGGGAATATTGATTGAAATTGAATTTCTGTTTTAAATGTTATATTTTGTGATGTTTCGCATGAATTAATCTGTAGATCATCGAGATAAATTACTAGACGATGTCGTAGAAGACGTACCCAACGACATATGATAGGTCCTGTACCGGACGAGTCTGATTCCTGCATGTAGAGACAACTTTCTGACAACCTACTGTAGAGCATAAAGTTGATCCAAGGTTGGATGCAATGGGGTATTTGTGAAATTTGGGTAAAACAGAGAGAGGAAGGGTAGCATTCACAAACTTGGATATTTGCCGAGATCTACGGGGACCTTCCGAGAGGCCGATGCCATTCCGAGAAGTACGGGTTTTCGAGTAAATGAGTCCGAATTACCGAGGGTTTATTGTATAGTGTACTAAATATATATATATATATATATATATATATATATATATATATATATATATAATATATGTATATATATATATATATATATATATATACTGTATATTATTATTTCCTTCCAACAACTATACTCCTAAAATCGATTAATGAAATTTACAAACACATGTGGCAGTCCGTGGATTCGAACCCAGGGGATATCAACACTTATTATGCAACTTACCTTATCGCACCATCCCAAGCATTACTCCTGAATATGTAGGGTCCACATTAGGCACACATATGAATTACAGTATCACTCCTGAACCTATACAGTATATCACATTACTGAATATACAGTATCTCACAATCCTGAACCTATACAGTAGCACATTACTCTGAACCTATACAGTAGGGTCTCATTACTCCTGAACCTATACAGTAGGGTCTCACATTACTCCTGAACCTATACAGTAGGGTCTCACATTACTCCTGAACCTATACAGTAGGGTCTCACATTACCCCTGAACCTATACAGTAGGGTCTCACATTACTCCTGAACCTATACAGTAGGGTCTCACATTACTCCTGAACCTATACAGTAGGGTCTCACATTACTCCTGAACCTATACAGTAGGGTCTCACATTACTCCTGAACCTATACAGTAGGGTCTCACATTACTCCTGAACCTATACAGTAGGGTCTCACATTACTCCTGAACCTATACAGTAGGGTCTCACATTACTCCTGAACCTATACAGTAGGGTCTCACATTACTCCTGAACCTATACAGTAGGGTCTCACATTACTCCTGAACCTATACAGTAGGGTCTCACATTACTCCTGAACCTATACAGTAGGGTCTCACATTACTCCTGAACCTATACAGTAGGGTCTCACATAAAACGAGTATATGGTCGATAAACGAGGTCGCTTTATGTGAAACACGTAACCTATGGGGAAAATGGATATTGGTCGATGGGTCACTTGTTTCCGTGTTTTTTTTTTTTTAATGCATACCAAAACATATATAAGTGATAAGTTATAAATAAAAATGATAAAATAGGCATATTGTAGCTTACCTTAAATCTAATGGGGATTATGTACAGGGGGCGAGGGGTTCCGAGGCATCTGGGAGGTCACTCATCGCCGTCGGAAGACGACGCCGTGTGACCCAGAGCTCTGAGGGTGGCGAGTGAACGTGTGCCAGACATCTCCTGCACGTCCCTCATAAAGCCCTCAAACTCGTCATTTGAAGGGCCAGGCTGGGGCTCGTTTGATGGGCCAGGCTGGGGCTCGTTTGATGGGCCAGGCTGGGGCTCGTCGGCAGGGGCAGGCTGTGGCGCATTGGCAGGGAGAATGTACCGAGTCATGAGGGTCTGCCTTCGCTCATTAACTCTCTGGTTGTGTTGGTCTGTGTAGCCACGAAAGAGAAATTTTAACTGTTGACAGAATTCCTCCCTTTTAAAAGTGTTGGGTTCAAACTCAAGAATAAGCTCTTTTATGGACTCAGCCCCAGCCAAAAGTCTGCTCAGCCCCTGATTTGAAATGGTCCCTTCCCTTTGCACTCGAACCTCAGCTGGCTGCCTGTTTTCCCCTAGCTCGTCCTCAATGTTTAATTCTGCTACAATCCCGTCAGGTAACTGTTCATTACCTTCAGCATTAATCTCTAATATTTCCTCTGCTGTCACTTCATCAAACCCTGGGACCTGCCTTGCCACCTCCATTGTTAGGGCTACACTGTCCGCGAGTCGCTGAGCACCTGCCGTTCTGGTCACCAGGTGTGGAGTCAGTTTCTTCCACGACCTCTGAATCGTTGCATCATTAATATCTTTCCATGCCAAGAGATTATCAATAGCATCCTTGATGGTAAATTGTCTCCAAAATTGCTTAATTGTTATGGCATGTGGGTTGGGTGCTAGCAGGTAAGGGTCTGCAGGCTGAGCGGCAGGCTGGGCGGCAGGCTGAGCAGGCTGGGCAGCTGGATCGTCTGGATCTTCAGCTTGTGGGCTGTGAGGGGCTGCTTGTGGGATGGGAGGGTCTGCTTGTGGGATGGGAGGGTCTGCTTGTGGGATGGGAGGGTCTGCTTGTGGGATGGGAGGGGCTGCTTCTTCATGGTCTTCATCCTGGTCACTAACTTCATCGAGAATTTGTTGGATTTCCACACCAGTTTCAGTCTCACTTCGCATACGAGCATACACTCTCATCTGATAAAATGTTTTAACGTTTGAAATGACTTCTTGATTAAAGGGCTGCATAACTGAAGTGGTGTTGGGAGGGAGAAAAACTACTTAACATTAGGATGCATATCTATGAGGTGCAAAGGATGGGCCGGGCAGTTGTCCATTGTCAGTAACACCTTAAATGGAATACCCAGCTGCTGACATTTCCACTTAGCATCGGGGACAAACATCTTAAGAAGCCATTCTGCAGAAGTGTAGGAGTTCATCCACCCATTTGCTGTCTTCATCCAATAAACTGGAGCCTGTGCCATGTTAGAAAGGTGATTGTAACATCGTGGGTGTGCAGCAGTGTGGACAATCAAAGGTTTCATTTTGTTGGTACCGGTCAAGTTGCAGCAAAAAAGCACTGTGAAACGGCTTTTGTCGACTTTCCTCCCCCTAGCTTGCTTCATTGACTTGGACAAAAAGGTGGATTTAGGCATTTTCTTATATTGGACCCCAGCCTCATCCATGTTATAGATACAGTCAGGACTATACCCACCTTCTATAATATTTTTGAGTACAGCTGGATAAGTATCAGCTGGGACTGTCTGCTGATGCAGATTCACCTGTAAACTTTATGTTCCTTATCTCTTTTCGCCCAAGAAACCTGTATAGCCAACCAGTGGACGCCTTGAAAGCACCAAGGGGACAACGCTCCTTCTGGCAAATTGTATAGTAAAACGTTTTTGCCATTTCCATGATTTGTTTTTTGTCTAATGCCACCCCTTCACTTTCCTTCCTAGTTAACCACACACTCAGATACCGTTCCATGTGGATCACTTTCTCATCGGGGGTTCTTTTCCTTGTGTCCAACTTAGATGTTCCATAGGCTTTAATGGCCTTCAAAATGTCTTCTTTCCCTCTCCAAATTGTCCTCACCGAAGATTCACTTAGCCCCAATGCACGTCCAATGGCTGTATTTCCCTCTCCTTTCTGTTTTTTATCGATCACTTCCTTTTTTACATCATACGTGATCGACTTCCGCTTCCCTGACTCGCGTTGCGGCATTTTGGTGGTCCGACACAGGTATAGTTCACCCAAAACGTATGTTCCCGTCAGAAGCGAACGCGCGGAAGGGTCACTGAGGCAAAAAATATGGCCGACTGGCTCCCTCCACCCTCCCCGTCAAGGACTCAAACGCCAGTGACGTCACAATGCGCACCTACGTCACGGCCAATCACGCTTTGTATGATATTCCGGCGCGCTAATTGAAAACTCCTCGGATTTGCCCCACTTTGGCGGCGGACTAGTTTTATGTGATCACATTCATTCTGATCGAAAATTAAATATTAATATTTTAGGTCGCTCGTTTTATGCGAACACGTTTTATGCGGGACCCTACTGTATATATACATAGCCTATATTAACCCATCCAGTACGGTACTGGCGACGTCCTTTTACATTCTGGCAACTATTAGATGATGTTAATCAGCTTAAGAGGAACCTCTTAACAATTAAAAGGATACAGACTGTCTCATTTAATCCTTAGAGCTACAACAGATCCTTCCTAAGCTGCATAATATAGTCTAATACAGTCCATCCTCCTATAACACGAGCTCCTACAACGCGATCCTCCTTCAACACGAGGGGGGGGGGTCCCGAATTACCTAAACCTCTTATAACCCGAGCCGAAAACATATAATGCGAAATGGCCTTGCCGAGTGCTTCAAATCCGGCGCCTCCTCTTCCTGCGCGACCCCCCTCCACCTACAGCGCGACGGCAAGAGAGCTTCGGAGCTGGCCCAGCTGGGTTGACGGCAAGCTGAAACATCTCACTCAACTTACTGTTTCTTCATTCTAATTTAATTCAGTATATTTGTTTATCCAAACATGATCTTATAATTTACTTGCCTATTATTAGGAAGTAGAGTAATAAGAGCCCACAGTAACGAATATCCAATTGTTGATAATAAATTAATGTGGGACAGTACGTTTGGTTAGATTTTGTCCACGAAACAACAACAAACCCCAGCTGTGACTATGCTTGGCGGTGAATGTTACTCCGATGAAATGGAAGTTGTATAGCCTAGCCTATATATTTATTAAGCTAAAAAAAATATGGAAAAGTGGCAAAATTGGGGGGCCCAGTCCCATATAGAATTATCTCTATTTAAAGTGTTATTCCTACAACACGAGGGGCAGTGCCGCCCCTAAACTCGCGTTATAGGAGGATGGACTGTACTGTAGTCTATCTATCTATCTATTGCCTGACGCCATGATCCCCGAAGGGGTGGCCACGAACGAACCGCCCCCATGCACCTCTGTCCCCAGTCAGTCGACGCCCCTCCCCCCAACCAGCACCGCCTTCGTTCATGTACTTCCTCACTCCATCCTTCCACCTCTCACTCTCTGTCCCTCCACCTCGCTCTCGTAGTGTCTAGAACAAAATATGATGAAATGGACACCACCGGTACTGAATGGGTTAACCAAGATCATTTTGAACTCGCGCTCTACAAACAAGTCAATGGCATCGCAACACAAACAAATTACTCCAAATTATATATGTTGCTTTCCTTAGAATAATATGGAGTCCTTGTTTTATACCATAATCAGTAGTATCCAGAGTTAGAGTTAACCAAATCGAACAACCATTCTCTTATTATTGAGGCAAATATGAAAAAATAATTACGGTAGATGCAATGTGATTTTGTGAATAACACATTTAATTTATGCAAGGTATGAAATAATATGGAGCGATCTTTGTTATCCATGGATGTTTATTGAAAATCTTACTTTATATGGAAGAGGCTGGAAGTCACAGGACAACATTGTAGGATCCAGTGAAGATAGACATTTCACTCCTGAAAGAAAAAGAACAAAAACAAATTAAACAGCAGTAGTTTACTTTATCAGGAAATCTATGCATCAAGTTCACACAATTGAAGAATTGTCAGTGTTAGGTCATTATTTTCATTGACCAGTTGTCCATATAGGACTACAGTATAATGAAATTCAAAAGTACTGTCGTATGTTATAAGAAAAAATACTTTTACAAAATTGAGTACAGACTACAGAGCTCTGTTAATTTACAAAAGGCTTTCCTAGAACTATAGAGCATGACATGGAGGTGTGACTCTAATTTTGTGTTATTGTATCTATCCTGCAGAAGGTGTCGCCCTAAATTGAGTGATTGGTTTTAGGTATGTGTACAATAGGTCTGCGACAGGGTTATTTATTATGGATGGTGTGGTGAGGGAGGTCATATGAGATCCATGGGTTGAGGATTGGGTTTAGTAGGAAAGAATGGCAAATATGGGAATATTCATACAGTGCTATTTAATCAGGGAAAATGAGGGTATTGTATTGGCGTTTCGGTGGGCTTTGTGGCAATGCACTGATGCTATAGATAAATAGAGTAAGGAAAGGAGGACAAACGAAGTCGGTGGAAGATACAACTGGAGAGTTACTAGCGGAAGGAGTGCAAGTGAGGAAAAGATATGCAGAGTACAGTACTGTATATTGAATCTTTGCTAAATGTATGAGATGAAAGGGAGGCAGTGATTGATGGAGATAGGTTTCCCAGGCTACCCAGGAGGCAGGGAATGAATGAAAGGATTGGGAAAAAGGAGGTGAAAGAAGCAGTGAGACAAATGAGAGCGGGAAAAGCAGAAGGTATGGATGATATTGCTGTACAGTGGTGAAGGGTAAAGGCGTGATAATAGATTGGCTGGTGAGACTATTCATGTGTGCTTTGTTGTGTCCCACTAGAATGGAGGAGTGCATATAGTGTGCCGTTGTATAAGGGGAGTGTCCTGCAGGAGTGTTCAAATTATAGAGGTACAGTATCAGTTGTTGGAAAGCCGTATGGTAGGGTGTTGATAAAGAGGATAATAAAGGGTACATAAGGTGCGGTTTTAGGAGGGGAAGTGGGTATTTATCTGATTTTTGCAGTAAGATAGCTATGCGAGAAGTATTTAGAGAAGCATAAGGAAGATTTTTTTTTATTTTTTTTTTATTTGGAAAAAGCGTATGATCGTGTGGATCGAGAAGCAATGTGGAAGGTGCTAAGGATTTTTGAAATTGGAGGACAATTGTTAAGAGCAAGCAAGTGTTTTTTGAAGAGAGCAGAATGTGTGCTAGAGTAGGAAATAATGAGTCGAGTGAGTGGTTTGAGAAAAATGTAGGTCTGCGACAGGGTTGTGTAATGTCACCGCGGCTGTTTAATGTATACAGTATATGGATGGTATGGTGAGGGAGGTGAAAATGAGAACTATGGAGTAGAGGATTGGGTTTAGTAGGAAAGAATGGTAGAGATTGGGAGTTGAACCAGTTGCTGTTTGCTGATGACACAGCGTTGGTGACGGATTCTGAGAAACTGCAGCAAGTAGTCAAAGTTTGGTGTGGTTTGTGGGAGGAGGAGGCTGAAGGTGAATGTCAATAAAAGTAAAGTGATGGTGTGTAATAGAGGTGCTCGTAGGGTGAATCTAGATGTGCGGATGGATGGGGAAATACTGTAACAACGAGTGTTTTAAATACTGTATCTAGGAGACTAGGAGGAATGATAAGCAGGAACAGAGGTATGGAAATGGGGGTAAAACTGAGAGTATGTGAAGGAAGGAAAGTTTTCAGGGCAATGGGAAGTACTGTATGTGGAAGGTGAGAAATCTCGTAACGAAAGCTAAAAGTGCAATGTATCAAGGGATAGTTGTATAAACAGTGATGGTTAGGGCTGAGGCATAGGCTCTGAAGGCAAAGGAGAGAAGAAAGCTGGATGTGATGGAGATGAGCTGCTTGAGGAGTATGTGTGGAGTGACTCGTAGAGACCGATTGAATTGAATAATGAAGAGATACGTAGGAGAGTGAGGCAGCAGGAATATTTGTCGGCCAAAGTGGGCAGAAGAGTGCTATGCTGGTATGGACATGTTGAGCGTATGGAAGATGAAAGCCTTACAAAGAGAATATGTGAGTCAGGTAAAAGGGCAGGAAGACCTCCATTGAGATGGAGAAAATGTGTAGTACAGTACTGTACAAGCGTTGAAAAATAGAGGAATTACTATAGATCAGGAATGAGAAGTGGAAAATTAATAAGAATGAATGAATGCTAGTGAATAGACGAGTGAAAACGCGGTCGTTTGGGAGAGGGTGTCAGGCGCCAGAGGGTGTGGACTAGATAATAGTCCGTCAGGCACCTGGCCCGGGGAGCTGGTATAAATGAAGGGTCCGCCTGGATGCGTGGTGGGCAGGTGGGTTTGTGGTGGTAGCTTCACTGCATGTTTGTCTGCCGAGACCGGAACCTCTCTGGGAAGTCTGGGACCTGGGAATCCTGCTGGATTTGGACCCCAAATGAGCCAGGGTCTTTAGATTTTCTCCTGGGTGACTTAGATGTGTGTGCGTGTGAATTGTTATTTTTTGTTGTGTTGTCCCTGTATGAGCTATGTATCAAGTTGGCCTTTCCCAGCCAAAAAATAAAAAATAAAACAAAATAATGGGGTATGTGCCTGAGTACAGTATATACAGTAGATAGACAGATAATGCAATAGTTATGGTTCTAAGTCAATAATATGGTTTTATGACCACTACCCGCAATACCCACAACCTCTTTCCCGCCCCCGTAGTAATTATATACTGTGTCTGTATGCTTGTGTGTGTGTGAGATGATGATAGTAGTGACGATGTTGACAGTAGTAGTGATGATGGCAATGGTAGTAGTAGTGTAGTAGTGATAGCAATAGTAGTAGTGATGATGGCAATAGTAGTAGTGATGATGGCAATAGTAGTAGTGATGATGGCAATAGTAGTAGTGATGATGGCAATAGTAGTAGTGATGATGGCAATAGTAGTGGTGATGATAGCAATAGTAGTAGTGATGATGGCAATAGTAGTAGTGATGATGGCAATAGTAGTGGTGATGATGGCAGGGGAACACACATTCTTCTGTGGCAGCAATGATGATGGTGTTCTGTGTGTGTGCCCATCACAGAAGTGATGATAATGGTACTATAGGTAGCGTACATACATAGGTAGCGCCAACAAACTTGACAATAATCTTGATCCCTAACTTCTCTGTAACTCTAAAGGGCCTAGAGCAAACTGGCTGTAAATATCCACACCTATTTCCTGGTGGACTCTTCCCAAATGATATAAATTACAGCCTGATTGCTTTTATTCATATCGAGTTATACCGGTAAGAAGTTAAGGAGTCAAGATTATTGTCAAGTTCGTTAGCGCTACCTGTAGCCTGGTGTTGGTGATTGTGGAAGTAATTATCATGATGGTGATGATCTGTAGTGATGTCAATAATGAGTCTGAGTGTAGTACAGTAGAGATAGTTGTGGTGATTATGGTATTACTGTACTGTAGTTATGATATTGTCAGTAGAGATGATTATGGTCATTATGGTAGGGATTGTGAAAATAGTTTTGATAGTACAAAGGAGTACAAAGGAAATCAAGCAACAACAGATCTAGTGACCCTTCTAGGTTGCTTGTCCTCCAAAACACTGAGGATCAAGTGTCCAAACAGTGGTTTAGAGTGGGTAAGGGAACATTGGAAAGGGAATTACTGCCCTGGAACTAATGTCCGTGGCAGGATTAGGAAGTTAGTAGGGGACAGATGGGTTAGTAACTGAGGGGGGGATAAAATAAAGTTATTCATTTACAAACGCAGTCAGTCGCGGGTTTGATGCGAGATATTTGTCTAGGCGGAGTTTAAATGAATCAACGGTGATGCAGTCTATAACGTTTCGGGGAAGCCCATTCCACAAGTTGACAACTCGATTGAAGAAGAAATTCTTAGATTCGTGTGAGTTAAAAGATTTACCAATAATTTTGCAACCGTTTCCCCGCGTGTAATTAGATTGGTCGATAGTGAAGTACTTACTACAGTTCATATTGTCGATGCCTTTGATGATTTTGAACACTTGAATTAAGTCACCTCTTAATCTGCGCTGGGTTAAAGGAAATAGATTTAATTCTCTAAGACGCTCTTCGTATGGTTTGTTCTTTAGGCTAGGTATCATTTTGGTAACTCTACGTTGAACTCGTTCTAGCTTGTTTATATCTTTTTGGTAATAAGGGCACCAGGATTGAACGCAGTATTCCAGAAGAGGGCGGACTAATGAATTGTAAAGGGTTAGGATAACTTCTTTGGATTTATGCTCAAATGACCTGCCTATAAAGCCAATTATTTTGTTTGCCTTCTTAACAACTTCTGAACATTGTTGACTCGGTTTTAGGTTACTCCCAGATCGGTTTCTCTGTTTACATTCTTAAGCTGAGTGCCATTCATCGAATAGTTTGCTTTCTCATTTAGGTATCCGATATGTAGTACTTTACATTTATCCGCATTGAAACTCATTTGCCAAATTTGGGCCCAACATGACAATTTATCTAGATTGTGTTGCATATCGTCAACTTGTTCTTTTGAGAGTACGCTATTTGCAATTTTTGTATCGTCAGCAAATTTTGAGATTGTACAGGTGAGACCCTCATCTATGTCGTTGATGTAAATTAGAAAGAGAATTGGTCCTAGTACCGATCCCTGGGGTACCCCGCTACTTACATTGGTCCATTTAGATCCTTACCGTTTATGACTACTCTTTGCTTTCTGTCGCTGAGCCAATTTTCTATCCATTTCAACACACCGTCTTGTATTCCATGCGCTTTTAGTTTTAGCAGTAAACGTTTGTGGGGAACTTTGTCAAAGGCCTTTTGAAAATCAAGGTATATAATATCTACAGCTTTACTCTCATCGTAGAGGTTGAGGATATCGTGGAAGAAGTCTAAGAGGTTTGTTAAACAGGAACGTTTTTTACGAAAGCCGTGTTGAGTATCTTTAAGTATGTTATTTTCCTCTAAGTGATTTACGAGTCTGTCTCGTATGACCGTTTCTAGCATTTTACATACAACTGAGGTTAAGCTAATTGGACGATAGTTACTGGGTAGGGATTTGCTGCCTTTTTTGAATATCGGTGTTACGTTGGCTAGCTTCCACTGATCGGGCATAGTTCCAGACTGCAAGGATTTATTGAATAGTAATGTCAGTGGTTTAGAGAGCTCATCCTTAGCTTCCTTTAGAACTCTAGGCGAGATTGTATCAGGTCCAGGCGTTTTATTTACCTTGAGTTTATCTAAACAATTCAATACTTCTCTCTCTGTAACGGTGATATTGCTTAGAACATCTGAATTATCAATCTGAATCGGCGATGGTGTAGGGATATCACTGAGGTCTTCTGTTGTAAAAACTGATGCAAAGAAGGTATTGAGGGCATTACTCATTTGTTCTTCGTCTTTGGTGTATTCTCCATTTTCATCGACTAACGGTCCAACAGTTGAAGTAACTACTTTTTTCTTTCTGATATAACTATAGAATTCTTTCGGGTTTGTTTTACTTTGATTCGCAATATGTAACTCTAAGGTCTTTTTACTTTGCTTAATTAACTTTTTGGCTTTGCGTCGTAGCTCTACAAATTTCAGCCGTTCTTCGTCATTTTGTGAGGATTTTTAATCTATCATTAGCAAATTTTTTAGCAAGCAGGCAGTTTGAAATATCTTTATTCCACCATTTGGGCTTATTATTATGGCCTGGACGCCGAGTTTTCGATGGTATGCAGTCTTGCACTGCTTTTAGGTAAGTGGCTTCGAATAACTTCCAAGATGTATTTATGTCGTTATTGTGAATTAAAAAGCTCCAGTTAGTTTCTTTAAACATAGCTCTAAGTTTATGGAAGTTTGCTTTCTTGAAATTAGGGACTTTTTCGATGCTACTATTTGGTTCGTTACTAGTAAACTTTAAAGTGAAAGTTATCGTACGATGGTCGCTGTTACTGAATTCATCACCAACATTCAAATTCTCTTATAATTCTTCTTTTGTTGCAAGTACAATGTCAAGAACGTTATTACCACGGGTCGGCGTTCCAACAAATTGATAAAGCGAACTCTCTTGCAAGTTCGTATACAAGTCATGTCCGGAGTGTGAAGTAAGAGTATCGCCCCACTTGGTCACAGGTAAATTAAAGTCACCAAAAATTACGGTATCTTGTGAGTTACTTACATCTGCAATTTGTTCGTAAATTTCTCGGTCAGTTTTTTTTTTTTTTTTTTTTTTAAGAGACAATGAACGGAGGAAGGAAAAACACAGATAAAACAAAAAGGTCCATGTGCCTAAAGGCATCCTCCATTCATAAAATGTTTGTAACAACTGGATTTAAACATTTGTTGATTGTAAGTTTGTGGAAAGCAATTCGAGGGAAGTGAATTCCAAAGAGTAGTAGCTCTGGGGATAAATGAATTCTGATAAGCAGAAGTTCTGCATTGTGGAGGAGAAAGTGTAAATTCATGGGCGCTCTCAGCTGCCCTAGTTCTACGGGAAAGATGTGGAGAGGCGGCACAATTGAAGCAAGTTCCTCGGAACAATTGCTGTGAAAATATCTGTAGAATAATGCAAGGGATGCAACGTTTCTTCGTATGGCTAATGTAGGAAGGTCCTGTGTGATTGCAGGGTTATTGATTAATCTAATAGCTTTATTTGAATTTCAACTGCCTCAATGCAACCACTCCACTTCCACCCCACAGAGGTGAACAGTAATCCATCTGAGAGCGCACATGACTTTTTATATACGGCCAACTGCTCGTCAGTGAAGAATTCTCGAACTCTGTACAGGAGTCCCAGTTTTTTAGAGGCATTCTTAGCAATGCTTCTAACATAATGTGTCCAGCTCAAGTTAGTAGTTAATGTTACACCGAGAATGTCAATACTAGGGGAAGTGGGAATATTTACATCATTAAAAAATATATGGGAGTCCGTGAGATTCTGTTAGAAAATTGAATGTACTTGGTTTTCTGTGCATTAAAGGAAACTAGATTCTCTTGTCCCCATTCATTAATTCTAGAAAGGTCTGTCAGAGAAATTGCAGTGTTTATTTTGAATTATAAGATCGGGTTGGGTGAAAGAATTGTGAAGGAACTGTGGAGTGTTGAGTCATCTGCGTAGGAATGTATTGGATTATGAGTGGTAGATATGAGATCATTGATATGAATGAGGAACAGAGTTGGGGCCAAAACTGATCCCTGGGGAACACCAGCATTTATTGAGTGAAATTGAGAATAAAGGCCATCTACCATTAAACGTATTTTTCTGTTATGAAGATAAGAAGAAATTAGTTTGCACTGATTGAGCTGGTCTGTATATTAATGCAAGTATTATTTTGGTACCTTTATTATTCTTTATTAGCACAAAAGATGCGTCGACGTTCACAATTTGAGGTTTTGACAAGAGGGTAGGGTTAAGACTTTCTTTGATATAAAGTAAAACGCCACCTCCATTTCGATTTATTCGGCTTTTCTCAAACATTACATAACCGGGAAGTGAATACTCTGCTAAAAAGTCTCTATCTTCTGTATTGAGCCAAGATTCTGTTATGCCAATCACATCATAATTTTCTGTAAACACTAGCTCCTCTAAATCTGAAAATTTATTGCGTATGCTACGAGCGTTTGCATAGAAAACCTTTAAATTTGTTATTTTAGAACTCACGGAACGCTCTTTAATAATATTTTTGGTTCTTGTCGGATCTACATTTATGTTCATGGCTGTCCTCGGTCCTCGCTGTCTTCGGTCCTTATCGCTGGTGGTCCTCGGTTGCCTCTGTTTTTTTCTTGGCGTTGGATGATTTATGTCACTGCTGCTTCTTCTCGGATGGCGTTTTTTGATCCATGGCTGCGGACTGCTTCGTCTACTCACCTAATTGTACTCACCTAATTGTAGTATACAGGATTTGAGCCTAAGCTCGTGTTGTCCTGTCTCTCTCTCTACATTTATCCAATTTTGCTTTAAAAGTTTGGATATTTCTTGCTCCCACCACCTCCCCATCCAACTTATTCCAACACTCAATGCTTCTATACGGGAAGCTGAACTTTCTTACATCAGACTTACATATAACTTTCCTCAACTTACAATCATGACCCCTGGTTCTTCCCTCGTCCCTCACCACAAAATCTCCCTTGTCGATCTTCTCAAAACCTTTCACACACTTAAACATCATGATCATGTCACCTCTCTCTCTCCTCTCCCTCAGCATTGGCAGCTTTAGCCTCTCCAATCTCTCCTCATAAGGCAGGTCTCTAAGGCTAGCTATCATCTTAGTGGCAACTCTCTGAACTCTTTCCAGTTTTTTATTATGTTTTATAAGGTGTGGAGACCACACCACTGCTGCATACTCCAGTCTTGGTCGTATTATTGTCCCTATTATTTTTGCTAACATCTCTTCATCTAAATAATTCAGAGCTATTCTCATGTTAGTCAACACTGCATAGATTTAGGAGACGACCCATGCGTGCTGAACCCACAGGGTTTAGATGAGTGCCATCCTTGCGGAACAGAGTAGGCTGGTTGTAGAAGTTGTCCCAGAGGTTGATGAATTCAACTTCTTCCCTCAGACACAAATGTTTTAGTCGGCTATTTGTGCTGAAGGCCTTGTCGTAGAATTTGTCAGGTGCGTCGATCTTGGGGAGAATGCCTGAGATGATGATATTCCTTGACTTGTTTTTGTAGTGCTGGATCATCTTGCGATATTTCTCCATCAACTCTTCGGATCTGGTGCGCATGACGTCATTTGAACCAGCATGGATGACAAAAAGGGTATTTTCATTTGCATCCTTTGTGGTATCTTCGAAGGCTTCCACAATGTCGTCCAGTCCAGCTCCTGGGATGCAAAATCTTTTTCGTTGATTTTGGGACTCTGTCGCAGAACTCTTCGACCTGTCCTCGTAGGATGGAATCCCCAACGAGCCTGGTCTCTTCTGGTTCGTCTTCCATCTCTACCAATATCTCAAATCTGTTTGACATTGTGACTGGTAGATGAGACCTTTTCTGCGTTGGCCGTGCACCGTTCCTCACTGGTGTAAATCCGGAAACCTGTGGTGGCGGGACTCTACGTACAGGTCAGGGAGAGGAGTGGTTAGAACGGGGGCGAGGGGTTGGTACTGTTCGTGCTAGCAGGCTTCTTGCACGAGGAGTGGGGGAGAGACTAAGGTGAACAGGGCGGCTGTCCTGGTTTGATGTCGGCTCAGGTTCGTCAGAAGCATCTGCTGCAGTGTCTACTGCAGGTGTTGGATTGTTGGCAGATGACGTTGGGGCGGTGGTGGATGCTGGAGTTGAAACAATTTGAGTTAGTGATACTCCAACGTTGAGTGTTACAAACTCTTGGAGTGATTCCAGCTTCCTGGTGAGGGCGTTGATCTTGTTGAGGGCTTCATCCAATTTTGCTGTCAAATCCTCTCGTTGCTGGCAGAGTCGGCAGACTTGTGGATCGGCAGGAGCAAACATGGAAGCACCAAACCTACCGGCGCAGTTCGTACAGGCACGAGGCATGGTGACGATCACTTTCTTCAGTTCACTTCACTCACTTAAAAACACTTAACTCACTTTAAAAACACTAAACTCACTTTAAAAACACTTCACTCCCTTCAGGTCGCTTCACTTACTTAAATAGGCCTAACCGAAAACAAAAATGTTGAAATACACACAAATAGGTTATCAGCGGTGATAGCCTAACCAAAAATTAAAACAAAACAAAATTAAATTTGAATACGCAGTGATAGCCGAACCGAAAACAATTTTATGTTTATTTAAACAGAAATAGGCCACCAGGGGTTATAGCCTATCCTAACCGAAAACAAAAATTATGAAATACCGGTACGCAGAAATAGGCCACCAGCGGTGATAGCCTAACTGAAAATTTAAAAATTGAAGTACGCAGAAATAGGCCACCAGGGATGATAGCCTAGACTAACCGAAAAAAAAAATTATGAAATACCGGTACGCAGAAATAGGCCACCAGCGGTGATAGCCTAGACTAACCGAAAACAAAAATAATGAAATACTGGTACGCAGAAATAGGCCACCAGCGGTGATAGCCTAACTGAAAATTTAAAAATTGAAGTACGCAGAAATAGGCCACCAGGGATGATAGCCTAGACTAACCGAAAACAAAATTAACCGAAAACAAAAATTATGAAATACCGGTACGCAGAAATAGGCCACCAGCGGTGATAGCCTAACTGAAAATTTAAAAATTGAAGTACCGTACGCAGAAATAGGCCACCAGGGATGATAGCCTAGACTAACCGAAAACAAAAATAACCACAAACAAACAAAAAGTATGAAATATGCAGAAGTAGGCTACCAGGGGTGATAACCTACCTAAAAAAGCAAAACAATATATATATATATAATATATATATATATATATAGAATATGTAACTAAATATACAATTCACCAAATAGAGATAATATAAGAATAAAGTGTAACTGCACACAAGGGGTTAATATACTGTATCAACAGATGGTGCTGGTGTCACTGTAGGCTAGTCAAGCAGGATTATATTTAGATAAACAAAGTTATCAGTCAAAGGTTACTACAGTACAAGATCATGAAAGCAACAACTAAAATTACAGATATATATAGCTACAGTAGGATACTGAATACGATAACTACTAGAGTTAATAAGAAAATACAAAGCTAGGTCGATTAGAGGTGCGCGTGCGTCGTCTGCTACAAGCTAGGATAACCACTAGGATAGTGGTTATAGTTGTAGGCTACCTTAGTGATTATGGTGATAGTGATGATGGTGGTGGTGATAATGGGGATAGTAGTAGTGATAATACTAGTAGTAGTGATGATGGTGACAGTAGTTACGATGATTGTAAGATAATGGTGATAATAGTAGTGATGATTGTAATAGTACTAGTGCTGACGATACTAAATGACTGTAGTAGTGACGATGATAGTAAATGACTGTAGTAGTGATAATGGTGACAGTTGTAGTGATGCCCTAACCCATGGCAGAGTTGGGTATGCCGTTTTGATTTTGGCAGAGCGGCACTTCTACTTTATTAACTCTGTGAAAGCAGAGTGGTATAATAGTAGAAGTAGGGATGATGGTGATTGTAGTTATGATGGTAGTGATGATGGGGATAGTAATAGTGATGATGGTGACAGTATTTGTGATGATTACTGGAGATGCCCCGAAAACAACCCGCCTTGCATTTGTAAGAGGAACTTAATTACCCTATTTTGGATAGGTTAGGTTAGGTTAGGTTAGTTTAGTTTAGTTTAACCCCTTCTGTACCGGTGATGTACTTTTCATTCTATTCTGGCAACTATTAGATGATTTTGTACAGCTTATAAAGGATGTCTACTCATTCAAAGGCTTCAGACTATTTCAATTAATCCTTATAGCTACCATAATTATATCCTTTCTAATCTTCATAAAATAGTCTAAATGTAGCAATAATAAAATACAACAGACGTCGCCGGTACAGAAGGGGTTAATGAAGTCACAAAACTTAATCATAGGCGACTTAGTTTCGGGGAGAGTCCTCCCGTATTCTTGGTGATAGTAGTAGTGATGATGATAGTATACTGATGATGACAGTAGCAGTGGTGACAGTAGTAATGATGATGGTGATAGTACTGATGATGACAGTAGCAGTGAAGGTAGTACTGTAGTAGTAATGATGATGGTGATAGTAATAGTAATGATGATGGTGACAGTAGTAGTGATGATGGTGATAGTAATAGTAATGATGATGGTGACAGTAGTAGTGATGATGGTGATAGTAATGATGATGACAGTAGCAGTGAAGGTAGTACTGTAGTAGTAATGATGATGGTGATAGTAATAGTAATGATGATGGTGACAGTAGTAGTGATGATGGTGATAGTAATAATGATGGTGATAGTAGTCATGATGGTGACAGTAGTAGTGATGATGGTGATAGTAATAATGATGGTGATAGTAATGATGATGGTGATAGTAATAATGATGGTGATAGTAGTAGTGATGATGATGATGATAGTAATACTGATGGTGATAGCAATACTGATGGTGATAGTAATGATGATGGTGACAGTAGTACTGATGATGGTGATAGTAATAATGATGGTGATATACGTACTAGTGATGATGGTGATAGTACTGATAATGACAGTAGCAGTGATGGTAGTACTAGTAATGATGATGGTGATAGTAATAATGATGTGTCAGTAGTAGTGATGGTGGTGACAGTAGTAGTGATGATGGTGATAGTATACTGATGTTGACAGTAGCAGTGATGGTAGTAGTAGAAATGCTTATGGTGACAGTATTAGTGATGATGGTGATAGTACTGATGATGACGGCAGTGATGGTAGTAGTAGTAACGATCAAATTTTATATGGTAACGATGATGGTGACAGTATTAGTGATGATAGTGATAGTACTGATGATGACAGTAGCAGTGATGGTAGTAGTAGTAATGATGATGGTGACAGTATTAGTGATTATGGTGATAGTAGTGATGATGACAGTAGCAGTGAAGGTAGTACTGTAGTAGTAATGATGATGGTAATAGTACTATACAGAATTTTATATTTTTCCAGCTCATGATGGTAAATTGTTACGTTACTATCTTGATTACTCGGCTATTATGTATAGTTTGTAGCGAAATAGGTTGTTAATTATATAAACTTGCCATTACAATAATGACGCAGACATACTATGGGTTTCAGAGGCCGTGTTACATAGTTTTTCGGGAATAACTTATGAACAAACAGTTGGATCAGTATGATATCTTGCCACAACTTTTTCCACACTGTGCCCTAATTTTTTTTTTTTAATATTGTGCATTACCAAAAGTGGATAGTTACACCACTTGTCCCTGTGTCATGAGGTTAGTCACACCTGAATGACTAGGAAACGGACAAAGCTACCATGGCGTACCTGTGAAACCACCAAACCATTATTGCTCCTCCATCAAATACGGTAGTTATCAGCCACCACCCAACCTTATTATCGTCTTTATATTCAAGTTATCTATCACTATCAAATATAAATATATGCAAAATATGTATTTTTGTATATATTTATATTTGATAGTGACATAACTTGAATATAAAGATGATAATAGAGTTGGGTGGTGGCTGATAACTACCGTGTTTGATGGAGGAGTAATAATGGTTTGGTGGTTTCACAGGTACGCCACGGTAGCTTTGTCCGTTTCCTAGTCATTCAGGTGCGACTTTAACCTCATGACACAGGGACAGGTGGTTTAATTATCCACTTTTGGTAATGCACAATATTAACAAAAAATTAGGGCACGGTGTGAAACAAATTGTGGCAAAATATACTGATCCAACTGTTTGTTGATAAGTTATTCCCAAAAAGCAATGTAACACGGCCTCTGAAAACCCATAGTACGGTAGTAGATTCATTTGTTCATAAAGCAATGTAACACGGCCTCTGAAACCCATAGTACGGTAGTAGATTCATTTGTTCATAAAGCAATGTAACACGGCCTCTGAAACCCATAGTACGGTAGTAGATTCATTTGTTCATAAAGCAATGTAACACGGCCTCTGAAACCCATAGTACGGTAGTAGATTCATTTGTTCATAAAGCAATGTAACACGGCCTCTGAAACCCATAGTACGGTAGTAGATTCATTTGTTCATAAAGCAATGTAACACGGCCTCTGAAACCCATAGTACGGTAGTAGATTCATTTGTTCATAAAGCAATGTAACACGGCCTCTGAAACCCATAGTACGGTAGTAGATTCATTTGTTCATAAAGCAATGTAACACGGCCTCTGAAACCCATAGTACGGTAGTAGATTCATTTGTTCATAAAGTACGGTATCGAGAAATCAGATGCTAAGGGATTCAATTTACCATCAGCTGGAAAAAAAGACTATAGCCTAGTAGTAGTGATGATGGTGACAATATTAGTGGTGATAGTGACAGTAGAAGTTATGCAGGTGAGACTAGTAGTGTGATGGTGACAGTAGTAGTGATGATGGTGACAATATTAGTGGTGATAGTGACAGTAGAAGTTATGCAGGTGAGACTAGTAGTGTGATGGTGACAGTAGTAGTGATGATGGTGACAATATTAGTGGTGATAGTGACAGTAGAAGTTATGCAGGTGAGACTAGTAGTGTGATGGTGACAGTAGTAGTGATGATGATAGTAGTAGATAATTAGATTTGAACTATAAAATAATAAACCCTATTTTAATCTTCACATAACCTATACAATAATAGGCCTAAAGTTAGTTAGTTATGTAGAGCAGATTAACAACTAACTAACTTTAGGCCTATTATTGTATAGGCTATGTGAAGATTAAAGTATAAGGTTTATTATTTTATAGGCTAGTTCAATAGGCCTAGCCTATTCCTAAAGACTAAAATAAATTACTCGGATTTGGCATGGTATTGTACACAATTAGGAGAGTGGTTGGTATTATTCTATAATTGCACCTATACGAGCTAAACAAATTATTATTATATTTAACAGGAAGGTACAACGAGGTAAGTGATGTGGTATAGGTGGCAATATGCGGAAATGGATTATAAGGGCATTCCGCCCCCTCTGACCCCCTTACGAAAATCTACGGTTATTCACTCCACCCCAACTGGATTTCTACCGTTTTACCCAACCAGCAGGGGTGTGGGGGCGGCAGCCCCCACCCATAATACTAGGTTAGGTTAGGTAAGGTTGTTAGGTTAGGCTAATGGGTCAATATACAGGAGGCGCTACAATATTGGTAAAAAATTAAGCTCAATAGCATGTGATTAAGCGATTTTTCTCCAAATTGTTGATGTAGGTGTCATTCCCGGGAAACTAACATAATACATATTATATGGATATTTACGTTTTAAGGGTTTGTTTACACTTCTTCTTTTTCGTCTTCATCTGGGAGACTTCTTTTTCGTGACTGTCAGTCAACAACTGAGACATCTGGTGGCGAATGCAATGAACTATACTGGTGGCGTCATAGCCAAAGTAATCACCCTACCTAATTCATGCCAAGAGTACTCGAGTTCACTGACACGTGATGTCTATCGACCAATCAGGTGATGCCATGATTTGGAAAACAGGTGGCCCAGGATATAAGCTGTCAGTTTGACTCTGGCCAGCTTGTGTAGAGGGTGTGAGCCGATCAAAGCTTTTTCCACCGTCTTTAAAAACACTGAGGCTGCTTAAGACCTTTTCGCCTTCCAATAAGTGCAAACTGTCCAAAGTGCAATAACCAGTGTTCCAAATACAGCTGGCGAGGACAGCTGGTTTTGAAATGCACATACACTTGTTTTACATGGAAAAATTCGAAACAAAAATCCACCAGCTGTTGACCAAGATGAGTGGTGATCGAGCCTCCAGCGGCCAGCCAGGCAGCCCAGTACCTCCTCTGTTCATTAAGGTTAGTTGGTTGGTTGGGACAACATAAAGGAGACGGACCACAGCTAGCTAGGGAATCTTAATGGGTCATCGCAAAGTAACAAAGTAAAAGATTTTTTCGCATAGGATTAAACTGGCATGCAAGGGCTAGTTGGTTACCATACTGATGTTTTGGACCGACAGTTAGCCCATCGATCTTTTTAGGCCTAATAGGTCCGGTAGAGCATAGGCTATACATCATTGCTATATATGTCATTAAGAGCTGAATGTATTATAAGGGAGAACAAAAATAAAATAAAATACATAGGCCTACTGTAAAACAATAAGTTTTTCAGCCAGTACCCAACCAGCGGAGGTGTGGGGGCGGCAGCCCCCACCAATAATACTAGGTTAGGTTAGGTAAGGTTGTAAGGTTAGGCTAATGTTAACCCATTCTTACTGGTTAGGTTAGGTAAGGTAGTTATTAGGCTAATGTTAACCCCATTCTTACTAGGTTAGGTTAGGTAAGGTTGTTAGGTTAGGCTAATGTTAACCCCATTCTTACTAGGTTAGGTTAGGTAAGGTTGTTAGGTTAGGCTAATGTTAACCCCATTCTTACTAGGTTAGGTTAGGTAAGGTTGTTAGGTTAGGCTAATGTTAACCCCATTCTTACTAGGTTAGGTTAGGTAAGGTAGTTAGGTTAGGCTAATGTTAACCCCATTCTTACTAGGTTAGGTTAGGTAGGTTGTTAGGTTAGGCTAATGTTAACCCTTCTTACTAGGTTAGGTTAGGTAAGGTTGTTAGGTTAGGCTAATGTTAACCCCATTCTTACTAGGTTAGGTTAGGTAAGGTTGTTAGGTTAGGCTAATGTTAACCCCATTCTTACTAGGTTAGGTTAGGTAAGGTTGTTAGGTTAGGCTAATGTTAACTCCATTCTTACTAGCTTAGCTTAGGTTAGGTAAGGTTGTTAGGTTAGGCTAATGTTAACTCCATTCTTACTAGGTTAGGTTAGGTAAGGTTGTTAGGTTAGGCTAATGTTAACCCATTTTTACTTCGTTAGTTAGGCTAATGTTAACCTTATGAAAACCCAAACAAAGATTTTATTAGGGTTACTGTGTAATTTTAACATGAACATTAGTAAAATCCGAGCCAAGTTTCGTCAAAACTTGGCTCGGGTTTTCTAAATGTCGGGTTATATGGGTATGGAAATTTACAAAACCCGAGCCAACATGTTAATAAGGTTACTGTGTTATTTTCATTTTAAAATTAGTTAAATCCGAGCCAAGTTTCGTCAAAACTTGGCTCGGGTTTTATGGGTCTGGAAATTGACAAAACCCGAGCCAATAATTTACCAAGGTTACTGTATTTTTTTCATTTTTACATTTGTTAAATCCGAGCCAAGTTTCGTCAAAACTTGGCTCGGGTTTTCAAAAAATCGGGTTTTATGGGTCTGGAAATTGAACAAACCCGAGCCAAATTTGGGTTACAAATGTGTATTATCGTGTTCTATACGCTTTTTACCCCTCAATTTCCCTGATCTTCATAGCCCTCCCCACTATCGGGGGGCGTGTCTTTAGATTGATGGATAATGGGTAAATGCTTAATTCCCATTCAATGTCATCACTAGATACGACTAAAACACCAAAAACAAAATCAAAATACCAAAAAAAATACCTGAAAAACACATTGTTGCGTCTCCTGTATATTAACCGGCTAATGTCTCTGAAACATTGTAAATCCGTGTCACATCTAGATTGATAGACTTTTGTCGGTTTAATGTTATTTTAATACCACAAATTTGTTGATATATTTGAAGATAAATATTGAAGCTATATGCTCTAAAGATCATAAGAAAATTTGTTTTAACCCTCGGCAAAACCTAATAAAAAATATGGTACTAAAATTTATTTTTCGTAACAAGGTTGTCAATACGGTACTTTCAGTCATCGATAGCTCTAAAGATCATATGAAAATATGTTAAACCCTCGGAAAAACCTAATATAAAAGTATGGTACTAAAATTTAATTTTCGTAACAAGGTTGTCAATACGGTACTTTCCCGTTATCAATGTACAATCAAGCTGAAGATTGCAGAGTAAACACCATAGACTTCATCAAATTTTCTTTCACCTTCGTATAATCGACAGCCTTTTTTTTTTTTTTTGTATTAAGGGATTAGTACTCAACCAGCGGGGGTGTGGGGGCGGCAGCCCCCACCCATAATACTAGGATAGGTTAGGTAAGGTTGTTAGGTTAGGCTAATGTCTTTTCAAATCACTATCAAGGGGCTGTCTCAACATCGATCGATAGGCCTAATGGGGAAAATAGGTTTTCCCGAGATTTCTAATTAATTACAAACACTATACAGTATATTGATGCAAATGACCAATTTTGTTTAAAAAACACTCGGAAAATTTGTGGTATTAAAATAACATTTTTCCCTTTTGTCAGAGTGGGGCGGAATGCCCTTATAATCCATTTCCGCATATTGCCACCTATACCACATCACTTACCTCGTTGTACCTTCCTGTCATTTACAATGATATTTTTTTTAGCTCGTATAGGTGCAATTATAAAAATTTACCGAGTGGTTTTGGTATTGGTAACAGTAGTTTGATGACCACTGTTTTAAGTTGAGGCAGTGCTGTGAACTTACATGATAGCAAGCTGGGTATTATTTAATTTATTTTTATTTTATGTAGCCTATGCTATGTACAGTAGCCTATATTATATATAGGCCTATTGATGTTACTGTAAGGTATATAATTATGAACCCCAGTATGGTCCCCTCTGTACAGTACTGTGTGAGTCTGAAATAAATCATAATTATTATTAGTAGCAGTATTTGTACAGTAGCCTATATATATTGATGTTACTGTAAGGTATATATGGACTCCAGTATGGTCCCCTCTGTACTGTGTGAGTCTGAAATAAAGTATTATTATTATTATTATTATTATTATTATTATTATTAGTAGTATTTGTACAGTAGCCTATATATAGGCCTATTTATGTTACTGTAAGGCATATATGGATCCCAGTATGGTCCCCTCTGTACTGTGTGAGTATGAAATAAAGTATTATTATTAGTAGTAGTATTAATGCTGGACAGCCTTGACAATCATCCGTACCAATGTGACCACTGGTAGTACAGCAACCACCACGACACTCCCGGCCACTGCCACCGTTACAAGAACCAACCCCAACCCATTACCCAACAACACTGCTGACAACTTTACAAGGTCCAACACCAGATGACCTAGACCCTTCACTACCGGTACCAGAGCCTTGTCAACCCCCACCAACAATGACTTACCCACTACCTTACCTGCAAACTGTAGCTTCCTCAGGTGAACATTCTTCCTCGCCCAAGCTCCAAACCTGTCGACCTTCAGGCCGACCAGGCTCTTAACCTTCTTCCCAAGAAGAACACACCTCTCCTTTCGGCAGTAGACACGAGTAGTCATATCTCAGGAGTGGATAATTATGGTGGCAACCAAGTGTTGCCGGGAGAAGTTGAAAACGCATCTACCATCCTCCAGCGCTCAGTCAACAATGAAGGCGGCTCCAGCCCTTCTTTTTATATAGCCTGCCAACAGCTGATCGACACAACAAATCTTCAAATTGTATTTTAATTGTTATTATTATTATTATTATTATTATTATTATTATTATTATTATTATTATTATTAATTTAGCACAAAAAGTTCTGGCTATTTATAATTAGTATACATGCAATACTATTTAAATAATATTGACATACAATAAATATATGTTTTTATAATGTAAAGAAGTTAGCGGACTAATATATTCGTTTTCTTTCTTAACGAATTAAACAGAAAACCAAGTATTATATGGGTGCCTAAAATAAACCTGTATAATTCTACTCTCACAACGCTATTATTTTATACGTGCATATATTATAGGTGAAGGTATTGAGGGATAAGCCTCGGATAATATTCAAGGACACTAGTGCGACGTTATAAGAAACAATTTATTAGGGAAAATAGGCACCAATAGATTCGCCATATAGTCCGCATGGAGGATTTTCGTTATCAACAAATTGAAAAATACCCACTTCACAGACAAATACACCAAACATCTAAGTCAAAGCGGGGGTGTGGGGGCGGCAGCCCCCACCTATAATACTAGGTTAGGTTAGGTAAGGTTGTTAGGTTAGGCTAATGTCCTTTCAAAGGGGTATAGGGTAGTAAACACTAGGATAGCCTATACCCGGTCAGAGGTAAGAAGAAGAAGAGTCCTGCAGTAGTCTCCTTGAATGCTACCAAGCCTCGTAGCTACTTTTTACTTTGTCCTATTTTCTGAAGTGTAGAGAAGAAAGAAGGGGTGTTGAAGAGAGGAAGCTGTTATAGTGGCTTTGTTGTATGTGTTATTAGTCTGTATACGTCGTCGAGGTGTTCCCATACTGGGTGCGAGCATGTGAAACACGCTAGGACATACTACTCTATTTTTTTTCCAGCTGATAGTAAATTGAATCCCTAAGCAGCTGATTTCTCGATACCTAATGGAAATATATGAAACTACTATGGCTCTGCATCATAGTAATGCCAAGTTTTCATATTTAACATATCTCGCTACAAAATCTACCTTATAGCTGAGCAACAAAGATAGAAACATGACAATTTACCCTCAGCTGGAAAAAATGGACTATATCAAACCCATAGGTGGGCACTAACGCGATAAAGTAACGCGATAATGTAACGCGTTAACGATTTCGGGTTAACGTTTATCGGATAAAAAAAAAATCCAGCTTTAACGAATTAACGGTAACGTCGATACTTTTTGTTCCAAAATAGCGATAATCATTAATTAATTGCCAAACAGGCAGAAATCCTAACTAAATCCTACTAAATCATAAATCAATGATCATAAATAATAAATTAAGTGTCAGGAAATAATTATCCATATGAATAATTGAATATGAATTATATGATCCATATGACACATCTTCAAATCATCCAGGAGAAATGCCTAGAGATCGAGCTTAGACATCACTAAATCTGAAAATCATCTACAGTAAATGATCTACTAAATCAAATGAAGTGTCAGTTTTTTTTTTTCTAATAAAATAATGATAGCATTGCTGCATTTAAGATTTTTTATTTAAAATATGATAAATATCCATATCTTCGATAAATAACGATACTAACGAAGTAACGATATCGTTATCGAAAGGATCGGATTTAGCGATTTAGCGATTTAACGGTTAACGAGTGATAAATGTATCGCCGGTTAACAGTTAACGGTTAACGACGTTAAGGTTTTCGTTAACGAAATAACGGTTAACGAAGTTAAGGTTTTTGGTTATTAAAATGCCCCAGAACGAGAAGCCCACCACAGAAGCCACGAACGAACACCACACAGAAACACCCAAAGGAAAGGTCCACAGAACGAAAGGACCAGCTGACCGAGCCAGCCAATTCAGACAGGCCCAAGCCCGCAGGGCTAAGCAGCTCCAGGCCGCACCTAGATACCCCTTCTAAACTGACCATTTTTCCACACCTCATGTACACTACCCCCTCGTGTCCTACACTCCTAACTACAAAGATGATGAACAGGAATATACATTCATATTAAAAACACCCATGCCCTGTCCCGACGTTGAGCCAATGCCAACACATCAGACAGCCATAATTATATCTATGTATGTTCTTACATCCGAGAAGTAGATGTTATATATCTTAGAAGTTAAAACACCCACGCCTGTCCCTAGACCTTGTATATCATTTCCCATGACGAGTATAGATATATGTAACCCGTGCTCAGTCGCCCCCTTGCATTGTTCCTCTAGTAACTAAGTCTCTCTAATATTAACTGCCACCAGTATTGATACGACATAGCGGCACTGTCCTTGTGTCGTATTGTGCCAAGTACAGATCAACCAGGTTTCATCACCTTATTAGGACGACGACTATAATGTCATCGTTCATCGATGTATGCAATCCTTAGTTTAAGTATTAATATTAACATTCCCTAACATCTTGTCTTGCCAGACTAAGCTTCTGAAGACCCATCGCTCCATAAATCTATGTATTCAATCCTTAGGTTAAGTATTTTTATCCGCCATTGTGTTCACCTTTTTCCATTTACTTTTCCACAATTGTCATACGTCTTCCCCTTGCCTCCTTCGTATCCACAGTCCACACTACGCCAATTTACTTCGTGTCATACACCTCTTACCCCAACCAGAGATTGTATAAGATAACCTGGTTACCAGTATCTGTCATAAGTACCCCGAAACAATAACTAAGTACCCCTACGAACTGCCGCTGTTGTTGGTATATTTATATTTAATAGAAAACGCAGTTCCCAGGGCCAACTAATAGTATCCATAACCCCTCGGACTGATCACATAACTCTATCTTTTCCAGACTCATATACCACCCCATAGTTGCATTCCCCGGTAGCATTTGGCTAACGTATTCTACTGCCTTTTCAAACTTCCATATCAACTGCAGCCTAATGCCACCCCCACGCCCAGAGACCTTAGGGTCAAATTCCCCTATAGCCCCCCTGCACTCCTCCCCTCTCATTAGAAGACCCCGCACTTCTCTACTCTTGTCCGACCTAGCCTCTCTCTCATACCTCTTGAAGATCCTTGAATTGTCCGTTGCTAACGCTCTCCAACCTTTTATATATATCCTCCTATCCAGCCTACCTTCACTTAGTAGGCCAGAACAACATTAGAACTTTACTAGCCCCTTGCATGCCATCGATTCTCTTACAACCTATTCACAACCCTGCACCCAATGGTCGTCGGTGCGAGGCTAGCCGCCTCGCCAGTAACTAACTTCTATTGCCATACTTCCAGATAAATGTGGCAGAGTTAGCAACCTAGTCTCCACCACATCCAGAAAACCCTACAATTAACAACCAGCCGAGTAAAACCAGCTAGCTAAGGCACCTTCGGTTTTGGTATTAAGGACACCCACATCTGTCTCATACACAGAGGGTTATTACGAACACTGGTGATATGGCAAGCCCCTAGCCACAGCCGCCGGACGACTATCACAGAGAGAGGGCGCCCAGCTCCCCCTTTTTGCCCACCCGAGGAGGGAGACCCCCACCCCGCGGAGGTATACCTGGCCCCTGTTTTGACTTCCGAGTCATTGCCAGGTAGCACAGGAATTCTTCCTATCAATGAACTAACCATGCATGACTAACATCTATACTAACCTCTATTAACTCACAATAAACCATTTACCTTTCTTGCATGCTCTGATCACTAAATTAGCACCTCAGCTATACCATAGAATGAAGATTGAACAATCTAAGAGAGACGCTCGTATCACAGCTGTCCCCATCCTCCTCGCAAAGTAGATCCAGTCTCTCTCCCCTAAATACTTCCAGTATAGCCAAAATAGTACCTCTTACTAAGGCTCAGTTATATGAAAATATAAAGGCTTCCTATAGCCATGTGCCACAACAGTAAATACCATCTTACCTAGTCCCCATATCTATTGAGAGCTCAAATAAGTCCATAAGACTCGAGATCCCTACTGTCTACAGGGTCCAGAACCGAGCCTATAAATCTAGCTCCCGCCCCCAGTCAAATCAGTTGAAAGCTAGACACCAACCAGGGGTCACTACCCTGCAGTTAACTTCTAGCTCTGCCCTTGTGTTGTTCCGGAGTGAGATTCCAGAGCCGGCAGACTCCGTGGCAGATTTGGATAGAAGGACCTGCCCACGTATTTGAGAACTTCACACATATGGACCCCCTGGACGGCCGCGGAACCAGTCGTTAGCCCCCAACATCATGGACGCAAGATAACCAGGACCAGACCCATCAGATACTACCCAAGATTCCCTTTAGCAGTACTACATATTACTGTGCTGTTTAGAGATTCACTAATTAATATTTCTACGAAGTGGCTATCTCTTTGCCCCAGTATAATTCATATAACCATTCAATTAGGAAGTGCTAAGCGTATCAGTGTTCAATAATTAACAGGCGATACTAACTCTCGTAATCAACCATATATCCAGATATTATTACCTAGAAGGAAACCCTAGTGATATCTGAATGTTCGCCCACTGATTTGCGTTCTATGTATTTCTGAGACAAGAATATAAAACTTAGATCAGTACCCCCTGAGGTTACTAGAATTCCCGTACTCTAAAATACGCGTGTCTAATCTAGTCTGAACTACTACTTGTGCATCAGAGCTACCAGTAATAAATCTAACAGTGAATATGATTCTATAAGTAACATTGATGGTCTTCGGTATATAAACCTGTTGAATTAAAGCCAGTGATCAGAAGATTAATACCTGAACGTTGGAAGTGGGAGGATAGGCTCCATCCAGATCCACTTATGCTAGTGTTGTTCGATTCTATTATATTGTCTTACACGAGTATTCTGCAGTGGTATATAAATAAACGTGATCGTGTAACTTGCTACCATGTGTTTCTTTGTGTTCTCTATTCCTCATATCTTGTATTGTGCATGCAGCCTTATATACCCAGTCAATTAGAACTCACATTACCCAAGTTAAACCTGTAGAAAAACAGGGCATAACATTGGCGGCAGCGGTGGTTCTTGATTCGGATAAAAGGTTGCATTACACTGCAAGTTTGGAACAGTAGAAGCATGGCAACATCGCAAAATTTTCAGCCACTCGCACACATTCCCAAGTATGATGTAAACACGTATGATATCACCACTTACTTAGACATAATAAAGCCAGTGTACGATGTGGTACTTCATAATGACCGCGAAAAGATCGCCGTTGCAATTTCGCATATTATACAGTTGGGAGAAGCCGTTTCCCAACTTGTTGATCGGCCTACCTTTAAATAATTTATTCGCCAAACTGTGACACAGTGTACGCCAGAGTTTACCTGGAACCAGTTTCGATCCTTCGTGATCCGGACCTTAGATCCACTTTTGGGTTCCCCCGTCGCCCCCAAATAATAAAAGTCGACGAGATCAAGTATGAAGGGGATATAAATGTGACCCTCATACAACTCTACAGATACGTGAGGACCACGTATAGCTATGAAGATTATGACCAACAAAATGAACTCTTATTCACCGCATTGTTAAACATCCTCCCACCCCACATCACCGCCCATCTCGACCCGTATGGCTTATTCGAAGAACATATGCTCTCCATCAGAGAAGAATGCCTACTCAGTTCGATGAATCCCCTATCCAACCCTTCAGCCCCTATCCAAGACTCCGTGCACCCTTCCAAAATGACTTCCGGTGAAAGTCCAACCCCAGTGCACTCTTCCTTGCCTCTATCCTCTCTGACCATCCCTAAATTTTCCCCTGCCCAGCCATCCACCAACGATCATCTTCCATCAATTGTGTTACCCCATAAACCCCATCCTTTTTCTATGCATGTCAAACAAACCCACCAACCCCAGATAACCTCTAACCAGACCGTGACTGCCACCAAGAAGATTCCCAAAATTCGTCCTGTTAACAACCCCAAATCAATACATCAGTCCTCTACCAATAACCCCTGTTCTACACCTAACTCTTCCCCCACCAACCCTCCGCAGCCCCCCCAACAAGCCCCGTATTCTAGCTATGCCTACCTATGTAGGCCTACCACAACATATTTTCCCCATGACCCCAGAAATGTTCAGCTATTCCCCCACCAACAAAATTTCCCTTGTGACAGTTTTCCGTCGGTAGCTTGTGACAGTTTTCAGTCAGTAGCTCCCTTCCACCCCCACACAATTCACACCCCTAGAAAACTTCGAAACCCCACACTTGACTCGCCCTCTCATGTCAAACAAACTCACCAGTCCCAGATAACCTCTAACCAGACCGAGACTGCCACCAAGAAAATTCCCCAAACTCGTCCTGTTAACAACCCCAAATCAGTACATCACTCCTCCCTCAATAACCCATGTCCTATGCCTAACTCTGCCCCCTCTAATCCTCCCCAGTCCCACATAACCTTTCACCTGACAAGCGCGAAATAGACCTAGGGGCTAGGGTAGTTATTTGTGCATTTCTAGCCTTGGATTCTGACAGAATTAGTTATATTTACAATATAGAGCATTATTTGTTTTCGGTATGCTTTTATTTTACATATATGATGTATATATGAACCTTCAAGAGTGCTAAAATAAGTGGGAAAAGCATTTGGGTGGTGAAAAACGAAGATATTGGCCACCCGGTCATAATCTCAGGCGAGAGAGAGCCACAGGCAACCCTCCTCTCTCGCTGTCTGTGAGGTAACTGAGACGAGCGGGGCGGTGTGGGCCGGTGTCTGGGTGTTGCATAACGATCTTTTCTGCAACCCACTTGTGCTACATTATCGCGGGAGAGAAAAATAACCGATAAATGATGATATTAAGAGGAAAAAATAGGTGATAATTGAGGAGGGGAGGGAGGGGGGAATAAGGTGGGGAAGGAGGGGAGGGGGGTGGGTGAGATTTACATGGATGAGTACTGGAGGGGAATTATCTCACCTAGAGACAAATTCCTTTGTTTTGATAGGCCCTTTTTTTTTATGGAAGGCTTTTTTATGGTCTTGCTTCCGTGAGGCCTATCGCGTTCCCTATAGGAAGCCTTCCGTGAGGCCTATCGCGCTTGCCGGGTTAACCAGACCGAGACTGACACCAAGAAAATTCCCCAAATTCGTCCTGTTAACAACCCCAAATCAATACATCAGTCCTCTACCAATAACCCCTGTTCTACACCTAACTCTTCCCCCACCAACCCGCCGCAGTCCCCCCAACAAATCCCGTTTCCTAACTCGCTCACCTCTCACCACCCTGACCCTCCCACACGCGCCGTTAATCCTCCCCTCACGCGTGACGACCTAGGGACCCAAACCATGTTCCCCTCCTTCCCCCAGAAATGCTCAGCTATTTCCCCACCAACAAAATTTCCCTTGTGACAGTTTTCCGTCAGTAGCTCCCTTCCACCCCCCCACAATTCACACCCCTAATAAACTTCAAAACCCCACACTTGACTCACCCCCTCATGACAGACAAACCCACCAATCCCATATAACCTCTAAACAAACCGTCACTGCCACCGACACACCCCACCACTCTGATCCTCCCACACGCGCCGTTAATCCCCCCCTCACGCGTGACCCCCACCAAAGTGATTTCCCCCCCTCATGCGTACCGAACACCTGCTCACCAGTCGGTCCCCCACCATCATGAGCCCAGCTAAACTTTCAACCTCCACCAATTCCCACCCTGCCAGCCTAACCTCTCACGACCACATTCAGAACGAACAATCACCCCCGTACATAACCCCTACCTCCTTTTTCCCCCCTATCTTACCCCCCTCTTCACCGTTACCCCACCCGCCCCAAATTCCACCCCCAAAGATCCCGCTCGACAAAATACCTCTCCCATCCCAATCCAACCACAAAACTTTTTCCACCTTGGCTAAAACCCAAAATACTCTCTCTCTCGCCCCAAACAACATAATCAACCTCTCAACTTCAACCACTCCTCGAAATCCCATCCATGTCTCTCCCGAAAATAAAATCAGTCCAAATTCAACCCCTCTCAAACCACAACCCTGCCTGCCCAGACCCCCCCCCACCATCTCCCTATCAAATCCCCACACCCCAAACCTCCAAACCACCCGATCATAGTAAACTCTCAACCTTCAGCCTTACTCACCCTTCCCCAAACCCCACTCACGACCACAACTCTCTACACAATTCAACCCCTCCCCAGCACCAACCTCTTCCGCAACAACAACACCGACTCGACCTGCCCGTTTCATCTTTAAAACCCCCCTATCACTACCCCCGACCGAAACCACTTAGACCCCCCTCCAAAACTGGCCCCGGGCCAGCTCGCCCCCAGACCCACATTCCTAACGACAGAACTAACGGTATATCCACCCCGCCCTTCCAAAGTGAAAGCGAAACCCCAAGGTCAAAGCCACAACCACCACCACCCCCTATTACCAGACCGTCACCCAGACTAACGGCGACCCTAAATAACCCCCCCTGATGATGATGAGGATATTATTGTACTTAATTTTTTTTTATTGTTTTCAATTCCTAAGCGATTGGGCATGATTCTATAAATTTACATGTTTTCCATATAATGTATATATTATATATTTTTCCCTTAGTCATACTACTTTTCTTGTTAACCTACACTTCTCTGACTATCTTTTAAATTTGCTTTATACATTGTTAAACACTTTACCTCTTCTTAATTTCCTGTGTTCTTAATTATCTGTTCTTTCTTAAATTTACGTTTTCCATATACTATATATTATATTTTTTTCCCTTAGTCATACTACTTTTCTTGTTAACCTACACTTTTCTGACTATGCTTCTTTTTACTTCACCCTCGAGGCTCGAGGACGAGCCTATAATGAAGGAGAGGGAAGTAAAATGCCCCAGAACGAGAAGCCCACCACAGAAGCCACGAACGAACACCACACAGAAACACCCAAAGGAAAGGTCCACACAACGAAAGGACCAGCTGACCGAGCCAGCCAATTCAGACAGGCCCAAGCCTGCAGGGCTAAGCAGCTCCAGGCCGCACCTATCTACCTTTTCTAAACTGACCATTTTCCACACCTCACGTACACTACCCCTCGTGTCCTACACTCCTAACTACAAAGATGATGAACAGGAATATACATTCATATTAAAAACACCCATGCCCTGTCCCGACGTTGAGCCAATGCCAACACATCAGACAGCCATAATTATATCTATGTATGTTCTTAGATCCGAGAAGTAGATGTTATATATCTTAGAAGTTAAAACACCCACGCCTGTCCCTAGACCTTGTATATCATTTCCCATGATGAGTATAGATATATGTAATCCGTGCTCAGTCGCCCCCTTGCATTGTTCCTCTAGTAACTAAGTGTCTCTAATATTAACTGCCACCAGTATTGATACGACATAGCGGCACTGTCCTTGTGTCGTATTGTGCCAAGTACAGATCAACCAGGTTTCATCACCTTATTAGGATGACGACTATAATGTCATCGTTCATCGATGTATGCAATCCTTAGTTTAAGTATTAATATTAACATTCCCTAACATCTTGTCTTGCCAGACTAAGCTTCTGAAGACCCATCGCTCCATAAATCTATGTATTCAATCCTTAGGTTAAGTATTTTTATCCGCCATTGTGTTCACCTTTTTCCATTTACTTTTCCACAATTGTCATACGTCTTCCCCTTGCCTCCTTCGTATCCACAGTCCACACTACGCCAATTTACTTCGTGTCATACACCTCTTACCCCAACCAGAGATTGTATAAGATAACCTGGTTACCAGTATCTGTCATAAGTACCCCGAAACAATAACTAAGTACCCCTACGAACTGCCGCTGTTGTTGGTATATTTATATTTAATAGAAAACGCAGTTCCCAGGGCCAACTAATAGTATCCATAACCCCTCGGACTGATCACATAACTCTATCTTTTCCAGACTCATATACCACCCCATAGTTGCATTCCCCGGTAGCATTTGGCTAACGTATTCTACTGCCTTTTCAAACTTCCATATCAACTGCAGCCTAATGCCACCCCCACGCCCAGAGACCTTAGGGTCAAATTCCCCTTTATCCCCCCTGCACTCCTCCCCTCTCATTAGAAGACCCCGCACTTCTCTACTCTTGTCCGACCTAGCCTCTCTCTCATACCTCTTGAAGATCCTTGAATTGTCCGTTGCTAACGCTCTCCAACCTTTTATATATATACTCCTATCCAGCCTACCTTCACTTAGTAGGCCAGAACAACATTAGAACTTTACTAGCCCCTTGCATGCCATCTATTCTCTTACAACCCCTTCACAACCCTGCACCCAATGGTCGTCGGTGCGAGGCTAGCCGCCTCGCCAGTAACTAACTTCTATTGCCATACTTCCAGATAAATGTGGCAGAGGTAGCAACCCAGTCTCCACCACATCCAGCAAACCCTACAATTAACAACCAGCCGAGTAAAACCAGCTAGCTAAGGCACCTTCGGTTTTGGTATTAAGGACGCCCACATCTGTCTCATACACGGAGGGTTATTACAAACACTGGTGATATGGCAAGCCCCTAGCCACAGCCGCCGGACGACTATCACAGAGAGAGGGCGCCCAGCTCCCCCTTTTTGCCCACCCGAGGAGGGAGACCCTCACCCCCGCGGAGGTATACCTGGCCCCTGTTTTGACTTCTGAGTCATTGCCAGGTAGCACAGGAATTCTTGCTATCGATGAACTAACCATGCATGATTAACACCTTTACTAACCTCTATTAACTCACAATAAACCATTTACCTTTCTTGCATACTCTGATCACTAAATTAGCACCTCAGCTATACCATAGAATGAAGATTGAACAATCTAAGAGAGACGCTCGTATCACAGCTGTCCCCATCCTCCTCGCAAAGTAGATCCAGTCTCTCTCCCCTAAATACTTCCAGTATAGCCAAAATAGTACCTCTTACTAAGGCTCAGTTATATGAAAATATAAAGGCTTCCTATAGCCATGTGCCACAACAGTAAATACCATCTTACCTAGTCCCCATATCTATTGAGAGCTCAAATAAGTCCATAAGACTCGAGATCCCTACTGTCTACAGGGTCCAGAACCGAGCCTATAAATCTAGCTCCCGCCCCCAAGTCAAATCAGTTGAAAGCTAGACACCAACCAGGGGTCACTACCCTGCAGTTAACTTCTAGCTCTGCCCTTGTGTTGTTCCGGAGTGAGATCCCAGAGCCGGCAGACTCCGTGGCAGATTTGGATAGAAGGACCTGCCCACGTATTTGAGAACTTCGCACATATGGGCCCCCTGGACGGCCGCGGAACCAGTCGTTAGCCCCCAACATCATGGACGCAAGATAACCAGGACCAGACCCATCAGATACTACCCAAGATTCCCTTTATCAGTACTACATATTACTGTGCTGTTTAGAGATTCACTAATTAATATGTCTACGAAGTGGCTATCTCTTTGCCCCAGTATAATTCATATAACCATTCAATTAGGAAGTGCTAAGCGTATCAGTGTTCAATAATTAACAGGCGATACTAACTCTCGTAATCAACCATATATCCAGATATTATTACCTAGAAGGAAACCCTAGTGATATCTGAATGTTCGCCCACTGATTTGCGTTCTATGTATTTCTGAGACAAGAATATAAAACTTAGATCAGTACCCCCTGAGGTTACTAGAATTCCCGTGCTCTAAAATACGCGTGTCTAATCTAGTCTGTGAACTACTACTTGTGCACCAGAGCTACCAGTAATAATCTAACAGTGATTATGATTCTATAAGTAACATTGATGGTCTTCGGTATATAAACCTGTTGAATTAAAGCCAGTGATCAGAAGATTAATACCTGAACGTTGGAAGTGGGAGACTAGGCTCCATCCAGATCCACTTATGCTAGTGTTGTTCGATTCTATTATATTGTCTTGCACGAGTATTATGCAGTGGTATATAAATAAACGTGATCATGTAACTTTCTACTATGTGTTTCTTTGTGTTCTCTATTCCTCATATCTTGTATTGTGCATGCAGCCTTATATACCCAGTCATTTAGAACTCACATTACCCAGTTAAACCTGTAGAAAAACAGGGCATAACAAAGATAAGAAGAAATTAGTGGAACTAATGATGCAAGGCCGTAGTGTGACATCTTCGACAATAAGGATTGATGCCAGACTCTATCAAATGCCTTTGATATATCCAATGCTATTGTATGTGGTTCACCATGTTGGTCTGTAGCTTGGTTGATTTGATGCGTAAGAAGGCAAAGAATGTCTGCAGTTGATCGACATCGTCTAAAACCATATTGCCTATCACTGATTAATTTATTATTCTCAAGATGCTTAATTATGTGATTATTTAATATAATTTCAAAGACTTTACCAAGAGTGGAAGTTATAGCTATTGGTCTGTAGTTTGATGGATCTGAAGAGGCACCTTTTTTAGGAACTGGATGAATATTTGCTTCTTTCCAGGGTACTGGGAAGCATGAGGTATGAGTACACAGACGGAAATTTTTTGCCAATACAGGAGCGAGCACCAAGGAGCAATTCTTAAGTACTATTGGAGGAATTTCATCTGGACCAGGAGTCTTATCTACTGAGAGATTCTGCAAAATAGTTTTGACATGTCTGGTGTGGATCTTAAGTGAGGGAATTTCTATCTATCTATCTATCTATTGCCTGACGCCGTGATCCCCGAAGGGGTGGCCACGAACGAACCGCCCCCATGCACCTCTGTCCCCAGTCAGTCGACGCCCCTCCCCCCAACCAGCACCACCTTCGTTCATGTACTTCCTCACTTCATCCTTCCACCTCATATTCGGTCTACCTCTCCCCCTCTGTCCCTCCACCTCGCTCTCATACACCCTCTTAGTCATTCTCTCGCTTTCCATACGTTCCATATGGCCGCACCATCTCAAGTTGTTCCTTTTCACACTTTCCAGCACATCTACCTCCACACCACCACACCTTCTTACTTCCTCATTAGTCTGTCTATCCCTCATGTAACTCCGCACACTCCTTAAGTAATTTCTTTCCACTGCTCTCACTCTTGGTCTGAGTCTCTCAACCAACGTCCATGCTTCGCTTCCGTAAGTCAGTGTCGGGATTACCACACTGTCATGCATGGACTTCTTCACTTCCATACTGACCACCCTATTTTTTGTTACTGCTTATAGCGTTCCTACAACCCTCTTCCCTGTTGTACCCTCTCCCGCACCTCTTCATCCATAGTCCCATCTTTACTCAACACACTGCCCAGATACTTAAAAGAGTTGACGATCTCCATAGCCTGACCGTTCAGCTTCACCTCACACTCTGTGACTTCACCCTTTCGAAGACCATAACCTTGCTCTTCCCCGTATTTACCTTCAATTCCGTTTTTCGCACACTGTTTCCAAACTCATTTACCAGACCCTGCAACTCCCATTCATTATCACTCATCAGAACTGTATCATCCGCAAACAGCAGTATAGGTAGCTTCCACTCAATTCCCTCCCTTTTCAGCGATACACCAACATCCACTGCTCTTGATAGTATTTCTTTCATAACTCCATCCATATATACAGTAAACAACCACGAGGACATCACACACCCCTGTTTCAAACCAACATTCAGGTCAAAGAACTCGCTCTGCTCACTCTCCACACGTACTGCCGCCTTTGCACCCTCATACATGCTCTTCACTGCTTTCAGCAACTTGCCCTCTACTCCGTATATTCTAAGTACTTTCCACAAACCTTCTCTATCCACTCTGTCATAGGCCTTCTCCAGTCCATAAAGGCAACATACACCTTTTGTTTCTTCTCCAGATACTTCTCCACAACACAATTCAGGGTAAAAATCTGATCTACACATCCTCTTCCCTTCCTAAAACCTCCCTGCTCGTCGCCTATCCATTTCTCCGTTCTCACTCTCACTCTCTCAATCACTACCCTACTGTATACCTTCCCTACTACGCTTAGAAGACATATTCCTCGGTGGTTACCACACACTCCTCTTTCCCCTTTGCCCTTATATAGGGGGACTATTATGCCAGTCTTCCAGTCATCGGGTGCACTCCCCTTCTCCCATGCTAGTTTGCACATTTTCCATACCCATTCTATCACTATCTCACCACCATACCTCAACATTTCCCCACACACTCCATCTGTTCCTGGTGCTTTCCCCAACTTCACTCTTTTCATGGCTTCCCACACTTCTGACCTCCTGATCCCCACCTCCTCCTCCACTACTTCTCTTCTTCTCCCTCCCATACCATTTCAGGCGAATTAAAATTAAGTACAGGGACATCTTGATTTATTTCATCTAAGGTTGAGTTGGTGGAGAAAATATCCGCAAGAAGGTTAGCTTTACCTCGTGGGTCACTTACAAGATTGCCAGTCGGAGATTTTAATGGTGGAATGGATGAAGCAGTAGTGAAGTTGGATTTGAATGAGTTAAGAGTAGACCAAAATATTTTGTTATCATTTGGATTATTTAGAAGTTTATTTGCCTGCTTGTGGAAAAAGTTTGATTTAGTTAGGTTTAATACAGTTTTGGCATGATTTCTGATGTTTCTAAAGTAATTAAAGGCTTCATGTGTTTTTGATCTTGTATGCATTGTAGGCTATTGCTTTTTGTTCAGTTACCTAGCACAATTATGGTCAAACCATTTAGGTGAATTAGATCTTTTACTGTACTTTTGATGAGGAATAAAAGTTTCCATTCCAATTTTTACAAAATCTTGTATGTGGCTCAAGGTGGAGTGTGCATCATTAGAAAAGAAAGAGGTCCAGGGAATTCAATAAAGAAACCTTGAAGACCCTCCCAGTCTGCCCTATCGTAATGCCATTTAGTCACCAAAACAGGTTCAGAGTGGGAAGGTGTGGTAGGTGATAGACAGGTGGCCTGTATCAGACAGTGATCAGAAGATCCACGCGGGGACCTCACTGTAACATCATAATTTTCTGAATTGGTTGTTAAAAATAAGTCCAGTAGGTGGGAATTATGATTAGGATTATCTGGTACACGGGTGGGTTGGTTGACTAGTGAGTGAGATTAAATGAGTCTGCAAATAGCTCACATTCAAGACCAGCATCATCACTCCTGGCTGAATGAGTGAGCCATTTAACATTATGGACATTAAAATCACCCAACACTGTGATTTCAGAAGAAGCATTTAAGTTGAGGACACTGAGTCTGTGAATTAATAGATAACACAATTACTTATATTCACTGCATTGAAGCAACTTTATTGGTCAAACATTATTGATGACATTTAGAACAACTGGCAACCGTTTTTTTTAATTTCATACTCTATATCCTCTCTCATGTTGACGAATGGGAGATGAAAGGCTTACAAGAGAATATGTGAGTCAGGTACAAGGGGAGATAGAAGGCAGGAAGACCCCATTGAGATGGAAACTGTGTAAGAAAGCTTGGATGATAGAGGAATGACTATAGATCAGGGGGAAGTGGTGGTGGACAGGAGTGAAGGAGAATGCTTGTGATAGTTGAACACGTGGTCATTTGGAGTAAGGAGTCGGGCGCAAGTTCAACTAGATAATAGTCCTCAGGCGCCTGGCCCGGGGGGACGATAATATGAAGGTGTGTCTGGAAGTATGGTGGGAGGGCTTGTGGCTTTGGCTCCGCTGCATGTCTGCCTGCCGAGATCGGAACCTCTCCGGGTGGTCAGGGGCCGGGGGAGTGCTGGAGCGACCTTGGTAACCCTGGTCTCTGGGTCTTCTCCTGGGTGACCTGGATGTGTGTGAGTTTGTGTTTTTTATCTGTGTTTATTTTTTGTTTTATGTTGTTTTTGTGTTTTCCCTGTTCTTGCTCTGTCTTGAGTCGGCTACCCCCAAAATGGGGATTGGGCCTGAGCATATAGATAGATAGATTCCTCTCTATTGATGGTAATATATACAGTGGATATTTCTGTGTGTCCTTCTAAACTACTCTCTCCCTAGCCCCCCTTTTCCTTAATTTGAAAATAGTTTAGCTTCTATTGCCCTCTGACACTAGGTAGAGATTACCCTGATTCTTTAGGAAGATCTTACCTTCCTAGACCGGTAAAATGCACATCTCACTCTGTTCAGGCATACCACCATATCTCTGGCTAAAATGTATGATCGTAAATTTTCAGCTCTAGGAATAGTAAATTTGTTTCTGACAAACTGTCACTATACATTAAGAGCTTATAGTATATATGAACTAACTTGGAAATCATTAACATAATAATAATAAAACTCCACAACAAAAAATAGGTTGGTAGAAGTCGAGAACCAAGCCAAATCAGATAGGTAGCCAAGAGAGAGAGAGAGAGAGATAATGGAATGATACTAGCAGTTGTTGAATAATAGTAACAATATTGCATATGTTGATATATTATTTCACCAAATATTATTGTTGCATTCAATCTTGTTGTTTTATCTAGCTCAGATTTAGATCCTCATGATTCAATAATCTACTATTTTTGCGATATTATTGACTTTTGAATACATAGTTCGTGGCAGAATGAAGTAGCTCCCATGAGGAAACAAATTAAACTCTGATGTTATCAGCGGCTCGCTTGGTGTAGTGACTAGCGTCTCGGACTTCCACCCAGAAGGCCCGGGTTCGCGCCCACGCTCGGCGCATTAAAGATTTTTCACAAGCACTGAGTCGTTACCATCCCTCATGAGCAAACAAAGGATGGGGTAGTAGTACAGGACCCCAATGGAAATACGCCTAATCGGCCTTATTGAGCTATCCTTAGCTAGCTTAGCATGCGCTAGCTTTAAGAACTATTATTATTATTATTATCCAATTACATTATTTACTAATTAAAAACTTCTTAATTATGTTCAAGGGCATTATATTCACTCCGTAATTACAGCATGTTGAAATGCTAGATGAAAGTAATGTAATGACTAATGTGACGCAATCGGCTTCATGATAACTTTGAAATAAGTATATATGTAAAGAAATCCCATTCTCGACTAACTTAACTCTTTGAAGATTTACGATGCATATTGACCGTTTGTTCTTGTTATCACAACTCAATGTTATGCACCTTGTGGAAGATCTGTTGGTATTAAAAGGAAGACTCATTAAATCCTTTGACTTTCATGCTACTCGTCAAACTATAAGCGGAATAAACTGTCAAAAATGCATCATGATCCACATGGGGATAACTTCTAAGGTATACAGCTTAATGTGTATTAATATTCCATCAACTTCCTTCAATCATTATGTTGTTTAATATGAGCTTCCGTTCATGAGCATATACTGTACTCTGTGCAACTCTCCAACTCAAGAGCTAACCTATATTTCCAGTCTTTTTTTCTATTCAATAGGTGAGCTCTGGAACTCTCTCCCTGAACCCATCTGTCCTTCATCCTATGACTTAAATGCCTTCAAACTCTGTGTATCCAGGCATTTGGGCTCGACCGTTCCTTGATATTGGCTCTAACACCCTTTTAACTCTGGGGAGGCACTCGTAACAGGCAGTTCTGCCTTTTGTCTCTCTCATACACATATACAAATTAAATATCTATATAATATTTTCGATTGTCTGTGTGTGTGTCTGTTCTTAATAGGCAGCCGCAGTTTTGGACCTGGAGAGCTGAAACTTTGCATGTGGGTGTCAATTGACCTGGGTCAGGTCATAGAGAGGGCGAGGCCACGATCGGAGGTCGTTTCGAGGCCGAAATTGAAAAAACATTGAAAAAAATTGAAAAAAATGGCCGTTTGGGGCAGGCCTCCGATCGAAAAGGTGTATGGAACGAAAGTTGTTCGCAGCCCCCCAAAATGGGGGTTACAAATGAGGTCAGATCCAAAATCGGAGGTCATTTAGCGGCCGAAATCAAGGTCGCCGTTTAATGAGGCACAGGGAGGTCGAGGCCGGTGATTATGGTAGTAGTAGTATTGTGGTAATAATAATAATAATAATAATAATAATAATAGTTCTTAAAGCTAGCGCATGCTAAGCTAGCTAAGGATAGCTCAATAAGGCCGATTAGGCGTATTTCAAATGGGGTCCTGCACTACTAGTCTACTACCCCATCCCTTTGCTCATGAGGGATGGTAACGACTCAGTGCTTGTGAAAAATCTTTAATGCGCCGAGCGTGGGCGCGAACCCGGGCCTTCTGGGTGGAAGTCCGAGACGCTAGTAGTAGGCTGGTTGGTGATGGTGATTATGGTAGTAGTAGTGGTGGTATAGTAGTGATGGTGATTATGGTAGTAGTAGTGGTGGTATAGTAGTGATGGTGATTATGGTAGTAGTAGTGGTGGTATAGTAGTGATGGTGATTATGGTAGTAGTAGTGGTGGTATAGTAGTGATGGTGATTATGGTAGTAGTAGTGGTGGTATAGTAGTGATGGTGATTATGGTAGTAGTAGTGGTGGTATAGTAGTGATGGTGATTATGGTAGTAGTAGTGGTGGTATAGTAGTGATGGTGATTATGGTAGTAGTAGTGGTGGTATAGTAGTGATGGTGATTATGGTAGTAGTAGTGGTGGTATAGTAGTGATGGTGATTATGGTAGTAGTAGTGGTGGTATAGTAGTGATGGTGATTATGGTAGTAGTAGTGGTGGTATAGTAGTGATGGTGATTATGGTAGAATTTAAACCCCTGCTAGTACTGTATATAAAAGTCACTACATAATGTTAGATTGGATAAGTGTTAATGGTATTTTAAACCCCTGCTAGTACTGTATATAAAAGTCACTACATAATGTTAGATTGGATAAGTGTTAATGGTATTTTAAACCCCTGCTAGTACTGTATATAAAAGTCACTACATAATGTTAGATTGGATAAGTGTTAATGGTATTTTAAACCCCTGCTAGTACTGTATATAAAAGTCACTACATAATGTTAGATTGGATAAGTGTTAATGGTATTTTAAACCCCTGCTAGTACTGTATATAAAAGTCACTACATAATGTTAGATTGGATAAGTGTTAATGGTATTTTAAACCCCTGCTAGTACTGTATATAAAAGTCACTACATAATGTTAGATTGGATAAGTGTTAATGGTATTTTAAACCCCTGCTAGTACTGTATATAAAAGTCACTACATAATGTTAGATTGGATAAGTGTTAATGGTATTTTAAACCCTGCTAGTACTGTTATATAAAAGTCACTACATATGGATAAGTGATTAGATTGGATAAGTGTTAATGGTATTTTAAACCCCTGCTAGTACTGTTGTTACGGCTGGATCGGCAATACATATTCGGGATTCTTGATCGTAGGACAGAAATGGCTTAAGTGACAACGACACGCTCGATTCCAGTCCCAAATACTATATGCTCCAGACAACAAAAGCACCAACGCCCTACAGAGTTATCGTCTACGGTAACGAGGTACCTTAACTCGGCGAAAGTGTACAACAGGGGTAGGCTATGAGGCTAAACTCCCTCAGACATTTATAGGTTACGTTATTACTAAAGAAATGCAATACTCAAGAAACTACGTTAATATTAAGCCTCTAATAATGTAGAATAGAAGCAGGCTAAAGGTATGACAGTGAAATGCTAAATGACAAATGTACACGCCTACTTGAAAGCGCGTGCACTACACTAACTGTCCCCTACTAACATGCACTAGCATGTAGCATACAAGATGTTCATGATCCAGTAGATACCTAATAATACACATGGGAGGAACATAAACAGTAGTCACTTATTATAATAATGAATCTATACTTGGAATAACTAAAAGGTTGCAGGCAACAGTACTGCGCCGGTAGCCTACTACCGCATAGGCTACTTCGCTTCTCTCACTCTGTCTCCCCTCCGAGTCCGTATGCGCCCTACGCAACAGAACTCCGGACACAGCAGCAAAACGACAGTGCAGTTAATTGATACATGAAAGTATTAATAGTGTTGTCTTGTGTGTGAGTAATGTGTATTGTAAAGTGTTATAGATATATACTTAAAGAGAGCTGCAATGCATAGTAAAATAAAGATATATCCCACTCATCATCCCCATGTGTTCTAGCTAGCAGGCCAAGTCACAGGAACAACGAGTCCCAGCACCGAAAGCGAGAACCCAGGAGAAGACTGTAGAGAACACAAGGACAGATAAATTACGTTACTCTACTATACCGGCACTACGAGCGAGCTGTAGTCTCGGGTGCTACACTCGCTCCTGGCTCGGTATGCAAATCAAGGCTAAGTCCTCGTCCCTCTACAGACAACTCCTGGGCATGGTCGGGCTCTTACACATGGCACCAGTCTAGTCACAAATGGGATGATGAGCAGGGCATATAACTCGTGAACATGTAGAACGTTCACCAACTATCCTCATCAAGAAGATCGCTGTTCACATTAACCCCTTAAATCTAATACATGTAAATATATGCTTGTCCTAAGAGTAATACGAGAGGTGAGTGCTGAAACTCCTTTAGGACCTCAAGGGAAGGTTATGCATTTAAATAGAGAGAAGAATGAAATGAGAGTAATGTCGTCAGAGAGAAAGAGTGCAACCGTGAGAAGTGGGGAGAGAGAGCAAGGGATGTTAGAATCTCAAAGGTTCTAGGCAACCTAGTCCAGGAACACACAGCCAACCTCCAGGCAGTGTGCTGTACGACAACATGGGCCCAGCCCAGGCAGGCAACAATGGACTACCAACCCTATCGCGCCTAGCTATAAGGGCAAGGCTGCCAACCAGTCCATACGTCTGGCAACCACCCGGCCGGCAGCGCGGCGTGTTGCTACCCTCTTGCTCTGAAGCCCAACTCACTCTCTCTCTCTGAATTCCCATTATCCTATCTATCAACTTCTCTATTGATACTACATATTAAATGGAAGGTCTCGACATGGCTTAAAACAAAACCCACCACTGGTTAGCACATGACGAGACCTTTGCAGAGATACAAAGAACATAGTTATAAGTTGTCACACTCAATATACATAGCGGCTGACGGTAGCCAGATCACGGGCGGTACAGTGGAGTACCAAGGAGTACAATCAGGTTGCGTTGCCCAGCACTGGGGTGCGTCACAGCCCCCCCAAGATTTTAGATAATCGACCTTAGAAGCATTATCAAAATCTGACAGGCAACCAACCGACCTGCTACCCTTAGCTGCCACTAATTGCAAAAGGTGCACAACAACTGAAGTGTGAATTATACATAAAACACAATATTGCATGCATCATGCTACAACAATAAAGAGTTACAAAACTAAAAAAAAGAAAGAGTTTTCTCGTTTATTTTATTGTTTTATAATCTTTTTGGACGGCGTTATGATAGCCTAATTTTACTCCTGCTCAACCCACACACCGTGCACGACTATCTTGGATCATCAACCCTTGATAGACAATCTGCTATCACGTTCTCACTCCCGGCAATATGCTGAATGTTGAGATTATACTCTTGGAGCATTAGGGACCACCTGGTCAACCGCATATTCCGATTGTGAAACTGATTTAGGAATTTCAAGGGATGATGGTCCGTATAAATCGTCACTACCGGGCCGTAGGCTGGAACATAAACTTCGAAATGTTTGAGCGACAAAACGATAGCCAGAAGCTCCTTCTCTATAGTCGAGTAATTCCTTTGTGCCGAATTAAACTTGCGAGAAAAGAAGCTCACTGGGTGTTCCAAGCCCTCGGAATCAGTCTGCAGTAACACTGCCCCGGCACCCACACCGCTGGCATCAGTCGCCAGCTGAAAACTCCTGGAGAAGTCTGGGGCCCTCAAAATCGGATGTGTACACAGCAGGTGCTTGACTAGGTCGAAAGCCCTCTGACACTCCGCAGCCCAACAGAACTTCACTGACTTCGACAGTAGATCAGTTAACGGTGCTAAGACAGTAGAGTATCCCCGGATGAAGCGCCTATAATAGCCTATCATACCTAGGAACCGCATGACCTGGCGCTTAGTGGTGGGCCTGGGAAACATATTGATAGCCTGTATCTTGCTCAGGGGGGGGCACACCCGGCCTAACCCGACCACAAAGCCAAGATACTGCACAGTAGCCTTTACAAACTCGCACTTCCTCAGGTTCACCACCAGCCCAGCATCGTGCAACTTCCTAAACAGGGTCTCTAAGTGCCTTAGGTGATTTTCAAAATCGTCATCATATACTATCACGTCATCAAGGTAGACCGTGCAGTTAGGGATTTCGTCACAAATATCGTTCATCAGGTTTTGAAACGTGGCAGGTGCGTTCTTAAGCCCATAAGGCATTACGTTACATTGGTAGGTCTTGCCATCTACCACAAAACCACAAACTTGCTTAGCTCGGTCCGACAGGGGTACTTGCCAGTAGCCTTTTACAAGATCAATTTTAGTAAGGTACTTTGCATTCCCTATCTTGTCCACGCTGTCGTCAACTCGAGGCAAAGGGTAAGGGTTGGTGGTGGTCAAGCCATTTAGCCTACGAAAATCTATGCAGAACCGCACCTTGCCGTCAGGTTTTGGCTGCAACGTGACGGGTGATGTCCACTTCACATAACCTTCAGTGATCATCCCTCTCTCAACCATGTACTTTAACTCCTCCCGTAAAGCTGGCAACTTTACCGGGGGCACACGGTAGGGCACTGACTTGAAGGGCACATTATCACCGACGTCCACGTCGTGCGTTACCTGAGTAGTGAGACCTGGGTGTTCGGCGAAAACAGAGGGGTATGACCTGAACAGGCCTAGGACAGCAGCACCCTGGTGCTCAGGCAGGTGACTTACAGCTTGCCTAGCCTCTTGTTCAGTATTCCCCGCCCACTGTTCCGCGGAAATGACACAGTCCCAGCTATCCTCCTCAGCAGCATGACTGTCCCCACCTCCTTCTCCACCCTGGCCGCTGCAGGCCAGCACAGGGACAGTGAGAGGCTCTGAGGGGCGTCTCACATACTCTTTCATGAGGTTAACATGACATAACTGATGTTTTTTCCTACGGTCAGGTGTTGCAACGAGATAATCAAGGTCGGACAGTTTCTTAGCCACCACATACGGCCCAATGAACTTGGCAGAAAGGGGGTGTCCAGGCAAAGGTAAAAGCAACATTACCTCCTGACCCACCGAAAACTCCCGAAGCTTCACCTTGGCGTCATACTGGTGCTTCATGACCGCCTGTGCATTAACCAAGTTATTACCTGCCGCTGCCATGCAACCTATAAGTCTCTCCCGGCTCTCAAGGACATATTTAAGTACAGACCCCGGCTTCTCTTCGCCCTCCCAGATCTCTTTCACCATACTTAAAGGTCCTCTCACATTATGGCCAAAGACTAGCTGATTTGGACTGAACCCCAGGCTCTCTCCTGGGACTTCACGTGCAGCGAACAGAACATACGGCAGACCCAAATCCCAATCAGTGTCATGTTCTGCACAGTAACAGCGTAGCATACTCTTCAGGGTCGAGTGCCACCGCTCCAAGACTCCCTGACTCTCGGGATGGTAGGCTGACGACACTACAGAACATATACCGTGCAACTGAAGGGTTTGCTTGAACAATTTGGATGTAAAATTGCTCCCCTGGTCTGACTGCACCTCACGTGGAAATCCATAACGGGAACAGAACAATAATAAGTTTTTAACAACTGCCTTTGCCGAGCCGTTTCTCATGGGGTATGCGTCCGGGTATCTCGTAGCCACATCCATGATTGTCAACAGGAATTTATTGCCACTACTAGTAGGCGGGAAAGGGCCAACCAAATCTACTACAACTTTGCTGAACGGAGGCCCGGTGACAGGTATGGGAAACAAAGGTGCCTTCGGGATTGTCTGGTTAGGCTTCCCCGTTGTCTGGCAGGTCGCACACCCAGCCACCCATGCACAGACATCAGCCTTGACCCCAGGCCACCAGAAAAACCTGCCCAATGCCGCCAATGTTTTTGTTACCCCCAAATGACCCGCCACCGGCACATCATGCGCCAGACACAATAAGGACTCTCTATACTTATTTGGAACAACCACCTGGTCTACTACCCTCGCACCGCCCTCCCACTTCGATTTGGGGTCTAAAAATCTGCGGTACAATATCCTGTTGAGCCTAAAGAAATCTCCCGGCTTCGCATCCCCATCTTCCTCCAACTCTATGGCACCATTGCTATAACGAGCTAGGCTAGCGTCTTGCAGCTGCTGCTCACTTATGTCCCCGGGCGTCAATGCATCAAGATGGTTTTGTAATAAGACATTACCCCGGCTAGTAGGCTCTACTGCCTTAGTGGCTCTCGCTACAGCTCTTGCCTCACGCGAAGTCTTACCCAACTCTGCCTTGTTACACACCATCTCTGGGCCAGAGTCAACTCCCGTGTTTATTATAGGTCCAAGTACCGAATCACCGAGAAGTGCAGCAGAATCAATGTCCCTTTTCCTGCCCTTAGCAACCTTCTCCTGATCCTTCCTCCACTGTCCCCGAGGTTGAGTGCTAGGCTGTGCAGGAGCCGCAGAGCGAGATCGGGTTACCACACAGGCCATCTCATCCTGTTGGCACCTCCCAACCCATTCCCGATTCTCACCATCCACGTCGGCCGCCCTCTCGGCAACGACTAAGGGTGGAGTCCCGGAAGTGGGCACCGCAAAGTCGTTGCCGAGAAGAAGGTCGACGCCCTCAACTGGCAAACACTCAACGATCCCTACATCCAGCTCCCTGCACACCTCTCCCACTCTCAACTCCAACCTCACAAGTGGGTATGACCTCGTAGCATTTATACCCTGCACCACAACAACTCTGGCCGCATTTATCGGTTTCCCTGTGAAGTTCCTCAACAAAGTTTGCGAAGCCCCCGTATCCCTCAACAAGTCAACCCTCCGTAGTTCACTCCCCCAGCTCACAAACCCGTGTCCCCGATGGCTACAGAAAGTGTCCCGGACAGGTGTCGAGCCTTCCGTACGCTTCTTTACCGCGTGTGCCTCAGCTGCTGACAACCTACCCCGGGCAGTTGCTGCAGCCTTCAGAGACACACCGATACTGTGAACCAATGACACCGGCTTAGCGGGAGTGTTACTAGGGCACTCACGTGAATAATGGCCTAGCTTCTGACATTTGTAACATTTCACATCCCCAATGGGCTTCTTCCCTTGTGCGGGCGAAGAAGGGGCCTGACCTTTAGTAAACGGGAGAGGCTTGTGTTTGTAGGTGTTATTAGGTGCAATGCTTTTAGTGTGGTTATGTGTGTCATAGGATTTGTTATTATCGAAAACTCTGGTGGGTGGGGTATAGCGCCCCTTCTGCCCTGACTCAGCCCTCTGAGCGGCACCGCAACCACGAATCAATGATAATCTGAGGTCTGCCATCTTGGCAGCCTCCTCTACTGTCTTGGGACATTTTTCCTTAATGTTCAGCGTTAGATCGGTTCCAGTACATTTGTAAAACTGTTCCAGATAGAAAAGTTGCTTAATTTCCTCAGCCGACTCTGCGTGCTCGGACCGAAACCAGTTATTACATGCATCTGTTAAGTCCCGTGCGTGCTCCATAAAACTGACGTCGCTCTTCTTATTCACGCCACGGAACTTCAATCTATAAGTTTCGGGTTGCAGTTCGTAGGCCCGGAGCACAGCCTCCTTCACCAGTCCATACACGACACTCTCGTCCAGTGACAGTGCATCGTAGGCTTTCAACCCCTTACCCACTAGACGTGATGAAACTAATGCTGCCCATTTAACCTCCGGCCAGTCATACTCACGACACTTCTTTTCGAAACGAGCAAAAAACTCAGTCACTGCTGTCTCATCAAATGCGGGTACTAACTTAATTAAATGCGAAAGTGAGTCTGTAACCCGGTGCCCACCACCGAGATGACGCCCCGTGGTCTCTACTCTAGACTTCTCGACATCCATTTCAGCCTGGTACCTGGTTGCATCCTGATTGGCTTGGATTCTAGCAACCTCTATGCGTTCTATACTAGCCTGTTGTATCTGAGTCTCCTGCAGCTTAAACTTAGCTAGTTCTAGCTGAAATAACATCTCAGGAGACAGGCCTGGGGGGGGAGAGCACAAAATGGGGGATCCACACCGAGACGTGTTTACGGGTAAGCCAGCTTGCCATTGAGAACCCTCCTGCTGCATCGTGCTAAGACTCGCTGGCTGAGGGCCCAGCTCAGGGGTAGAGTGGAATGGAGGCTTGGAGGGAACCCCCCAAGACCCCACTCCACCCACCGCCCCATCGCCATCACCCAACAAACATGCCACCAAATTCTTCTTGGGCCAACTGTCAGGACAGTCCCGCCCCAAAACCGTGGCTAAACAGCGAAGACCGTAACAATCAATAGCCTGCAGGCGCTGTTCGGTCAAAGGTGTCTGCAAAAATGCCCGGGCATCCCTCTCTCCACTTATAACACTCCCCTCCCTAAATATCTGCTGTACTTGCTGGTCACTAGGCTGTACCGTGTTATCCTCCCCCGTAAATGATGAGTCATTAGACATAGTGCTGGTTATACAATTGCTGTTCATAAACAAAAAAAAGTGCTTATTACTAATTGCAGTCTCGACTCACAAAATGTTAAAGATGCTTGAATGACTCTACTCTAGACACCTAACGAAACAATCTGCAAGTCCACCAATACAATAATGACACAATAAAAATTCCTCCAATATGCAAGAAAATTCTAGCCAGCTCTACTAGGTAGCATAGAATAGTTCTCCAAAAAACATGTGATAGGATACTACTGAATCTTGTGCAAGGTCGCCATTTTGTTACGGCTGGATCGGCAATACATATTCGGGATTCTTGATCGTAGGACAGAAATGGCTTAAGTGACAACGACACGCTCGATTCCAGTCCCAAATACTATATGCTCCAGACAACAAAAGCACCAACGCCCTACAGAGTTATCGTCTACGGTAACGAGGTACCTTAACTCGGCGAAAGTGTACAACAGGGGTAGGCTATGAGGCTAAACTCCCTCAGACATTTATAGGTTACGTTATTACTAAAGAAATGCAATACTCAAGAAACTACGTTAATATTAAGCCTCTAATAATGTAGAATAGAAGCAGGCTAAAGGTATGACAGTGAAATGCTAAATGACAAATGTACACGCCTACTTGAAAGCGCGTGCACTACACTAACTGTCCCCTACTAACATGCACTAGCATGTAGCATACAAGATGTTCATGATCCAGTAGATACCTAATAATACACATGGGAGGAACATAAACAGTAGTCACTTATTATAATAATGAATCTATACTTGGAATAACTAAAAGGTTGCAGGCAACAGTACTGCGCCGGTAGCCTACTACCGCATAGGCTACTTCGCTTCTCTCACTCTGTCTCCCCTCCGAGTCCGTATGCGCCCTACGCAACAGAACTCCGGACACAGCAGCAAAACGACAGTGCAGTTAATTGATACATGAAAGTATTAATAGTGTTGTCTTGTGTGTGAGTAATGTGTATTGTAAAGTGTTATAGATATATACTTAAAGAGAGCTGCAATGCATAGTAAAATAAAGATATATCCCACTCATCATCCCCATGTGTTCTAGCTAGCAGGCCAAGTCACAGGAACAACGAGTCCCAGCACCGAAAGCGAGAACCCAGGAGAAGACTGTAGAGAACACAAGGACAGATAAATTACGTTACTCTACTATACCGGCACTACGAGCGAGCTGTAGTCTCGGGTGCTACACTCGCTCCTGGCTCGGTATGCAAATCAAGGCTAAGTCCTCGTCCCTCTACAGACAACTCCTGGGCATGGTCGGGCTCTTACACATGGCACCAGTCTAGTCACAAATGGGATGATGAGCAGGGCATATAACTCGTGAACATGTAGAACGTTCACCAACTATCCTCATCAAGAAGATCGCTGTTCACATTAACCCCTTAAATCTAATACATGTAAATATATGCTTGTCCTAAGAGTAATACGAGAGGTGAGTGCTGAAACTCCTTTAGGACCTCAAGGGAAGGTTATGCATTTAAATAGAGAGAAGAATGAAATGAGAGTAATGTCGTCAGAGAGAAAGAGTGCAACCGTGAGAAGTGGGGAGAGAGAGCAAGGGATGTTAGAATCTCAAAGGTTCTAGGCAACCTAGTCCAGGAACACACAGCCAACCTCCAGGCAGTGTGCTGTACGACAACATGGGCCCAGCCCAGGCAGGCAACAATGGACTACCAACCCTATCGCGCCTAGCTATAAGGGCAAGGCTGCCAACCAGTCCATACGTCTGGCAACCACCCGGCCGGCAGCGCGGCGTGTTGCTACCCTCTTGCTCTGAAGCCCAACTCACTCTCTCTCTCTGAATTCCCATTATCCTATCTATCAACTTCTCTATTGATACTACATATTAAATGGAAGGTCTCGACATGGCTTAAAACAAAACCCACCACTGGTTAGCACATGACGAGACCTTTGCAGAGATACAAAGAACATAGTTATAAGTTGTCACACTCAATATACATAGCGGCTGACGGTAGCCAGATCACGGGCGGTACAGTGGAGTACCAAGGAGTACAATCAGGTTGCGCTGCCCAGCACTGGGGTGCGTCACACTTCCCCCTTCTAAAACTCATGAGTCAGGAACCGTTCCCATGCCATTTAAGCAATCGTGCATTTGTGGCTCTCTCTCATGCCCTCATCCTATGACCGGAAGGTGTGATGGAAATTTCCTTCACCTCTGGGAGGTAGGGAGGAGGTGTGTAGTGAGGCTAGGTGGGAAGGTGGGCTGGCAGATAGATTCCAGGCCTCAGTCACATCAAGGTCTAGGAGATATTCTCTCTTGATAGAATATATTCTCCCTTATATTATTATTAGTACATCTGTATACTATTTCAGTTGATACTTGAATAAATATCAAAGTTGGTTCTGGATACCAAACATTTTTTTTTTTCCTTTACCTATATATAATATGTATAAGGTATAAGTGGGATGGTGGCGGCATTACTATTACTATATATCTATCATAATTAATCTATCATCATCGAGCAGAGGAACGAGAGCTGAGATCTACCTACAATTCAATCTACAATCAACCTATTATGTTCTCTCCACCAACCAACTTACTCCTAAACTCGGCTCGCTTGGTGTAGTGACTAGCGTCTCGGACTTCCACCCAGAAGGCCCGGGTTCGCGCCCACGCTCGGCGCATTAAAGATTTTTCACAAGCACTGAGTCGTTACCATCCCTCATGAGCAAAGGGATGGGGTAGTAGTACAGGACCCCAATGGAAATACGCCTAATCGGCCTTATTGAGCTATCCTTAGCTAGCTTAGCATGCGCTAGCTTTAAGAACTATTATTAATATTATTATTATAATGAAATTAACAAACACATGTGGCAGTCCTGGGATTCGAACCTAGGATGCTCACACCGAAAATCAACACACTTATGCATTGCACCACGAAGACAGTAAACATAATATATTGTTACGACCGGCACTACGAAATAAACAAGGGCACTTAATAATGGACTAGATGATAGGCTATATCTGCAACAACGGTACGCTAATTCCAAACCCTCGAACTATTACGCCGGTGAACAAAACACTTAAACCCTCCAGAGTTAATCTACTGGATAACGGGGTATCATTTAACTGGGTTTTAGTGCACTTCTACAAAGGCTTTCCGGTGACGGCAAAGCCAACTCACAACAGGAGTACTTACGTTACGAAAATGCTCTCAAGTAATAACAATGCTTAAATAAACAATGTCATAAGATTTAATAAAGGAGTATATGCTTACGTTAACTTTAGTGTGAGTCTGTACTCAACACTAAACTCTTCAATGCTCTATGAAAACACTGGAAGTCTAGTCCTACAGCAAACAGATATGGAATCTTCTGAAAACGTCTGATGCTCTAAGATGCTCGTCAATATAGAACAGAAATAATGCAGGGGCAGGACACCAAAGTGTGTATCTTAAATACACCAACAAGTAGGATACATATATTTAAAACAAGGGAGTGCAACAACTCTGTGACAGCACTAATAATAACCACTCAAAAACAATCTCAAGTGACGGCGTCTCTAACGTGGATTGACCTCCCAATCTACTAAGATTGGAAGCCAAAGCGTCACATTTTTCCCTTGCCCCTCAACTTTCTCTTCATAATTGCTGAGGGGCACAGGGCCCTGGGTGGGGCTTTGGTTTCCCAGGCGTTTCCGCACCCTCCTCAAGCTCCCCGCCATGGAGTGGCTTCGGTCACCCAGGCTTTATTGTGGTCGGCGGGGAGGGTTCTGTGGGGGTGCTCGGTTATGGCCTTGGCCTTGCTCGGGGCCTTGGGGCTGTTCGGCCAGGCAGCTTGGGGAACAACAACAACAACAACAACCACTCAAAAACAGTACTTCCTTAGCCAACATAACAGCCAAACTGGGTTGTGCACTATGCATCAACCTAGGCTAAAATAAGGCGTGAATAATTCCTAAAGCATACGCAGTTAAAGTTAATAAACACAATGCTGTCTTTCTCACTAATAAAGTCTAGCAGTGGCATAAAAGGTACAAGGAACTTAGGCAGAGCGCAAGCATGCTCGTAGCCTACTGTCTCCCCTTGAACAGATTTCCCTTATGTTACGTTAAGTGACTAGGAGGCTCTTTTGGTAAGTCCAGATCTCAAGTATCTGGTCTTACCCTGGCGCTCCACAAAGGTCAACAAAATGAGGTAGCAAGCATACGAGCAAGAGTAGACAAAAGCCCTTCGCTAGTATGCTGCTACACTCGCAAAGGAAAAATATGCACAAGGGTTACAGGCTACCTAGTTCCGTCGAAGTCGTACAGGCTCTGACTTGCCACATACATAACTCAGACAACGACTAAAGATACCCTCCACTGTCTAGCATTAAATAGTAGGAAAGAACAACTCAATAATTAGAAGCACCCCAATACTATGATACCATCTGACTATGACTCTAATAATCCCTCAAGCTAGTGCAAAACATATATGGAGAACTGGTGCTGGTAATACGACTGGCCGACTATGGAAGTCGTATGCAGAACCAGAAGGGATAAGTAATTGAATAAAGATGAGAAGTATTGGAAAAGAAGAAGTTCAGAGAGAGAAACAGTAGTACAGGGGGTTAGATTGGGGACAGATTGCAAGGGACATCTAGGACCAAGCACACCATGCCAAGCTCTGAAAGAGACGCGCGGGCAGGAGCCCGCACCACCTTACTAGGACAGCAGCCTCCAATCACAGACGACTACGTCATGAAGAGCAGGCGTCATATGACGCGTCAGGCCCGTCGACCAATCACGAGCGTGGGAACCTCCGCCCGAGCGAGGGAGTCACACGTACATACACGCGCACATATTACCACCTCGCTGCTCGCTCTCTTTCTCCTTACAATTCACACTACATATCTTATACTCTATCAATGATATAAAATACTTCCAAGTGTTACAGACAAGAATAAAGACCACCACTGATCTGTCTGTGACAACATGAACACTAAGAAAGAAAGAACATCGTTCTACGATTATTATAGCCCATTTCACTGCCCTGGCGAACGCTAGCGAATTACGAGTACATTCTGGCAAGCTGGCCAGCGTAACAATATTAACTCCTAAGGACATCAACACCTTAAGTCATCCTTACTAAGAGTAATACTTAACCCTTATAAGATAACATAGGAGCGTATCTCAAAACGTCTTCCTAATCTTAACCCATACTTACAGTGACTGTCAAAAGTCATTTGTAACATTAATGGCAGCCCTTGTCGCCTCTCTCTTGTTAGTAATAACGGAATTAGACCGGGAAATTCTCATATGTTTTCATATTTCCTTTAGCTACCCTACCCTGATACATTTCGTACAGGATGAAGTAATGTGAAGGCAGTATTTGATATCCACGGACTGCCACATGTGTTTGTAAATTTCATTAATCGATTTTAGGAGTATAGTTGGTTGTTGGAAGGAACATAATAATATATATCACGTGAGTGTAAAATTTGTCTATCCTTAAAGGTGAACTGAAGGAATGACCGAAAAAACGAAGATTAATACAGGGTCATAACTTGGCATGAATATACTGTAATATGTATATGGGCAATATCGATATAATTCCATTAAACTCCAGAAAAAATACTAATATATAACGTCATTGGCATTCTCGGACGAGTTCAGCTGATCAGAAGTGACGCCGTTGTATGGAGTGGCAGTTTGTAAACAACACATGCAGTCCTGGACTGTCAGGTCTGTTTTTCGTAATTAATACCTTTCAATTCAATACTCAAGCTCTGCAAAAGATCGAACAACATCCGGAAGATGCGGTGCACATCAAGAAATAATCCCATCTCCCCAAAAATAAACATACAGGCAGTGTTTTCGAGTGTTTTATCCTGGTCCAGAGTCGAAGGAGGTCGCAGGTAAGGCCTATATCTTAATGATAATATCGTTTTCTGTTCAATTTATATATCGCAGTCTCTTGACCAGACAGTGGTGAAGCCAAATGTTGAGCTGTAAACATGCATACAATTTATAAGAGTTTCTCACATAAAAAAAACACAGATTCACCCATTTCCCATGTCAAGACTTCCCGCCATGAAGCCTTGTTATTGGCGCTGGCATTGTCTCCATATGACAGTGCTGTGACAGGGCTTCATTGTTCTTGCTCCAAGTTGCCTAATGGGGGCACACTGGCGGTGGGTGTCGCTCCCTCTGGACCCGGATCTGGCGCCCTGGGCCCAACCTGGTCGAAATGGATCCAGAGGGTACAATACATAGTGTTTCCCCGGACTGGTACTTTCCGCCCAATAGTATAAGGGCCCGAACCTGGTGGTAGCGCTCCAGGAGGCTGCCCTGTCATTGGGCGAAAAATACCAGGCCAGTCGAAGTGCCGTGTACGCGCACAGGGTGCGTCCCTGCGGCTGGTTCTGGTGGGGCGTACCGAGGCCACTGGATCCTACCCCCTTGTAATCTCTTGGGGGAAGGTACTGGGAATGGTCTCGGGGTAGACTGAAACCGGAGTTCTGGGGGGGGGGTTATGCCCATTTGCCAGCCAAAATACCCAATAATGACTAAACAACCTAAAAAGAAACTACGTAAGTCCGATTAATCAAAACCGCACAGGACAAGGACTAATGCCCCCCACAATCTCAGACTTGCTAGTGTGAATGTTGGTAGTTTGAATCTGCGTGCAAATGAAGTGGCTGAGATGTGTGAGAGGAGGCGAGTGGACGTCTGCTGTGCCCAGGAAACACTCTGGAAGAGGCATGGGGTACAGTGGATTGTCGGAAGAAAGAAAAGATATAGGATCTACTGGAAGGGGGTGGAGACTGATAAAGCGAAAGGAGGAGTGGGTGTTCTGGTGGCTGAAGAGCTGGCGGAAAGTGTGCTTCAGATTACGAGAGTTAGTGAAAGGATGATTGTTTTGAAGTTGAAAATTGGTGAAAGAATTCTGAATGTGATATCTGCATATGCCCCACAGGCTGGTCTACAGAAATAGATAAAAGAGGACTTCTGGAATGACACCGTCAGTGTCATTTCAGGCCTCTCGGAGAATGAAATAACAACCGTGGGGGGGGGACCTGAATGGTCACGTGGGAGCATATGCAGATGGATACGATGGGGTACATGGAGGAAATGGTTATGGAAGGAGGAATCTGGAAGGCGAATATATACTGGAGTCCTGCGTTGCACTCAACATGGTTGTGTGTAACACGAAGTTCAAGAAAAGACAGAGCCATCTGATCACATAGAACTCTGGGGTCTCCAGTAGCCAGATAGATTACTTCTTGGTTAACAGGAAAGACTGGAAAGTGGTTCGAGATGTAAAGGTCATCCCGAGCAAAGAATGTATCCCCCAGCATAAGCTACTTGTGTGCGACATGAGCTTATACAGAGATCCTAAGCGCAAGAAGGTATACATACCCAAAATGAAAGTGTGGCTGCTGAAGAACAAGGAAGTTAGGGATAGGTTTCATAGTGAACTGGAGGAAATGAATAGAAATAAGGAAGCTAGGCCTAACGATGTAAATAGTCAATGGAACTTTCTTTAAGCATAGCCTTATCGCTGCCACTGACAAAGTCTGTGGGAAAACAAAGGGTCACCCAAGGAATAAGACCTCCTGGTGGTGGAACGATGAGGTAGCACATGCTGTGAAAGATAAAAGGAGATGCTTCAAAGCATGGAAGAAGGGAGGCAGCAAGGAGGAATACCAGGCAGCTAAACGAACTGCCAAAAGAGTTATTTACAATGCTAAAAAAGGCATTAAAGATCTGGTCCTCGAACAAGTGTGTAACACTGACAATCCCAATGGGATCTTCAACCTAGCTAGGCGAGTTAAAAATTACAGTAGGGATATCATAGGTAAACAGTGTGTTAGAAACGATAATGGGAAGATTGTGTATGCAGAAAATTAAATCAGAGAAGCATGGAAGGCACACTATGAACAATTGCTAAATGTAGAGTTTGAATGGGATAAGGAACAGCTTAGTATCGAAAAACCAATATCTGGACCCCCTCCTTTGATAGCACCAGCTGTAGTGAGTGACGCAATCAATAAAATGGAGGGCGGCAATGCTCCAGGGTGCTCTGACATTATCGCTGAGATGATAAAAGCCTCAGGGGAGACTGGTGTCAACTTAGTCACGGAGTTGATAAACACCAATATTAAAGATGAGAAAATCCCAGAGGATTGGCTCAAAAGTGTAATAGTAAATATATACAAAGGAAAAGGGGATGCGCTAGATAGAGGAAATTATAGGGGCCTGAAAATGCTTGACCAAATCATGAAGGTCTTTGAGAGAGTTTGATCAGGCAAAGCATCTCCATTGATGATATGCAGTTTGGTTTTATGCCAGGACGGGGTACAACCGATGCTATCTTCATAGTCAGGCAGATACAGGAAAGATACTTACTAAAAGGCAGGGATCTTTACTTTGTGTTTGTAGACCTGGAGAAGGCCTTTGATAGGGTGCCTAGAGATGTTGTGCAGTGGGCTATGAGGAAACTTGGTGTGGAAGAGTGGCTGGTGCGTGTGATAATGAAGATGTATGAGGATTCGCGAAGTGCGGTGAGGGTGAAGGGTGTACTGAGTGATGAGTTCGCAGTCCGTGTTGGAGTCCATCAGGGTTCAGTGTTAAGCCCCCTCCTCTTTATTATGGTCTTGGAGGCACTGTCTAGAGTTTTTAGAGGCGGACTCCCGTTGGAACTGTTTTATGCAGACGATTTAGTCCTAATAGCTGACAGTATGCAAGATGCTGAGGCCAAATTCAGAGAATGGAGAGAGGGCATGGCTAGCAAGGGTTTAAGAGTCAATATTAACAAAACCAAGGTTATGCATTGTAGATTGAGACCAAGAAATGTGGAAAAGAGCGGTGCATACCCATGTGCAGTGTGTGCAAAGGGTGTGGGCGTTAACGCGATTCAATGTAGCATCTGTCCACTGGGTGCACCATGGGAATAAGCGATGCGGTAGAATAAAGGGACCCCTGCCGAAGGATAAGTCAGAAATAGATAAATTTGAGTGCGTAGTGTGCAAAGGCAAGCTTGTGTTAAGTGATGATCCTGTGGCTGTGAATTTTGGAAATGAGTCATTGGAGCTGGTGAACAAATTTTGTTACCTAGGAGATACCATCTCTGCCGGTGGTGGGGCCGAGGCTGCCACTGTTGCTAGAATTAGATGTGGCTGGGGGAAGTTTAGAGAACTGCTGCCAATTCTGACCATGAAAAGAATGCCTCTCCCCCTGAAGGGAAAGGTGTATGGCTCATGTGTTAGAAGTGCAATGACGTATGCCTCAGAAACATGGGCCGTTAAAGCAGAGGATGTCAACAGAATGGAACGTAATGAGATGAGAATGGTGAGATGGATGTGTGGGGCTAGGCTTCAGGATAGAATAACAAATGTTGAGCTGAAGAGACGTTTAGGTATAAAGAGTATTAGCGAGGTGATGCGTACAAGTAGACTGGGATGGTATGGACATGTGGAGAGAATGGATGAACAAAATTGGGTGAAAAAATGTAGGTCTGTGATTGTGGAGGGAGCTGCACCAAGGGGTGGACCGAGGAAGACCTGGGATCGGACTATACGTGCCGATCTCAAATCCAAGAACTTGACAAGTGAAGCAGCCCTTAACAGGGTTGCCTGGAACGCCGCCATTAGGACAAGAGACTGAAACTGCACGTATGTGTGGAACACTCAGTCTTAAAATGTTATGTATGTATGTAGTGACGTCATGGTAAACACGCCAGTTCGCATCACATAAAATAAGTTAGATGAGCTATATTTCTATGTTGTTAAAACACATTGATGAATATTCTTCAGTATCATATACCTAAAACCAAGCAATCCCAATAATTTGAATATGTTTCATCCCTGGAATTCACCTTTAAGTATCTATCAATACAATTATTTGTATTGTAGTTTGGTCTCGTTAATCATAAATAAATACGTATTGGCATCTCTATCCATATGACAACACTAATAGTACCGGCCTGTGTAGAGGAGGTCTTGCCCTAACAGTACACAGATACTCGAGTACAACAGTGTACGTCCAACATATCAAAATATTCCATCTTGATTTTCACTTTCACAGTGCATTATCCGATAGCTTGCCATTATTTCTACATTTCATCATTATCCCCTTCAGTACCGGTGACGTCCTTTTAACTTTATTGTGTCTCCTATTTGACGATTGTATGCAGTTTAAAAAGAGCTTCCAGCAATTAACAGGCTTCGAACTATCCCACTTAACCCTATTTACTACCACAGATCCTTCTTAAACTGCACACAATCGTCTAAATATAGCTAGAATAAAAAAAAAAAAAATACGTCGGTACAGAAGGGGTTAAGCTTATGCTGCTCATGCAATTTATCATACCCCTCTATTAAATATCTGTCCATCTTTGTAACTGCTTTCTCAGCATGGAGTACTTAACAGAGATTAGAGAATCAATATGGTGGCCATTGACCTGACTACTGAAACTCTTTGACCGATTGTATTATTCTATGGGTATTCCAATGCCCCTGTAAACGTCACGAGGGGCTCGGGATTGCCTCTCGCCACCACCGTCCAAAACACTAACTTATTTATATTTAAATTGATATGAAACTCGGACTACTATTATTGCACATAAGCGGTATACGGTACACTAACATTTATGATAATGAGGATAGCTGACCCCATGCGCCATGCCCTTTAAAATCGACAAACATCTTAAAATTCCAAAACCAGTGGGGTTAAAAATGAGGGAGAAGGGGGGCCAGAAAATTTAACAATCCCCCCTTAATTGTAACATTAATCGACTTTAAAAAAGGCATATGATTCAATGAAATGAGATAAACTAATTGAGACATTTATAAGATCCAGATACATCCACATATATTGACATAGTAGCAAAATTATACTTCAAAGATAAAACATGTAGGCCTATGAAGCAAAATGAGGAGACAACAAATAAAATAGAGATCACTAGAGATATCAAACAAAGCTGCACCTTATCCATTGCCTTGTTTAAACTAGTAACTTCTATTATACTGACTCAACTAAACAAAACGAGTCTAGGTTTTAACCCCTACAGTACCAGGAACGTCCCAATTCTGGCAACTAATAGACGATTGTATTCTGCCTAAGAAGGACCTCTAGCAATAATAAGGCTTCAAAGTATCTCAACCAACCTTTTTAAATACCACAGATTCTTCCTAAGCTACAAAATATCGTCTGAATATGGCTAGAATAAAATATAACACACGTCGCTGGTACTCAAAGGGTTAAGGATAAATACACTATGTTACTTTGTAGATGTTTATGTGAAATCATCACGGTCGATCTGGGGATCCGCCACTTTCACACATCCTCTCGTTCTTGAGTATGACCCAGCTCCTCAGATATACATATGTATATTAAGGGGGGTCACCAGCTTTTTTTATCTTTATCTCCTTTCCTCTCTTTCCCTGGCTTGTATCCATTCGGCCCCATTCAGCCAACTGTTTTAAGACGTTTATCCCCATCCAGGTGTCGATTTCTTCCTGGCGAGCGATAGCGAGCCAGCATTGTATGGAGAAATCCGGCTTCGCCAGAGACAATTTTCTATAAAACAATTTACAAATTTAGCTTGCTGTCAAAACAAAAATATATATATGCTGGCTCGCTACCGCTCGCCAGGAAAATATTGACAGCTGGATGGGGGTAAACGTCTTAAAATAGTAGGCTGAATGGGGCCGAATGGATACAAGCCAAAGAAAGAGGGAGAGAAAGAGAAAAAAGCGAGGTAGGCTCCCTTAATACACTGTTCTTTGCGGACGATTTAAATTTAGCACAACCAGTAGAAGATACAAGAGAAGGATTAACCCTGACGACATAAGTTACTAACCTACTTACGGGTTGGCGGAGCGCCCGGTATTTCCCTCACAACACTCTCTCTTACACTGAGGTACCGGTAGAAGTCGGAGGTATTTGGGGTTGCCACCAACCGACAGATTCTGATCTAACTTACCTAACTTACTGAGCTCAATATGACGCAAATGCGTCAAATAACTTATTATTGAGCTATTTCACTAAGTTGGGCATACCGCCATATGACGCGATCGCATCATAGATGTCGGAGGGGGTTAAGAACATTAAAGAGGGTAGTAGCGGAGGTTTGCCTAGAAATTTATGTTAATTGCGCGCATAGAATGAACCGATTTTTTTTCGCTATTAATATTTGCATGACAGGGATGAATATAATCATAACAAAAAGCAAATATTTATGGGACATGAATTTTGATAATACCAATGGAAATAGCAAAACAAATATATTATTTAGGACACTCTTATAAAGCCTATATATGTTGTCTCTGAACCTGTCCTCAACATTTTCCGTTCAATTACATATGGACGGAATATATTTTTCGGCAAACCTTTTCACAATTATAATTCAAGGTTTTCATATTTGTTCTACCTGAGTATTATAGAATACCATTTTCTCGTTTTATTTGTGTATAGTAAAGTGTATAGTAAAGTGTATAAAAAGTATATACAGTAGGTTTAAAACCGACCGAGAGTGAATTTTATTGGTCTAACTGCAGTAATCAAAGCGAAAAACGATAATTTTAGAATATTTATATAAAATCCAATATTGATGATAGAATAATTCTGAACGATTCATCGAAAACAGCGGAATAAATACTTGTGTACTCATATTACAAACACATATAGTTATTTTGTGAGTTTCCGAAATATCTTTAGCTTTAGTTCGGGAAATCACCAAGTAATTTGAGAAACATTCCGAATAGTAAATTTTCACGATAAACAATGGAGGCTTCATGGTTTTTCTTTCAGTAAAGGCCGGTGAGAGCTGGTCCTATCCAGAGTGAGGTTTGGCATCCTCTACCCAACCTTAGCCGTTTCTGTCTGTCTATGTTACTGTTATACTTTTCCTTCTGGGGACGGGGGCTAGGAATCCTCCTTCCCTTGTGAAATTCACCTACTAGATGAGACAGAGAAAGGGGCATGGGAACACGAAGGTGGTCCCGAACCCTAAGAATTGGAACTTTTAATGTGTGTCTCGAGTCGGCCAACCCCAGCTATGAGGTATATGTGTCTAGAGTATAATTATACACACATACAGTATAGCCTACATAATGGTAGTATTGCCTTCCCTATATCTTCTGGTGCGTAGTAAAGTCATTTTGAGTTGATAACTGTGGATGAAAAACAGCAATTAGCTTAATTAAATAACGCCCGGGTACTGAGAGGGTTAATAGCGCTAAAAAAAATACAAGCTCAAAAGACGTTGGATCAGTGTCGCTCGGGGAGTTTTCTAATATAATTCAGTTAGGTATTAAAAATACATTTTCTATAACAAATATAGTTTATAGAAAACTTTATTCTCAATGGTTAATAAACTTAAAATAGAAAAACAGCATTATAATGTTTGAGTATTATATTAAACAATAAACTGTCTACCTAATATGAAAATTATGTAACACATAGAGTTAACTATATACCCTGCTCCAAGTAGGTAGACCAGAAATCAGGAAGCCTAACCTCTGTAACACAAAAAAGGCTAGAGCAAATGAGCTGTAAATTGCCATACCTGTATTCCCTGGCTAAGACTTCCCAAATAGTGGAAATATTAGCTCGATTAGGCCTGCTCTAGTAGTTTGAGAGTTATAGAGGTTGATGTTCAAGAGCTTTAGACCACTTATTTGGAACAGGGTATAGTCAGCTCCACATACAGCTGTGGAGTGTATTAACCCACTGGGCACCAGCTAATATAAAATAAATGTACATTCCAGGACTGGGCAAAAATTGAAAACAAAATGTTTTCCCTAAAACTGCTTAAATAGGCGAGAAATAAAGGAAAAAAAATAAAAAATCAATTCGGTCATTCGCCCACAGCTGGGCGAGGCAGCATGGCTGATGTACGATGCCTCCAGTTTTTGAGTGGCGGTTATTTACACCATCCAAGCATCAACGTGTGCCTTCATAGTTCATATATTAGCAACATGTATCACATAATGTCATTGTAAGTGAAGTTACAGTGTGATAAGTGCAAGTTTTAAAAATGCCGACGAGTGGCAAGGCACGCGCACGTTCCCACTTGGTGGGGAGTCAACTATATCATGGGGAGCACTGGGGGAGCGATACCCACTCTCCTTCCTTTGTTCCAACATCGCGAGGTGACGAGGTAGGTCAGACATGATGTAGCCTATCACTCGCGAGGTCAACGGGAAAACTGTCTTCCCCCCCTCCTCCCACGCTTCCCCACTCCCCAATGCGGCTGGACTTGGGGGTTGCCAAGTATTGCCACTGTCCGGTAACATCCTAAGGAACATACCATACAAATCTGAACCCTCTAGCTACCATAGGACAAGAGTAAATAAGGTCTAAAGTGCCGACGCAGGTGGTGAGATAAGTGGGTAAACTGGCGTCTCCCACCCACCCGTCCCGACCGCGCGGCTGGACTTGGGGGTTGCCGAGTACTGCCACTGTTCGGCAACATCATAAGGTATATCCCGTACAAATTTGAACCCTCTAGCTACCATTGGACAAGGGTAAATAAGGTCAACAATGCCGACGCAGTTGCTGCAGCGCTGAGGTTTAGCGTTACATATATTGCCGACGCATATGTTGCGGCGCTGGTGCCCAGTGGGTTAAGAAGGGTACATGAATATTACCTAATAATAGATTGGCTGGTGAGAATATTCGGTAAATTTTGAATTTAGGTCCGGATCCGAGTTTTGCGGTAGTTTTCTATTTATTTATTGGTTTAATGGCATGTTAGTGTGTTTTAGCTTGGGAAACATGCTAGTTAGCTAGTAAGGTGTAGCGAGCCCGAGTGGTAGACTGTGCTGTTGCTCTGTTACATCAGCCCATAACTGTTAACTGGGAGAAGCAAGGCCAAGTTTGTGCATTTATAAAGTGTTGTAAAGGTGTGAGGATCGCAGTAAGAATCACCATGACCTGACAAAAAGCAGGTGAAGTGCAGAAGGATAAAGCAGGAGCAAATGGAGCGAACGAAGCTATCGGAGGCGAAAATGGGGACGATGTAAACAATGAAAAAGGTGGAGGGAGTGGCAGTGGAGCTGTTGGAGGTGGAAAGGGCGACGATGTGAAAAAGGATAACTGCGGTTTTAGCTGATTTATACAACACATCTCTTGTTGAGGGAAAGTTGCCTAAGGACTGGAAAATAGCTAATGTCAGTGCCATATTCAAGAAAGGGGAGAAATCAGAAGCCAGTAATTACCGACCAGTAAGCTTGACTAGTGTTGTGTGTAAAGTCATGGAAACCAAACTCCGAGAACATTTAATGAATTATATGCTAAAAAATAATATTCTATCTCCAAAACAGTTTGGATTCATAACAGGAAGGTCAACTGTCCTTCAAATACTGCATGTGTTGGACGAATGGACCCGAATTTCTGGATGTGGGGAGAGAGGTGCATGTTGTTTATATGGATTTTCAGAAAGCATTTGCAGAGGTGGGCGCGCTCCGGTGGGACCGGTAATGCGGCAGCGCTCCGCGCTCATCAGACATAAGGTAATGCGGCAGCGCTCACGCGCTCCTTTTGTCAGCAGACCCGATGCGCTTCCCGCTCCACGCTCCTGCGCTCCGCGCTCCCAAAAATAGGTATATAAAAAACAAAACAAACAAAACAGCTTCTAGAAGTTATTTAATTATTTACCTTTGTCCTTCACTTTGTCCTTTGTCTTTCACTTCACTAAATTCCAAGAATTCAAAACATTAAAAAAAACTCAAGTCATGGTGTCTTTCTGAAGTTTAACTGTTTAAGTTTCTCACTTTCTCAGTTTCTGTTATTCTTTATGTCATATCAATGAATCAAATGTCAATGATATGATATGATTGATATCATTGCAAATGTCAATGATATGATATGATTGATATCATTGTGAGTTTGTGACATTGTGATTGTCCATTGATATCTATGATATGACATAAAGAATTACAGAAACTGTCCAAACTGAGAAACTTAAACAGTTAAACTTATCAAGCTAACATTCTAACAAGCCTAACAATACAATAACAACAATACAACATGATTACATTGATTAGTATTTACTATTTAGTTGATTACATGATTAAATTAATAATAATTTAATATCATAATATCATTAATAATTTAATATGATATGATTAATTGATTATATTATGATTATTGGACCCGTCCAAGCTGTCCACAGACACTCAGACAGTCAGACAGGCTCGGGCTATACCACTGCCAGACTTACTCTTAGGCCCCTTCGTAAGCTGTAACTTGCCCGTAAGGTTTACTTTGCGTTAGCAAAAGCCAAAAAACAAAAAATAACAAGTTAACAACTGTAACACTGTCAGTCTGTCACTATCATAGTATCACTGTATCACAGTTCACTAACACCGTGGGTAACACCGTACGAACGGTACGATGACTGTACACGATAATGACGTTCTTGTACCTGTTGTTGACAGGAAAAATCGCCTCCGGAGCGCCAGAAAGGAGCGCGAATTTCTAGCTGCGCTCCCCGCCTGCACTCCGATTTCAGAATTTTGCCGCTCCTCGCTCCTCTATATTGGTAATGCGCACCGGATCGCAGAGCGATGAGCGCCAAATGGCGCGCACCTGCCCACCTCTGAGCATTTGATAAAGTCCCGCATAAACAACTCTTGCAAAAACTAGCTGGCTACGGTATTACAGGAAACATCTACATTCTTGACTGGAAGAAAACAGAGAGTGCACATTAAAGGAGTTTACTTTGGCTGTGCCAATGTTCTCAGTGAAATACCACAAGGTAGTGTGTTGTTACCAATTTTTGTTTTGTTATTTATAAATGACCTGCCTGATTGTGTAAAGTCAAGGACATATTTATTTGCGGATGACAAAGATATTCCGAAGGATTGAGACAAAGCAAGATCAAACTGCACTACAGGAAGATCTCAACGCACTCCAAGATTGGTCGGAAGATATAGTCTCCTCCTTTTTCACCCAGAGAAATGCAGGCACCTTAAAATACACAGGAGGCATATAGCACCGGAAGTAACTGGCTACTACCTAAAGAAGCAGAATAATGAAAGAACAGAAATAAAGAAGGTCAATCATGAAAAGGATCTTGGAGTAACAACAGATAGTATTCTAACATTTGAAGAGCATATACATGAAAAAGGGAACAAATCACATCAAATATTGGGAATCCTTTGTGTCATTAGATGTACCTACATTCCGAACCCTTTTTTTCAAAATAAATAGCTTGGAGTATGCACAGTCAGTGTGGTCACCGTACAAGATAAAAGACATTAGAATTGTTGAAAATGTCCTCCGAAGAGCCTCGAAGTTGGTACCAGGGTAAAGGCGAAGAGGACAGCTACATCTTGGCAAAAGCAGCGTAGTAAGGGCACGAGATCAAGGTGGGCGACCGATGGAGGTGAAACGTAATTGGTAAAAACAAACCAGCAATGAACACTGGTGAGAAAAAGGGGGGCACATAGCCATTTGTAGTGAATGTGTCGGTGGTGAAAAACCCCTTGTGTGAGCTAAGCACACGACGCCCAGTCCCTTGAGAGACCCACAAGGCTCAAAAGGGGCAGCTCGGGTAAGATGCTAGATGGCAAAAGACCGACACAAACACTACAAAATCGAAAAAAGCCGCTTAAGGCGATTCCGAATTTTACCTCAAAACGTAAGCACCTAGGCTATGAAAATTATGAAAAACTCATCGGGGCATAGCCTAGATCTGAATGATAAAACAAACTAGGCTACCAATAAGCTAAAACTATGCCCAGAACTAACAGAAAAGAAAATATGAAAAGAGAAAGAGTGACTAACATCATGGGGGATGCCAGGAGACCCCCGTAACTTCGGTAGACTCACTCACTCACTTGTTCGTCAAGGGGAATCCACGCAATGCGAGCTAAGCTCATTATTATCGTGCCTCCTTAACTGGGAATGTATTGCGTGACATGCATGTTAAGTGTTTATGTATCGTTGGATATGGCTGTGGATGTGTGTGTATTTCCACACGTGTGCCCTATACCACGTAGCATCTGTCTAACAAAAAGAAGGCCATAGAAGTCGAAACATACCAGCGACAGGGTGAATTGAAGAACACAACAAAAAACGGACTATGGCAAATGGCGGCGCGAGTGAAAATTATATCAGGAAATGGACGCATGCGCTCAGGTTCGACCAGGTGTCAACATTATAACAAGACGGTATGGGCTTTCAGCTGTAACTCAGGTAAATTCCTTTATCTTCTCTTCTATGCTTTATTCACCTTCGGTTAGTGTACAACGTCTCCTATAGTGAGTTAAGGAGTAGACTCTAGACGTTTTCTTATTTGACCGTTGTTGGGGTGATGACTTAGCAGTCATTTTAGACAAGTCGTCACTGCAATTAGATTAATAGCCTTGACGTTGGATTTGCCAAGACTACTAACAAATATTCTACTTTATAACGATACGTGTGGCTTGTATCCTCGTCTATAGAGGCCTAACAAGTGAGAAGGGAGGTCTTTCATACAGCCTTCAGCAAGCTAAGTCTTCGTTCTGGCACCGTGGTCCAACATCTATGGATTGTCCTCTGGCTCGTCCTTGTAGTGGTCCTCCGCAACGTCCTCCAGTAGGTCTCGACACGGTGGTCAGTTGAGTGTTGAGGGGTATGGGGAGGGTTCAGAGAAGTTACTGGAGCACACGGACCAGTATACTAGCAGTCTAGTAACTCAAGTTTCAGACACCACACGGACCAGTATACTGGTGGTAGCCTTAACCCAAGCCTGGAGGGTTAGAGACTTAGAGAACTTACTAGGTAGCATGGACCAGTGTACTGTCCACCTAGCAATTCCTCTTTCAAGCAAGGGAGATATCCTTAGGCCTGGACAACTACCGATACCCAAGTTAGGGAGGGCCAGAGAATCTATTAGGCGGCTCGGACCAGTATACTGTCCACCTAACAATTTCTCAGTAGAGTTTGGGTCAATATACCCAGGGACTGAGTATAGTGGGCTACACAGTCCAGTGTACTGGCAGCAAGCTAAATCTCAGGAACCAGGCTCGATAAACTACTCAGACCAGTGTACTGGCAGTGAGTCAGGATCTGCACAATAACTAGAGCTGCACAGACCAGTGTACTGGCAACTTATCATTATTATACAATTCCTCCTTTACTATCCTTAGGCAAGTGGGACAGTTCAGTAAGCTCCAAGTCTATATATCTCTTTGCACTGACCAGCGTAGGCTATGGGCAAATAGATTTAGACCAGGAGATTTGATAGGGCTAGATGATGTTAGACTGCATTTATAAGTGTACGGGCAGATCACGTTGCACCTAGGAAGCAGCAGCTACTCCGATTCCACACTGTCTGCCTTCTGCTGGTTTGGCCTGACACATCATACATTCAGCAATATAGTCCAAGACGAGGCATCTGCGAGTAAGAGGGGTCTTTAAGGTGTCAATTTTAAAGGGCTCAGGCAGACCCCCATAGCGCAGGCACAACCTGTGTGTCTGAGCTGAGAGCGAGAAGGGTTCGAGCGCTCTCCTTTGAATTTGCTGGGCGTCCGGGCTGGTGTGGTGTTTGGCTCGCTTCTACTCCGGGTCTCCTCTGGGCTCCAGCGTATTTTGGAGATCTTGTGGTGTTTCTTAGACTTGTGGTGTTTGATTTGTTTTTCTTTAGGTAGTGGGGTGACCTCCCTGATGGCATTTGTTCTTATTTCCCGGGGCTCTGGTGTTTCTTACCGTTCTTGTTGGTCTCCCATTTTCTGTCTCTCTTTCCTTCCTCCTTTCTTACTGGCTTTCCATTCTCTCCGTTTTCTTTCTCTCCTCCTCTCATTGCTGGTGTCTCTCACGTTTCTCCGTTACTGTGATCTCTCGCATCTTCTCCTTTTCTTCCCACGTCTTCTTCTTTTTCTCGTAATTCAATTACATTAAGTTTTGCCATGGTTTCTTTTTTGGCCATTATTTCTGTTATACCAGGTTTTTACTTGGGTTGTATTGACTTTATAGGTAGGTTCTTACTTGACTGGAGAAGATGAGAACACACAAGAACACAAACACAAAGGTAATAGAGGATAATATAGCACAGAATATAAACATAGATTATTATTATTATTAACACAAAGTGATATTATGAATGTTGCAATAGTATATAAGACAAGGATAGGTTTCGATTTGCAACACGATCAAGGATGCACAAGATGTCTCAAGGGGAAGACACATGCAGGTTCTGAAGATCTGTGAAGACGTTGCTGCCTGGTATTCCCTACGACGTCCTGGTCCTTGAGGGTGGTCCTGTCGTGTGATGGTGACAGCGGTGAAGGGAAGACTTCCTGAAGATCTCTGAAGACTGTAGAGGTGAGGACCCAGACTTCAGCAGATGATTGAAGACTTCCTTGAAGATCTCTGAAGACTGTAGAGGTGAGGGTCTTACATGGAAACGAGCCGTTTCACCAGTGTCTTACGCTCTCTCTTACAATCCAGACCTAGACTTCTATGGGAGTCTCTGCAGGGACTTCTGTAAGCGAATCTTGGGATTATTACGAAGACGAGCCGTTCCACCAGTGTCTTACGTTCTCGTATCATATTTATTATGGTTTTGGGTTTACTAGAACTCTGTGTGGTAAACCTATAATTATAGCAAAGTCCCGTACTAAAGCAAAGTAAAAATGGTAGTCGGCCACCAGTGTGGTCTAACAAAGGTACAAGCAAAAGAATTTATTATGGTTTTGGTCTTTTGGGTTTACTAGAACCATAGGTCGCACAGTCGCACTCTGTTTGGTGAACCTATAATTGTAGCAAAGTCCCGTACTAAAGCAAAGTAAAAATGTTAGTCGGCAACCAGTGTGGTCTAACGAAGGTACAAACAAAATGACTTACCGGTACTATGTTTTTGGGTTTACTAGAACTATAGGTCGCACTTCGTGTGGTAAACCAATAATTATAGTAAAGTCCCGTACCAAGGCTAGAAGTAATAATGTTAGTCAGCCACCAGTGTGGTCTAACAATAATATAAAGTAAATATCCTAGGTACCTTCGAGAAAATGCGTCGAGTAGTTCCACCAGTGTCTTACTCCATCAAGGCAATTTCTCGGTATAATTCCTGTATAATCCCAAGTCTTCCAGATAACCTCAGCCAGTGCCTTTGGATGAGAACTGTGCGGTGGAGATGGGGTTAATGGTGGGGAGGTGAGGAAACGAGGTGTTTTGGGTTTAGATCGGAAAGGGCGTTTGGGGTGTTTGGGTTTAGGATATGAGGTGGTTGGAACGGGAAGGGATGGGGAAATGGTGTTGCTGGTAGAAGGATGGGGTTGTGGGGTGGATGGGGTATTTAGGGTTTGGGGGTTGGAAGAAAGGGGATGGAGGAGTGAGGGGAGGTAGTTCGGGCGTGGTGGAAGAAGAGGAGGTGGGGGATAGGTGAGGAACGGGAAGGATGGGGTTGAAGGAGATAGGGGAAGTTTGAGTGGTAGGGATAGGGAGGGATGGGGAAGGGGAAAGTGGTGGTGGGAGAGGGGCAAAACCTGGAGGGGCTGAGAGAGCCCGAGTGGTAGGGGGAAGGGAGGCTTGATAGTTAGGAAAAGTAGGAGGGGGCATTAGAATAGGACGAGGGGTAGGAAGGGGGCATTATGGTCCAGGAATGGGAAGAGGGGATAAAGGGGGTAAGGCGGGTGTGGGAGGTGGTAAGGGAGCCTGTTTGCGGGGTGATAAAGGATCAATATTAGTGGTGGGGCATGCGACATAATCATCTGGTTCAGTCAACATTGCAAGGTTACTGTTGAGAGGTTGGAAGCGACATACGTAACGGTTTCGGTAGGTGCGCGATTCCCCATGTTAATTGACCGTGACTTGGTAGCAATGTGGAACTGTTAAGATTTAAAAAGGGCCTTTAAACCTCGATTTTAACTTAGAGGGCACGGGAAGTTGAGCCACCATCACAAGGTCGCCGACGTGGTGAGGGCTGATTTTTGGGGTTTCGTCAGGTTCCAGGTCTTGTAGGTACTGTAGTTGGCGTAATCGATTCCGCAGGTGGACGAGGGACTGGTTGAAGTCAGGTGAGGGCTCAAATGGGATGGACAGGTGTCTCAGTGGCAAAAGTAAAGGAAGCTCACCTAATATCTTTTCATGAGGGGTTATTCCATCTTCGCGAGGGCAGGTGTTTATACCCCATTGTACTATGCGGACTTGACTTGGCCAGTCTGTGGTGTTCATTTGTTGCAGCCTTGTCCGTATTTTGTTGGCTATGGTCTTGTGGCTACGTTCACAGATTGAATTTACTTGAGGCCAATAGGGAGATGAATGACTGATTTTGTAGCCGAAGATCTGTGATATCTGGGTCCAGATGTGGCCTGTTTATTCTGGGGCGTTGTCAGAATGTATAGCCTGTGGGAGACCAAAATACGAGAATACATGTTTTTATAGTGATTCTGCAACTGCAAAGGATGAGTGTTTCTTGGCTGGACATGCAATGACATATTTGGAGTAAGTGTCTACGAAAGTGATTATGTATTTGTAGCCTTTCACTCCGTCCATGGGTCCCATGACATCTACAGCTAATAACTGCCATGGTTTGGAAGCAATTAATTTACCGGAAGGACCTGGTGTTCTGGTTTTGTCTGCCCAAAGCACGGCACAGCAGGCTTCAGTAATGGACTTTGCTGTGACGTGAGGCCTTGGGGTCCAGTACACCTCTTGAAAGGTTGCAAGAAGCTTCTTCTGGCCTAGATGTATTCCGTTATGGGAATGGAGAAACTGCATGATGTCTTGGGCAGTGCTAGGACTTAGGACAAGCTTGCCTTCTTTGGTGTCACCTTTCCTGATGAGGTGGTCGAAGATAATCTTTGGAATCCAGGCAGGTTTGTTCTTTGCCTGAAATGAATGTAGAAAATGTTGCTGAGCTTGGTCGGTTGAGTCTTGCTGTTGAATGGCCCGTATAGCATCCTTGGGTGGTGTTTGCTGAATAGGTAGCAGGGAGAGTGCATCTGCATTTGCATGCAACTTTACCGGGCGGTAGGCGATCTCAAAGTTGAACTCTTCAAGAGATTCTCGCCACCTGACAGTAAGGGCATTTTTTGTGTCGGATTTGCGGAGCCATTGTAGTGGTGATCCGTTATGATGGTGACTTTGACTCCAGCAAGGTATGATTTGAAGTGTTTGAGTGCTCAAATTATGCCCAAGTATTCCCTTTTGGTGACCGGGTAGTTGATCTCTGCGGGGTTTAAAGGTGGGGGTGCATGGGTTGAGATAAACATGGAATAATAATCGCCAGCCTACACATAATTATCTTGCAAAATGCAATGGCACCGAAATAATTATTAACAATGTTATAAAGAATTTTGTGTATCATCTAAACCGGACCTGCGGCGTCATAGGAGTGTAAGTCCACCATCCAGTCCACGATGAGGATACTGGTGTGACGTCAATATGGTGTCACAGGTCTGGTGTAGACGATCCACAAAATCCTTTATACCATTATAAATAATTATTTCAGTGCCATTGCATTTTTCAAGATAATTATGTGTAGGTTGGCGATTATTATTCCATGTTTATCTCAACCCATGCACCCCCACCTTTAAGGTACGGCTGGCACAAGCAATGATGTGTTCGTGGCCTTCCCGGTTTGGGGCTAGCACTGCTCCTATTCCAACTTGTGAGACGTCGGTGTAAAGACGGAAGGGTTTGGTATAATCAGGGAAGGAGACAACTGGGGCTGCAATGAGTAGGTCTTTTAAAGTTTGAAAGGCTTGTAGTCTTTGGGTAGTCCAGATGAATGGTTCTTCTTTTCTGGTGAGGTCATGAAGGGGTTTTACAATGGTAGCGAAGTTTTTCACGAACCTTTGATAGTAAAAAGCTAATCCAAGGAATGCCCGTACTCCTTTGACGTTGTTGGGTGGAGTGATGTCGCTGATGAGCTGGAGTTTGGCTGAGTCTGGAGAAATTCCGGCTTCAGAGACAACATGACCGAGGAATTTGACTTGTTTCTTTGCCATGGTGCATTTCGATGGTTTAAGCTTTAGTTTGGCATCTCTGATTCTTTGAAAGACTTGCGCGAGTTGTTGTAAGTGTTCTGCCCAGTTTTCCCAAAGACGATGATGTTGTCTAGGTAGGCGAGGCAAGTTTCCCAGGTAAGTCCTTGAAGTACAGACTCCATTAATCTGGAGAAGGTGGCGGGGCCGTTACACAATCCGAATGGAAGAACTGTGCATTCGTATAGTCTGCCCTGGCTGGTGGAAAAAGACGTTTTCTCTTGATGTTCTGGCACAATGGGGACTTGCCAATATCTTGCTTGCAAGTCGAGGGTGGTAAACCATTTAGCTCCTAACAGAGAATCTAATAAATCGTCGATACGAGGGAGTGGAGTGGCATCCTTGATGGTGACGTCATTTAATTGTCTGTAGTAAATGCAAAATCTAGTGGACCCATCTTTCTTTTTACGAGAACAACGGGAGATGACCATGGACTGGTGGATGGGCGGATAACCCCTTTGTCCATCATATCTTGAACTTGGGTGTCTTCTTCCTGTCTTTGAATGGGGTTTTCCTCCTAATGGTTTGGCGAATGGGAAGCCTTACAGTATGAATGGGACGTTTTAAGACTTGAGTCTTCCCTACGTCCCTGGCTGAAGTGGCGAAGATGTCTTGGCAAGAGGTCATTAGTATTTGTAAGTTCTCTTTTTGTTGGCAGGTTAAATGTTGGGGTATGTCCGGGAATTTTGGTGCTGGGGGGGGTAACTTCTTCATCTAGAGGTGATAGGTCTTCGTCATGAGGTTCTAATTCTCCTATTGTTAACCCTCTTGGCAAGGTGAGGGGATGGTCTGATATACAGTATTGGCTATCTTGACTTGGTTAAGGTTCTCAGACATTATAGGTTTGAGTCCCGGAGGGAAGAATGAAAACCTAATATTTAGTAGTGACCCCAAAATCATTGACGATATGCCTATTATATAATAGCTCTCTTTCAAACGCCTGCGGTCAGCCTGTTTGAAGCACCCGCCACAGGGAAAAGAGTGCCGACATCATAAGGGCACTCTTATTCTCTTATGGAATCGTCATTATGATTGGGTACTCACAACGAAAAAACTTCGTAACAAATAAAAAATAATTATTAACTTAAGAATTGCTATAATAAAGTTTCCCAACTTTGTGGATGTCTTCCCTTGGATTCTATCCGAGACGCTGAGCCCCTCGGCATCATTCCGCCTTCAATGATATATCAAGATTAAACTTAAGACATCAACGAAGGGGAAGGGAATGGAAGGGAGGGCCTGCATCGTCAATGATTTTGGTGCTACTACTAAATATTAGGTTTTCCTTCTTCCCTCCGGGACTCAAACCTATAATTTATTAGTGGCCCCTCCATCATTGACGATATGCCTGATATCTCAAGACTGGAGGGGGACATTTGTGACAATATCTAAACCACTAACAAGCCATCATAGGTAGAGAAAAAGCAACCACATAGCATTCTTAAATTTATTGTATAAAAACAATATTTGGTATAAGAAATGGAAAGAGAAGCAGATTGCGTACTTCGAAGAAGTCTGCTTATACGTAACCTTGCAGGTACATAATTATAGGTTATGAATATCACATTGAGATTCAAAAATAAAATATAGTACCAAGAATACTTGTTTCTTGTCAAAAACAAAGATAGTTCAATGACTCTTCCTAGACGTCAAAGTTCTGTAGAAACAAACAAATCATTTGGTTAAAAACATTTGGTCCTTAAAATTAATTTGTACATAATTATAACTACTGTTTATTTTGTGTACAACTTATCTCTATATCTCATAGTTGCAACTATTAATGATATATATCCAAAAATAAAATCCTGAACTGTATAACCAGTTAGACTTATTAAGTATTACAGCTTGTATGCTTATCACATTCTCCGGCGGAGAGTCTGAGGGTCTTGGGTTCTCCATTCCCCCCCCCCCCCCTTCTTTTTCATACTTAAGATTACTCTTAAATCTATTAGCACAAAAGACCAATTAGACCCGTTGACGCAATGCCACACAGGTGAGTTTTGGTTTATCCAAGGCCACAGACACATAGCGAGTCAAGAAAATATGATTGGATGCCCATAAGCGTGTGTTAGCTATGTCATCGACCAAAAAATTGTGTAAGAATTGTAAAGAAACTGCCCACTTCCTGATGTCGTGGGCCCTTCCCACTAGACCAGGGTTACTTTCCCGAATAACATCTACAAGTAATGATGCTAATGTTCTCTTCGTGACTCGCTTGCCTGTACTATTGACCCATAAAGCTTGTGACGCTTCTGCATAGTAGCCACGTGCGGGCATGCGCGCGCATCGGCTGCCCAGCCGTTTAGAAACCGGCTGGCGGCAGCCGGCCGGCCGGCTTTTCCTTAGTATATATCCTACGACAATGTAACTAATGTCTGGGATATTCTTATGTTGTTTCACAGCTTGTAGCTGCCCTTATTCTTAACCAACGCATCTTAGTATATTTTATTCTCGATAGTTGATTGTTTCATTATAATATATAAGATATAAGTTTAGTGAGAGTGGGAGGAGACGAGAGGGAGAGAGAGACCGGCTGGGGGACGTTGCTTCGCGCGGAGAGTCTAGCTTGGGACGAGCCTGATGTGCCACATGCATTTGTTCGCAACGTTAGGCTTAGTTTCGACTCACACACGGGGTAGACGATTTTGACCCGGCAACTGTGTTGAGTGTTGCCAAGCCTGGGATGTATTCTGCATGCCTAGGGCGGGGTCCAGACAGATTCAAGACTCAGAGCTCACTTCACTGTCGTACCCTTCGGACCCGCTTGATATCTATCCCTCTCAAACCCACTTAGAAACTTTCTCTCTTACTTTGTATACCTTCCTTCCACTACTTCACCAATCTATTTAATTATCCCATCCCCTTGATAGACCTTATATCTATTATTGTATTAACGACGAGCTCTCAGATAACTAGATAGGATTTTGGGCCTTATGCAGAGACGTAATTGTTAATGAGACCTAGGAAGCTTTTTTGTTGTCTCATATTTGGTGGTTTCATGCATGCTAGTGTGTTCTTGTGTCAGATTAGCAGGGGCTAGACCGGAGGGGAGGCTTTTTGCGATCCTTTAAGTAAAGTCTGCTGGTGCGAGTCCTGTGGACCCGCACGACTTTACTAGGATACCCGTGGGAGTCTGGGGGCATTTTCTTGTCTGTGTCCCTGTGTGTCTAGTGTTGTGTTGTGTGAGGGCCCTTGCCTAGTCCACTCAGCACTGCGCTAGCACGTCTTGCTTTTGTTTTAGGGTCGCCAGGAGAGAGTCAGATACTTGCGATCTGAGTCTCTCAAGAGAGCACCCTTTCAATTAGAGTAATTTGGCGCACAGACTTGGGAACGTCCCTAGGCTAGAGCAGGTGGCTCAGCCCGGGTATCCGAAGCCTATATCCTTCCAGCTAGACCTCTGCCACCTGGCAGATTAACAGCTAGGGGTTTATTATTTCTGTATGCTTGTTATTGTGCCACAGTTTACCGTTGTTGTGAGCATTGTGAGTCAGGGTGTGGCTTAGAGACTCTGTCCAAGCAGGCTTGCCTGAGTAAGAGTGAGAAGCACACCTGTATGTGGTTATGTTGCGAGTTGCTGCCTTTATTTAATTATACCTATGCCATTATACACTGTATGGCCTATCACTAGTATTTATTCCTGCTTATGAGTTAAGAGTTCTCTAAATCCGTAACGTACTTTCTTAGCTAAGCATCAGATCCTACAGTAGCCGCATGCAGTTTAGAAACCCGCATCTTGTCTACCTGTACGATGTTTTGAGGACTGTTTGCTTTCACCTTCTTTCACGCAGGGGTGATTAGTTGTATTAATTAACGTAACGTTAAATGTACTTTCTTCTAGTTTGTTATTAAATTGTTTCTGCAATTTAATTCCGTTATCTATCTATTCCTTGAAGCTTTAAGTCAACTTAATTGTGTGATCTTTTATATAGCCTGCTTGACTATCAGCAGTCTATAGTGCGTGCACCCTGTAACCGAGTCATAGGATACCTCGTTGTCCAGGCAGGACTCTTGACGGTTTAGGGTGGTTTGTTGCCTGGGTTTATAGATAAGGGTTGGACCTAGCATTTTCCGTTGTTGCTTGTTGCCGCATACCTAGTCCAATAGAAAGAGCCCAGTGTTTATATATCCCAGGACGTAACAAATGGCGACCTTGCATAGGATTTACTGAACAGAGGAATGTAGTGGTCATTTGTTTTGAGATTCCTTATGATTAGAGGAATACAGTGGACATAGAGTTTTTTTTTTTTTGGAGCAACCAATGTAACACATTAAAAGACTTTAAATAACATTAGTATATACATACTTGCATAGGAGATAAGGCACATTCTATAACCGTTATAATTACTGCAGTACACAAACATGTCTAATACATCAGAACACAGTGATGGGTCAGGTCACGATACGGGCTCGAAGGGAGAAAGACCTGTGGAGTGGCTAGTCGATAGCGAGGAGGGTGCTAGAAGATTTTTAGAGGTGCCCCTTACCGCTGCCAGGGTGTTGAAGCTGAATAAGTATGGCTTAAAGTGTGTGGCAGGTCTTCAGGATCACCAGGGCTTAAGTGGCATGAGGAAAGATCAGCTGAGGACTTTGATATTGGGTTTAGAAGGGAGAGACCTGGGTGGAGAGGCGACTGGGGGCCCCGGTCCCCAGCCCCCCCTCCACTCTACCCCCGTATCAAACGTCAGGGTACCTGAATTTAGTACATACCCCCAAGTTGATGGTCAATGGCAGCGTAGAATTCAATCACAGGGACCCTCCCCATTAAATGCATTTTCCCCTCCTCAAGGGTTGACTCCAGATTTGTTGTTTCGGCTTGAGATGGCCAAGGTTGAGGCCGCCGAAAGACAGGCTAGAGCTCAGGTTGAGGCTGCCGAAAGACAGGTTAGTGTGCAGGCTGAGGTTGCTAGAGCTCAGGCTGAGGCTGCCGAGAGACAGGCTATACGAAAGGCTGAACTGCAAGCAGAGTCTACTAGGTATCGGGCTGACAGGGAGCTGGAGAGATCTCGAGTGGCGGTAACAGGGCGAAATATTGGGGGAGGTAACAGACATCGGGACCAATCATTGTCGCACCTGCTTAAACTAGTTCCTGTGTTCGATGAATCATGTGTGACTGAGTTTTTTATGCGATTTGAGAAGTGTCAGGAACACCAGTGGCCTCAGGAAAAGTGGGCAGCATTAGTTTCATCAAGACTCCTAGGAAAGGGGCTAAAAGCGTATGATGCACTACCTTTAGAGTCCTGTGTAGTTTATGATGAGCTAAAGAAGGCTGTGCTACGGGCCTATGAGTTACAACCAGAAACTTACCGCTTGAAGTTTCGGGGTGTTACTAAGGGCAAGGATAGTACCTTCCTAGAACACGCCCGGGACTTGTCTGATGCACTACGACATTGGCTGCATTCTGAGAGGGCAGCTACTTTTGAGGAGTTGAGTGAGCTGGTTCTCTTGGAGCAGTTCTTTAAGTGCACAGGCGGGGACTTATTAACATTAAATATAAAGGAAAAAAATCCTAGAACTCTCCAGGAGGCAGCAGAAATGGCTGACCTCCGACTGTCATTAATTCGAGGGTGCGGAGCAGCAGCAAGGAGTGAGTCGGGTGCAAAGGATCGTACCCCTCCCCCTCCCAAGAATTTTGATACACATAAATACACAAAACCATCTAGCACTGCCAATAAAACTGAACATAAACCAAATACCGTCCTGTATAAGAAGTCTAATGGTACCTCCCACTCCCAAGGGAAACCAAAGAGTAAAGAGTGCTTTGCATGTCACAAGGAGGGTCACTTTGCAAATGCTTGTCCGAACAAGCCACCAAACAAGGTTGTGTCATTGGCCCGCAGCATAGGGGTGTCGCCTATATCTTCTGAGTTTGCCAAGGGTAGTTTGTCAGAGGTTGGGACACAGCCTGTGTTCAAGAGTCCGGAAGGCTCGAACCCTGTCCGCGACGTCTTTGGGGGTCATAGAGGGCATGGTTTTGTGAGGTGGGCTGGCGAAAGGCGAGGTGTTAAGCTATTGCGTGATACTGGGGCTTCTCAGACCTTGTTAAGGAACTTTACTGGTAGACCGATTAACGCTGCTCGGGTGGTGGTAGTTCAGGGGATCAATGCTACGAAGTCCTACCCGCTGGTGCGGATGGAGCTGGAGGTGGGTGGTGTGGCGAAGGAGCTGGATGTAGGAATTGTAGAGAACTTGCCTGTAGGGGGCGTCGACCTCCTCCTCGGCAACGACTTTGCGGTGCCTGCTTCTAAGGTTTTACCCTTGGTCGTTGCCGAGAAGGCGGCCGACGTTAGTAGGGAGGAACAGGAGTGGGTTGAGAAGTGTAGCGTACAAACCATGGCGTGTGTTGTGACGCGTTCTCAGACATCCGGAGCCTTGCAGCCACCACCTCAGTCTATCAAACCGCGGAGGAAAGGTCACAAGAAAACGGGAAGTGTTGGTCAATTGGAGAGTTTTGACCCGTTAGTGTTTCTTGGTGACTCATTATTGGCACCTATGTTAGAGTCTGGAGAGGCCCCGGGGCCTGTCACCGCTAGTGCAGGTGCAGGGCAGGAAGAGACTCTGCGACAGCATCGTTATACGCAGCGTGAGGAAAGGATGGCTCAGCGGGACATTGGAGGTGGAAATAAATTATTGAAGATGAACTTGGATAATCTCGCACCTGCTGATATATGTTCCTTGCAGCTGGAAGATCCTGAAGTCAGGGCGTGTGGTAATGGTGCTGTCGAACTGGAGAGCGATGGGAATGCACAGCCTGGTGATTTTTTCTTGTCCGAGGGGATCTTGTATCGGAGACATCAGGATACCAAGAAAAAGTGGGATGGCGGGTCAGGATTAGTGGACCAGTTAGTAGTACCGAGGGTGTGCCGTGAGAGCTTATTGAGATTAGCTCATGATGTGCCTTTGGCAGGGCACCTGGGGGCACGTAAGACGGAGGCAGCTCTGAGCAAGCTTTTCTGGTGGCCTGGGTTAAAGGCGAGTGTTGTGTCATGGGTGTCACAGTGTCACACTTGTCAAGTTGTTGGGAAACCCAATTAGGTCATCCCGAGAGCCCCGTTACAACCCATTCCTGTCATTGGGCCGCCCTTCAGCAAAGTAGTTATCGATATGGTTGGCCCATTGTCCCCCACTAGTGCCGGCAATAAATGTTTACTAACTGTAATGGATGTAGCAACACGGTATCCAGATGCTTACCCCATGCGCAACGGGATGGCTAAGACTGTTGTCAGAAACCTACTTGTATATTTCTCTCGTTATGGCTACCCTCAGGAGATCCAGTCTGATCAGGGATCCAATTTTACTTCTGCTCTGTTTAAGCAGACCATGCAGCAACATGGGATAGTGTCTGTGGTGTCATCTGCCTACCATCCCGAGAGTCAGGGAGTTTTGGAAAGGTGGCACTCGACTCTCAAGAGTATGTTGCAGTGTTATTGCATGGAAAATGGGAAGGACTGGGATCTAGGTCTCCCATACGTTTTATTTGCTGCGAGAGAAGTACCAGGGGAGAGCTTGGGATATAGCCCGAACGAGTTGGTTTTTGGACACAGGGTCAGGGGGCCCCTCCACATAGTCAAGGAGATCTGGGAGGGAGTCACAAAGCCATGCTCGCTTCTAAAGCATGTAGTTGAAAGCCGTGAGAGAATGCTAAAGAGCTTGGAGGTAGCAGGTCGGAACCTTAAGAGTTCACAAGCTCAGATGAAGGACAGATATGACCAGAAGGTGAAGCTGAGGGAGTTTGAAGTAGATCAGGAGGTACTGATACTACTGCCTCTGGTGGGACACCCCTTGTCTGCCAAGTATTCTGGTCCGTATCGGGTTGTAAGGAAGGTTTCTGATCTCGACTATTTAGTAGCTTCTCCTGATCGCAAGAAAAAGAACCAACTTTGCCATGTAAATCTGATGAAAGAGTATGTGAGGCGCCCCTCCGAGCCTCTCACTGTCCCGGTGTTGATCTGCAGCGATCGTGGTGGAGAAGGAGGAAGGGACAGTCAAGCTGTTTGGGGAGGATAATTGGGATTGTCATGTTTCCGCGGATCAGTGGGCGGGGAATTCTAGACAAGTGGCTCACGAGTTGATATTGCACCTGCCTGAGCAACAGCGTGTAGCTGTGCAGCACTTGTTTGATTCAAACCCAGCTGTTTTCGCGGAGCATCCTGGCCTCACTACTCAAGCGGTGCACGATGTCGATGTTGGGGACCACCCGCCCTTTAAATCAGTGCCATACCGTGTTCCCCCTATTAAATTACCAGCACTTAGGGAAGAGCTGGATTATATGCTGAAACGTGGGCTGATTTCTGAGGGTGCAGTAAGGTGGACTTCCCCAGTCACACTGCAGCCCAAACCAGATGGCAAGGTGCGGTTTTGTATAGATTTCCGCAGGTTGAATGGTTTAACCCCCACAAATGCCTACCCTCTCCCTCGCGTGGACGACAGTGTGGATAAGATAGGAAAAGCCAAGTTCCTCACTAAGATAGACCTTGTTAAGGGTTATTGGCAAGTGCCCTTGTCTGAGCGAGCGCGAGAGGTGTGTGGGTTTGTGGTGGACGGTGCCACATATCGTTGCCATGTTATGCCATACGGGCTGAAAAATGCCCCTGCAACGTTTCAGAAATTAATGAACGACATTGTAGCCGACATTCCCAACTGTACGGTGTACCTAGATGATGTCATAATATACGACGATGATTTTAACAGTCACTGTGCTCACATCGGACAGCTTTTTAATAAACTGAATGAAGCAGGTTTGGTGGTAAACCTGGGTAAGTGCGATTTTGTCAAGGCCACAGTTTTGTACCTGGGGTTCGAGGTGGGGATGGGTCAGGTGTGCCCTCCACAGACAAAAATCAAAGCCATCGATCAGTTTCCCCAGCCTACGACTAAAACACAAATCATGCGGTTTCTAGGTATGATAGGCTATTATCGTCGCTTCATCAAAGGCTATTCGACTGTACTTGCCCCTTTAACTGACTTATTATCTAAGGACAAGAAGTTCTGGTGGTCTCCTGAGTGTGCAGAGGCGTTTTCCTTGGTGAAACACCTGTTATGTACCCACCCCATACTCAGGGCCCCGGACTTCAGCAGACCTTTTCAGCTGGCGACTGATGCCAGTGGCGTAGGGGCTGGGGCTGTCTTGTTACAGACAGATGATGAAGGTATCGAACATCCAGTGAGTTTTTACAGTAAAAAATTCAATAGTGCACAAAGGAATTACTCTGTAATTGAAAAAGAACTCCTGGCGATAGTGCTGGCGCTCAGGCACTTCGATGTATATGTTCCTGCTTTCGGACCAGTCGTAGTGGTTTATACCGATCATCACCCTCTGAAATTCTTGAATCAGTTTCATAACCGGAATATGAGGCTGACCAGGTGGTCACTCATGCTTCAGGAGTATAATCTGGACATACGCCATATTGCCGGTTCTGATAACGTGATAGCGGATTGTCTATCAATGGTGGATGATGTTGGTTAGACTGCCACAGGATTGAGGGTTGAGTGTGGAGGAAAATAGGCTGTCACTGTAGTTCAGCCAAAAAAATCAAATTAAAAAAGCAAAAACCTTATAAAAACTCTTTATTTTTTATAACGTGTAGAATTTTGTATAAGATGTTGTAGCAGTATCTAAGTTGAATGTTTTCGCTTATTGTCGCTAAGTTAGTTGAACTTGCTCGGTGGAGCGCAACAGTCTTTATTTTTTTATATATAGTGCCTTGTGTCGCAACAGTGTGTGGTACTATGAGAAGCTTTCTGTTAGATATGAAGAACTTAGTCAAGGGTCTTATATCTTGGGGGAGGTGTGACGCTTCTGCATAGTAGCCACGTGCGGGCATGTGCGCGCGTTGGCTGCCCAACCGTTTAGAAACCGGCTGGCGGCAGCATTTTCCTTAGTATATATCCTACGACAATGTAACTAATGTCTGGGATATTCTTATGTTGTTTCACAGCTTGTAGCTGCCCTTATTCTTAACCAACGCATCTTAGTATATTTTATTCTCGATAGTTGATTGTTTCATTATAATATATAAGATGTAAGTTTAGTGAGAGTGGGAGGAGACGAGCGGGAGAGAGAGACCGGCTGGGGGACGTTGCTTCGCGCAGAGAGTCTAGCTTGGGACGAGCCTGATGTGCCACATGCATTTGTTCGCAACGTTAGGCTTAGTTTTGACTCACGCACGGGGTAGACGATTTTGGCCCGGCAACTGTGTTGAGTGTTGCCAAGCCTGGGATGTATTCTGCATGCCTAGGGCGGGGTCCAGACAGATTCAAGACTCAGAGCTCACCTCACTGTCGTACCCTTCGGACCCCCTTGATATCTATCCCTCTCAACCCCACTTAGAAACTTTCTCTCTTACTTTGTATACCTTCCTTCCACTACTTCACCAATCTATTTAATTATCCCATCCCCTTGATAGACCTTATATCTATTATTGTATTAACGACGAGCTCTCAGATAACTAGATAGGATTTTGGGCCTTATGCAGAGACGTAATTGTTAATGAGACCTAGGAAGCTTTTTTGTTGTCTCATATTTGGTGGTTTCATGCATGCTAGTGTGTTCTTGTGTCAGGTGCAGGGGCTAGACCGGAGGGGAGGCTTTTTGCGATCCTTTAAGTAAAGTCTGCTGGTGCGAGTCCTGTGGACCCGCACGACTTTACTAGGATACCCGTGGGAGTCTGGGGGCATTTTCTTGTCTGTGTCCCTGTGTGTCTAGTGTTGTGTTGTGTGAGGGCCCTTGCCTAGTCCACTCAGCACTGCGCTAGCACGTCTTGCTTTTGTTTTAGGGTCGCCAGGAGAGAGTCAGATACTTGCGATCTGAGTCTCTCAAGAGAGCACCCTTTCAATTAGAGTAATTTGGCGCACAGACTTGGGAACGTCCCTAGGCTAGAGCAGGTGGCTCAGCCCGGGTATCCGAAGCCTATATCCTTCCAGCTAGACCTCTGCCACCTGGCAGATTAACAGCTAGGGGTTTATTATTTCTGTATGCTTGTTATTGTGCCACAGTTTTCCGTTGTTGTGAGCATTGTGAGTCAGGTGTGGCTTAGAGACTCTGTCCGAGCAGGCTTGCCTGACTAAGAGTGAGAAGCACACCTGTATGTGGTTATGTTGCGAGTTGCTGCCTTTATTTAATTATACCTATGCCATTATACACTGTATGGCCTATCACTAGTATTTATTCCTGCTTATGAGTTAAGAGTTCTCTAAATCCGTAACGTACTTTCTTTGCTAAGCATCAGATCCTACAGTAGCCGCATGCAGTTTAGAAACCCGCATCTTGTCTACCTGTACGATGTTTTGAGGACTGTTTGCTTTCACCTTCTTTCACGCAGGGGTGATTAGTTGTATTAATTAACGTAACGTTAAATGTACTTTCTTCTAGTTTGTTATTAAATTGTTTCTGCAATTTAATTCCGTTATCTATCTATTCCTTGAAGCTTTAAGTCAACTTAATTGTGTGATCTTTTATATAGCCTGCTTGACTATCAGCAGTCTATAGTGCGTGCACCCTGTAACCGAGTCATAGGATACCTCGTTGTCCAGGCAGGACTCTTGACGGTTTAGGGTGGTTTGTTGCCTGGGTTTATAGATAAGGGTTGGACCTAGCATTTTCCGTTGTTGCTTGTTGCCGCATACCTAGTCCAATAGAAAGAGCCCAGTGTTTATATATCCCAGGACGTAACAAATGGCGACCTTGCATAGGATTTACTGAACAGAGGAATGTAGTGGTCATTTGTTTTGAGATTCCTTATGATTAGAGGAATACAGTGGACATAGAGTTTTTTTTTTTTTGGAGCAACCAATGTAACACATTAAAAGACTTTAAATAACATTAGTATATACATACTTGCATAGGAGATAAGGCACATTCTATAACCGTTATAATTACTGCAGTACACAAACATGTCTAATACATCAGAACACAGTGATGGGTCAGGTCACGATACGGGCTCGAAGGGAGAAAGACCTGTGGAGTGGCTAGTCGATAGCGAGGAGGGTGCTAGAAGATTTTTAGAGGTGCCCCTTACCGCTGCCAGGGTGTTGAAGCTGAATAAGTATGGCTTAAAGTGTGTGGCAGGTCTTCAGGGTCACCAGGGCTTAAGTGGCATGAGGAAAGATCAGCTGAGGACTTTGATATTGGGTTTAGAAGGGAGAGACCTGGGTGGAGAGGCGACTGGGGGCCCCGGTCCCCAGCCCCCCCTCCACTCTACCCCCGTATCAAACGTCAGGGTACCTGAATTTAGTACATACCCCCAAGTTGATGGTCAATGGCAGCGTGGAATTCAATCACAGGGACCCTCCCCATTAAATGCATCTTCCCCTCCTCAAGGGTTGACTCCAGATTTGTTGTTTCGGCTTGAGATGGCCAAGGTTGAGGCCGCCGAAAGACAGGCTAGAGCTCAGGTTGAGGCTGCCGAAAGACAGGTTAGTGTGCAGGCTGAGGTTGCTAGAGCTCAGGCTGAGGCTGCCGAGAGAACAGCTATACGAAAGGCTGAACTGCAAGCAGAGTCTACTAGGTATCGGGCTGACAGGGAGCTGGAGAGATCTCGAGTGGCGGTAACAGGGCGAAATATTGGGGGAGGTAACAGACATCGGGACCAATCATTGTCGCACCTGCTTAAACTAGTTCCTGTGTTCGATGAATCATGTGTGACTGAGTTTTTTATGCGATTTGAGAAGAAGTGTCAGGAACACCAGTGGCCTCAGGAAAAGTGGGCAGCATTAGTTTCATCAAGACTCCTAGGAAAGGGGCTAAAAGCGTATGATGCACTACCTTTAGAGTCCTGTGTAGTTTATGATGAGCTAAAGAAGGCTGTGCTACGGGCCTATGAGTTACAACCAGAAACTTACCGCTTGAAGTTTCGGGGTGTTACTAAGGGCAAGGATAGTACCTTCCTAGAACACGCCCGGGACTTGTCTGATGCACTACGACATTGGCTGCATTCTGAGAGGGCAGCTACTTTTGAGGAGTTGAGTGAGCTGGTTCTCTTGGAGCAGTTCTTTAAGTGCACAGGCGGGGACTTTTAACATTAAATATAAAGGAAAAAAATCCTAGAACTCTCCAGGAGGCAGCAGAAATGGCTGACCTCCGACTGTCATTAATTCGAGGGTGCGGAGCAGCAGCAAGGAGTGAGTCGGGTGCAAAGGATCGTACCCCTCCCCCTCCCAAGAATTTTGATACACATAAATACACAAAACCATCTAGCACTGCCAATAAAACTGAACATAAACCAAATACCGTCCTGTATAAGAAGTCTAATGGTACCTCCCACTCCCAAGGGAAACCAAAGAGTAAAGAGTGCTTTGCATGTCACAAGGAGGGTCACTTTGCAAATGCTTGTCCGAACAAGCCACCAAACAAGGTTGTGTCATTGGCCCGCAGCATAGGGGTGTCGCCTATATCTTCTGAGTTTGCCAAGGGTAGTTTGTCAGAGGTTGGGACACAGCCTGTGTTCAAGAGTCCGGAAGGCTCGAACCCTGTCCGCGACGTCTTTGGGGGTCATAGAGGGCATGGTTTTGTGAGGTGGGCTGGCGAAAGGCGAGGTGTTAAGCTATTGCGTGATACTGGGGCTTCTCAGACCTTGTTAAGGAACTTTACTGGTAGACCGATTAACGCTGCTCGGGTGGTGGTAGTTCAGGGGATCAATGCTACGAAGTCCTACCCGCTGGTGCGGATGGAGCTGGAGGTGGGTGGTGTGGCGAAGGAGCTGGATGTAGGAATTGTAGAGAACTTGCCTGTAGGGGGCGTCGACCTCCTCCTCGGCAACGACTTTGCGGTGCCTGCTTCTAAGGTTTTACCCTTGGTCGTTGCCGAGAAGGCGGCCGACGTTAGTAGGGAGGAACAGGAGTGGGTTGAGAAGTGTAGCGTACAAACCATGGCGTGTGTTGTGACGCGTTCTCAGACATCCGGAGCCTTGCAGCCACCACCTCAGTCTATCAAACCGCGGAGGAAAGGTCACAAGAAAACGGGAAGTGTTGGTCAATTGGAGAGTTTTGACCCGTTAGTGTTTCTTGGTGACTCATTATTGGCACCTATGTTAGAGTCTGGAGAGGCCCCGGGGCCTGTCACCGCTAGTGCAGGTGCAGGGCAGGAAGAGACTCTGCGACAGCATCGTTATACGCAGCGTGAGGAAAGGATGGCTCAGCGGGACATTGGAGGTGGAAATAAATTATTGAAGATGAACTTGGATAATCTCGCACCTGCTGATATATGTTCCTTGCAGCTGGAAGATCCTGAAGTCAGGGCGTGTGGTAATGGTGCTGTCGAACTGGAGAGCGATGGGGATGCACAGCCTGGTGATTTTTTCTTGTCCGAGGGGATCTTGTATCGGAGACATCAGGATACCAAGAAAAAGTGGGATGGCGGGTCAGGATTAGTGGACCAGTTAGTAGTACCGAGGGTGTGCCGTGAGAGCTTATTGAGATTAGCTCATGATGTGCCTTTGGCAGGGCACCTGGGGGCACGTAAGACGGAGGCAGCTCTGAGCAAGCTTTTCTGGTGGCCTGGGTTAAAGGCGAGTGTTGTGTCATGGGTGTCACAGTGTCACACTTGTCAAGTTGTTGGGAAACCCAATTAGGTCATCCCGAGAGCCCCGTTACAACCCATTCCTGTCATTGGGCCGCCCTTCAGCAAAGTAGTTATCGATATGGTTGGCCCATTGTCCCCCACTAGTGCCGGCAATAAATGTTTACTAACTGTAATGGATGTAGCAACACGGTATCCAGATGCTTACCCCATGCGCAACGGGATGGCTAAGACTGTTGTCAGAAACCTACTTGTATATTTCTCTCGTTATGGCTACCCTCAGGAGATCCAGTCTGATCAGGGATCCAATTTTACTTCTGCTCTGTTTAAGCAGACCATGCAGCAACATGGGATAGTGTCTGTGGTGTCATCTGCCTACCATCCCGAGAGTCAGGGAGTTTTGGAAAGGTGGCACTCGACTCTCAAGAGTATGTTGCAGTGTTATTGCATGGAAAATGGGAAGGACTGGGATCTAGGTCTCCCATACGTTTTATTTGCTGCGAGAGAAGTACCAGGGGAGAGCTTGGGATATAGCCCGAACGAGTTGGTTTTTGGACACAGGGTCAGGGGGCCCCTCCACATAGTCAAGGAGATCTGGGAGGGAGTCACAAAGCCATGCTCGCTTCTAAAGCATGTAGTTGAAAGCCGTGAGAGAATGCTAAAGAGCTTGGAGGTAGCAGGTCGGAACCTTAAGAGTTCACAAGCTCAGATGAAGGACAGATACGACCAGAAGGTGAAGCTGAGGGAGTTTGAAGTAGATCAGGAGGTACTGATACTACTGCCTCTGGTGGGACACCCCTTGTCTGCCAAGTATTCTGGTCCGTATCGGGTTGTAAGGAAGGTTTCTGATCTCGACTATTTAGTAGCTTCTCCTGATCGCAAGAAAAAGAACCAACTTTGCCATGTAAATCTGATGAAAGAGTATGTGAGGCGCCCCTCCGAGCCTCTCACTGTCCCGGTGTTGATCTGCAGCGATCGTGGTGGAGAAGGAGGAAGGGACAGTCAAGCTGTGGGGGAGGATAATTGGGATTGTCATGTTTCCGCGGATCAGTGGGCGGGGAATTCTAGACAAGTGGCTCACGAGTTGATATTGCACCTGCCTGAGCAACAGCGTGTAGCTGTGCAGCACTTGTTTGATTCAAACCCAGCTGTTTTCGCGGAGCATCCTGGCCTCACTACTCAAGCGGTGCACGATGTCGATGTTGGGGACCACCCGCCCTTTAAATCAGTGCCATACCGTGTTCCCCCTATTAAATTACCAGCACTTAGGGAAGAGCTGAATTATATGCTGAAACGTGGGCTGATTTCTGAGGGTGCAGTAAGGTGGACTTCCCCAGTCACACTGCAGCCCAAACCAGATGGCAAGGTGCGGTTTTGTATAGATTTCCGCAGGTTGAATGGTTTAACCCCCACAAATGCCTACCCTCTCCCTCGCGTGGACGACAGTGTGGATAAGATAGGAAAAGCCAAGTTCCTCACTAAGATAGACCTTGTTAAGGGTTATTGGCAAGTGCCCTTGTCTGAGCGAGCGCGAGAGGTGTGTGGGTTTGTGGTGGACGGTGCCACATATCGTTGCCATGTTATGCCATACGGGCTGAAAAATGCCCCTGCAACGTTTCAGAAATTAATGAACGACATTGTAGCCGACATTCCCAACTGTACGGTGTACCTAGATGATGTCATAATATACGACGATGATTTTAACAGTCACTGTGCTCACATCGGACAGCTTTTTAATAAACTGAATGAAGCAGGTTTGGTGGTAAACCTGGGTAAGTGCGATTTTGTCAAGGCCACAGTTTTGTACCTGGGGTTCGAGGTGGGGATGGGTCAGGTGTGCCCTCCACAGACAAAAATCAAAGCCATCGATCAGTTTCCCCAGCCTACGACTAAGAAACAAATCATGCGGTTTCTAGGTATGATAGGCTATTATCGTCGCTTCATCAAAGGCTATTCGACTGTACTTGCCCCTTTAACTGACTTATTATCTAAGGACAAGAAGTTCTGGTGGTCTCCTGAGTGTGCAGAGGCGTTTTCCTTGGTGAAACACCTGTTATGTACCCACCCCATACTCAGGGCCCCGGACTTCAGCAGACCTTTTCAGCTGGCGACTGATGCCAGTGGCGTAGGGGCTGGGGCTGTCTTGTTACAGACAGATGATGAAGGTATCGAACATCCAGTGAGTTTTTACAGTAAAAAATTCAATAGTGCACAAAGGAATTACTCTGTAATTGAAAAAGAACTCCTGGCGATAGTGCTGGCGCTCAGGCACTTCGATGTATATGTTCCTGCTTTCGGACCAGTCGTAGTGGTTTATACCGATCATCACCCTCTGAAATTCTTGAATCAGTTTCATAACCGGAATATGAGGCTGACCAGGTGGTCACTCATGCTTCAGGAGTATAATCTGGACATACGCCATATTGCCGGTTCTGATAACGTGATAGCGGATTGTCTATCAAGGGTGGATGATGTTGGTTAGACTGCCACAGGATTGAGGGTTGAGTGTGGAGGAAAATAGGCTGTCACTGTAGTTCAGCCGAAAAAAACAAATTAAAAAAGCAAAAACCTTATAAAAACTCTTTATTTTTTATAACGTGTAGAATTTTGTATAAGATGTTGTAGCAGTATCTAAGTTGAATGTTTTCGCTTATTGTCGCTAAGTTAGTTGAACTTGCTCGGTGGAGCGCAACAGTCTTTATTTTTTTTATATATAGTGCCTTGTGTCGCAACAGTGTGTGGTACTATGAGAAGCTTTCTGTTAGATATGAAGAACTTAGTCAAGGGTCTTATATCTTGGGGGAGGTGTGACGCTTCTGCATAGTAGCCACGTGCGGGCATGTGCGCGCGTTGGCTGCCCAACCGTTTAGAAACCGGCTGGCGGCAGCCGGCCGGCCGGCTTTTCCTTAGTATATATCCTACGACAATGTAACTAATGTCTGGGATATTCTTATGTTGTTTCACAGCTTGTAGCTGCCCTTATTCTTAACCAACGCATCTTAGTATATTTTATTCTCGATAGTTGATTGCTTCATTATAATATATAAGATGTAAGTTTAGTGAGAGTGGGAGGAGACGAGCGGGAGAGAGAGACCGGCTGGGGGACGTTGCTTCGCGCAGAGAGTCTAGCTTGGGACGAGCCTGATGTGCCACATGCATTTGTTTGCAACGTTAGGCTTAGTTTTGACTCACGCACGGGGTAGACGATTTTGGCCCGGCAACTGTGTTGAGTGTTGCCAAGCCTGGGATGTATTCTGCATGCCTAGGCCGGGGTCCAGACAGATTCAAGACTCAGAGCTCACCTCACTGTCGTACCCTTCGGACCCCCTTGATATCTATCCCTCTCAACCCCACTTAGAAACTTTCTCTCTTACTTTGTATACCTTCCTTCCACTACTTCACCAATCTATTTAATTATCCCATCCCCTTGATAGACCTTATATCTATTATTGTATTAACGACGAGCTCTCAGATAACTAGATAGGATTTTGGGCCTTATGCAGAGACGTAATTGTTAATGAGACCTAGGAAGCTTTTTTGTTGTCTCATATTTGGTGGTTTCATGCTTGCTAGTGTGTTCTTGTGTCAGGTTAGCAGAGGCTAGACCGGAGGGGAGGCTTTTTGCGATCCTTTAAGTAAAGTCTGCTGGTGCGAGTCCTGTGGACCCGCACGACTTTACTAGGATACCCGTGGGAGTCTGGGGGCATTTTCTTGTCTGTGTCCCTGTGTGTCTAGTGTTGTGTTGTATGAGGGCCCTTGCCTAGTCCACTCAGCACTGCGCTAGCATGTCTTGCTTTTGTTTTAGGGTCGCCAGGAGAGAGTCAGATACTTGCGATCTGAGTCTCTCAAGAGAGCACCCTTTCAATTAGAGTAATTTGGCGCACAGACTTGGGAACGTCCCTAGGCTAGAGCAGGTGGCTCAGCCCGGGTATCCGAAGCCTATATCCTTCCAGCTAGACCTCTGCCACCTGGCAGATTAACAGCTAGGGGTTTATTATTTCTGTATGCTTGTTATTGTGCCACAGTTTACCGTTTTTGTGAGCATTGTGAGTCAGGGTGTGGCTTAGAGACTCTGTCCGAGCAGGCTTGCCTGACTAAGAGTGAGAAGCACACCTGTATGTGGTTATGTTGCGAGTTGCTGCCTTTATTTAATTATACCTATGCCATTATACACTGTATGGCCTATCACTAGTATTTATTCCTGCTTATGAGTTAAGAGTTCTCTAAATCCGTAATGTACTTTCTTTGCTAAGCATCAGATCCTACAGTAGCCGCATGCAGTTTAGAAACCCGCATCTTGTCTACCTGTACGATGTTTTGAGGACTGTTTGCTTTCACCTTCTTTCACGCAGGGGTGATTAGTTGTATTAATTAACGTAACGTTAAATGTACTTTCTTCTAGTTTGGTATTAAATTGTTTCTGCAATTTAATTCAGTTATCTATCTTTTCCTTGAAGCTTTAAGTCAACTTAATTGTGTGATCTTTTATATAGCCTGCTTGACTATCAGCAGTCTATAGTGCGTGCACCCTGTAACCGAGTCATAGGATACCTCGTTCTCCAGGCAGGACTCTTGACGGTTTAGGGTGGTTTGTTGCCTGGGTTTATAGATAAGGGTTGGATCTAGCGTTTTCCGTTGTTGCTTGTTGCCGCATACCTAGTCCAATAGAAAGAGCCCAGTGTTTATATATCCCAGGACGTAACAAGCTCCATGTTGTTGAGGTTGCGCAACTTTCATAAACTTAATGAGGGACTAAACTGGGCATAAAATATGATGTGAATCCCCACGCTTGAGCGCCGGGATAGTAAAATCAGAAAACACATGATCGCTATGCTAATTTTTAGCGATAAAAGTGGGGGACGGTGCAATTTGGATATTTATATTGTGTCTCCCAAACCTGAGGCAATTATGTTCGTTGCTCATCGCCGCCAGCTTAGACATCCTGTTACCTGTCCGACGCGTGATTATACTGTACTTACGCGAATGGAGTAAAGACAATGCTTTGTCAAGTGACCAGGTAGGCATGAGCATGGGCGAAGTTTGAAACACGCCCTCATGAACCCTGTCTCTTCCGCCTCCGGTATAGATAGCCCTGTTAAGTCATAAAAGGGGGTTCTGATATAGCTGACAGGTGGTTTTTCAGCATTACTACGGAAAGGCATTTTTGCTCAAATAAGTAATCCAAATACTTGAAAACTAAAGCTACTGACGCGTCAGTTTGCGCCGTTTCCACTATCCAGGATGTAAAAGATTTCCAATGGGATTGATATTGACGCCTGGTAGATAGAGTATACTGATTTAGAAATTTATTAGTGACGCTCTCACCATACGGAGTTAACCATTTTGCGTTCTGAATGTCCAAAAGGCAAAAGTCAGCGAAGTCTCTAGGTTGCCAATTGTCTCCAAGTGGAAGTACGAGATTGGGAGTGACACCGGGTTCTCGCACCACGTCTTCAACTGGTGGTACCACACCTGAGCCAGCCACAGGGGCTCGATTATCGAGACTATGCACCGGTAACCCCGTAGTTTGTGAACTACTTGACACATGAGTGAAGCGTCTGGAGGCGGAAACAGATAGATGGAATTCCACCTGTTCCAGTCCACCATCAATGCGTCTGGACCCCCCGCCGAAGTCATTTCCCGGCGGGTTAAGTAGAAAGAAGTTTGTGGTTTTCCTTGGACGCGAATAAATCCACTTGTGGACGGTACGGCTCTGCAATCATCTGATTGAAGATGTTTTGCTTGAGAGACCATTCTATCTTGGTGCTCTGTCTTCGTGATAGGGCGTCTGCCCAGATGTTGGCTATGCCTGGCAGGTATGATGCGTGAAGATGAATGTTCAGCCTTTCCGCCAGAACAAAAATCTCTTCCGACAACTCTAGCAACTTCCGAGACCTCGTTGACCCTTGCTTTTGAATGCAGGACACCGCATTCAAATTTTCCATTCGAAAGGCCACTGATTTCCCCCGCAAGTTGGAGCCATGAGCCTGTAGGAAAAATAAGGGGACTAATAACTCTTTCGCATTGATGTGAAATTTCTCGGATTGGGACCAAAGCCCTTGACCCTGATGGCCAAGGCTTGACTGATAACCCCAGCCTATTGTCCCTGAAGCATCTGTCCATCCATATCGTAGGTGGAGGAGACGTCTACGTCATTATTAAGTGCAATGTTTCCCTCCTCGCCCAAACCGATAGCAAGTTGTGAATTAACGATGGAATTCGCCATAACTTTCCCGCCGTCAACAGCGGGAAATGTTTGTTTCCTTCCAGGATTAATCTCGTTACTTTCAACCGGCCCAACTTTAATGTCAGTTGAATCCAGTTGAGAGAGCCGACCTGGGATTCCCATGTCCTTCTCGTGGTAGTCAGACTGTGGAGAAACAAAAACTATTTCTTTTAAAATCTGTTGCGATTGTCCACACTCTGACTGAGAATAAGATATGCTGTGTCCCGGACCAGCCCTATCCACTGAATTACCCTTGTTGGGACAAGGTTCGACTTTGCCAAGTTGACCTTGAACCCCAGGGATTGAACATGGTTTATAATTTGAGCTACATGGTTTTTGCATTGACTCTCTGACTCCGCCAGCACAAGCCAGTCGTCTAAGTACCACAACACTTTGATTCCCTGATTTAAAAGTGGCATTAGAGCCTGCCGAACTAATTTTGTAAATATTCTCGGTGCTAGGTTCAACCCGTATGGCATCCTCTGAAAGACATAAGTTTGATGCTCGATCCTCAAGGCGAGGAATTTTTGGAACCTTTTGTTTACCGGGACATGCCAATAGGCTTCTGTCAGGTCTAACGAGCACATCCAACCTTGCGGCGGAAGTGTTAGCCTGATTTGATTCACAGTGAGCATCCTGAACGATGTGTTGTGAATGTGTTGATTCAAACAAGATAGGTCTATTACTGGTCTCATCTGAATACTGTCCCTCTTTGGTACGAGAAAAAGTCTGGACGTGTAAACTGGGAAAATTGGATTGACCGGGACAATGATATGATTGGTAATCATTTCCTGGACTAGTGACTCCACCTCTAAAGACACATGATTTATTTCTATAGTGGTTGACGTAAACAAGGTCGCCAGAGCCACTGCCACTGCCCTTGTGTACCACTGTCCTTGCCCAAGTCCGCCGGGGCCAAGCCCGATGACATACCCGAAGTGACCCAGTTACTTGACTGGGCTTGTCCAGCGTAACTGCACTCGGATCCAACTCGCCCTCGACAGGCCCCGGGAGTGAGAGAGTTTGTGAGGTGACTAGTTTTTTCATGGTGGTGGGGTAGGGTTAGACGGCTGGCTAGTTTTGGCAGAAGTCGATCCCTGACCTGATTTGTGTTTTGGTTGATTCTTATACCATTTACCTGCATTTTACCTTGCTTATACTTGGGCTGAGTGCTTCCCTGTGCTGGGGGCCAGGGGGAGGCTTGGGACCCTGAAAGGATTTGGACCCACTAGGTTAAGCTTTTGGACTGCCTTTGAGCTTGGTATATGGTTTAGTGAATTTAAAATGGTCCTTCCTAGCTTGGGAAGCACCCTGCTTAGCAGTATCTACCAAATTGAATACATTTTCCCACGTATTGGGGCAAACTAAAGAGGGCATCAGTACTGGTGAAAGGATTACCCGGCGACCAATATCGTCTGGCAAACTTCTTCACCATATAGACCTGTAGGTCTTGACGTGCACGGACGGCCTCTAACAAGGCTATCCTGACGTCGCCCAGTGACTGGATTGAATTTTGGAGTAGGAGGCGCTGGGATAATTCTGTGGCCTTCCTAACATCTGAGTCATTAACAGCCTGTATCGTTCTAGTGAGGGACTGGGCTATTTGGCGACTTAATATAAATTGTGAGAATAGTCTGAAAGCTTTACTACGCAATTTAAAATCTCTATCCAGGTGTGCCGGAGGAGGAGTTGAAAAGGGCTCCTGCAGGTCCCATAAAGACAACTTGGGGGCAGCAAGAAAATTAAATATAGCAAGTGGAACTCCTCCGGCTTTGATTATGGGCAAAGAGAGCCAAGAGTGATTTTCTTGGGGTATTTGGTGGGAGGATTTTGACTTGATAGTTGCTGCAAACTGTTGCGCCTCAATTTCCCAGTCCACCCACGGACCTGAACCTACCTGTCCCACCTGCAGGACCGGATTGCCGGACTGGTCGCTCACCGGAAGTGTATCCAGTTCCAGCTTGAGCGAGGCTAGAGCTTTTATGTCATTTACGCCATCAGTCTTGGACCAATCCGCAAATAGCCGTGCAGAGGAGGCAGGAGGAAGAGCTGGAGTGGGGGAATACACGAAATATTCATATGCATAGACATTAGGTATTGCTTTGATAGCTACATCCAAAGTATTACCCGTATCTTTTGCCCTCAGTTTTCTGTTCTTATTCATTTGGATTAACCACTCACTCGGTACTGGGAGCTCCCCCGCGATTGTTTGTTTTGCTATGGCTGGATTTTGAGCCATAATAGTAACAATCGGGACCGTAAAGAAGCTGCATAGGGCCTTTCTTTATCGGAGCTTTTTCTAAAGGAGGGGGAATAATATCCGTAATGACTCGGACATTAGTGGTAGTCAAAGAAGCAGCAACTGGAATACTACCAGCTGAAGTAGCTTGTGGAGTTACATTAGGGAGGGGAGGTGTAGCATTAGAAGGAACAACGACTCTGGATGGCTCTAAAGGCCGCAAAACAGACACAATCGAAGGACCTCCCGGCACGGCTGTGGGAGTTTCCGGTGATTTTGTTGGTACCTGACATCGTTGCATCATATTATATAAAATATAATCTAAATCATCACAAGTTATATATTGACTCTGAGAACCCTTAGATGACTCTGATCCTACCTCCGACCTTTCCTCTACCTGGTCAGGTTGAGCTGAAGACAATTGTTCTATTTCTTCCTGCTCTTGACCTGTTACTTCCATTTCTTCCGGTTGTTGCCGGGGTTCAGAGGTTAATTGTTGTTGCTTAAGACCTGGCCATGTTAGGTCAGGGACGGATGAAGGTATAGTGTCAACATTTTCACTTACTCTGTGATCCGCCGGGTATTGGATATAGGGACCTGTTTGCACTGTTTCTGGGTGCCGCCACACCCTGCGACCCTGTTCAACTCTAGTCTGTGAATTGGGGAGAAACTGTGAACTCTGGACAAACTGCACCTGTGTCATAGCCTTAATGTGGCTCACTCGCCGTGTACCCCCTATACTGTTCAGCCAGAACTCTCGAAGGCACCACCCGAGCACGACTAAGTGTTGTATCTAACTTTGGAATAGCAACACTTACATCTTTAGGTTCTGAGTTTATGTCACTAGACCCGTCCCTGGGAGTTGACTCAACTCCTTCCATCCCTACCTCGGAACTGCCAGATTGGACGTTAGACATGATAGAGGTAGGGACGGAGGGCGGTGGCCGCGACCCCGGCGATTGCCAGTGCCGCGAGCTCGTCGCCTCCGTACGGGAATGTTTAATACCCTTCCCATCTGAATGCTTGCTACTAGATGTAGCCGCCTCAGTTTTCCGTTTTTTTAGAGATCTTGAAGCCTCCGCAGACAACTTCGATGACCGCTTCAGAGGCGATCTCGACCGGGACCGTAATCGGTCCTCTTCTGGAGATGTTGATCGCACTCTCTTATGGCGGCCGGGGGGAGGTTGCCTTAGTTGAGGAAGAGTCACTACTGTCACTACTGCTCACTGTTTCTTTAGATAGAATTTTAGGCTTAGATTTAGGCTTAGAGCCAGACCGAGAAGGGGGAGTTTTATTAACTTGAGCTTTAATAATTAAATTGGTCCCAAAGTGCTTCATCATCACAGTGAAGTGCTTTATGAGCTACGTCTTTAGTGTAAAAATTAAAAGTGATTTTAATCTCTTGCAACGCTACGAGACATGATTGATCTCAGTTAAACAATCTATTCCTCAGGTCTGTGCACACGCCGCATATCTTGGAAACCCAGACTCCCCTGGACCTGTCCAGGCACTTCACACATTTCACACATAATTTATGAGAAAAGACCTGAATGAGAGAGCAAGGAGGAGTGGAGCACAGCGTGACTAAAGGCATGATGGTGACCTAACGACCCCCCCCTCGCCGGGATCGGCCCCCTCCCTTGTATCCTGTGCCGCAGCTGAGGTGTTGTGATCTGGAAAGAAAATTTCCAGGAATCAATGCTTATCGTATAAATACGATAGAATATGACTCTTTTGTGATCTCGTATGTCTCTGTGACGTCACGATCTCTCCTACAGCACGACGTAGGACGAGTAGATCGTATATTATAAGATTGTAAATAAGTTAAGTTATAAAAGGCCTAATATGCTATTAAGCAATATTGCCATGGTCTTATGTAGTATATATGAATTTATCGTATATATTAATATAATTTATCGTATAGAGCAACCTAAATGCGGTACGATAATTTGGGCTCCTGGCGGTTTGCCAAGGCAGCAAGGTGTGCTTTTGAGGTACGCCAGAGCCTTCACGAACACGAACCAGTTAACATCTAAATTTTCCGCCCTCAGTTGATCAAGCTTTTGTGCCTGTAATCACAATACACATACAACAATACACGCAGCTACACCATCACGACGCTCTCATCGACACCATGACTGACTGATAGATAAGCATATTATTCATGTCCATTCCCATGTACTCATTTATTCTTTCTTTAACTTGACTCGAGTCTTGGGACCGAAGTCTCGTTCCCCATTGTCCACCGCCATATTGGGTAAAACGTTCTCCCTTGCCTCATTGCCACGTGGAACTATTGGTGAGTTAATTCCTGGCTAATATTAACCCTTATAACCTTACCCTATATATACATTTATTATGTGAGACCTTTGGATATAAATTAGCTTGTTTCAGATTGAATTCAATTTAGATATAGAGTAGTTTTCATTTAGATTGATTTTATTTTATTCATTATAGCTTAGTAATATTTAACTTCCATTGATAGTTTACCACATTGGTGCCCAGACCCGGGATTTAGCTACCAGTAGGGGATTTTTCTTAGGCAATGAGCAAGGGATTAGCCCAGGGATGCAGGAGCAAGGACCCCGGAGGGGTGGGGCTTGGCTATCTCCCTGTACCTCAGGCGCCGGTACCTCAGCGAATAGCCATAGTAGGGCATTCATATGCAACTAGGCTAAGGGCAGCTGACGGAGGAACTGAGTCGTATCGGGCGTCGGAGGGGGAAAGAACTTTCAGGCTGACCTACTTCGGGGTACCGGGAGCAACCGTTGACACCCTGAAAGCCTCCCCCCAGTGGGGGCAAGTGGTTCGGTTTAGGCCGCATATGATCTTTTTGTTTATAGGCGGCAATGATATACGCCCCGGTACAGTACCCCGCGAGTTAGCTGACGCTATCAAAGAGGTGGCACTGGATCTGGAGCGTGAGTCCGGAGGGAGCTGCAAGATCGTGGCAATTGAGAGCCGGACGAGAGTCCGAGGGTTCTCAGCGGCGGATTATCAAGCTATAAAAAATTCTGTTAACCGCGCCCTGAGGTGTCGGTTAATAGAAACGAAGCACCGCTTTGTTTCTCTCACACTCAGCATCCGAGACCTCGACCAGGATGGTGTCCACCTCGACTTAGACACCAATCAAGTCCTGTATGACAAGATTGTAGGGCTAACGAAGCGTTGGCTAGAGAGGGACGCCAGGGTTATATCATTGCGCCTGCCTAAGTCCTGCATCCCACCCATCATCTTTCCCCAATAATTTTCTTTTCCGTTTCAGACTTTCTGTGACATATGACCTGACCTAACATTTTTTCTTGTTCAATATGATCCATTAGTAGGTATTGCTATTTAGTGTACTATTTTTTCTCCATAACATAGAAGTCCGCCGGTTGGCGTCTCTTAATTAGACTATTATTTGGCCGTTGTCTTTGTAACGTAACATTTAGATACATAGCCTATAGGCTCACATGCAAAATGGATAAAGACCATACAGAGACACCGTCTAGTGGGGCGCTAAGCAAAGCCCCTAAAAATCAAAGGGCGGGACTTCGGGGAGTATTAAATAGGCTAATTGTGGACTTAAACACTTTCATCACTACTGCTGAGCTAGAGGAATTGGAGGCTAGATTAGATAACGTCCAGGCTACCCACGGTCGTATTACGGCTCTGAGTGAGGTGATTGTGGCTGACATGATAGAGGAGGAAGAGATAGTTACAGAGTGTGATAATCGCGCCCTCTATGACGAACCAGTCTTTAGAGCGAAGCGCCTATTACAGCGTGCTGTCGCAAGTAAGAAGGGAGGCGATAATGAGGCCCATAGAAGGGCTGACCCAAAACATACTGTACACCTCCCAAAGCTCAATCTTCCTACATTTGGGGGCAAGTTAACCGAGTGGTTAGCTTTCTGGGACGTATTTCGATCTACGGTTCATGAATCCTCTTTGGATAATGTCCGCAAGTTTCACTATCTGAAGGGACAAATGGAAGGAGAGGCCTTACATTTAATAGAGGGTTTTGCAGTAGTGTGGTAGTTATCTTGAAGCGGTACACTTATTAGAGTCCACATACGAGGATAGAGAGCAGTTGAAGATGGCCCATGTCGTTGCCTTGTTGGGGCTCGCAGAACCACAGTATAAGGTTAATGAGTTGACAAACTTCAGGGCAAATATGGAGTGCCATACTCGATCGCTAGACACCCTAGGGCTTACCACGCAGGAAATGATAGTCATTATCTTGCATCAGAAGCTTCCTATGGCAATACTTGATAAGGTAAGATCATTTGAGCTGGGGGAGTTCAAAACTCAGTTCAGCAAGGAGATCAATAATCTACAGTTGAACAAAGGGAGAATGTATGTGTCGGGAGGGAGTGAGAATGTGGAGAAGAGGGGAACAATAAGCATGACAGTGGGGACTAAAGAAAAGAAAGAGGGTGTGTATAAGAAACCTGCTCAGATTCTATGTAAGCTATGTAACAACAAACATAAATGGAGTTTCTGCATAAAATACCCAACAAATGAGACAAAACTAGCACAGGCGAAAAGATTGAAGCTATGTGTAGGTTGTCTAAGTGGGGAACATGGTAAGCAGGGACAATGTACTGCTACATACTTAAGGCCCTGTCGGCACTGCAAAGGACATCACTTTGATAAGTTGTGTCCTACAGCAGATAAAGTCAAAGACGTCAAAAATGAGGGTACTACAACTGTGGCACTAGGTAGCATGCAAGACACCACTATATTGCCCACAATACAGATTCCCATGGAAGGTAATGACAGTAACAAAGTTTGTCGGCTACTTCTAGATCAAGGGTCTCAACGTTCCTTTATAAAGAGGTCCGTACTAGTGGGACTGAAGCACCGAATCGTAGGGGCTGAGACTCTTCGATTACAGGGCTTCACAGGGGTTACTAATAAACAAGACTACGAGATAGCGGAGATTTCATATTTCTATCGTAAAAACCGGTACTTTATGACTTGTATCGTAGTAGACACCCTACCAGAATATGTATCTGTGGGTGTGAAGAAGGTGGAACACGCATTACGTAGCAAAGGGGTTAACTTGTCAGATCCCATGGGAAATCAGAGTGAGGTGCATGTTCTACTTGGTGTGGATCATTATTATGAAGTAGTATACCCTGGATTTAAAAAGATGTGTGGTGTAATTTTTATCCCCACTAAATTTGGATACCGCATGAGCGGAAAGGTGCATACTACACAGTCAAAGGTCCTGGTCGACACGGTCTCGATATATAGAGTCAATGTAACCGCGGCAGAGGAGTTGGGAAGGGAGGATTCCCAACCTAGTGACCCTAAGATGGCTGCCGAGTTCGACCTGGAACGACTGTGGAGATTGGATCACATAGGCATTAATCCTATGGAGACTGATTATGACTCGGAAGTTGCGCTACAAAGGTTTGACGAGTCTGTGCTACTGTGCCTCAGACAAGCAATATAAAGTTAGTTTACCCTGGAAGAACAGTGAGATAAGCCTGCCTACCAACTATGGTTTGGCATTAGGTCGCTTGCGCGCATTGCAGCGGAAATTGTCTAACGAACCGAGCACGCGCCAGGCGTATGACGATGTATTTCGGAGTTATGAAGATAGGGGCTTTATTGAGAGAGTCGATGTCGAGGAACTGTTTAAGAAGGGTAGGGTTCACTATCTGGCCCATCATGGGGTAAAGAAAGACAGCGTCACCACACCAATACGGGTGGTGTATGACTGTTCTGCCCACCAAGGACAACAACCCAGTCTAAATGACTGCCTGTTGACAGGTCCGTCCATGGTGTCGGACCTGTCCCAACATCTATTGCGGTTTAGGCTGGGGAAGTACGCCTATACCAGTTGTAACGGGGGGGGGGAATCTCTCCTTCTCCATCAACTTCCCTTCTTCTGCTGCCAACAAGAGAGAGAGAGAGTAAGACAGAAAAAGATAGATTAAGCTGCGAAGGTGGAAAATAGGTACTCAAGGATAGAAAGGAAGAGATGACGACAAACCCGTTATTGCATTCTAATTAACGAGAGGACAACCCTGTTTGGTTGACCCACATCCAACATCCTTCGAGGAAGGGGAAAGGCTGCAACTCCGACACGATGATAAGACCAAAGAACCACAAAAACCCCACTGAGACCTAGCATATTCTCTACTTTCTAGATATCACATAAGGATGTTTTTGGGAACGGTAATTCATTCGAATTATTTGATCGCCCACCTTCAGGTGGACTGGCCGTCCCCATGGTTTTCTTATTCTTTATGCAATCGTGATTAATGCTCATTAGGACAGTAGGATAAATCGGAGGCTAGCACAGACCAATCAAGAACTTCACCTTCAATGTTGGCTGACAAGACTTTAACTCGGTTAGGCTACCGTTACTACTCTTAGACCAATTTAATACTGACGACTCCGATTTACCATCCTGACAACACATTTAGATCCAAATAGGTACGGGAGGATAGATACAAACATATTGCAGTAATCTTAAGCTTGATATTAATACAGTATAAGGAACATTTTACCGGTTCCAACTCTTAATATTGGTACCGTATGGTCCGTATCTAATTATCTCTACACCATTAACCTGGGACCAATCCATTACTGTACTGGGACAGTCTCTTAACCTAGGAGTAGGACTCGAACCTTGCTGTCTGTATCCACCCCATTCCTCTCAGTATTAAAATCCCAATTCCGCTAGATACCGGTATCGGCCAGGCTTGCCTTTACGTCTCTTCGGCCTACCGTATCCTGGGGTATAGGGGGTAATCATGCGTCTTCCTGCGGTCCTTGAACCCTCGTACAGTACACGAGTTCAGCATCCTGCACTCAGCCAATGGGAGGGGTGAATCTCCGATTCTCCGCCATCAGCATCACATCAACTCCGTCCCAAACTGGTTCCCTGGTAAGTTGAATACATTCTTAACCCACAGTTGACATATAGCTAACCCTTAATAATGGGGTTAATCAATATCCTAATTACGGTACACAGTAATACTAAAACAAATACATATAAAAAATATAGGTTAATATAAACATATAAAAATACATGGATTCCTATTAACGTATAAAAATAGATGAGCTAATATAAGTACAGAAATACAATGACAGATCAAATTATGACATTACCGTACTGTACCGAAATAATCTCTTAAGGCATCCAAAGATCCTCTCATTAAGTACAGGTACATATGTTACTCAGCAGTACTCTACACACAATTGGGAATACATACATATAATTACACAGCATATCTATGGAGTCAAATCAATACAATAATGGCATAAATCAATGGTAATTGTCATGGTCAAACTTAACAGGTTGGACTGCTCAATGCGGAGGGTGCTATACAAGGCTCAAACAAAGCTAAACGTTAATTCTACTGTAACTAGAGTAACTTATCCCCTGAAATCAGCTGCCCAGAATCTCACTACAGCGTTCCATCCCTTGCAAGGCAACTCTGTTCATTAGACCATGTCAAACATAATTATATCATAGCAATCAATATTCATAATACACTCTAAATGCACAATAATTAATAATAGCCTACTGTACTTCCAATTAGGTGAAAGTTAGGTAGCCCAAATAAAAATGTAAAATCATATAACCTACCATAATAATTCAGCAAGTACTCATACCTAAACGGCCTTTTCACAAGTTCATCTGAAATAAACCCGACCCAATGGGGGTCCGAAATTTGACGGTACTGGGGTTGGGAAATGAGGACCTCTAAATCAAGATAACAAGTAACTCTTTACACTATAACCCAGTAAAAACATTTAAAATGAACAATAACCAGGCCTAGGAGACGTTAGTTATAAATACTTATCTGAATAGGCCTAACTTTGGAACGTCGGAGACACGAAAGGTAAACAAAACTCAAGGACACGATCTCAAACGAATGTCCTTTCCTGATTTACACGTTAAAATACAATCATATTTACCAAAATGCATGGTTTTATAAACTCAAAGTACCGTAATGAACAAGTTCTAAACATACAATACAACTGCTACATTAGTAATTTACTCAACCTGGTCGTCTCTCCGAAATGCGAGATGGTCTAAATCCTAAAATGGCGGTCAAGCTTCAAAAGCATTTTAATCAACTTCGTCCTCAATTCTACTCTTAACCCGTTGAGACCCAGCGTCGCACGTGTTGCGTCGGCAGTCTTTGATCACCAACTCCCAGCGACGCATCACGTGCGTCCGACATATAAAAAACACTTACGTGGCTCGTAAGGTAGGAAATGGCGGGAGAATAGGAGGGGGCGGTACCGTAGTGTGTGGGGGAGCCGGGCCAGTAGGTGTGAGCGGGCCGAGACAGCCGCGCGGCTGGTGGTGGTGGGCTTAGTGGGGATAGTTTACACCCCTAGTTTACCGCCACTTTGAACCTTCATTACTCCGGTCGTATGGGAGCTAGAGGCTTGAGATTTATGTGAGATACTCCTTAGGATGTATGCCGTACAATGCCATACTCAGTTTTTACCCTAGTGCTCCCGGGCGGGTGGTCATGCGGGGTGACGAACTATTGAAACCCCGCCCCCCAAATGACCGAAATGAGTTTTTTTTTATTTGTGTGTTCATTTCTCACCATGCTCTTCCATTTTGGCTCAACAAATTTTTTTGAAGCTTCCCCCCCCCCCCCCAACCCCCCACCGGGGCCCCCCCCCCCCCAAAAAAAAATGTCAGAGGTGATTTTTTTTTTTTTTTTTTTTCATTTCTCATCCTTGTCTTCCATTTTAGCAAACAAAAAAAATAAGTGAAAATGGCTTGGGACTGGGGTGAACAAAATATTATAACTAGCCGGGGCTCAACGGGTTAACTGGTGTTCTCACACTACCTCAGGATTATGTAAAACGGTGAAAGAAAAACTAGCAAAAGAGGCTAGCCTAAGTTTGGTCGGGAATTATGGAAAAACACAAGAATTGGAAGGCCATCAAATGGCGTCCCTCTGACTGAAATTATTACACACGAAGTTAATTTGACGTTAATTTGGAATAACAAAGTCTAAAATATCAGAAAAACACTTAGCAAAGGTGCACAGACAAAGTTTTACTGAACACAATGATAATGGGGGAATTTGTATGGTTGTAGGCACTTGGCAGGTGAGGGGTGCCTGTCGACCAACCCGATGGTAGGCTCGAGTTCACGAATTTGTCAATCACAGCAATACCTCCTACATTACACACCTAGTACTTACTTAACTGAATAAGCAATACCTTATAACACTAAAACCTTAATTACGAACCTCTGAATGGAGGGAAAGGAAGCCTAAGTCCGGAGAAGAAGCGGGGAATGATGACAGAGACTGGGGGGTAGGTCTCTCTCGTAGGCCTGGGGTCACGACAGTGAGGGGCCGAGGGCCAGTGCCAGGGATCCCGCCAAAAAAGGGGAGGGTGACCACAAAGGGTGGCGTCGCTTGGGTAGGAATTGGCGGTCTTTTTACACAAGGGGGCATTACTCTAAATTCGAAAAGGAAGGATTTTTACCGGGAATAACAGAAGAGGTGAAAAGATAAATTAGGCTTGAAAGTATTTTAGATAGATTTGAGAATATTAGTTCTCCTCCTGATCTAGGCTAATTCCCTCTTTATGGTATAGAGATAATTAGATACGGACCATACGGTACCAATATTAAGAGTTGTAACCAGTAAAATGTTCCTTATACTGTATTAATATCAAGCTTAAGATTACTGCAATATGTTTGTATCTATCCTCCCGTACCTATTTGGATCTAAATGTGTTGTCAGGATGGTAAATCGGAGTCGTCAGTATTAAATTGGTCTAAGAGTAGTAACGGTACCCTAACCGAGTTAAAGTCTTGTCAGCCAACATTGAAGGTGAAGTTCTTGATTGGTCTGTGCTAGCCTCCGATTTATCCTACTGTCCTAATGAGCATGAATCACGATTGCATAAAAGAATAAGAAACCATGGGGACGGCCAGTCCACCTGAAGGTGGGCGATCAAATAATTCGAATGAATTACCGTTCCCAAAAACATCCTTATGTGATATCTAGAAAGTAGAGAATATGCTAGGTCTCAGTGGGGTTTTTGTGGTTCTTTGGTCTTATCATCGTGTCGGAGTTGCAGCCTTTCCCCTTCCTCGAAGGATGTTGGATGTGGGTCAACCAAACAGGGTTGTCCTCTCGTTAATTAGAATGCAATAACGGGTTTGTCGTCATCTCTTCCTTTCTATCCTTGAGTACCTATTTTCCACCTTCGCAGCTTAATCTATCTTTTTCTGTCTTACTCTCTCTCTCTCTTGTTGGCAGAGGAAGAAAGAGAGATACCCTTCCCCCCCCCCGTTACAGTGGTGTGCAGCGGTGCAATTTCTTTAGGAGTCTATGGTTTGACATGCTCCTGTTCTGTTCAGGGCTCCTGAATTAATCCTGTACCCCCCGTAGAAGAGACTGTACAGTACCGGTACTGGTTCTTACACTTTCGAAGGAAGGGAAGAAAGAGAGATCCCTAATACCACCGCTGCCACCACTGTAACGGGGGGGGGGGGGGGGGAATCTCTCTTTCTCCATCAACTTCCCTTCTTCTGCTGCCAACAAGAGAGAGAGAGAGTAAGACAGAAAAAGATAGATTAAGCTGCGAAGGTGGAAAATAGGTACTCAAGGATAGAAAGGAAGAGATGACGACAAACCCGTTATTGCATTCTAATTAACGAGAGGACAACCCTGTTTGGTTGACCCACATCCAACATCCTTCGAGGAAGGGGAAAGGCTGCAACTCCGACACGATGATAAGACCAAAGAACCACAAAAACCCCACTGAGACCTAGCATATTCTCTACTTTCTAGATATCACATAAGGATGTTTTTGGGAACGGTAATTCATTCGAATTATTTGATCGCCCACCTTCAGGTGGACTGGCTGTCCCCATGGTTTTCTTATTCTTTATGCAATCGTGATTCATGCTCATTAGGACAGTAGGATAAATCGGAGGCTAGCACAGACCAATCAAGAACTTCACCTTCAATGTTGGCTGACAAGACTTTAACTCGGTTAGGCTACCGTTACTACTCTTAGACCAATTTAATACTGACGACTCCGATTTACCATCCTGACAACACATTTAGATCCAAATAGGTACGGGAGGATAGATACAAACATATTGCAGTAATCTTAAGCTTGATATTAATAAAGTATAAGGAACATTTTACCAGTTACAACTCTTAATATTGGTACCGTATGGTCCGTATCTAATTATCTCTATACCATTAACCTGGGACCAATCCATTACTGTACTGGGACAGTCTCTTAACCTAGGAGTAGGACTCGAACCTTGCTGTCTGTATCCACCCCATTCCTCTCAGTATTAAAATCCCAATTCCGCTAGATACCGGTATCGGCCAGGCTTGCCTTTACGTCTCTTCGGCCTACCGTATCCTGGGGTATAGGGGGTAATCATGCGTCTTCCTGCGGTCCTTGAACCCTCGTACAGTACACGAGTTCAGCATCCTGCACTCAGCCAATGGAAGGGGTGAATCTCCGATTCTCCGCCATCAGCAATTCAGCATCACATCAACTCCGTCCCAAACTGGTTCCCTGGTAAGTTGAATACATTCTTAACCCACGGTTGACATATAGCTAACCCTTAATAATGGGGTTAATCAATATCCTAATTACGGTACACAGTAATACTAAAACAAATACATATAAAAAATATAGGTTAATATAAACATATAAAAATACATGGATTCCTATTAACGTATAAAAATAGATGAGCTAATATAAGTACAGAAATACAATGACAGATCAAATTATGACATTACCGTACTGTACCGAAATAATCTCTTAGGGCATCCAAAGATCCTCTCATTAAGTACAGGTACATATGTTACTCAGCAGTACTCTACACACAATTGGGAATACATACATATAATTACACAGCATATCTATGGAGTCAAATCAATACAATAATGGCATAAATCAAAGGTAATTGTCATGGTCAAACTTAACAGGTTGGACTGCTCAATGCGGAGGGTGCTATACAAGGCTCAAACAAAGCTAAACGTTAATTCTACTGTAACTCGAGTAACTTATCCCCTGAAATCAGCTGCCCAGAATCTCACTACAGCGTTCCATCCCTTGCAAGGCAACTCTGTTCATTAGACCATGTCAAACATAATTATATCATAGCAATCAATATTCATAATACACTCTAAATGCACAATAATTAATAATAGCCTACTGTACTTCCAATTAGGTGAAAGTTAGGTAGCCCAATTAAAAATGTAAAATCATATAACCTACCATAATAATTCAGCAAGTACTCATACCTAAACGGCCTTTTCACAAGTTAACTTTAAGTAACAATAGGTAAGAACAAATAATCATCTGAAATAAACCCGACCCAATGGGGGTCCGAAATTTGACGGTACTGGGGTTGGGAAATGAGGACCTCTAAATCAAGATAACAAGTAACTCTTTACACTATAACCCAGTAAAAACATTGGTAAATTTCTATAATTGCACCTATACGAGCTAAACAAATTATTATTGTATTTAACATGAAGGTACAATGAGGTAAGTGATGTGGTATAGGTGGCAATATGCGGAAATGGATTATAAGGGCATTCCGCCCCCCTCTGACAAAAGTCTATCAATCTAGATGTGACACGGATTTACAATGTTTCAGAGAGACATTAGCCTAACCTAACAACCTTACCTAACCTAACCTAGTATTATGGGTGGGGCTGCCGCCCCCACACCCCCGCTGGTTGGGTAAAACGGTAGAAATTCAGTTGGGGTGGAGTGAATAACCGTAGATTTTCGTAAGGGGGTAAGAGGGGGGCAGAATGCCCTTATAATCCATTTCCGCATATTGCCACCTATACCACATCACTTACCTCGTCGTACCTTCCTGTTAAATAGAATAATAATTTGTTTAGCTCGTATAGGTGCAATTATAGAATAATACCAAAACATTTAAAATGAACAATAACCAGGACCCAGATTCACTAACGGTCGTACGATCCGAAAACTCCCTTACCGTTCCCTTACGTCTCAACGCTGGTATTCACGAAGCGTCGTAGCGGCCATCTTTGATCGTAGGAAGCTCCTAAAATCGCCTTTCGCAAAGGGTGGTCCAGACCACCCTTACATGAATTTGACCCGGATATAGGTACACAAATATCGATAACACAACCCGCGACCATAACAAATTCGTCTGCAGTATAGCTCTTTATGACACACTAAGTCATTATCGAGGCAATAATAGCGCAATATGATTGTTAACTTGTGTTTACAACACCATTAAGGCATTTAATACAAAGTATGAATATATTTGAATCCTTAATGTCTTATGACAGGCAGAATTAAGCTATGAATATCCTACATATGCCAGCCTAGACATAGTCAGGTTAATTGATGCACAAATTCATGTGCTGCGACAACACGTAGCCTACCATTAGTAGATTTTAACCCTCATTTATTGCGGAAATGTTTTTATTCCAACCCCACCACCTCTGAGTTAGATTAGGGTAGCCTATTCCTCAACAAATTTGAAAGTATCACAGGAACAAAATGATGAAAAGAATTACCCTAGGCCTAGCCTAAAAAATAATTAAATAATAAACGCTGTGTGAATAATTTTGTTTAGCCTAGGCTATAACCTAGGTTTATTTTGAAAAAGTTAGGGCTCTTTAGGCTAGACAAGTTAGGCTTATGTATGGTATTTTGGTTAGGCTAGCAATGCCTAGCTGGGTTAGATTAGGGTAGCCTATTTCCTCAACAAATTTGAAATTATCACAGGAACAAAATGATGAAAAGAATTACCCTAGGCCTAGCCTAAAAAATTAATAAATAATAAACGCTGTGTGAATAATTTTGTTTAGCCTAGCCTAGGCTATAACCTAGGTTTATTTTGAAAAAGTTAGGACTATTTAGGCTAGACAAGTTAGGCTTATGTATGGTATTTTGGTTAGGCTAGAAATGCCTAGCTGGGTTAGATTAGGGTAGCCTATTTCCTCAACAAATTTGAAATTATCACAGGAACAAAATGATGAAAAGAATTACCCTAGGCCTAGCCTAATAAATGAATAAATAATAAACGCTGTGTGAATAATTTTGTTTAGCCTAGCCTAGGCTATAACCTAGGTTTATTTTGAAAAAGTTAGGGCTATTTAGGCTAGACAAGTTAGGCTTATGTATGGTATTTTGGTTAGGCTAGCAATGCCTAGCTGGGTTAGATTAGGGTAGCCTATTTCCTCAACAAATTTGAAATTATCACAGGAACAAAATGATGAAAAGAATTACCCTAGGCCTAGCCTAAAAAATGAATAAATAATAAACGCTGTGTGAATAATTTTTTTTAGCTTAGCCTAGGCTATAACCTAGGTTTACTTTGAAAAAAGTTAGGGCTATTTAGGCTAGACAAGTTAGGCCTATGTATGGTATTTTGGTTAGGCTAGCAATGCCTAGCTGGGTTAGATTAGGGTAGCCTATTTCCTCAACAAATTTGAAAGTATCACAGGAAAAAAATTATGAAAAGAATTACCCTAGGCATAGTCTAAACAAAAAATAATAGGCTAGCCTATATGGTGTTGTGAATATTTTTGTATAGCCTAGCCTAGGCTATAACCTAGGTTTATTTTGAAAAAGTTAGGGCTATTTAGGCTAGAAAAGTTAGGCCTACGTATGGTATTTTGGTTAGGCTAGCAATGCCTAGCTTGGTGTAGCCTAAGCATGGTAAAGTAGAAGCCTAGCAGGTTAAGATGGTGTTTGCAGGCATACCGTCCTCATTGTTAACTAGCTGTTATTAGTCCCATGCTGGTAATATATTTGATGATGGCAATAAGTCATGGGAGGTGAGGGGGACAAAGCCCCCGTCAACCTATCATTATTTCCCATGGCCAACTGTTGGATAATAGATTGAGGAGGCCTATGCTAGGCCTATTTTGAAAAGGTAGATAGGCCTTGAGGTGTTGTGGATACAAAAAAAATACCCTAGACCTATTTTGAAAAATTAGGCCTAGGCTAAGTCTGGCATTTTGGCTTGGCTAGAACTGCCTTTGTAGGCATAGACATAGTATAGTCTGGCATTTTGGTTTGGCTCGCCCTGTCTAGGTGTAGACATGGTAAAGTAGAACAATATACTGTGGTTAAGGTATAAATAATACACTCCCAACTAGCCTAATATATGATTATCAATGATCAATCCGTCGAAAATCCTTTAACTTAGGCCACTAACAGGCTTCCCTGTAGCCTAGCTAGGCTAATTTCTTATCATCAATTCACAAGATACTCTATTCTTCTTCCTGCTGGCTGTGGTGGATCGAATTAGCCATGCTAAACAATGACAAGCTCATAAATTAAAGTATATTAGGTTCTTCTTGGCGCTTCAGTCATGTGGGTGACATATTGTTTATTTACAAAGGCCAAGCGCCTGATTGGTCAAGAGAAGCCTCGGTGAAAATAACCGAAAGGGAGCCGTAAGGGAGCTCAACGATGCGTTCGTGAATACACCTTCCGCACTCCCTTAGGAACGATCTTCGGTTGCTGTACGACATCGCACGCTACGACCGTTAGTGAATCTGGGTCCAGGCCTTCTTCTTCTTCTTCTTCTTCTTTTGAACCCGCCCGCAGACCGTGCAGATCCGCAGGGCTGACCTTTGTATCGGTACTGGCTCAGAAACGTTAGTAGGAGGGAAAGTTTAGAGTAGAAGGATAGTTTAAGAGACAGTTTTTGTTTTGTTTGTATAAACCCCCCCTCACTTCCCCCCCCCCCCCCCTCACTCATTTCTTCTCCTCCACATTTTCTCCAATATCCTCTTCATCATCTCCATGTCTTGTGTTTCCATCTCCTGTGTTAACCCCAATAGCGCCCCCACCCCTCTATCTTCCCTCTGCTTAATCTCCTCCCACCCCCTCTCCCCAACTCTATTCCTCATGTACCTCTCCAACTCCTCTCTCTCCTCATTATATCTTGTACACTCCGGTACTATGTGTTCTACATCCTCCACTATTGGATCCCCTCCCATTTCACATTGACTGCAGTGCGGTCCCACTCCATTCCATCTCCTTGTTCTCTCATTTGTTTCTAGCGATCCTGTTCTTGCTTTAAATAGGAGTTTCGATCCCCATCCCCCATCATAGTACAGTTCTCTAGCTGGTTTTTCCTTCTCTCTATAATATGCCAGCGTGGCTTTATTTTCTACCCCCTCCCTCCATCTTCTTCTCCCCTCCTCCTTTATCCCCTTCTCTATCTCTCTGACACATCCCCTCCCATTCTCTAGTATGACCCACTCCCCTCTCTCATTTCTTTTTCTAAATTCCCCCCCCACCCGGTCCTGTTTTATATTTATCCTCCCCAATCTTTTTTTGCACTCTCTGTTCCATTTACTTTGCTCACTCGCCCATCTGTATACCTTCCCCGGCCACCTATCTTCCTCCATCCCCTCTAGTCTCACTTTGTACTTCCCTTTCGCTTTCCCAATCCTTTCCTCAAACGTACTCCACCCCATCTCCCCTCGGATTGCTTCTTGAGCTACGTATTTATTTGCCCCCAATCCTGTCCTCCCGATTTTATTCTGTATCGTTTCTAATTTCTTCGTTCCCGCCTCTGTTGTTTCTACCGCCTCTAAGCCGTACATTATTGCAGGTACTCCCAATCCTTTCCACAGCCCTCGCACTATTTCATAGCTATTCGCTCTTAGCCTTGTCGCGCTCCATAGTCTTCCATTCCATTGTTTGCATCTGTCCCACCTTTTCACTTTTCGCCTTCTCAAACCCTTTCTCCGTGATCGTTACCCCCAGATATTATACTCCCTTGTCTTCTTCATTCTGTTTCCTTCCAGTGTCCATTCCTCTTCTTCTTGAAGCTCTCCATTCATTTTCATCACCTGGCTCTTTTCTTTACTAAATCTTACTTCAAGTTCCTCCCCGAATCTCGTTGCTTCCTCTAGTAGTCTCTGCAACCCTCCTCCCGTTTCTGCCATCAGAACTACGTCGTCAGCAAACAGCAGTACCCCCAGTCTTTCTTTGTTTATCTGAATCCCCTCCCCAACTCTTTTTATCCTCTGTGTCATTTCTTCCATATATAACGCAAATAATAACGGCGATAATACGTACCCCTGCCTTACCCCCCTCTTGCTTTCTACCCATCCCGTTTCTATATTTCCTAGCGCGTACTTCGCTTTTGTTCCTTGGTACATCGATGTTATGATGTTTATATACTTTTCTGGTATTCCACTCCTTGCCATTATTTTCCATAGCAGTTCCCTGTTTACTCTATCATAGGCTTTTCTATATCCAGGAATGCACAGTAACCCATTTTTTTCTCTCTTTTCATTTTCCCCATCACTTCGCTCAGTATATAGATATTATCTGTCCCCCTCCTATCTCTTCTGAACCCATTCTGCTCATCACTTATTAGCCCGTTTCCCTCAATGGCTCTATTCATCCTTTCCTTCAATATCCCGCAGAAGAGTTTCCCTATTGTGTTTGTCACTGTCACTGGCCTGTAGCTTTTCATTTCCTTCTTACTCTTGTACCCTCCCTTGTGTAATAGTGTTACTCTCGCTTCATTCCATCTTTCTGGTACTCTCTCATTTCCCATTACCTCATTAAACATTTTCTTCAGTCTTCTTGCCATTTCTTCCCCCCCCTCTATGTACATTTCATTAGGTATCCCATCCGGGCCGGTCGCCTTTCCCTTTTTTAGTGCTTTGATCCCTCTCCTTACTTCTTCTATTGTGAGCTCCCTTTCCATTTCCATCTTATCCTGTTCTGGTAGCCTTCTCTCTCTCATTTCCAAGTTCCATTCCCTCTCCTCCTCTTGTTCATTTACTCCCCCTATTTCCTCCCAGTATCGCTTTATTTCAATCTTTATTTCTTCTTCTGTCTTTATTATTCTATCTCCCACTATTAGTTCCACGCTTTCTTCCTCTCTACCGGTCTCACCTCTTAACATCCTATACCACTCCTTTTGGCCCTCTTTCCCCTTGCTTCTGATCTTTTCTACTTCTTCTTTCTCGTGTTTTATCATTGCCTCTTGTATTAGTATTTTTACCTTCTTCCTTTTCTCCTCGTATACTTGTACCGCTTGTCTTTCTTCTCGTTCCCTCTCTCCGCCTTCCCTCCTATTTCTCTCTATCATCCTTCTCCTTTCTCTGTTCGCATCCCTTCTTTCACTTCTTGCTTGTTTTATTTCCCCATTCCACCATGGTTTTTGTTTTCTTTTTCCTGTCCATCTTCTTATTCTTCCTATACTCCTTTCTGCCGCTCTATTTATGTCCATCATCAACTCTCCATCCATTTCCTCTACGCTCCCCTCTCTTCTTTCCCTTATTTCTTCCATGTAACCTCTGTACTCTACCCATCTTTCACTTTTTAGATTCCATTTATTAATCCTCCATCTCGTGCTTCCTTTGCTTTTCCATTCCTTTGTGTAGTTTATCACCATGAGTCTGTGGTCGCTTTGTATCCCTACTTCATTTTCTTCATCTATCCACATGTTTTGGATCTCTTCCCTTGCTCTTCCATTCGCTAGTATGAAGTCTATCGCCGATCTTTGTCCTTCTCCGTGTCTTATCCATGTCGCCTTCCCCTCTCCCATTGTTTGGTTCAGTATTTCCATGTCATTTTCTTCCTAGGAGACGTTAGTTATAAATACTTATCTGAATAGGCCTAACTTTGGAACGTCGGAGACACGAAAGGTAAACAAAACTCAAGGACACGATCTCAAACGAATGTCCTTTCCTGATTTACACGTTAAAATACAATCATATTTACCAAAATGCATGGTTTTATAAACTCAAAGTACCGTAATGAACAAGTTCTAAACATCTTCTTCTTCTTCACGATGCACAGTGTCAACAGGGATGTAGCCCCCAGATAACTGCGCAAGTAGTACAAGACTTAATTAAGGTTCATGGCGAGGGGACACGATTTCTAGCACGTAACATACTGTAGATGGTGAGGAGTGTGCAGAAGATGAGTAACGGTGAGAAGCGGTAGTTGGAGGGTCGTCAGAGGTCGGATACAATACAACTGCTACATTAGTAATTTACTCAACCTGGTCGTCTCTCCGAAATGCGAGATGGTCTAAATCCTAAAATGGCGGTCAAGCTTCAAAAGCATTTTAATCAACTTCGTCCTCAATTCTACTCTTAACTGGTGTTCTCACACTACCTCAGGATTATGTAAAACGGTGACAAACTAGCAAAATAGGCTAGCCTAAGTTTGGTCGGGAATTATGGAAAAACACAAGAATTGGAAGGCCATCAAATGGCGTCCCTCTGACTGAAATTATTACACACGAAGTTAATTTGACGTTAATTTGGAATAACAAAGTCTAAAATATCAGAAAAACACTTAGCAAAGGTGCACAGACAAAGTTTTACTGAACACAATGATAATGGGGGAATTTGTATGGTTGTAGGCACTTGGCAGGTGAGGGGTGCCTGTCGACCAACCCGATGGTAGGCTCGAGTTCACGAATTTGTCAATCACAGCAATACCTGCTACATTACACACCTAGTACTTACTTAACTGAATAAGCAATACCTTATAACACTATAAACCTTAATTACGAACCTCTGAATGGAGGGAAAGGAAGCCTAAGTCCGGAGAAGAAGTGGGGAATGATGACAGAGACTGGGGGGTAGGTCTCTCTCGTAGGCCTGGGGTCACGACAGTGAGGGGCCGAGGGCCAGTGCCAGGGATCCCGCCAAAAAAGGGGAGGGTGACCACAAAGGGTGGCGTCGCTTGGGTAGGAATTGGCGGTCTTTTTACACAAGGGGGCATTACTCTAAATTCGAAAAGGAAGGATTTTTACCGGGAATAACAGAAGAGGTGAAAAGATAAATTAGGCTTGAAAGTATTTTAGATAGATTTGAGAATATTAGTTCTCCTGATCTAGGCTAATTCCCTCTTTACATAGACAAGGGTTACTTAACCCTTCTTAAACGATACATTTCCCTTAAATATAGGGAAGAGTGAATGAAGGGGAAAAAGTCTTACAGTTAAGTCAAACCTTACAACATATACCAAAAGGGAAAGTACAATTTCTTCCCGTTACACAGTGACATCGAGAAAGCATTCTTGATGGTCAAGCTAAAGGAGGAAGATAGAGATGTTACCCGCTTTCTTTGGTTCGGCGACATTAGCGACTCTGAAAGTCCCATCATAATATACCGTTTTCGGGTTGTACTCTTTGGGGCCACTTGCTCGCAGTTTTTGTTAAATTCCACAATCAGAAAACATCTAGCTGACACTCATGAGGACACAAGTAAACTATCTCGCGGATTATACATTGACAATTTGCAGGGTACTAGTGATAGTCAAGATGATTTGTTATGTGCATACTGGCAAGCACGCAGATTGTTTGCGGATGCACATCTATTTCTCCGCGAGTGGGTTACTTATAGTGAAGAACTTCAGAGTTTAATACAGGTGGATGGTACGGCATCTCTTAACCAGGAAAAGTCCAGAAATTTGGGTATGATCTGGCAACCTAAACATGACATACTAACTTTTCAAACAAGGTCTTTTGCTCAGCAGACAGGAGCGCACGCCAAAAGAAGTCTGTTGAGCAAATTAAGTTGCGCAATTTTTTTATCCTTTGGGTCTAGCATTACCCGTTACCATAAAGGATTCTAATGCAGGAAGTTTGGAGACGTAAGATAGGATGGGATGACAGTTTGCCCGAGGACCTGAACGACCAAGGGATATTGTTGTTGAATGAATATGCCATCCTATGTACTAAACCTATACCTCGTAAAGTGGCGGCGTTCGGTGACGTTACGTTACACACGTTTTGCGATGCTAGCGCCACGGCATATGGGGTAGCCATATATGTTGTTACTTCATTTGGGGCACATTTAGTTACAGCCCGGGCCAAGGTAGCCCCGGTTAAAAAGGTAACTATCCCTAAAATGGAATTGACTGCCATGCTGCTATTAGCACGTCTGGTGCAACATGTACGCGCAGCATACGAGAGCGAATTAAATATTGAAATCGTTCATGTATGGTGCGATAGTCAGGTCGCACTCAACTGGATACATAGCAAGAAGTCTCTGCCAGTTTATGTGCGGAATAGAGTAAATGAGATTAGAGCCCTTTTGCCAGACGTTGCTTATCATTATGTAAATACAAAAGAAAACCCTAGTGATCTCATAACTAGGGGTATAACGGCTAGCCAGTTAATGAAGTCCGAATTGTGGTGGCATGGTCCAAAGTGCCTGCTCCATGAAACTGAATGGACGATTTGGCATGCTGTTGGTGAGGGACTTCTGCCACTGGAAACAGTGGCAGTTACAGCCCAACCAAATGAGCCACTGGGTCCTATCATAAAGTGGGCAAGATTCGGTGACTATAATAAACTATTCAGAGTTGTAGCTTGGGTGTTGCAATATGTATCCAATCTCAAGCTTAAAGTAACGGGCCAACTCTGCAACAGGGGTCACAACATTGATGCTCGTGAATTTAAAGCAGCTGAAGTAACTTTGATCAAATGGGTTCAAGTAGAAACCTTTTCCAATGAATTAGAATCCTTGAAAAGCTCGAATAAGACATTAATGCCTAATATAGTGCGTCAACTAAGGTTGCACCTAGAGTCCTAGACAATGGCCTCATCAGGTGTGAGGGTCGCCTGAAGTGGTCGGGTGTACCAGACGGCACAAACCGCCCTATACTTATGCCAACAAAACATCACGTTACTGATCTATTGATCATACGTGCACATAGGGAAGTAAAACACTACGGGGTATGTCATATTATATCAAATTTACGTCTCACATGGTGGATACCCAGAGTTCGACAAGTAGCTCGACGCGTAGTAAGAAAGTGTGTAATATGCCAGAGACTAAAGGGTAAACCATATGCAACTGAACCAGCTCCACCTCTACCTGAATGCCGTGTAAAGCACGTAGAACCTTTCCAAGCGGTAGGATTAGATTACACGGGCATTGAAGACGAGGGAGCATGAGAAGGTTTATATATTATTGTTTACCTGTGCAACGTCTCGAGCGGTACACCTAGAACTATGTGATAATATGTCTAGCGAAGAATTTATGCTGGCGTTTAGACGGTTTTGTGCCCGTCGTTCATTCCCTCAACTCATTCTTAGCGACAATGCTCCCACTTATGTCCAAGCATCAAAATATCTAAAGGATATGAGTAGTGATCCTACTATCATCACTTTTTTGGGAGAGAAGAAGTGCGAATGGAGGGTCATTCCAGTTAAGGCACCTTGGTTTGGTGGAATGTGGGAACGATGTGTCGGCATAGTAAAGTCAGGACTAAGAGCGGTTATAGGACGTGCTCTATTAAAGAAGAGTGAGTTGACGACAGTCCTCACAGAGATAGAGGCAGTCGTGAATGATCGCCCGCTTACATATGTGTACACCGACCTGCAAGAACCACTACCATTAACGCCAGCTCACTTGCTATATGGAAAACCATTGACTGCGTTTCCATCTGATTTTCAGTCCATAGTAGAGTTAGAGGATCCCTCGTTGTACTCTGAGGTAGCGGTGTCTAAGAGATACCAGTATATATCCAGGATAATCGAGGATTTTAGGAAACTGTGGATTAGTGAATATCTGCTAGCATTGAGGGAAAGGAGTGTTACTCCCTCTGGTAGACCAACGGCACCTACAGTTGGCGAAGTTGCTTTAATTAAAGAAGATAGTCCTCGTTTATACTGGAAATTAGGCCGCGTATTGGAGGTATACAAGGGGGCAGACTCTGTAGAGCGGGTGGCGCCATTCAAGACAGCCACTGGAACTACTGTTCGTCCTATCGCACGTTTGTACGCTTTGGAGCTCGATTCCGCATTGCAATCTGATGCTCCACCTGTTATTGCTGGGTCCGAGGATTCTCAAAGGAACGACTCACCTCTTACTGATGGTGATCATTCTCGGACCGGGACGCGTCCCAGACGCGCTGCTGCTGGCGCCGTCGACTTGTGGCGTCATAAGATAGCCTCTGGGCAACTTTAGGTTTAAGGTGGGGTTCAGGTCTTTTTTGTGGGCGGAGTGTATCGTATAAATACGATAGAATATGACTCTTTTGTGATCTCGTATGTCTCTGTGACGTCACGATCTCTCCTACAGCACGACGTAGGACGAGTAGATCGTATATTATAAGATTGTAAATAAGTCAAGTTATAAAAGGCCTAATATGCTATTAAGCAATATTGCCATGGTCTTATGTAGTATATATGAATTTATCGTATATATTAATATAATTTATCGTATAGAGCAACCTAAATGCGGTACGATAATTTGGGCTCGGGCGGTTTGCCAAGGCAGCAAGGTGTGCTTTTGAGGTACGCCAGAGCCTTCACGAACACCAACCAGTTAACATCTAAATTTTCCGCCCTCAGTTGATCGAGCTTTTGTGCCTGTAATCACAATACACATACAGCAATACACGCAGCTACACCATCACGACGCTCTCATCGACACCATGACTGACTGATAGATAAGCATATTATTCATGTCCATTCCCATGTAATCATTTATTCTTTCTTTAACTTGACTCGAGTCTTGGGACCGAAGTCTCGTTCCCCATTGTCCACCGCCATATTGGGTAAAACGTTCTCCCTTGCCTCATTGCCATGTGGAACTATTGGTGAGTTAATTCCTGGCTAATATTAACCCTTATAACCTTACCCTATATATACATTTATTATGCGAGACCTTTGGATATAAATTAGCTTGTTTCAGATTGAATTCAATTTAGATATAGAGTAGTTTTCATTTAGATTGATTTTATTTGATTCAGTATAGCTTAGTAATATTTAACTTCCATTGATAGTTTACCACAATGCTCATAAGGATAAACCGAGACATTCACACACCATTACACTCCAAATGCGCCGGAAAATTAGATGTAGCCACACCGCCACTCTAATTTCCCGTCGTACTTGCCTTCAAAAAAACCCCGAAGATCCTTTCTATTAAGAACTGCTTATTTATGACCAAGTGTTACCGACCCCTATTTTTAGATGAATCCTTTCGGATATTTATTAACTAACGGATCTTCTACAAGGACCTGAGTGAGAGTTAATTACCACACTGGACTTTTACGCAGGGCGGATTCAAAGTCATGTCATGCCCCATGAGGCTATCTGTATAGGCGAGTTCTTTCGGTGGGGTCGAAACACTCCCTTTTTGGAATCTGCACTTCCGCCAGGAGTCTAGTGGTAATACTGCCCACACCGGATTTATTGAATCTATACCCTGCCCGCCTGCAAGGCGAGCCTCCGGCATCAATACCCGGTAAAGATCGCCGGAGGGAAACACCAAACCTTTTGAGAGGCTGACTTGTCCGGGCAAGACAGCCACCCACAAAATAACCCACCAAATAAGTCAGAACTTCTCCCGACACCTTCCAATCATGTATAATATCACCACATGAAAGCGAAGGTTACATCTTAGGGCTAATACATATTAATTATTTAAGCAATTAATAACTACCCCTAGCCATTGATACAAACACCCCTAACTGAGGCTGGCCACGAGGCTCAAGGTAAATATTACGACGAATACAACACCCTTACCTCCCAAGAAGACACAGCAACAGCGAGCGCACGACGCCCCACGCCAGAGGGGAAGAAGCAAACTCGGATTCTGGAAAGTTCCCCACCACGTGGGACAACTCTTAGACCAGCATGTCTGCTATATGGATATTAAAATACGTTACCCTATCAGATGGATGGCCAGTAACTTAGCTCCGCGTATATATAGCCTCCTAAATATCTAGGTTAGAGCAAAGCTAGAGCTAAAAACAAACAGAAAAATAAAGGCACGCGTGTCCAAAGTGGACCGCAGAATGCCTAACACTTATACCCTATTATTAACCCAAAAAAAAAAAAAAAAAAAAAAAATCCTCTCCTTCAGTTATCACCTATTTTCCCTGTTATTCCCTTATTCTGAGGTATATTTTCGTGCTAACATTAGAAATCCGATTGGATAGCAAGCGAGTGCAAGAGAGAGAGAGAGAGTATCGATCGACTGTGTCTCAGTGGCCTTGGGGGAAATTGGCGGGAAAGCAGATTGCCTCACGCATACATTATACAACTCGCGGGCTATATCTCCGATTTTGACCATCCAAACGCTGTTTTCACTCGTTTTATTGTTGTTTCAGGTTAATACCTTTATAATCAACCCATAATAGGCGCATATGGATAAGTATTAATTATTTTAGTGACCCCCATGCGCACTTCAGAGGTTAACACTTCCTGTGGACGTACCAATGGGGCCGACCGTCCTAACTAATCTAAACCTATTCTAGAACATCTCAGATAAATACAAATGAGCAAAAGACTCACTAGAGGTGAACGAATGCAGTATGAAGCGAGGACGGGCTAGGCCTACCCGCTCGGGACGGACACAGGGGAAGGAAGGCAGAATCACGCCGAGGAATTCAGCGTCTCGGATAGAATCCACGGGAAGACATCCACAAAGTTGGGAAGCTTTATTATAGCAATTCTTAAGTTAATAATTCTTTTTTTATTGTATACAAAAAAAAATCGTAGTGAGTACCCAATCATAATGACGATTCCATAAGAGACTAAGCGTGCCCTTATGATGTCGGCACTCTTTCCCCTGTGGGGGGTGTTTCAAACAGGCTGACCGCGGGCGTTTGAAAGAGAGCTATTATATAATAGGCATATCGTCAATGATGGAGGGGCCACTAATAAATAATAGCTGGAGCGGTAAGGCAATCCCTGTCAAAGAGACTCTGGAGACTTGGGGTTAAAACTAATTCTCCTGATAAGGTTAATTGGTATGATAGATACCCACTGTTCGTGGTGTGGTGGTACCGTAACAGTTTTCTTTAATACTGCCTGAGAAGTTTTGATGGTGCGAACGGGGTGGATGTTTTTAGGTTCGCTAGGGTAGGTAATTTTGGATGGTCTAGGATCGAAAGGTAGCACTCTGTTGACGCAGTCGATGGTGGTACGTAGTGTGGTTAGGAGATCGAATCCTAAATAACCATCATAATTGGTCTCAGTAGACGGGAAAATAATGAATGGATGATGGTGGGTGTTCGTGGTTTGGAATGTTGGTGGCTACGTAGAGGGGAGCTGTCTGCCCTCGTTAAGGAATTATGCCATCGTTAGCATCAATCAATACAATGGGGGATGGTTGGAGAGGCTCAAAAGTGACCTGATGTTTGCTAAAGTATGATGAGAACAGAAACAAACGAGAGGCACCCGTGTCTATTAAAAATCTGGATTTAACTCCTTGAATAATAAGGCGATTGTAAATAGGGGGTTTTCCTGAGTTTGAGATTGTCCCATCACAAATTGACACGAGCCCCACCAGTTTGACATAAGGTCGGCGGGGGCAGGTTAAAAACCCGTTTTTTCCTGGATACTTGATGTCTCTTCCATAAGTACAGTTTCTTCCGGTAGTCCTTCGTCTGTAGCGTCATCTATTTCTGCGGATCCGTCTTCTGTGATAGTTGCCACCTGACGTAGTTTGATCCAGGGGATTTGACCCCAGAACTCGGGGAGTTTTGGACGACGGGTGACTAGCTCAGAAAAAGACTTTTTCAGGGATATCAATGGACATTTCGGGCTGCAAGGTTTCCAATCTGAGGGTCGGACTCTAGCCAAGTCTTCCATCTTATCAGCGGAACGATGGAAAGGTGCAACAGGGGAGGATGAGGAAGATGGCTGAGGTTGGGTGGTGGCTCGACTGATCGCGGCTATCTTATCCTTTTCGTGACTTTTGCACAGCCAGAATATGCCGGATGATGGGTAGGTCGTCATCGTAACCTTTGGGTTCTGTGATCGCGAAATGATCCCTTACACTTGCTGGCAAGACTCGTAGTAACGCGCTGAATACATTCTCCTTCCTTGCGGCTGCAGTATCGTTTGGAAAAGCCGTGACAACTAGCTGGTTCAACTGACTAATTGTAGCATCTAGATAAATTACCAGTGAACTGCACATTGTGGAATTGTTGATTCGCAATAATTTTACCGAGAGAAGGATTGATAGCACCTTTTGTATATGCTTCAAATGGAGCCCAGGTCAAGTTGGGGGCATCACGCACATAACCAGAAACGTGAGACATATGCCGTCCCAACTTCATTACTACCATGTGAATTTTGGAAGTTTCGTCATCCCTGAAAACTATGTCAAGCACGGGCTTGACAATTTCGAGATAAGTATTAATATCATGATCCTCTGGCTTGAAAGGAATAATCTCAAGTGACTTCCCTGCCATTATATCGGTATTGATTATACCGAGTGAGATAAAGAAACGAAGGTCGTCCTCCCGATCGTTGAGACACCGCTGCCACCAGTGACCAGTAGGCTACATAGGTGCCTTCCCCATTCTGGTTTTCTTCGTCTTTTGTCCTGTTGATGTTACGTGTCTTTATGGTTGCAATCCAGGTTGGTTGGTCTTGCAGGTTGGTTGTTGGTGGCAACTCTTTGGTGTTTTCTTTCTTTGATTTCTTCTCCTCTGGCATCTCAGGGCTTGCCCTCACAGCCCTAAAATCAAGAATCAAGAATCATCAAGTTTACAAATAGGCGGGACGGTCTAATCTTAGAGGGCAGAATCAGCCAAGGATGGATGATGGTTTCGCTCTTCCCGCCCAAATATTCCGGCGGGAAGGTCCTAGCTGAGCTGGCGGGATCCTCTAGTCGAAATGGTCTGAGGGCGGGGAATTCTATAATCTGGAGGAAGGAGGGGGAGGGAATGGGAATGATTAAGTTTGAGCCTTTATTTGATATTCTGTAGATTGTGACATTTTTCATATGATATTCAAATTTAAAAAACAATCATACATGATCAATATGTTATCATCTACCGAGTTTATAGCGACTTCCAACTTCGTAACTTCGGAAGATTAATTTAGCGGTAAGTTATTTTCGTTGGCAACACTGGCTGTCAGCTGATTGGGGACATTTATAAAACTTTGTGTTTACGGTAGGCTACTTTATATTATTTTATTTTTTATGATTTTTTTTATTGCCATTTCATTTTTTGTGAAATCTTAAGTCTCAACTTTATTAGCCTAGCCTAATAAAGCTCACCCATAGGCTATTATTGTATAGCCTAGGCCTAACAGTAGGCCTAGGCTAGCCTATTGGCTAAGCCTAGCCTATTATAATGATTGTCTACTAGCCTAGTCTAGGCTAACTAGGCTATAACATCGGCTAGGCTAGCCTAGTACAATAATTGATAGGCTAAAATTGCAGTTCATGGCTCACGGTGCTAGCCTAGCCTACAGCTATTTTGAAATGAAGGCTAGCCTAGCCGGTAAATTTCTATAATTGCACCTAGCCTAGCCTAGGCTATGCGAGCTAAAAAAATTAGGTCAATTTAAAGATGATGTAATTAAATTGCTAAAAAATCGTTTTGATTGTTTTTAGGCCTATGTAGCCTAGTATAGAGTTGTGTAAGGGTGTTTTGATGTGTGAAAATAGGCGTAAATGCATATTTACCCATTATACAACAATCTAAAAACACGTCCCTTCACTCGCGAAAAATAACTATTTGGCCATAACCGTTTGCCGTTGGATACAAAATATGTAGAGGGGGGGGGGCAAGCCCCCCCCTCACCCCCCCCAAGATTTATTGAAATCGTCATATATTTAAACAGTAGGCTATGGGGCAAAAACCAAATTTTCCCCAATGCTTCTTCTTCTTCGCGGCGGATGTAAACAAAGCCACCCGCCTCTTGCGACGTAGGCGATATAGGGGATATTTTGTTTTTTTCAGGATCAGTAGGCCTAATAAATTTTTACGCGCATTTAGACATATAGGAATGAAATACATGGTATAAGAAACCTGTAGGCCACGATAAAATCGATGTATGAATTTAATTACATCATCTCTATATTGTCCAAAAATTATGGTAAATTGATACGGTGTGACAGTCACGAGTTTGGTAAATCTACAGTTATACTACCCCTCCCCTACTACCCCCCACCACCGCCCCCTTTAAAACACGCCTTTTAGCGTGTTATTAGATGGTTCAGCAGACGCGGAAACTGAAAAAAACGTATTTTGATACAAATTTATCACCAACCAGATGAGAGTTTTTTCAGGTAATTTGTTGTTTTAGCCTATATTTTTTATTTGATATTCAGTGTTGTTTAATACAGAGGACCGTCGCATTTTAGTATTTTTAACATTAGCCTAACCTAATGGTTAGGTGCCGCCTATGGTTGGCGGCACACAATGGCGGAAGGCGGACGCAAGTTTTGAGGCTCCGGCATATGTTATGGGATGGACAAGTAATTCACGGAATATCGAGTGCATACGGGGCTAGCAAGAAGAGGAAAGATTTAGTGAAGGGGGAGGATATATTGGTGTGGTGGAGGGGTGATATATAGTGTAATAAGAGTGTGTAGTGACGGGACAGCGGTAGGGTTGTGAGTTGTTGAGTTTGTAAACAAACATGGCAGAGGGAATTTCGGGTATGACGGAGTCGGAAGGAAGGTTACAACGTTTTCGGGGATTTAAGAGCACAGATAAGAAGTTAGAAGAGGTTAGTATTGTTGTGAAGGATTTGGAAAAGTGGATGAGTGATACGGAGAAATGGAAGGGGGATATTGGTGAGAAAGTTAAGGCACTGTGTGTAATGTGTGGTGTGATAGGTGGGGAAGGGAATAGGCCTAGCGAAGGAAGTGAATGCAGGCCTTTTTTGGCAGTTAATGAGAGCCTAGAGATGTTATTGAAAAGGGTAGATGAACTGGGAGCAGAGAATATGGCATTGAAGGAGCAGCTGAAGGAATACGAAGGACGTTTCACGGAAGTAAAGGAGTCGACTGCATGGACGGTGGTAGGTAAACAAAAAGTCAAGGATTTGGAGGATATTATGAAAGAGCAAAAGGAAGAAATGAATATGACCAAACAAAGTTTTGAGAGTGCAGTTGTAGGGGTCATGAAGAACAAGGAGAGTGTCGTGAGGGAGGCCATGGACAGGGATAGGGGTGTAATCTTGTATGGAGATATAGAGACTCATATGAATGATAATGGAGTGAGAAAAGTGAGGGATATGGAGACAGTGAAGGAGGTCTTGAAAGGTGTGGATGAGGACGAATATGGATGGGAAGGGCAGGTGGAGGAGATCAGTAGGATAGGTAGATATAAAAGGGGAGAGATGAGACCTATAAGGGTACAGTTTAAAACTAGGGTAGTGGCGGAGACTGTGACAAATTTTAGTTGGAGGCTAAATACAAATGATAAACTGAAACACATAAGACTAAAGAAGGATTTGAGTATAGAACAAAGGAAAAAAATTAAGGAATTACAAGAAAAGGCTGATGAAAATAATGGAAAGTTGGATGAGGAGGAAAAGAGAAATTTTTACTGGAGAGTGAGGGACGGAAAAGTGAGGAAGTGGTTTATAAGAGTAGAAAGGAGGGGGAGATCAGGGAGGGGAGAGAATGTGATGAGAGTTGTGACGGAGGAGGAGAACGGGGTGGAGGTGTCACAGGGAGAGACAGGAGACAAAGAGTCAGACCCAGTAGTGCTAACAGGGGAGTAGGGTACGGACTGGAGGAGCGGGATGGTGTAATTGCTGGAGGAATGGTAGATGGATTAAGGATTATGTTTAGTAATGTGGATGTGTTTACTCAGGACAAGAAAAGAGAACTGATATGTAGGTTGCAGGATGAAGAGGAAAAACCTGATATCATAGCCCTACAGGAAGTAAGACCAAAAAATGTTAGAATTGAGAGGGAACTGGTGGAATATAGTTTGGAGGGTTTTGAGTTATATGAGAGAAATGCTATTAGAGCAGAGGTTGGAAGAGGACTGTTTATTTATGTAAGAAAAGAGCTCAAGGTTAATGAGGTGGATATGAGACAGCAGTATTGTGAGTATTTGTGTATTGAAGTAAAATGTGTAAGAGGATCAATTCTAATTGCCTCTATATATAGAAGCCCAAATAATAGCAGGGGAGAGGATGATAACCTACTGAAAACAATGGAGGAGATAGATAATAGAGAGAACAAATATAAAATTTTGATTGGAGATTTCAATTTGCCAAGGATCAACTGGGCAAATTGTACTACTCCAGCGGGACAGGGTAGCCTGGAAAATAAGTTTATAGAGAAAGTGAGAGATTGTTTTTTAACGCAACATATTGTAGAGATGACAAGATATAGAGATGGGACGCAGGGGAGTGTACTTGATTTGATTTTTAGCAATGAAGAGGATATAGTGGAACATGTTAATGTGGATAGCCCTATAGGTCGTAGTGACCATGCCTGTATAAGCTTTAGTTGTAACATTAAATCGGAGAGGGATAATAAAAGCAATAGAAAAATATACATGTATGATAGAGCAGATTATGAGCTGCTGAGACGGTGTTTGGACATTGACTGGGGGGAATATTTGAACGGTGAAGACGCTGAAGGAATGTGGAGGAAAATTAGAGTCAAACTGGAGAATGCTGTATCCAAAAGTGTACCAGTAAGGGAATATAAGGATAAAACAAAATTGAGGAAAAGAACTAACCCAGAATTGCCAATGAAAAGAAAGCTTTGGATATTGATTAGAAGAAAGAAACGATTGTGGGAAAGATTAAAATTGTTAAAAAAGAACAGGGGGTCTAGTATAGAGGCTAAGGAAGTGGATCTGGAACGCAGACAAATAAACAATAAAATAAGGTGGGAAACAAGGAGGGGGGTGAAGGAGAGGGAGAGAGAGATAGCTAGAAATGTGAAGGATAATCCAAAAATATTCTGGAAGTACATTCAGGAAAAATTAACAAGAAGAGTAGGGATCCCAGAGCTGGTGGGGGGTTGAATGGTGGGAGTAGAGCGGAGACTGATAAGGAGAAAGCAGAGGTGCTGGGGAAATACTTTGGGGGGGTACTAACAGTGGAGTCGGAGGATGCAGTGCCTACTATTCCCATCAAACAGGCACCGGCACTAGAACTAGTAGAGTTTTCCCATGCTAGAATAAGAAGGGCTATAGAAAAAATGAATAAAGGAAGGCCACCGGGACCGGATGGGATACACCCAAGAATCATAAAGGAAGGAGGGGAGATGTTAGTAGAGCCATTGAAAATGTTATTTGAGGTATCGTTTAATACAGGACAAATCCCGATGGACTGGAGAGAGGCGAACATAACAGCTATATTTAAGAAGGGAAAGAGAAATGACCCAGGGAATTATAGACCAGTCAGTTTGACAAGTGTTGTGTGTAAACTAATGGAAACGGTAATTAGAGAAGGAATAATGGATCATATGAAGTCAAACCAACTTTTCAGTGGGAGACAGTTTGGATTCTTGCCGGGGAGGTCGACGGTACTACAGCTAATTAAGGTGGTAGATGATTGGATGCAAATTTTAGAAGATGGTGATGTAATAGACGTGGTATATTGCGATTTTATGAAGGCCTTCGATAAGGTCCCACATAAAAGGTTAATAGAGAAAGTTAGAAGCTATAATATAGGGGAGAAATGTGTGAAATGGATAGAAGCCTTCCTGAAAGATCGGAGACAGAGGGTATTGGTGAATGGAATAGGCTCGGGGTGGAGGGAAATTACAAGTGGGGTACCTCAGGGATCTGTGTTGGGACCATTGCTGTTCGTTATATTTATCAACGACTTGCCTGAAGTTATAACTAATGGAAGTGAGGTATACCTGTATGCGGATGACACTAAACTGTATAGAAGAGTGAGGAGTAAGGAAGATATGGGTTTGCTTCAAGGAGATGTGGAGGGCATGAAGGGATGGTCTGAGCATTGGTTAATGCCTTTTCATCCAAAAAAATGCAAGTACATGCGGATTGGGACCAGCAAGATAGACAAGGTAGGATACAGTATGTATGAAGCGATGGAGGAAGTGAGTGCAGAAAAGGATATAGGAGTAGTGATAGATAATAAGTTAAATTTCTCAGAACATTTAGCGGAAAAGATAAACAAAGCCAATAGAATTGTAGGGCTGATAAGGAGGACATTTGTGTCACTTGACGAAGAAATCTTCAGGAATCTATATACAGCGCTGGTTAGGCCACACCTGGAATATGCAACCAGGTGTGGGCTCCATATATGGTAAAGGATATAGAAGCAGTGGAGAAAGTGCAGAGAAGAGCTAGCAAGCTGGTACCAACGTTGAAGAACGCGGGCTATGAGCAGAGGTTGAGGACACTGGGACTTCCGACACTGGCATATAGCAGAAAGAGAGGGGATATGATAGAGACTTTTAAGATAGTGTCAGGAAAGTACGATGAGGATGTGTGTGAAGGTATCTTCTTGATGCGGGAGGGAACAAGAACGAGAGGACACTCTAAGAAAATTTACAAAGAAAGAAATAGGCTTGAGAAGGCGAAGAACTCATTTTGTGATAGAGTGGTAAATGAGTGGAACGCACTGCCCCAGTATGTAGTCGATTCCGAATCAATAAGGGAGTTTGAAAGTAATCTTGATAAAGCATGGGGAAGACAAGATTTGAAGTTTGATTATAAAACAAAAATACAGAATAGTAAAAATGTTGCGTCTGCTACCGCCGCCGCCAACACCGTGAACGACCGCAGCAGTGCAAGCACTGGTACTGAGCTGGATACACAGGCATAGTTTGCCTTTTTCCAGAGGATCTACTGTAAGAAACTGTAAGAAACTGTAAGAAACTAACTTAACCTAACCTAACCTAACCTAGGCCTAACCGAAAACTATCCTGTCTCGCTGACGGTCTAAACCCAGCTCATGTTCCCTGTTTATAGGTGCGCGACGGTCTAAACCCAGCTCACGTTCCCTGTTTATGGGTTCGCGAAGGTTTGTAATACTTCAATGTATCTATTTCAAGTCAAATATACATTTCTGCGCATCATCAAACCATACTAAGTCTACTAGGCTACTAATAATATTAACCCATTAGTACCAACAGAATAGCGACAAAATAGGGGTAGTAGAACTAGATTTATCACGAGTTTTAGCATGTGGGCCTGTAGGCTAGGCTATTTTTTTTTTTTTGCATTTTTTCTTTGATAGGCCTATAGGCTACAGTGTTGTTTTACCTAACTAAGAAACCTAACCTAACCTAACCTAAAAGTAATATGTGGATAGAAACTAACCTAAAATGTACGCAATTACCAAAGCAGCACTGGATCGCGCAACTGTAAGGTCCCCCGAGTAAGGTAGGAGGGGAAAAAAAAATCTATAGCCTAAAGCAAAAATCCCGTAAAACAGGACTTGTCATTATGCAGACACGACTGTTTTACCCTATATCTCCCTTTTAATACATTTGCGACGGGAAGGACATATATAGGACTGAAGACTATTATATAACATACCTATAGGCTACACAAACATCGATGGGGCTTGTAACTGTCACACCGTACAATCTTACCCAAATTATTATTGTAGCCTATTTAACAGGAAGGTATCACACACAATTATTGTCCTCTCTCCCTCCCTGCCCACCCCGAACCAACATCCAGAAGCACATCCATACTCATATCTCTCACCGATCCATCCACTCACTCACAGACAACACACAGCTGCATGCACGACCTCCCGAAATCCATCCTTCCGAATCCTCCCTTCCTCGCGAGGACAGAGTCCACCTGGCCAGGCTGAGATGCGGACACCATCCAGCTCTCCTGAGCTATCAGAAAAGACTGGATGACTCCGTTGTCGACGCCTGCCCGGGATGTAACACAGCACCCCATACCATTAAACACATCATAGAAGACTGCATTTCACACAACCACTTACGCCAACAACACAATCTACACTCAATGAGAGCTCTGTGGGAAAGCCCGATCGTGGCCATGGCCTTTCTCAGGGACTCGGGGCTGTTCGGCCAGGCAGCTTAGGGAACAACAACAACAACAACAACAACAGGAAGGTACAACGAGGTAAATGATCATGATGTGGTATAGGCTAGGTGGCAATAGCCTATGCGGAAATGGATTACAAGGGCATTCCGCCCCCTCTGACAAAAGTCTATCAATCTAGGCCTAGATGTGACACAGATTTTACAATGTTTCAGAGAGACATTTGCCGGTAAAAGTTTATCACCAACCATTTACAAGTTTTTCAGGTAGCCTAATATGTTGTTTTTTATTTTTTATTTGATAGGCCTACAGCCTACAGTGTTGTTTAATACCGAGGACCGTCGCATTTTAGTATTTTTAACATTAGCCTAACCTAACTTAACCTAACCTAAACGAAAATTAACCTGTCTCGCCGATGGTCTAAACCCAGCTCACGTTCCCTGTTTATGGGTGCGCGACGGTCTAAACCCAGCTCACGTTCCCTGTTTATGGGTTCGCGATGATCTAAACCCAGGCCCAGCTCACGTTCCCTGTGTTATGGGTAAACAATCCAACAGTTTCTCGTATTTCACTTACCGGGTATAGTGATTTTGCGACGGTAATTACATGTACACCAACAAAGTATCGTTCATGAAAGTGATAAAACACTAATAATCATCAATGGGGCCCGTAACTGGTTGGTCATAAACTAATACCCATTAGCCTAACCTAACAACCTCACCTAACCTATCCCAGTATTATGGGTGGGGGCTACCGCCCCCACACCCCCGCTGGTTGGGTAAAAAGGTAGAAATCCAGTTGGGGTGAAGTGACTTGAGTTACCGTAGATTTTCGTCAGTCGTCAGAGGGGGCGAAATGCCCTTATAATCCATTTCCGCGTATTGCCACCTATAGGCTACCACCTTAGCCTATCCTACTTACCTCGTAGGCTTGTCATACCTTCCTGTTATATACAATAATAATTTGTTTAGCTCGTATAGACCTAGGCCTAGGTGCAATTATAGCATAATTCCGATTAGCCTAGTAGGCTAGCCTAGGATTTTCAGTGTTCTTTAGCCTATAGGCTAGGCCTAGGCCTATGATACTTCCAATTTTGACATTCATTTCTGTAGGAAATTACTAGGGTAAAGTGCCGTGGTGTACAGTCGGTCGGGCCGCGGCGTAGCCTACTTGTTATTTGCCCCCTCCGCTGGCAATATTTACGCTATGATGATAAGTTGATAACAATAAGTCATGGGGTGGAATGAGGGGTGCAAACCCCCTCCTCAACCCATTATTGTATCGCATGGTATACAGACAATAATGTAAACAAAGCGGGGTAGCATGCAAGACTAGCTAGAGCAGCCTTATTTTACCAAGTTTTCTTCATATATTTGGATAGGATGTAGTGAGCGGGCGTACCGCCATCTTTGTTTACATTACGCGTAGTGGCGTCGGACCTTTCCCATCATGTTCCCGTCTATTTTAACCTAACCTAACCTAACCTAACCTAACCAAACCTAGTATTCATGTAGTAATGACAGGGGGCAAATAGCAGAAAATATAGCGTCGAAATAGACGGGAACGTAAGTGCGACCGCGGCGATCGCCCTATGTAACAGAGTTGTAACAGAGTAACAGAGTTGTAGATGGGTGGAATGGAGTACCAAGTGCTATAGTGGGATTAAAAACGATAGGGAGCTTTAAGATAAAATTGGATAAGTATATGGACGAGAAGGGTTGGGTGTGAAGGGGGATCAGCAGGGTTGGGCCAATCAGCGCTCTGCAGACCCCCGTTGTTGTTGTTCCCCAGGCTGTCTGGCCGAACGGCCCCAAGGTCTCGAGCAAGGCCAAGGCGATAAACGAGCGCCCCCACAAAATCCTCCCTGCTTACCACTAACAAAGCCCGGGTGACCGAAGCCACTCCAAGGCAGGGAGCTGAGGAAGGTACGGAAATGCCCGGGAAACCAAAGACCCACCCAAGGCCCTGTGCCCCTCAGCAATAATGAAGGGAAAGTTGAGGGGTAAGGGAAAAATATGACGCTTTGGCTCCCAATCTGCCAACTTCTAGGTTGGCAGTAGGGAGGTCAATCCACGGAAAAGACGCCGCCACTTGAGATCTAGAAGATATATAAGTAAAAGGAACAGTCAGAGTAAGCTATGGGTATGGCAGAGATCGCTCAGTTCTCACTCGCATAGACCAGCCCATCACCACATGACTAGAACCCAATCCTCTCAGCATCAGCTAGGAAAGGCCCTAGAAAGCTGCCTTTGGCGGGGGGATAGCTCCCCTATTTCAACTCCCTTCGGGGTTGTCCTGCGTTAATCTCTAACCGTTTTGGTAAGATGATCCTCAGGGTATTAGAGTGTTGAGCCTATAATTGGGCTTTGTAATTGGGGTTGTGTGGGACAGGGATCTGCCTTGCTTAGGCCAATCAGCTTTCTGCAGACTCCCATTTTCTTATGTGCTTATGTTCTTATGTTCTTATGTAAACAATGACGACCGTACGCCCGAACTCTACATCCATCCCATATTTTTTGTCAAGCCTTCAAGGAATATAGCTTAGTGTTTTATTGTTGTTTTTCATGGTTTGAGGGAGGATTTGCATTAATGTAGCCTACCCATTATTCATTAATCTGAAGATACGGCGTCAATTGGTGCCATTTATTGGGTGAATCACGCTTTTACAGTACCGGTACCGTAGGTAAAGGAAATTATGGGGTAGCGTAAATTGGATACACAATGGGTTGAGGGAGGGGTGCTGCCCCCCCTCACCCCCCCTTGACTTATTGTCATCCTCATATATGTTGATCTGTAGCCTAAGGAGGCAAGAACAGGTTGCCGGTAGCCTCGTTTTTGTGAGTAACGCTCGCAAAATTTATTGGGTGAATCGCGCCCGCCGCATCGTTCAAAACAAGAAGAAAGAGGTAAAGTCGAAGGATTCATTGGACGGAATGCTTTGCTTACGGTCGTGACTGATTATTTTGGTGTTATTTTTCGGGTGTAGGCCTAATTGGGTTTTTTCAAGTTGTTGATAACTAAATTCGGGCGTGCCGCCAGCCTTGATTACACTACGCGGAGCGGTGTCGGACACTTACCATCACGTTCCCGTCTATTTTGACTGCCTTTGGATACAATAATATGTTGAGGGGGGTCTTGCCCCCCCTCACCCCCCCCCCCCATGACATATTTTCATCTTCATATATATTGCCAGCAGGGGGCAAATAACGGAAAAAATTGCCGTCGAAATAGACACAAACTTAACCACGGCGATCGACTAATGTAAAACATGACGGCAGTGGGGGAGGCGTCAGACGCTTGCATCCATGTTCCCGCCTATTTTGAATGCCATTGGATACAATAATATGTTGAGGGGGGCTTTGCCTCCCTCACCCCCCCATGATATATTGTCATCATCATATATATTGCCAGAAGGGGGCAAATAACCGAAAAAATCGCTGTCTAAATAGACGCGAAGTTAACCGCGGCTATCGCCCTATGTAAACATGACGACCGTATGCCCGGAATCTACATACATCCCCTAAATTCCTCCATGCGAACTATAGTGAGAAAAATATGGCGAGTCTATAGGTCCCTATTTTCCCTAATAAATTGTTTCTAATAGTGCGGTGCAAGACGTCTTTAACCCCTTCTGTACCGGTTACGTCATCTTAACTTTATAATGGCTACTATTAGACGATTTTTGTGCATTTTAAAAATGGACTCCAGCAATTAACAGGTTCGAACTATTTTCCTTTACCCTTTTTACCACTACAGACCCTACTTAAACCGCACAAAATTTTCTAAATATTGCTAGAATAATAGGAAAAAGACGTTGCGGTACAGAAGGGGTTAATGATATCCAAAGCGGGTGATACGCCCGAATACTACAGTACAGTACATGGGCGGCAACCCAACCGCCATGGCACCGGGTAAGGGTTGTGTTAGCAGGCATAGCTTACCTGTGTTTAACCTATAAAATGTGATCCCACTCATGGAAGTAAGACCATAAAAAAATCCCTTCCAAAATGCCCTAGGATCTCTCAAAACAAAGGAATACGTGATTAGGCCTAGGTGAGATAGCCTGTATCCCCTCTAGTACTTCATACCACTCATCCTCATGTGTCCCTTCCCCCTCAATTATTGGCTATTTTTGCTCTTATTTCCTCCATTTAGCCTATTGGTTATTTTTTGTGCAAATTTCTCACGCAGTTACGTAAACACAATTGAGTCACTTAGAGGCTATACAACACTGAGATCTCTCCCGCGGCCGTCAGTGTGTTGCGAGACGTTGCTAGGGGAGGGTGTGTCTCAGCCTGTGGACCCAACTGTCCCAACATTCGACCGGGTGGCGAAAATATAGGTTTTTCACCACCCAAATGCTTTTCCCACTGCTTTTATCAGTCTTCATTCTTCAAGGTTCATATGTTCATCATATGAGTAAAATAAACGCACATGGAAAATAATTAATGATTTAAATCGTAGGTAAGGTGGGGTGAATCCGCCGCGAAACGTGTTTTTTTAATAACAGCATCCAACTGAATCAGAATTCAGAATTTTTTGTGTACATAACCTTAACATTCTCGCTTTCCTGCACACGCTCATATCATTTTTATTTGAAAAAACAAAACATTAAGGTTTGTAATGGGTGGCGAAAACCGTTACTCGCGCGGCGGATTTTGGTGAATCCGCCGCGGTTATATATTATCGATGATTTAATCCTGCCACGGCGATTTTACCCCCAATTAAGTAACAATTAAGATGTTTTATTATTAGATTGATATAATCCAAGTATTTTGGTATAATTATATAATTATATATTATATATTTATATAATTATAGAATTTAGAAAATTATATAATTATACGGTATATATTTTTGCCCGAAATTTTTTTTTTTTTTTTTTTTAGTTTCCACTTAGAAATCACAGACAACCATCTTGTAACGAAAAAAAAGTGTATTGGGAGATGTAAAGTCGCCGCAAAGTCGCCTCCACGAAAAATGTTCAAGACCGCTTACATATTTTTCAGTTTGAAATATTATGGAAAAATATTTACTTCGTTAAATAAATGACAACTATGCATGTTTGTGTTCTATCATCATCTACACGTACTATAAACATACCTAGAATCAATTCCATACGTATTTGGATTTATGACGAATTGTTTTAGACAAGTATCTTACGTCCGCGGTGATTCCACCCCGCGGCGGATTCACCCCACCTTACCCAATATAACAAATTCTCTCAGAATCGAAGGCTAGAAATTTACAAATAACTTCCCTAGCCCCTAGGACATTTTCGCGTCTCGTGGGTTGAGCCTATTTGACGCTAGCAGTTACGTTCGCGTATATTTATTCCACGGCGCCACAGCCAGCTATCAGTTGCGGTTATTTTCAAGCAACCTTTTGCAGCGATATTCACACGACACACACTCGCTGACACAACCGTTACGTGTTTAGGCCAAGTGTAATTTGACCGTTTTTATTTTATTTTATTTACATTTACTTTTTTATTCTTTTCCAAAGTTAGGCTATCCCATGGCCAGCTGTTATTTAACCCCTACTGGCAATATAGCGGTAAGGATGTACCGTAGCCTACTGTATTCGAGCGTATCGCCCGCTTTGTGTACATTACTCATACGCTCGCAATCACGCTCCCGTCTAGGCTATTTTGACTGCCATGGGATACAATAATAGGATGAGGGTGGTTTGCCCCCTTAACCCCCCCCCATGATTTATTGTCATCATATTATATTGCCAGCAGGGGGATAATAACAGAAAAAATAGTCAAAATAGACGAGATTCTGGAACGTAAACGCGAGTGTACAAGTAATGTAAACAAAGCGTTCGATACACTCGGATATTGCATCCTTCCCATAGGTTATATGATGATGACAAAAAGTCACAGGGCCCTTTACCTATATCCCATAGCTGCCACAACTTGGTAAACCTGACTTTTAATACCAACAGCGAGTTCAATCCTCGCTGGTTGAATGTCTTTGACACTCTTCCCCATAGCCTCCCATCCCCTCTCTACAATGGCAGACATCAGAGGTGCAGTAGACCAGTAGGTAAAAATCTAGATTACTTTAGCCAGTTTTAGAGTTTTTTATTATTATAATTTTACCTAAAAAACAGGAGTTTCTGTAGGCTATACTGTATATATTTTCTAGACAAATATTATATAGTCCTATGGTAAAAACTTATAAATCAACAACAACAAAGATTTTTCAAACAACAACGAAGGGCGGTGCGCTCCTCAGTGCCACTAGCAGAGTGGCGAACTCCACATAGGTTTTCATCCGGAGCCCACGAAGTCTGGGCTGGCAAGAGAGCCTTGCCTCATACCATTGCAGCGTTAGACATAGCGAAAACAGTTCAAAACCGCTAATTTTTTTAGATTTTGGCCGACCTATGCAAGATTGTTGCAAGACAACCAGACGTCGTACAGAGATTATTCAGGTGTCATTGGAAAGCTATATTTCTGTACTTTCACAGATATAGGCCTATCATTGTATTAAGTTCTGGCTCTTGCTTTTGCATGAGAATGTGCAGGGAAATAAGGTAAATTCAGGCAAATATGCATTGTAAGAGTTAACCCGTTGAGCCCCGGCTAGTTATAATATTTTGTTCACCCCAGTCCCAAGCCATTTTCACTTTTTTTTTTTTGCTAAAATGGAAGACAAGGATGAGAAATGAAAAAAAAAAAAAAAAAAAAAAACTCGGACATTTTTTTTGGGGGGGGGGGGGGGGTTTGGAGCCTCAAAAAAATTTGTTGAGCCAAAATGGAAGAGAATGGTGACAAATGAATAAAAAAATAAAAAAAACTCATTTGGGGGGCGGGGGGGGGGGGGGGGGGGTCGAAAGTTCGTCTCCCCCGCATGACCACCCGCCCGGGAGCACTAGGGTAAAAACTGAGTATGGCATTGTACGGCATACATCCTAAGGAGTGTCTCACATAAATCTCAAGCCTCTAGCTCCCATACGACCGGAGTAATGAAGGTTCAAAGTGGCGGTGAACTAAGGGTGTAAAGTATCCCCACTAAGCCCACCACCACCAGCCGCGCGGCTGTCTCGGCCCGCTCACACCTACGGGCCCGGCTCCCACACACACTACGGTACCTCCCCCTCCTATTCTCCCGCCATTTCCTACCTTACGAGCCACGTAAGTGTTTTTTATATGTCGGACGCACATGATGCGTCGCTGGGAGTTGGTGATCAAACACTGCCGACGCATCACGTGCGACGCTGGGTCTCACTGGGTTAAAGGTGTGGACAATGTTTTTTTACCCATATTCACTCATTAAACGTCTTACCGGTAACCCCCTCATTTTTCCCCGAGTTTCTAAGCCCTCTCTAATTGTAGGTATTTTTAATATTCTTGGGGTAATAAGGCCGTATATTACCTACCTATGTTCACTTACGCGCTGCCTTCAACCGCTTGCCTCGCTCCAAGGTCACATAATAGGCAGATTCGGTTTCCGTCAGGTGACGGGCGCCGCAACAAAGGCGTTAATAGTATATAAATACAGAAACTAAAGCAAAGTTTTGTACTTACGAGATGTAATAAGACATAAGATACAGTACTGTATATAATAAATACGGGTCGATCCACACTCGAACGTCACCTGTTCCTCAGCGTAAACACACAACTACAGGCTGACTGCTAGATATGCTTAACCCAGTGAGACCCAGCGTCGCACGTGATGCGTCGGCAGTGTTTGATCACCAACTCCCAGCGACGCATCACGTGCGTCCGACATATAAAAAACACTTACGTGGCTCGTAAGGTAGGAAATGGCGGGAGAATAGGAGGGGGAGGTACCGTAGTGTGTGTGGGAGCCGGGCCAGTAGGTGTGAGCGGGCCGAGACAGCCGCGCGGCTGGTGGTGGTGGGCTTAGTGGGGATACTTTACACCCTTAGTTCACCGCCACTTTGAACCTTCATTACTCCGGTCGTATGGGAGCTAGAGGCTTGAGATTTATGTGAGACACTCCTTAGGATGTATGCCGTACAATGCCATACTCAGTTTTTACCCTAGTGCTCCCGGGCGGGTGGTCATGCGGGGGAGACAAACTTTTGACACCCCCCCCCCCTCGCCCCCCAAATAACCGAAATGATTTTTTTTTATTTTTGTCTTCATTTCTCACCATTCTCTTCCATTTTGGCTCAACAAATTTTTTTGAGGCTCCCCCCCCCCCCAAAAAAAAATGTCCGAGGTGATTTTTTTTTTTTTTTTTTTCATTTCTCATCCTTGTCTTCCATTTTAGCAAACAAAAAAAAGAAGTGAAAATGGCTTGGGACAGGGGTGAACAAAATATTATAACTAGCCGGGGCTCAACGGGTTAAAACTACCCAAACATAACATAGGCCAATTGATCTACCTAAAAGAATCTCAAGTGACGGCGTCTCTTCCGTGGATTGACTTCCCAATCTACCATGATTGGAAGCCAAAGCATCACATTTTTCCTTTGCCCCTCAACTTTCTCTTCATAATTGCTGAGGGGCACACTGCACAGGGCCCTGGGTGGGGCTTTGGTTTCCTGGGCGTTTCCGCACCCTCCTCAGCTCCCTGCCATGGAGTGGCTTCGGTCACCCAGGCTTTATTGTGGTAGGCAGGGAGGGTTCTGTGGGGGCGCTCGGTTATGGCCTTGGCCTTGCTCGGGGACTTGGGGCTGTTTGGCCAGGCAGTCTGGGGAACAACAACAACAACAACCTAAAAGTATGTAAATCGCACAAAATCTTGGGCCTCATGGCAATATTTGGCTCGTGTTTTTGTATGTTTCAAGGGGGCCTAATTAGGTATCCCGATGGATACACGATGGGTTGAGGGTGTCCCCCCCAGGGCTTATTGTAATCATCATCTATGTTCCCAGTAGGGCGCATTATCAAGAGCAGATATGATAATCAAGTATACATCCCGCGTGTGAGTGGTTATGAACGAACCACTGGGACCGGCCAAGTAGTCAACAAACCTGGGAGACGAAAACGTGAAGTGGCGGATTTATCATCATCATCATCTCCGACGCCTTGCTTCCCCCTGGGAAACCCCCACTAGAGGATGGCCATGACAGAAACGTCTCCAAGCTACTTTGTCAAGACATGCCTCCTTTGCCCGTGCCACAATGCCCCTTCCACTACGTGGAAGTTTTTCTTCAATATATTTTTCCACTTTCTTTTCCCATACCATAGGTGGTCTTCCACTACTAGCAGTTCCACTCACCTGACTCCCATATATCTTTCTTGGCATTCTGTCTTCATCCATTCTCTGAACATGACCATACCACCTCAAAGCACAGTAGGGTCCCGCATAAAACGTGTTCGCATAAAACGAGTCTCGATTAAAACGACCGACCTAAAATATTAATATTTAATTTTCGATCAGAACGAATGTGATCACATAAAACGAGTCCGCCGCCAAAGTGGGGCAAATCCGAGGAGTTTTCATATAGAGCGCCGAAATATCGTACAAAGCGTACGAAATATCGTACGCTTTCATATAAAACGCCGAAATATTGTACGAAATATCGTACGCTCCTGACGGAAATTTACGCTTCCAGTGAACATTGACGATATTGGGCCACCAAAATGCTGTGTTCACATAAAACGAATTCGCATAAAACGCCCTCGTTTATCGACCATAAACTCGTTTTATGTGAGACCCTACTGTACTTCTCTTTATCCACTCAACCACACCACAATCAATGCCCAAAGCCTGCTCTTCCATTCCAAAGGACTCGTACACTTCCCTATTACTTGGCCCATCTAGCCTATTCATGCCAGCTGCCATTCTGAAAAAGCTCATCTCCACAGCTCTCAGTTTGAAGAGGTCCTCGTCACTTGCCGTCATGTCTCGCTTCCATACGAGAGTGTTGGGAGCAGCACACTGTTTCTCAGTGACTTTTTGACTTCCTGGCTAACCATTTTTCCTTTGAGAATACTATCAAGTTCTCCAATCACTTTTCTCCCTTGCATTTTCTCTCTTTTATCTCACTCTCCATTTTACCATATTTGCATAGTACAGCTCCCAAATACTTGAAACTTTCAACCTCTTCTAGTACTTCATTTTTCAATTTTATTTTTCAACTTTTCTTGTGTTCTTTCTTGATTCTATATTTTTCCTTAAAATCTATAGTTTCATGCATTCTTCTCTCAAACACCATTACCTTACATTTCCCTACATTGACCTTTAACTTTCTCTTTTCACATACCCTGTCAAAGTCAGTGACCACTCTCTGAAGTTCTTCAGCATTTTCCGCCAACAGGACTGCATCGTCCGCATATAGGCATGTTAAAATCTTCCATGTTCTTCCCTCTGATTCCAGTCTAGCTCCCACACCCATTGATACAACCCTACATTCCCTAATCACTCCATCCATGTATATATAGGGGAGGTGTGGTGGAGTGGTCTTGCCACTGGCCTGGTAATCCAAAGGTCCCGGGTTCAAATCCCGATGTATCAATGGGAAGATATTATTGGGATGGAATTTGTGCTGTACCTGGTATCAGTGCATTACCACAAGCCCACCGAAACGTCAATAAAATACCCTCATTGTTCCCTGATTAAATAGCACTGTATGAATATTCCCATATTCAAAATATGCTATAGGGGTGCAATGCCTGGTGAGTTATCTGCTCAACAGGTGGCGTTGTGTGTGTGTAAGTGTGAGAGTCCGAGTGTAGAGGGTGAAACAGTGAAGCACAGGAACGAGGTGGCTTCAGAGATGGGGTCGTTTCGGACCATGAGTGAGCACCGTGCCTCATGTGAAGGCAAGATGGCAGGTGCTCATTGTACTCTACGTGCTTCACATGTCTCACTCCCTAGACTGGAACAAGACCTCACGGGCTTCAATGTTCATTGTAAAGCGGTGAATGTTAAGGCTCTCAGCCTATGCCCGAGAGGAAGTAAGTTGGAATATAGAAAAAAAAAAAAAAAAAAAAAAAAAAAAACAAGCTAACATGACACATCCCTGTCTTACACCTACATTGACCTCAAAACTTTCACTTAACTTATCCCCTACCTTCACATTTGCCATTGCATTCCTATAAAAAGATTTTACTGCCATTAGCAACTTTCCTCCCACACCATATACTGTTAACACATCCCACAGGCCCTCCCAGTCTACTTTGTCGTAGGCTTTTTCCAAGTCCATGAATGCTGCATAGAGTTTTCTGTTTTTGGCCAGATACTTCTCTACCAACAATCGCATTGAGGCTATCTGGTCAACGCAGCCCCTGCCCTTTCTGAAACCTCCCTGTTCCTCGCCTATTTTGTCATCCGTTATCTTCTGTAGCCTCTGTGTTACTACTCTTGCGTGTACCTTTCCAGGTATGCTAAGCAAGCTAATTCCCCTATAATTCTTACACTCTTCTTTACTACCCTTCCCTTTGTACAAGGGTACTATCACTGCTTTCCTCCAGTCCTCTGGTACACTTTCCTTTTCCCATGCTAATTTACATAACCTATGCATTATGTCAACAGCTTCTCCTCCATATCTCAGCATTTCACCTGGGATGTTATCTACTCCAGCAGCTTTGCCCATTTTAAGTCTATTGATTGCTTCTTTTACTTCTTCTCTGCTTATCTGGCTTTCAACTACCCTGTTTATTTGTTAGTAGTCTTGGCAAATCCAACGTCAAGGCTATTAACCTTAGAATTGCAATGACGACTTGTCTATTTTGACTGCTATGTCGTCATTCCAACCGCGGTTAAAAAGAAAACGTCTAGAGTCTACTCCTTATCTTGCTCTAGGAGACGTTGTACATTAACCAAAACTACCACCGAAGGTGAAAAAAGCATAGAAGAGAAGAAAAAGGGGTTTACCTTAGTTACCGCTTAAGGCCCATCCCGTGTTCCGTCATGTGCAGATCCCTGTCGAACGTGCGCATGAGCGACCCTCTCTTGTCATAATTTTTTCATGCGCTCCATTGAATGAAGTCGCATTTGTTGTGCTCCTTTAATTCACCCTGTTTAGGTTCGTTTCGGCTTATCTGGCCTTCTTTTTTGTTAGACATATGTTACGTGATCTAGGGCACACGTAAATGGGCTCCTAAGTGTGTATAATGGAGACGCGTGTGGAAATAGCCTACCGAAGGTACGGGGGCGCCTGGCGTTCCTCGTATATGTTTTTCATTCTTTCTCTTTTCATATTCTTTTTTCCTGTTAGTCTGGGCATAGTTTAGCTTTTAGCTTATTTTAGCCTAGCTGGTTTTCTCATTCCGGAATTGCTATGCCCCTATGAGTTTTCATTTTTTCATAGCCTAAGGTGTACCGTTGGTAAACAATCTGAGATTTTGTTGGTGGCGGTGCTGTTTGTAGAGTTTGTGTCGGCCGCATTATTAGCGTTATTCCCGAGTCCCCCCTTTCGAGCCTTCACTGTTTAGGGCCTGGCGACAGGTGGTTCGTGATAATCGGCTTGGATGTCCTCCTCCTATTTGTTATGCAGCCTTGACGTTGGATTTGCCAAGACTACTAACAAATTGGGAGGTTTGACGTACCTCCCAACCTACCAAATAGGAAAACCTACTATTTGGTAGTAGTCTTGGAAAATCCAGCGTACATAATACCCTCCCTCACGCCGGACCCCTGCCCATCCGCGTTCTTCTGCTGACGTGAGATGTGATGACAAGAGAGGGTCGCTCATGCGCACGTTCGACAGGGAACACTGCACATGACGGAACACGGGATGGGCCTTAAGCGGTAACTAAGGTAAACCCCTTTTTCTTCTCTTCTATGCTTTTTTCACCTTCGGTGGTAGTTTTGGTTAATGTACAACGTCTCCTAGAGCAAGATAAGGAGTAGACTCTAGACGTTTTCTTTTTAACCGCGGTTGGAATGACGACATATCAGTCAAAATAGACAAGTCGTCATTGCAATTAGGTTAATAGCCTTGACGTTGGATTTTCCAAGACTACTACCAAATACTGTAGTAGGTTTTCCTATTTGGTAGGTTGGGTGGTACGTCAAACCTCCCAATTCTACCTCTCTCCATTCCTATGGATGAGATCTTTGCCTTCCCCCTACTCTTTACAGCTAAGCTACTAAAATGATCTTTCCATACTTTCACCACACCATCACCCTCTACCACTTCCCCATTCATGTCCCTCATCCTACCACCTGAGACACTCTCAGTCTTCTTCCCTCTGGCTTCTTTCACAGCTCTGTAGTATGCTTTCCTGTCATTCAGAAACTGTTCACTAATCTTTCTCCCATATGCCTCATCTGTCTTCCTTTTAGCGTCTTGTATCGCCCTCTTCACTCTTTGTTTCAAATTTTTATATTCTTCTTTCCTCGCATCTCTAGTTTCTCTAGGTATATTCTTTTGCAGCATACTCTTTCTGAACTCTTTCTTCTTTTTCACTATTTCTTCTATCTCTTTACTAAACCATGCGTTACCTTTCTTCTTCCACATTTTAAAGGTTTTCTTCCCACATACTTTCTCAGCTGCTTTAATCATGGAGTCTCTTGTACCTTTCCATACTTCGTCTACAGTATTTCCCAGATCTATCATAACATCCATGTCCTTTATAGTCTCTTTCAGGATGTCCTTGTATTTTGTTGCATTACATTCTTCATTTAATTTTCTCACATTTATTCTCTCTACTGTCAGTTTTCTCTCTTTCCTCTCATATTTCCACTCTTTCCTTATCCTCACTTTTGTCAGCACTGTATAGTGGTCTGATCCCATCAGCATACCTCTTACAGCTTTTGAATCTAAAATTCTTCCTTTTAGTCCGGAGTCCATCATGGCGTAGTCAATTAGAGATTTCTGTTCCTGCTCACCTTCACCTCTGTGCCATGTATATCTATGAATGTGACGATGTTCAAAAAATGTGTTAGCCAGAAACATCTCTCTCTCTGCACATACTTCTAAAAGGAAGTCACCATTCATATTCCTACCCTCCACACCCCATTTACCCACTATACCTTCTATCTCCTCGTTTCCAACTCTACCATTCATGTCGCCTACTAATATTACTTGTGTACACTCTTGCCTTTCTCTTATACATTTATTGACTTTATTCCAAATTTTTCGATTTTCTTCCGCACCTTTCCCAGTTTCTTGGTTGACTGGTGCATAGACACACATAAAAGTATACCTATCTATCCCAATCTTGCACTCACACCATACAATTCTTGAGTCCACGCATCCATAGTTTTTCACACACTTCCTCAACCTTTCTGACAAAATTACTGCTACCCCTTCCTTTTTCTTACGTTTATATCCTGCATCCAATCCAGACCAGACAACCCATCCTTCCCCACCCCACAAATCATGCTCACTCTCACCATCCCACACTCCAGAACCCAACAGGTGCGTCTCACCTACCCCACACACATCCACACATCCATCTTTAAGCTCTCGCATCAAACACTCTCTCTTGCTAAAATCATTTATGCCATTGGCATTGAAGGGACAGACACGGAGCACGCTTTCCTTCACCCGAACGACGTTTCCACCACTTTTCTGCTTTGTTCCTCCACCCCCGAGGGGGTCCTGGCCGGCAGCATACCGAGCACAGTTGTTTCCCAGGAGGACTTGGGGCCTGGACATAATGCCTCCAAACAGGGCGCCGGATTGTCAAAAGTATACTAAAAGAAAAACTAAAAACTGATACCAACATCAGTAAAAAAAACATACAACACAGTAAAAATGAAAATATTAAGAAGATAGGGAGAACAAAAATATACAGGGGACAACAGAAATATAGTTACAAGGTGGATAATTTTTATAGTGGAAATTAAAAGAGGATTTAAAATTAAAAACAAAGTGTGCTGCTGAAGAAAATAGCACACCCACCCTCCCCTTTAGTTTCACCGTCAAGCAAAAATAAAAATTTTAGAAATTTAAAAGGGAGGATTAAAATAAGGACGGTGTAATAACGAGGCTACCTCGAGAAGGCGGGGTAGGACTTACTTACCGTAACTAGTCACGGTAAGCTACAGAGGTGCGTTTTAGCAAGACTTTAACCAATACCGTACTTATACGCAAATGACAGGACCTCTAAACCTCATTGGTTACGATACTGCCACTGCGCAAGGCGGATTTATCACAGACTTTACTCCTACAGGTGACTCTAACATGGAGTATTAACTCAAAAAGGGCTTGAACAAATAGGCTGTACATTTCCAGACCTATTCCTTGGCTGACTCTTCCCAAATGGTAGAAATATTAGCTTGTTTACTCTAGTCGTTTGTGAGTTATAGAGGTTAATATTCATGAGTTTTGGTCTACTTATTTGGAACAGGTTATAGCACCTGATCATTATGATTGAGCTGATTGCACTTGCTACAGACAACGTTCCCGAGTCCCAACCAAAGCCACTCCAACAGTACCAGTACAGTCAAAATTGAACATGCATTTCATACACTTCACTTATACACACAACAAGCAATTTAAGAGCTGGAGTCATAGGTTGCATAAGCCTCTTCCAGGATCTTTTGCAAGAATCTATTAGAATCGGTCTCGGATTCAAACAGAACTTCAGAAGAATGTGTTTGTCTACATTAATGTCTACATCTACAGTATGTAGCCGAAGACAGAATGATGCTGAGAATCATTTGCATTTTCTTTATTTATTTATATCAGTTAGGCCTATACATATTGTAACTTTTTCTTTCTCTTTATTGCAGGTAAAGATAACTTGACCTATGAAAAAATTATGCAGAGTATCAAACTATTCCTTATCTTTCTTTTCTTCAGTTGGGTACTGGTAAATAATGCAGCGGCAATGGTCTACAGCAGTGTCAGACTTCGTGTTGGCGTTGTCAGGCCTGTGGGGGTTCCGGGAGGTGGCGGTGGCGGTGGCGGCTCATGGGGATGGGGAGGGTCCAGACCACCGCTTTGCAAAGTGGTGGCTCATGTTGGTCACCCTGGCAGCAGCACTTGGCATCATCAGGTTTGGCGGTTGTGAGTAGTACAGTATCTGGCTTTTATAATGTTACTGACAATGACAAATGCCCCCCACAAACTCAGACTTGCTAGTGTGAATGTTGGTAGTTTGAATCTGCGTACAAATGAAGTGGCTAAGATGTGTGAGAGGAGGCGAGTGGACGTCTGCTGTACCCAGGAAACACTCTGGAAGAGGCATGGGGTACAGTGGATTGTCGGAAGGAGGAAAAGATATAGGATATACTGGATGGGTGTGGAGACTGATAAAGCGAAAGGAGGAGTGGGTGTTCTGGTGGCTGAAGAGCTGGCGGAAAGTGTGCTTCAGATTACGAGAGTTAGTGAAAGGCTGATTGTTTTGAAGTTGAAAGTTGGTGAAAGAATTCTGAATGTGATATCTGCATATGCCCCACAGGCTGGTTTACAGAAAGAGATAAAAGAGGACTTCTGGAATGACACCGTCAGTGTCATTTCAGGCCTCTCGGAGAACGAAATAACTATCGTGGGGGGGGACCTCAATGGTCACGTGGGAGCATCTGCAGATGGATACGAGGGGGTACATGGAGGAATTGGTTACGGAAGGAGAAATCTGGAAGGCGAATATATATTGGAGTCCTGCGTTGCACTCAACATGGTTGTGTGTAACACAAAGTTCAAGAAAAGACAGAGCCACCTGGTCACATATAACTCTGGGGTCTCCAGTAGCCAGATAGATTACTTCTTGGTTAACAGGAAAGACTGGAAACTAGTTCGAGATGTAAAGGTCATCCCGAGCGAAGAATGTATCCCCCAGCATAAGCTACTTGTGTGCGACATGAGCTTATACAGAGATCCTAAGCGCAAGAAGGTTTACATACCCAAAAGGAAAGTGTGGCTGCTGAAGGACAAGGAAGTTAGGGATAGGTGTCATAGTGAACTGGAGGAAATGAATAGAAATACGGAAGCTAGGCCTAACGATGTAAATAGCCAATGGAACTTTCTTAAGCATAGCCTTAACGCTGCCACTGACAAAGTCTGTGGGAAAACAAAGGGTCACCCCAGGAATAAGACCTCTTGGTGGTGGAACGATGACGTAGAACATGCTGTGAAAGAGAAAAGGAGATGCTTCAAAGCATGGAAGAAAGGAGGCAGCAGGGAGGAATACCAGGCAGCTAAACGAACTGCCAAAAGAGTTATTTACAATGCTAAAAATTGCATTAAGGACCTGGTCCTCGAACAAGTGTGTAACACTGACAATCCCAATGGGATCTTCAACCTAGCTAGGCGAGTTAAAAATGACAGTAGGGATATTATAGGTGAACAGTGTGTTAGAGATGATAATGGGAAGATTGTGTATGCAGAACATGAAATCAGAGAAGCATGGAAGGTACACTATGAACGATTGCTAAATGTAGAGTTTGAATGGGATAAGGAACAGCTTAGTATCGAAAAACCAATATCTGGGCCCCCTCCTTTGATAGCACCAGCTGTAGTGAGCGACGCAATCAATAAAATGAAGGACGGTAAAGCTCCAGGTTGCTCCGATATTGTCGCTGAGATGATAAAAGCCTCAGGGGAGATTGGTGTAAACTTAGTCACTGAGTTGATAAACACCATTATTAAAGATGAGAAAATCCCAGAGGATTGGCTCAAAAGTGTAATACAGTAAAAGTCCGTTAATCCGACGACCGATGATTCGAATCTCCCAATAGTTCGAATTTTTCAATTTGAGGCCAAATCCGAATTCACCCGATGGTCCGAATTTCAAGAAGTCCCAAAGTCCCCTTTTTGAGGCATTAGTCCACTCAAATGACACATAATGGAGCACACACATATCATATGTTCATGAATTCACTTTAAAAGTTTACCATTGTCATTGTAGCCTATTACCTACTTCAAAACATTCAGATTAATGGTCAAAGGAAGCTACTGATATAAACGTAAACACCACATCGTCTGCTAGAGCGTTTGTTTTGCTCTTGAACGCATTCTTGGGACGCTCCGATGCGCTACTGGCTTGCACCGCATCGTCTGCAAGCGCATTCAGTCTTGCGCTTGAAAACACACCTTTGGACGCTCCGATACGCTACTATTTATAGTGATCGGAGCATCCCAAGGGTGCTTTCAAGAGCAAGACAAACTCGCTAGTAGACGATGCGGACATGTGACAATAAGAAGAAGAAGAAGGTGTTTACGTTTATATCAGCAGATTCCTTTGACCAATAATCTGAATGTTTTGAAGTAGGTAATAGGCTACAATGACAATGGTAAACTTTTGAAGTGATTTCATGAACATATGAGCCGATATGTGTGCACCATTGTGTCATTTGGGTGGCCTAATGCCTCAATGTTTTCGTCAGGCCACAGGTTCATAGGGGTAAAGTCCGATAATCCGAAAAATCCACTAATCCGAACGAGGGCCGGTCCGCTGCCCTTCGGATTAACGGAAGTTTACTGTAGTAAATATATACAAAGGAAAAGGGGATGCGCTAGATAGAGGAAATTATAGGGGCCTGAAAATGCTTGACCAAATCATGAAGGTCTGTGAGAGAGTCCTTGAGGGTTTGATCAGGCAAAGCATCTCTATTGATGATATGCAGTTTGGTTTTATGCCAGGACGTGGTACAACCGATGCTATCTTCATAGTCAGGCAGATACAGGAAAGATACTTACAGTACTAAAAGGCAGGGATCTTTACTTTGTGTTTGTGGACCTGGAGAAGGCCTTTGATAGGGTACCTAGAGATGTTGTACAGTGGGCTATGAGGAAACTTGGTGTGGAAGAGTGGCTGGTGCGTGTGATAATGAAGATGTATGAGGATTCGCGAAGTTCGGTGAGGGTGAAGGGTGTACTGAGTGATTAGTTCGCAGTCCGTGTTGGAGTCCATCAGGGTTCAGTGTTAAGCCCCCTCCTCTTTATTATGGTCTTGGAGGCGCTGTCTAGAGCTTTTAGAGGCGGACTCCCGTTGGAACTGTTTTATGCAGACGATTTAGTCCTAATAGCTGACAGTATGCAGGATGCTGAGGCCAAATTCAGAGAGTGGAGAGAGGGCATGGCGAGCAAGGGTTTAAGAGTCAATATTAACAAAACCAAGGTTATGCATTGTAGTTTGAGACTAGGTAATGTGGAAAAGAGCGGTGCATACCCATGTGCAGTGTGTGGAAAGGGAGTGGGCGTTAACTCAATTCAATGTAGCATCTGTCGATGTTGGGTACACCATGGGAGTAAGCGCTGTAGTAGAATAAAGGGGCCCCTGCCGAAGGATAAGTCAGAAATAGTGAAATTTGAGTGCGTAGTGTGCAAAGGCGAGCTTGTGTTTAAGTGATGATCCTGTGGCTGTGAATTTTGGAAATGAGTCTTTGGAGCTGGTGAACAAGTTTTGTTACCTAGGAGATACCATCTCTGCCGGTGGTGGGGCCGAGGCTGCCACTGTTGCTAGAATTAAGTGTGGCGGGGGGAAGTTCAGAGAATTTATGCCAATCCTGACCATGAAAAGAATGCCTCTTCCCCTGAAGGGAAAGGTGTATGCCTCATGTGTTAGAAGTGCAATGACGTATGCCTCAGAAACATGGGCCGTTAAAGTAGAGGATGTCAACAGAATGGAGCGTAATGAGATGAGAATGGTGAGATGGATGTGTGGGGCCAGGCTACAGGATAGAATAACAAATGTTGAGCTGAGGAGACGTTTAGGTATAAAGAGTATTAGCGAGGTGATGCGTACAAGTAGACTGGGATGGTATGGACATGTGGAGAAAATGGATGAACAAAATTGGGTGAAAAAATGCAGGTCTGTGATTGTGGAGGGAGCTGCACCAAGGGGTGGATCGAGGAAGACCTGGGATCGGACTATACGCGCCGATCTCAAATCCAAGAACTTGACAAGTGAAGCAGCCCTTAACAGGGTTGCCTGGAACGCTGCCATTAGGACAAGAGACTGAAACTGCACTTATGTGTGGAACACTCAGTCTTAAAATTTTATGTATGTATGTATGTATGTACTGCTTGTGATTCTATTATTTTGTCTTTTATATGGCTTAGGTTGTTTCATTTAAATCAAGTTGATTTTAATCACTGATTTAAATCATGATTTAAATCAAATGATTTAAAAAAAAAAAATCACTGATTTAAATCATAACCTTATCATTATTTGAAAACGAGAGGGGAAAGAAGGAAAATTAAGCAAATTGGTTTTATGAACACCAATTTTATTATTGTAGTACTGTATAATTATATCATAATGAGACTAAATGAGTGGTGCGGGGGAATCCACTGTAGCTCCAGCTGACATTCTTTGCATTTGGCCCGACACCCTTTACCAGATTTTGTAGGTAGGCCTAATTGTTCATAATTGGATTAATTTTGAAGGGTTCAGTCGCACAGTCAACATCTTTGCTGCTTGACTCCTCAGTAGTAACTGACTGAGAGGCCTGGCCCCTGGGGGCTATAGCCTATAGGCTAGTGCTCACTGGTACAGCCCAGAACAGGTTTCAACAGGATGAAACAGGCTTACAGAGGATGATGCAATACTCTTCTTGGAATGGGAATTTTGTATTAAACTGCTCTTAATAGTTTTTACCCCTAGTGTCTTCATTGGTACAGTACCGTTAGTTAGACGAGACAGACATAAGCCTATTGATATGAAAACGTCCATCACAGAAATAGAAAAGATGTAAATTCATCTGTATTTCATGTTATATTACATTTTTAATTCACTTATTGCATCTCTTTTTAGTTATAAATATGCTAAACAATATCAAGTAGCAATTAGATGTCATGTAGAACATCAAATTAATAAAAAAAAAAATATATATATTTAAATCAAATAAATCTTATTTTTTTTTTAGAATAAAAAAAATCAACAACCCTGTTTAATAATGGCTACTGATTGTACGTACAGTACGGATAATATTTTGTATTTTGTACAGTAGTACTATTGATTATGATTACCTGTACAGCTATTTTTTTTCGGGAAGGATTTAGTATCCGGGCGTACGGTCGTCATATTTACATAAGTCGATTGCTCGCGGCCAAGTTCCCGTCTATTTTGACGGCTATTATTTCTCTTATTTGCCCCCTGCTGGCAATATATATGATGATGAAAATAAGTCATGGGGGGATGAGGGAGGCAAAAGCCCCCCTCAACCTATTATTGTATCCCACGGCAGTCAAAATAGACGATAACATGATCGCGAGCGTCCGCGTAGTGTAAACAAGGCGGGCGGTACGCCTGAATACATTCTTGCCATTTTTCTTATACAGTAGCCTACAGTACTGTAAATCTACTGTTATTGTTATGAGTTATGTTTATTCAGTTTTCATTGTTACAATGGTGGTACAGTACAACATAATAATTTTTAAATATGCTATGTACCGTATATACCATCTTTGCATAATTCCAACTAAGGATAGCCCAATAAGCCCATTGAGCATACTGTACTGTATTTCCATTGAGGTCAGTACAGCTACTGTATTATTATGTCTTCTATAATGTTTTGAGTTGCGAGTATTATGTCTTATACTGTATACTGTTATTGCTTGTGAGTATTATTTTATCTATGCTGTTATTGCTTGGGAGTATTATTTGATCTGTACTGTTATTGCTTGTGTTATTGCTTATTGAACTGTTGGAAGTGGAAATAAAACTCCATCAACAAATTCTAAGAATGGCAGTTGTCTATAGGCCTGGCCATCGTGGCACAGATAGGGGTTTTATGGAAGAGTTTGGGCAGTTTCTCGAGGAATTTTCTGCTAAAACCGGAAGACTTTTGATATGTGGAGATTTTAATTACTGGGTTGACAGCCCTCATCTGAAGCCATTCTCTCCTGAGTTCCTTGAGTTGACTGATCAGAACAATTTTGTAAACCATGTGTCCCACCCAACTCATATCTTAGGACACACCCTTGACTTGGTTTTCTCTCCTGTGGGTTGTGGTGGTGTTCTGGATGTTGATGTTGAGAATGCTGACCCTAATACCTCTGATCATGCTTTGATTACTTTCAGCTTTGATTTCCCTAAGCCACTCACACATGAAAAATTAATCAGATTTAGAAATTATAAAAATATAGACCAAAATTTGGCTAGCAGTGAAGTAAAACAGTACTTGGGAAGTATTGATACTTCCAACCTTACTTCAGATGAGCTGGTGGAGGTACATGGAAATGCACTTAAATTAGTGTTCGATCATCACTGTCCAGAAGTAGAGAAGAAAATCATAGTACGAGATGATTCACCCTGGTATAGCACTCGAGTTAAATTTCTTAGAAGAGCACGTAGAAGAGCTGAACGTGAATGGCGGAAAAATAAAACAGAGTCTACATGGTTGCAATATCTGTCAGCCAGAAGAGCTGTGGTCCACACAATCAAAGATGAAAAGAAAGTGTATTATCAGGGAAAAGTTGACTCATGTGGTAACGACCAGAGGAGGTTGGCTTCAATTGTAAACAGTTTACTTGGAAAAACAAGAGTCAGCTTAAGACCTTCTGTACCCGATGCCGAGTTGGCTGCCAACTTTGTGGCATTTTTTGCTGGCAAGATAACTCGCATAAGACAGGAACTGGATGATGCTTCTGTTGGTGAAGAACTTTCAGTTGTACTCCAACCCCGACACATTCCTAATAATGTCCTCTCATCCTTTCACTCAGTAGAGGTGGACATGATCTCGTCCTACATAAGAAACCTCAATAAAACATTTTGCCCGTTGGATCCCATAAATGTTTCCAAGCTACCAAGAGTCTATGATCACACAGTTGAGTTTATTTCCAAAATAATTAATTAGTGCTTCTCTGAAGGTAGCTTCCCACATTCTGAAAAGCATGCACTACTCCGACCTACTCTAAAGAAACCTGGACTTGATGTTGAGAACATGTTGAACTATCGTCCTGTCTCCAACCTGTCCTTCATATCAAAGATATTAGAGCGTGCAATACTTGACCAATTACAACCACTACTTCAGCAGAATGAAACTATCCCAATTTTTCAGTCTGCTTACCGACAGCATCATTCAACTGAAACAGCATTGATTAGAGTACATAATGATCTAGTTGAGAACATTTGCAATGGTGTGGCCTCACTATTGGTCTTGCTTGATCTCTCTGCGGCCTTTGACACAGTGGATCACGAGTTGTTATTGAGTGATCTTTATGATTGTGGTGTGCGTGACTCCGCTCTCTTGCTTCTTGGGTCGTACTTGTCAGGTAGATCCCAGAGTGTGATGGTAAATCAAGTGGTCTCGGACTCGACACCCCTGCAGTATGGTGTTCCGCAGGGATCAGTTTTAGGTCCTATCCTATTTATAATTTATATTAGCAGTTTGTCTCTTCTGTTTTGTGCACATAATGTCACCTTTCACTTTTATGCAGATGACACCCAGATTTATGTGAGAATCACAAATATAGTTGATATACGGAGTAAGATGGAATTGTTGATGTCTGATATCAAGAAGTGGATGAGAGCGAGAAAACTTAAACTAAATGATGGTAAAACTGATATTCTCATCATCCGAGGAAATAGAAGAGCTGATGATATAGTAGGTGCCCTCTCCATCAATGTGGGTGGATCTCGGCTGCGACCGGCCAACTCTGTTCGAAATCTGGGTGTATATGTGAACTCCCGATTAGATTTCAAAGAGCATGTAAACCAGATAGTTAAAAGTTGTTACTTGCACATCAGAAATCTCTATTTGGTGAAGCCGTTTATAACCAGACGTTGCCTCCTGACGTTGGTTCACTCATTGGTCTTCTCTCGTGTTGATTATTGCAATGCCCTGTTGGTGGGTCTTCCAAATTATATTTTGAAGAAAGTTCAGTCTGTTCTTAACAGGGCCGCAAGACTAATTTTTGGTGTTCCACCTAGAACTCCTACTACATCTCTTCACATAGAACTGCACTGGCTGCCAATAAGAGCAAGAATAGAATTTAAGTTGTGTTTGGTGACTTTTAAGGTTCTCAAATTTGGTGAGCCTAGGTACCTTGCGGAGCTGCTCAGGCGCCCACCGGCACACCATGGTGTAGTTGTGCGTCATGACAATGACCCTTTTCGTCTTGATGAACCAAGGGCTTTCCAGCAGTCTTCTTTCTTTGAGAGGTTATTCTCCTACATGGCTCCGAGGTTGTATAACAGGTTGCCGCTGTCCATGAGACAACTGAGTTCTGTTGAATGCTTCAAGAGACAACTTAAGACTTTTCTCTTTGAGAGAAGCTATGATCTTGAGAGAGGTGTCATGACAGATGGCTATAGAGTTTAGGCTATTTTGCCACTGCTAGTGATTGTTAAATGTGTGTTGTATATAAGCCTTCTTTTAATGCATTGATTTTGTTCTTTTTTCTTTCTCTTTCCGAGAGCTAGTGAATTCTTCGGAAAAATTGGCGCTTATGAGAAATAAGTAACATGCTTATTATTATTATTATTATTATTATTATTTGATCTTCTATACTGTTATTGCTTGTGTGTATTATTTTATCTTCTATACTGTTATTGCTTGTATTATTTTATCTTCTATACAGTACTGTTATTGTTTGTGAGTATTATTTTATCTTCTGCAGTATACTGTTATTGCTTGTGAGTCTAATATTTTATCTATACTGTTATTACTTGTGAGTCTAATTTTGTTGTTGTTGTTGTTGTTGTTCCCCAAGCTGCCTGGCCAAACAGCCCCAAGGCCCCGAGCAATTCCAAGGCCATAACCGAGCGCCCCCACAGAACCCTCCCTGCCGACCACAATAAAGCCTGGGTGACCGAAACCACTCCATGGCGGGGAGCTGAGGAGGGTGCAGAAACGCCCGGGAAACCAAAGCCCCACCCAGGGCCCTGTGCCCCTCAGCAATTATGAAGAGAAAGTTGAGGGGCAAGGGAAAAATGTGACGCTTTGGCTTCCAATCTTGGTAGATTGGGAGGTCAATCCACGGAAAAGACGCCGTCACTTGAGATCTTTAACTGTTTTTGCTTGTGAGTTATATTTTGTCTTTTATATTGTTATTGGTTGTGAGTATTATGTCTAATGCTGGTATTGTTTGTGAGTAGCCTATAAAGCCACCACTGCAGTAACCCCTTGAGTACTGGTACCGAAGACTCTATTTCACATTTTGTTCTGGTCATCACTAGTTTATTGTAGGCCGTTTGGGAAGGATCTCTAAGAATCAAAGCGGTAAATCTATCTTACTTAACTCTCCAACCCCCACAGTACATTCTAAGCTTATTAACCCCTTCAGTAATGATGCCAACTTTCATTATATTATGGCATTAATTAGACTATTTTATTCAACTTAGGACGGACGTGTAGTAATTAACCCCTTATTGGCGGCGCTCGACTTAAGTCGTGCACCAATATGCAGCAAGTTAGGAGCATTATTAAGGCTTTTAACCTAACAAGTGCGCATGGGGGTAATTGGAAACGTCCCCCTGTGCTGACGTATTTGAGGTGTTTCCGTCACTAAAATATTCATTGTACCATTAATAGCATTAATACTTATCCATATGCGCCTATTATGGGTTGATTATAAAGGTATTAACCTGAAACAACAATAAAACGAGTGAAAACAGCGTTTGGATGGTCAAAATCGGAGATATAGCCCGCGAGTTGTATAATGTATGGGTGAGGCAAGCTGCTTTCCCGCCAATTTCCCCCAAGGCCACTGAGACACAGTCGATCGATACTCTCTCTCTCTCGCATTCGCTTGCTATCAGTGATGACCACACCCTCCAACCGGATTTCTAATGTTAGCACGAAAATATACCTCAGAATAAGGGAATAACAAGGAAAATAGGTGATAACTGAAGGAGAGGAGGAAAGTGGGGAAGGAGGGGAGGTAGAGGACTGAGATTTTGCATGGCCCAGGGGCCAAAAAAAAAAAAAAAATCGATGTCAAAACTTGATTTTTGTTTTCACTCACTCTTAAGAGTCTCCCCGCAGTCCGCCGGGGGAACTCTTAAGAGTCTCCCTGCAGTTTCCGGGTTAAAGGGTTAAAATCGAGTGCAAAGGGCCGGGAGTGCAGCGGGCCAGACAGCCGACTCCCAGGGCTTACCGCCGCCCATTAACTCATGTTCCCTGTGTTCTCGAGAGGCCGGCAGTGTAGCCAGTAGTGAGCATAGCTGGGAAAAATATACCGATATATGCTAAACTCCCATGTTCGTGGCATCACTGCAAGAGAACCACGAGTGCTACGTAGCTCGTTCTGGTCTCATTTTGAAGCTTGTAGTGCCTAGTTTTTTGCTAAATAATGTTTTTTTCATGCAGATGCTTAATTTATCATGCAGGAGGGCCTGAATATGCCCAAATGAGCCCAAAACACCCCGCTAGACAAGGATTAAGAGGCTACAAACTATCTCGATTAACTATTTTAACTGGTGATGGGCTGGTCTATCAGAGTGAGACCTGAGCGATCTCTGCCATACCCATAGCTTACTCTGACTGTTCCTTTTACTTATATATTTTCTAGATCTCGAGTGACGGCGTCTCTTCCGTGGATTGACCTCCCAATCTACCAAGATTGGAAGCTAAAGCGTCACATTATTCCTTTGCCCCTCAACTTTCTCTTCATAATTGCTGAGGGGCACAGGGCCCTGGGTGGGGCTTTGGTTTCCCGGGCGTTTACGCACCCTCTCAGCCCCCCGCCATGGAGTGGCTTCGGTCACCCAGGCTTTATTGTGGTCGGCAGGGAGGGTTCTGTGGGGTCGCTCGTTTATGGCCTTGGCCTTACTCGGGGCCTTGGGGCTGTTCGGCCAGGCAGCTTGGGGAACAACAACAACAACAACTATTTTAACTGGAAATTCCCGGCGCGACCGAAGCCACTCCAAGGACCCGTGCCCCCAGGGGGGGGGCAGGGGATAGTTGTGACGGTTTGGCTCCCGAAACTGCTCCCCGCGGCCGGCATCCGGTTGTCCTCCACTGGTCGATTGATCTTGTCTCCGGCCGTGGAGGTTCGGCAGCCATCCGCGGTCGGCAGCTCCGGGAGGTGGTCCCACGGCGTAGACGCCGCCACATCAAAGAGCAACAGATCTCCTTCAACCCTATCTCAACACACTACATGGCTGGTGCACTACAAACAGACTTAATCTAGCCCCAGCCAAATCCACCGCAACCCTGCTCACAAGCTGGACAGGTGAACACGAATACATCCCTCAACTCACCATAAACAACACACCCCTAACACATACACACACACCCAAAATCCTAGGAGTAACATATGATACTCATATGACATTCAAACAGCACACCACAAACATTAAAAAGAAACTGACACCCAGACTTAATGCCCTCAGGTCACTTGCTCACACAAAATTTGGACACAACAAAGAAACTACCACCACAGTATATAAACAATACATAAGATCAGTAATGGAATATGCAAGCCCAGCCTGGGCTTCTAACCTAGCTGAAACACATCATAAGACCTTACAGACTATTCAAAACAAAGCCCTGAAGATCATTACAGGCTGCACAGCTACTGCACCCACAGATCATCTACATCAAGAAACCAAAATCCTCAAAGTCAAAGACCATCTGGACATGAGAGGCACTCAATTCCTGGCAGCAGCCTCCACGAACCAAGACCACCCACTAAACTACATGGCAACACACCCACAGACACCAAGAAATATCAAAACAACACCCAGCACACGGTATCACACACAATTATTGTCCTCTCTCCCTCCCTGCCCACCCCGAACCAACTTCCAGAAGCACATCCATACTCATATCTCTCGCCAATCCATCCACTCACTCACAGACAACACGCAGCTGCATGCACGACCTCCCGAAATCCATCCTTCTGAATCCTCCCTCCCTCGCGAGGACAGAGTCCACCTGGCCAGGCTGAGATGCGGACACCATCCAGCTCTCCTGAGCTATCAGAAGAGACTGGATGACTCCGTTGTCGACGCCTGCCCGGGATGTAACACAGCACCCCATACCATTAAACACATCATAGAAGACTGCATTTCACACAACCACTTACGCCAACAACACAACCTACACTCAATGAGAGCTCTGTGGGAAAGCCCGATCGTGGCCATGGCCTTCCTCAGGGACTCGGGGCTGTTCGGCCAGGCAGCTTAGGGAACAACAACAACAACAACAACTATTTTAACTACCACAGATCCTTCAAAAGTTGCATAAAATCCTCTAAATATAGCTGAAATAATACAACATACATTTCCGGTAGTGAAAGGGTTAAAATCATCTAATGATATCCAGAATATACAAGATAGCATCATAGGTACCGTACTCAAGGTTAAGGTCACCATAAAAAGTGTCTAATGATAGCCAGAATAAATAACAAGACACTCGTGGGTATTCGAGGTTAGGGGTTAACCCTCCAGCCCCGGGGGCTATAGCTCGCGACTGTGCTGTGGTACCGGGTGTTTTGACGATCTTTGGGGTATGTTAACTCCTCTGTAATTCAATGAATATGGCATGTAATGTTATGAATAAAAAAGAATAATGTTCCACAAACCTTCCTCTGTCGAATGGCGTTGAGTAGAGGTCTCTAGCCCATCTGGTTGCATAATGGTGAGCGCGGGAAGACGAGTGCTTTTCGGCGGCAAATTCTTCCCGCGTTCGGACGCGTCGCCCCGGCCATGGCTACGACGCACCGAGCCGCTCGTCGCGCCAAAGTATTTATCTCCCTTAGACGATTTTAGTGTTTGATATTGAGAATGTGATGTTTATTTGATATTTTTATAGTTATTTTGAGGCCAATTATATAAAGTATGTTTATTAGGGTATCACTGTCACTGATATTGCTAATTTTCACTCGATACCGTACATTTTATTAGTAATTGAGGTAGGTTATTGTTATACTAGGCACTGATTATTCGTTATTACAGGTTTATTATACTTTGGCCATCAAGTATTGTGTCTTGTGTCACTTTCACTTTGATAAATATGCTTTAGAGAGTGTCACTGTCACTGATAATGGTCATTTTCACTCTATACCGTACATTTTATTAGTAATTGAGGTAGGTTATTGTTGTATTAGGCACTGATTATTCGTTATCACAGGTGTTTATTATACTTTTGCCATCAAATATTAGGTCTTGTGTCACTTTCACTTTGACAAATATGCTTTAGAGAGTGTCACTGTCACTGATAATGCTAATTTTCACTCGATACCGTACATTTTATTAGTTGTTGTTGTTGTTGTTCCCTAAGCTGCCTGGCCGAACAGCCCCGAGTCCCTGAGGAAGGCCATGGCCACGATCGGGCTTTCCCACAGAGCTCTCATTGAGTGTAGGTTGTGTTGTTGGCGTAAGTGGTTGTGTGAAATGCAGTCTTCGATGATGTGTTTAATGGTATGGGGTGCTGTGTTACATCCCGGGCAGGCGTCGACAACGGAGTCATCCAGTCTCTTCTGATAGCTCAGGAGAGCTGGATGGTGTCCGCATCTCAGCCTGGCCAGGTGGACTCTGTCCTCGCGAGGGAGGGAGGATTCGGAAGGATGGATTTCGGGAGGTCGTGCATGCAGCTGCGTGTTGTCTGTGAGTGAGTGGATGGATTGGCGAGAGATATGAGTATGGATGTGCTTCTGGAAGTTGGTTCGGGGTGGGCAGGGAGGGAGAGAGGACAATAATTGTGTGTGATACCGTGTGCTGGGTGTTGTTTTGATATTTCTTGGTGTCTGTGGGTGTGTTGCCATGTAGTTTAGTGGGTGGTCTTGGTTCGTGGAGGCTGCTGCCAGGAATTGAGTGCCTCTCATGTCCAGATGGTCTTTGACTTATTTTTTTGGACACAACAAAGAAACATTTTATTAGTAATTGAGGTAGGTTATTGTTGTATTAGGCATTGATTATTCGTTATCACAGGTGTTTATTATACTTTGGCCATCAAATATTAGGTCTTGTGTCACTTTCACTTTGACAAATATGCTTTAGAGAGCGTCACTGTCACTGATAATGCTAATTTTCACTCGATACCGTACATTTTATTAGTAATTGAGGTAGGTTATTGTTGTATTAGGCACTGATTATTCGTTATCACAGGTGTTTATTATACTTTTGCCATCAAATATTAGGTCTTGTGTCACTTTCACTTTGACAAATATGCTTTAGAGAGTGTCACTGTCACTGATAATGCTAATTTTCACTCGATACCGTACATTTTATTAGTAATTGAGGTAGGTTATTGTTGTATTAGGCACTGATTATTCGTTATCACAGGTGTTTATTATACTTTGGCCATCAAATATTAAGTCTTGTGTCACTTTCACTTAGTTATATGATTTGTAAATGTTTTATATACAATTTATTGTGTCTTTTTTCACTGATTTATATATTTCTATAGGTTCTAATCATATGAATGTCACTTGGTATATACATATGTGTCACTTTCACATATTATTATGGTGTAATTGTATTTGTATAAATTTTCTCATAATACATGACTTTTGTATAACAATAAATTGGTTTTCTTCCACTTTTTGCCTATATATATAGTGTACATATTGTCATTTTATTTGGCACTTTCAGTATGATTATTAGAATTCCAGCTTGGAGTGGTAATCAAAGAAGCACTCTAAAGCACAGAGTGCCACCTTGCACTCCACACACTCCATGGTTGACTTTTTACCTGACCTCGGCCTCATCCTGCTGTTGTAGCAGACATGGCACCGCTTCTGCTGCGTTCTTCCTGATTCATTCTGAGGCAGGGAACCAAGCCTGTGCCTAATCAAGTATTGAGCACACTGCAAGCGGTCAATAACGGCGGGCCCAGAATGTGCCACTGCCCTCTGTGGCGTAGCATACTTCTCCAGGAGCTCCGTCAACACCTGCTTTTGGAACCTCCGCAGGCTATTGAACTTCATGGGTGTGTTCACATTCCGAAGCTTGTTTATTGTAGGCATTCAGAACTGACATGTCCACCATATGCAGAAAGAACTTTTTGTACCATCTGCACGAGGTACGCAGGCAGTCAATGAAGCCTATCTGCATGTCGGACTTGTCCACCAGCCTCATGTTGATGTTGTAGTCCAGGACAGCATCGGGCTTGGTCACCCTGGCCTGGGTGCGGCGATCCACCTTGCCAGTCTCCACCATTTCCCCCTTGTGGATGGTGGTCAGGAGGTTGACCTTCCGCTGGTCGTGCCAGTGGATAGCCAGAATGGGCCCCGACTTCTTCTTGAACACATCACCTTTTTTGGTCTTTGGAGGGAAAGGTGGCATGCCCTTCCTTTTCCCTCGTACTGTGCCTACAGTCCCCGTCTTGCGCTCATGCAGGTACTGTGAGAGAGTGGGGGACGTGTAATAATTGTCCGTGTAGAGGACGTGATTCTTATGAAAGTAGCGGTCCATCATGGCTTGCACCACTGCTCCGCCAAAGCCAATGAGGGGGTCCACAAGCAAGTCCCCTTCCTTCCCGCTGTAGACCAGGAAGTCCAGGACATAGCCAGTTTGGCAGTCGCACAGCACAAAGAATTTTATGCCAAAGCGATGTCTTTTTGAGGGGATGTACTGCCGGAAGCTGAGTTTTCCCCGGAACAGCACAAGAGACTCGTCAATGACGACCTTGCGGAAGGGCTTGAAGTAGGAGGTGAAGCGTTCTCGCATCATCTCGTACAACGTCCTAATCTTCCACAGCTTGTCTGGGAGGTGGACGTCAAGGTTGGTGACAAGATGGAGCGCTGCGAGGATATCAAGGTACCGGTCGCGAGACATATATTTCCCGAAGGCAGGGGTGGATATGAGATCATTGGTGATCCAATAGTCAGGCAACCTATGCTTCTTGACATGAGGCATTAGCATGGTGAGTGCCAGGAACACCATGAACTCTTTATGAGTCACTGGGGTCCACTGCCTCATGTGGCCCTTGGTCACCTTGCCCAAAAAGTGGACCTGGTATTGGTGCTGCTTATTTGTCTCTTTGACAACATAGCCTACCACCTCCTCATCAAAGAAGGCCTCAAATAGTTTGTGTGGTGGAGCATTGGGGCCTGCAGGAAAATTGGGGGTAATGCCTGAACCCTCCAGTACCTCATCAAAAGCTGGCACATCAGGGTTGTATCCATCCCCATCAACTACGTCTTGCCACTGAAAAACGTAGAATGGGTCTTGTCTACGCTGACGAGGAGCTCCAGCTGGTGGCCCAGCACGCCCACGGCCAACTCGGGAGGCCCGCGCCCTAGGGCGGCGAGGGCGGCGGTCAGGGCGTCGGCCAGCACGACGGGCAGCACGACGCCGGGCCAAGCGGATGGGTCTAGGGCTGTCGATGTCCATATAGTCATCGTCAGAGTGGTCATCTTGCCCTGACGGTGGACCTATGTAATCATGGCCAGAGTCTTCAGAGAGGTGCCCTTCATCATCAGTGGCCCCCACATAATCTGGCGGGGAACGAGTGATGCGTGGGCGGCGTGCGGGTGGGCGAGGTGGGGAAGGAGTGGCAGGTGAGGCTGTGTCCCCCCGAGGTCCTGGGCTCCTTGGCCTGCGACGAGTGACAGAAAGCAATGCTTCACTGTCACTAGGCCCAGGTATTGGTGATGCAAGCTCAAAGACTTCTTCAGGAAGACATGTTGAAGGCGGGAGAGGTGGGGAGGACCGTGGGGAAAGTTGCGGGGGCATATGGCTGGGGCCGGCAGGGGTGGACGCCGCGGGAGCCGCGAACAAAACTCTCTTACTTTTCTTAATTTTTTTGGTATATTTCCTGCCTTTCCCCTTTTCGGCAGCAGTATGTCTCCTGTCGGGGGACCTAGGAGGCAAATAGGCCGAAAGTGGGGGGTCCTCAACCCTTGGCAGTGGTGGGGGTGGTGGGGAAGAATGCGGGGCATCCGGGTCATCTTGGGTGGCGTGGGTAGATAAGGGAGACAATGGCGGGCGAGAAGGGTCACCACGCTCACCCTCACTCACAGCCTCATCCTCACCAAGTATTTTTGCTTGTTCCCTAGCTTCCGCGGCCGCCTTCTCAAGTATTTTCTGCTTATATAAGTGTAGCTTGAAAGGCGATTTACCTGGGGAAGGGCTTGGCGTCGTGTCACTTATGCGAAATTTGGTGAGTGACCTTGAACTCTCCCACTCACTCACTCTCTCAAATTCAGTCTTTAGGTAAACCAGCTTCCTCAACAACTGGTACATCACCTTCATCACTCTCATCACTGTCATGTTCTCTCGCAAATCCCAGGAATTGCTCTTCTTTGTCACTCTCATGGCCATAATCACTCGACATAATTACTGGAGTCGTCACTGACTATATCATCAACAATATACTTGGCATCAGCACGCTCATATAGTCTCAATGTCGTCTCAATACCTCCGGGAGATAACACATTTAGGCGATGGCGTCGGGGTAAGGCGCGACGTACTAGCAAGGGCGTCGTAGGAAGCACGGTATCGGACACACCGGAATTACTATTTGGCGTACTGTCCATGATGGCGTCGGGGTAGATACTGTTGCTGTGGCGTCGTTTACGCCTGGTGGCGCCACCTACCGTCCCACGATACCAAAAATGTACGCGCGGCATTCGAAAGCACGCACGCAAGCAATGGGCGTTCAAGAGCCCTTCCGGGTTGTGCGGGCCGAGTTTGTTATGGGCGTTCAAGAGCCCTTCCGGGGTGGAGGGGTTAAGGGGGGTCACCGTTTTTTTTTTATCTTTCTCACCTTTTTCTCTCTTTCCCTGGCTTATATCTATTCGCACCCATTCAGCCAACTGTTTTAAGACATTTATCCCCATCCAGGCATCGCTTTCTTCCTGGCGAGCGATAGCGAGCCAGTATTGTATGGAGAAATCTGGCTTTGCCGGAGACATTTTTCTTTCGAAAAATGTACAAATTTAGCTTGCTGTCAAAACAAAAATATATATATGCTGGCTCGCTACCGCTCGCCAGGAAAATATTGACACCTGGTTGGGGATAAACGTCTTAAAACAGTATGCTGAATGGGGCCGAATGGATACAAGACAAAGAGAGAGGGAGAGAAAGAGAAAAAAAGTTAGGTGGGCCCCCTTAAAGTCATCACCCATCCTAAAACTCCCCATAATAATCACCCACCATAGCCAGTTATACCATTCTAATATGACTGGGGACATGAAATGTAGAGATCAAGTAGTAGAAAGAGTGGCCATCTCTACCTTTAGATGCCATTTACAGTAGGTGCCTCAATTATCAAACAATGAGGTTTATATATTTTTGATCATGCCTAATCGATATCCAAAGACTAAAATATATATTAACCCACTGGACCCCAGCGACGCGCGTGATGCGTCGGCAATATATGTAATGCTAAACCCCAGCGCCGCATAGGGTGCGTTACGGTTAATTACTCCGGTCCTATGACACCTAGAGGGCTCAGATTTGTATGGGAACTGCGTAAGTATCCCACGCAACAATACCGATGGTTGAAAACCCTCAAAGTCCAGCCGCGAGCACGCAAAAACCTGTTTTTGCCTACCCATTTCCCCATGTTAATTCCGACTTTCGGGCGCCCCGTAGGACCCCTTAATGACCTAGGGGATCGTTTTTTTTTTTTTTTTCCTTCATTTCTAACTCATTCCAGGTGTTTTCTGGAAAGTTTTTTTTTTTTGACAACCTGCTGGTCCTGGAGTGTACATTTATATTATATTGCCTGGGGCTCAGTGGGTTAAATGTACCAGTATACCTTTTCGGGTTTGGGTATGGATACAATATACTGTACAGTATTTGAGTTTAACCCAGGGACAGCGTTCAGCATGTTTTTTGAAGGTCTAACCTAGGTTTTATATATGAGGTGGCAGCATTCGTTGTTTTCTTGCAAATGGTGAAGACTATAACATTATAAACAAAGTCATGCTCATTTGAAATGAAAAATATGATTGAAGGTTTGGAGCTGCGATCGCCATACCGGTGCAGATGGCTTGCTTGTTTACTCTCATTCAACTAATGATTATGGAGTGTTATTGATTTAGTTCACCATTGCAATAATTCTTATGTCACTGTCCAGTGCCTTCATCCATCAATTTGATAGTTATGTTATTGCGGCACCTGATATTCTGGAAACCCAATTGTCTGGAATTGACTATAAACTGTGTAAAATTCTCCTCAGTGATGCCTAACAACCAGTCAGCAGTGGAGCGGTACCACAGGAACTTTTCGTGGTTGAGTCGGGCCATCGGGATCCCCTGCCTGGCCGCTGAGGTCTGCACACTCACTGGCTACCCCTTCGCCAGTCAGGTACTGTACCAAGTGGTAGGGGTGGGAGAATCAGACACCACTAACATACATGCATGCATGCACACACACATACAGACTCACATATCTATCTATTTAGCTATCTATTGCCATCTCTCTCGCAATTCTATCGCTACTACTGTACAATAATCAGTGTTCCTCAGAGCTCTCTCAGTGTATACCACCTCCTCTATGTAGGGTACGTAACACCCGTCTTGCAACACAATCCCACCCCTACTCTGTCCAACTCCAACTCAAGAGTGAAACAATACTCCCAATCTTTCTTCTATTCAACAGCTGAGCTATGGAACTCTCTCCCTGAATTATTCTGTCCCTCATCCTATGACTTAAATTGCTTGAAACTCTGTGTGTCCAGACATTTTGGCTTGAACATTCCTTGATTTTGGCCCTGTCACTCTTTCAACTCTGGGGGAGGCACTCGCCACAGACAGTTTTGCCTTTTGTCTCCCTCATCCACATATAAAAAAAAAAAAAAAATTAATCCCCGTTGTAGTGGCCATAGATGAATCTCCTCCATGTTCCTCTGTCATCCGTCAGCCAATGCCCCTCCTCCCATCCCACACCCTACACTACTTTCACTCATATAATTCTCAACTGTATCCTTCCATCTCATTTTCTACTATCAACTTCTGCAACATTTGTGCCCTTTCCTCTAAATTTCACTCTGTAGACCACCACCTCTTCTCCAACAAACCTGAAATTCTTTTTCTTACAGAGACTCATGTGTCTGAAGTAACTTCCAGCAATTCCTTCTCTGTTTCCTAGTTTCAAAGCCAAAGGGCAAAGGCAGATATTGTGTATATGTGCACAACAAACTCACTTGCTTTCGTGTTCCCAACTTCGATTCCTCTGAATTCTCAACTTACTGGCTCAAACTTTCCTGTCACTCTCGAACTAAATATTTCTGTGCTTTCTATCTCTCCCCTAATTCTACTGACTAGCCTATCCTCAATTCTTCGACTATCTTGCTTCTAAAGTGGAACACATTCTATGCATTTCTCCCTTCTCTGAAATATCCATCCTTGGTGATTTCAATGTTCGCCACCACCAATGGCTCTTCTCTTATTTCAATGACCAACCTTGTGAACAAGCCTACATCTTTTCTATCTTAAGTGACCTAGAGCAGTTAGTTCAGCACCCTACCCATATCCATATCCCAGACCGCCTTGGAGATCGGCCCAACATCCTTGACATATTTCTAACTTCTTATCCTTCTGTTTACTCAGTAAATATTCTCCCTCCGTTTGGGTTCCTACACTTATAATCTTATTTCCATTACCTGTCCTATCTCTTCAGTATGGCCTTGTGATCCCCCCAGCCGGCGGCGCTTTTGGCATTTTGGTGCTGCCGACTGAGAGGCTCTTCGGCAGTACTTTTTTTATTTTCCCTGGAATTATTATTGCTTCCGTGACCGGGGACCCTCAGAGAGTGCCGAGCGCATTGCTGAGGTAATCCTCTCAGGGTATGGAAGCATGCAATCCATTTTCTTTCTCTCACACTAACTTACACAAATTTTGGTTTACTCGCGCTTGTTCTACTGCTGTCTGCAATATGGAGGAAACATTCAAATGGTACTATCTCCTTCACACCCATGAATCTCGTACCATACTTCTTATGTTTCTGCCTGGAATCAAGCCAAATCTGTTCTTTGACTTGCCAAAAACTCTTGGGTAGAATGTAGAGTATGCCCCAGCCTTGTTTACACTACGCGGAGTGGCATCGGATGCTTGCCATCATGTTCCCGTCTAATTTGACTGCCTTTGGATAAAATAATATGTTGAGGGGGGCTTTGCCCCCCTTCACCCCCCAATGACATATTGTCATCATCATATATACAGTATTGCCAGCAGGGGGCAAATAACCGGAAAAAATCGCCGTCAAAATAGACGCGAACTTAACCACGGCGATCGACAAATGTGAACATGACGGCGGCGGGGGAGGCGTCGGACGCTTGCAATCTTGTTCCGTCTATTTTCAATGTCATTGGATACAATAATATGTTGAGGGGGGGCTTTGCACCCCCCTCACCCACCCCCCATGACATATTGTCATTATCATATATATATATTGCCAGCAGGGGGCAAATAACCGAAAAAAAATCGCCGTCAAAATAGACGCGAAGTTAACCGCGGTGATCGCCCTATGTAAACATGACGACCATACGCCCGGAATCTACATCCATCAAAAATTCTTTACGTCAATAATAGATGTTCTTAACTTTCCAACTTTAGCTCTTCCCAAGCATTCTGGCATATAGCCAAAAACCTCTAACAATTTTTACTTACTTTTCTTTCCCTCATCTTTTCCACTCTGATGGCACCACCACTACGTCTTCCTCTGACAAAGCTGAACTCTTCGCTCAAACTTCTGGTGCTGTTCCTCCCTGGCGTACGGACCGGATGGTGTTCCTTCTATTGTACTCAAAACTGCTCTTCCATGCTGACTCCCTGCCTTGGCAAACTCTTCCGTCTCTGTCTTTCCTCTAACATCTTTCCTTCTTGTTGGAAGTTTGCTCTCATTCAAGCTGTCCCTAAGAAGCGTGACCACTCTCAACCCTCCAACTAATGTCCAATTGCTCTAATTTCTTGCATCTTTAAAGTTTTTTAAACTATTCTTAATTCAAAATTTCTTAAGCATTTGTCTTCTCATAATCTACATTCAGATCGCCAGTATGGCTTCCTTAACCTCTTAACTGCGCAGGTATGGTATTTGAAAGGGCCCGCCATGCGAAGGTATTCTGATTCATTCCTCACTAAAATACCATCTTGCTAGTTTTCCTGTAAAAATATCCTTATATCTTGCTGGCTGTCCTGTAAAAATGTCTGTATAACTTGCTGGTTGTCCTGGAAAAATATCCCTATATCTTGCTGGCTGTCCTGTAAAAATGTCTGTATAACTTGCTGGTTGTCCTGTAAAAATGTCTGTATAACTTGCTGGTTGTCCAGTAAACATTTCTGTATAACTTGCTGGTTGTCCTGTAAAAATGTCTGTATAACTTGCTGGTTGTCCAGTAAACATTTCTGTATAACTTGCTGGTTGTCCTGTAAAAATGTCTGTATAACTTGCTGGTTGTCCTGTAAACATTTCTGTATAACTTGCTGGTTGTCCTGTAAAAATGTCTGTATAACTTGCTGGTTGTCCTGGAAAAATGTCCCTATATCTTACTGGCTGTCGACAGGGGTTCCTGCTGTGTGCGCTGGGGACGTTTGTGGCGTCCGGTCTACGTAGTCGCCACAAAGAACACATGACCAACCTGGTGTCGATGCTGGCTGTCTTGGCCGTCATAGGGCTCGCCTTCACCGGTCAGTACCACAACTTTAATATTATGGGTGGCTGTTTCACCTCATTAGTTACGCGATTTTAAGACACTTTCACTCCATTAGTTTGGTGGTTATAAGATTCTTGGCAACATTTTGATATCAATTTTATCTTGACAAGTGATAGCAAACCTGCAATTTAGGAGCCAGCCTTTAGCTGAAATTTGTTTCTATCAAAAAATGTACAAATTAGCTTAAAAGGTTATGTGTCTGGGGGGGCATGTTTAACTTGACGGGGGTCTAGGGAGGCATTTTGTTTAATCTAGGAAGGCAAACTAAAAATATATTACCGGTACGGTACATAAAAATTTCCAAATTAAATCCTGGCTATTACTACTGATGCAGTTGCCACAAAAACACACGACCATCCTGATGGCTACGCTGGCTGTCTTGGCCGTCAAGGGGCTCGACTTCGCTGGTCATTATTGACATTTATATATTATGGGTAGCTGGGTATAGGCAGAGTCACAAAGTTTTAATTTGTATTACAGTATTATTTTTTTTCCCAAGTCCGTCGGGAGGAGGCTGTAGGCACCAGGCAAACAAGGCGGTACTACCGGGGAGTGCTAGGTGATGATAAGGACAGCTGGAACTCCTGTTTCATCACCTGGCCTCCCCTGCTGATCCTTTCCATGCCTCACCAATATTGAGGGCAACCCCAGCCTGCCCTCCAAAACACCTTCTCTTTCTATCAATACATTATACCACAAACACATTACATACTGGTCTCCCCCAGGGAGGAGGGGGGACCAGAAATGCCCCCATTGGTCTGACTCATGATACTGACCACTATCTTCCACTCTTACTATAAATTTCTGCAACATTCATGGCCTCTCTTCTAACTTCCACTCTGTTGAACACCACCTCTCCTCCGCCAGCCCTGATCTTCTCTTTCTCACTGAAAATCAGTTGACTAAGGCAACAGACAGCAAACCCTTCTCTGCACGTACGCAACAATCTTACTTGCTCTCGTGTTCGCAACTTTGACTCTTCTGAATTCTCAACTATCTGGCTTAAACTGTCTTGTCACTCTCTCACTAAATATATCTGTGCTGTGTATCTCTCCTCTAATATTACTGACTATCCAAAATTCTTTGACTCTGTTACTTCTAAAGTGGAACACATTCTATCCATCTCTCCCTTCTCTGAAATCTCCATCTTAGGAGATTTCAATGTTCACCACCACCAATGGCTCTCCTCTCTTTTCACTGACCAACCTGGTGAACAAGCCTACATCTTTTCTATCCTAAATATACATACATCAAATTTTAAAACTAAGTGCTCCACACATACGTGCAGTTTCAGTCTCTTGTCCTAATGGCGGAGTTCCAGGCAACCCTGTTCAGGGCTGCTTCACTTGTCAAGTTTTTGGATTTAAGATCGGCACGTATAGTCTGATCCCAGGTCTTCCTCAGTCCACCCCTTGGTGCAGCTCCCTCCACAATCACAGACCTGCATTTTTTCACCCAATTTTGTTCATCCATTCTCTCCACATGTCCATACCATCCCAGTCTACTTGTACGCATCACCTCACTTATACTCTATACCTAAACGTCTCCTCAGCTAATCATTTGTTATTCTATCCTGCAGCCTGGCCCCACACATCCATCTCGCCATTCTTATCTCATTACGTTCCATTCTGTTGACATCCTCTACTTTAACGGCTCATGTTTCTGAGGAATACGTCATTGCACTTCTAACACATGAGGCATACACCTTTCCCTTAGGGGGAGAGGCATTCTTTTCATGGTCAGAATTGGCAGCAGTTCTCTAAACTTTCCCCAGCCACATCTAATTCTAGCGACAGTGGCAGCCTCGGCCCCACCACCGGCAGAGATGGTATCTCCTAGGTAACAAAACTTGTCCACCAGCTCCAATGACTCATTTTCAAAATTCACAGCCACAGGATCATCACTTAACACAAGCTCGCCTTTGCACACTACGCTCTCAAATTTCTCTATTTCTGACTTATCCTTCGGCAGGGGTCCCTTTATTCTACTACAGCGCTTACTCCCATGATGCACCCAGCAACGACAGATGCTACATTGAATCGAGTTAGTGCCCACACCCTTTCTACACACTGCACATGGGTATGCACCGCTCTTTTCCACATTGCCTCGTCTCAATCTACAATGCATAACCTTGGTTTTGTTAATATTGACAAACCCTTGCTCGCCATGCCCTCTCTCCATCTTCTGAATTTGGCCTCAGCATCTTGCATATTGTCAGCTATTAGGACTAAATCGTCTGCATAAAACAGTTCCAACGGGAGTCCGCCTCTAAAAACTCTAGATAGTGCCTCCAGGACCATAATAAAGAGGAGGGGGCTTAACACCTACAGGTACTGTCGCCTTATTTGTTCACCTGCTTAGGGTTTACATGGGGGGGGGGGGGGGGCACTCGTTTCGCGAAGTGCTGTCACACTATCGGAGTTTCCTAGGCTAGGCTACCTTAACCCTTCCTACCCGGTCTGCCTTAGGTAAGGCAGCAGCTTAATAGCCTAATTAAGCTTGGTCTGAACGCCGTGCGTACGACGTATGTCAACAAACCCAAGCGTTGAGTCACCACACCTCCGAAAACAAGAAGGAGAAGACTCTTCAATGTTATTGTTCTGACGTCAGATGAAATTAGTGTCTGAAAAGCCCCCATATTGGCAACATCTCTGCAATATTTGCTCCACTGAAATCGTCATCACAACTGAACCAGTTGACTTACAGAGCTCTACTCAATGCCAAAATACAGATTGAAAACCGCATTACGATTATAGATGAGTGGGAAAGTTCTAGCAGTGAAAATAAACATAAATACGGTAGCCTAGGCCTAGACGTTTTTCAGCCATTTCGCCCGGGTAGGGGCGACCGTCATTGGGTAAGACAGCCCGGATAGGAAGGGTTCATGTCTGAGGGGGGGTGGCACAGTCCTCTTCTTTCTCTTAGCCTCCTCATAGGGTTTCCTTCCCTATTGGGGTCTCTTCCTGGCCCATAGAGGCCTAGTGATGAGCCCTGGTTACCTCCGTTAGTGGGTCGCTATTCCGACTGTTGGCGGGGGGGCGTTCGTGGCCTAGCCTTAGTCGATGGGGGGCTGTTGCTAACTCTTCACACTGTTACCAATTCGGTCTGGCATGTCATGCACGGCTCCTGCGAAATCTCAGAAATGTGAAACCATCTTCTTGGTATTTTTTGGGTTGGCAACAGTGTCAGAGTTCCTTCTCTGATTCGTCTGCCGTATACCCCAGGATCCCCGCACATGCGGTCTTCGGTGATCCTCTGATTGTTTGGCCGCTCTCTGCCGTCCGACATACTGGTCGGGCTAACATTCCTGCAAAACCGCGGTTTTGCAGTGGGCTCTCCGTTCCGACATAGAGCTTCTTTTTTCCCTGCCACTCTTTAGGCTAGGCCGCCTTTTCGCTTAGCCTAACTTTTGGGGGGAGGAGGGGGGGGGGGGGGGGCTTTTTGGATGTCAGACACTGTTGCCTCCTAGGCTTGCTCTTGCTTGCCTGTCTACGGTTTTTCTAACCCATCTTGGGGGCACCAGTTTTCGTCTGATTCCAGCTCCTGAGACTCGGTCTTACCCTACATTGAACTCACCAATACCTTGAGTTCCTGAGACGCTGTCTTCACCTATATTGGACTCACCAATACCTTGGGGTTCCTGAGACCCAGTCTTCCCCTACATTGGGCTCTCCACTACCTTTTGGTTCCTTCGACACAGTCTTAACCTACTTTGAGCTCGCCCATACCCTTGAGTTCCTGAGACACGGTCTTCACCTACTTTGAACTCCCTCATGGCTTGAGGTTCCTGAGCCACAGTCTTAACCTACATTGTGTTCACCAGTACCTTGAGAGGTTTTTTCCTTCCACCCTCACCGGTGCCGCGGGTCTCTAGGACGGGCTGCAATCAGCTCGCTCCGCCCTGGTGCGTGGATGACTCCCGCTCCTGTAGTTGACCTTAGTAAAGGGGAAAGGCCAGTAAAATCATCTGATATCTACATCCAAGCGTCCCAACCGAAGTGTCTAGCATCGGAGCGTCCGTGGGAAAAGAGAAGAGAGGCAAAGCATAGGCCCGACCTAGAGTAGGATAGAACCCACCCTAGGGCGGAACGGGCCCCGGGAGGCCCTAACCCAGATGCCAGAGGCTCGTAATAGAGCGGGCCTGTAAGAGAAGGTGTCTAGGCGGTCGGTCCTCTGTCTAGACACCTTCTCTTACAGGACCGCTCTATTACGAGCCTCTGGCATCTGGGTTAGGGCCTCCCGGGGCCCGTTCCGCCCTAGGGTGGGTTCTATCCTACTCTAGGTCGGGCCTATGCTTTGCCTCTCTTCTCTTTTCCCACGGACGCTCCGATGCCAGACACTTCGGTTGGGACGCTTGGATGTAGATATCTGATGATTTTACTGGCCTTTCCCCTTTACTAAGGTCAACTGCCTACTGGCCCAGCAACCCCTGTGGTGGCGGCCGCGGCTCTGCCTGCGCCAGCCCCCTCTCCGGCTCCTTCACCGTCTTTCGTCGTGCTGCCTGGGAGCGGGCTGGGGATGGTTGGCCAGCCCGTTAGTGTTCCCCCACTGTCTAAGTTTAAGATTCCCAAACGTGTCCTCCCTTCTTTGTACGGCGAGCCTGCGTCTTGGCAGAATGTGGTGGCTACTCACCCAGAACGTGCCGCCACTCATGTACGGGGGAAACGGCCGGTTGCTGAGAATTGGAATATACAGGTTAGTGCTCCGGGTATCTTCCGGGCACTGACTCCGGACGGCCTAGTCCCAGAGGTGGATATCCGGCTTCACCCCAGTAGGTCGGATTAGCAGTTTTTTACATACCGTCCTAGGGTATCTCCCTCTGGGTCTCCACGTTCATGGTCGGACTACGTCCGCCAAGACATCTTCGCTGATGCTCCCGCTCTGTCAGCCATTGCCGGTCTTCCTCTGGTGAAGAGTGCTCGCGATGCTAAAGGCAACGTCATGCTCGAGCTCACCAATCTTGAGGATGGGCCATGGGATCGGTGGCTGGCAGAGGGGGTTGGTTTTGGCGTCAGGTCTGCTGAGGGCTTTGTTTCTCTCCCGCCATCTGACAACACTTTTGTGTCTGGGCTAGTCCTGTCATCGTCCGGGGTCTCTCCCACATATTGGTCATGGCTGAATGCCTCTAGCATTGTGTTAGACCAGTTGCCCACGTCTTTCTTCGTGCCATCGGAGAAGAGTGCCCTAGATCGGGATCACCGGCTCCGGCAACGCGCCGCTCGCTTGCTCTCCACCCTCCTCCTGCTGTTCCAAATGGCGAGGATTCACCTCCGGCTTCTTGAAGCTGAGCCTGCTGGTGACCTCAAGAAGGGTTGGGAGACCTTGCAGCGCGTGCAGCTGCAGCTCACCCTGAACTCAGTGGGTGACCTTCAGGGTGCCGTCCATGAGGCTGCTAAGTGTAGACAGTCGCTGAGGGTGGCCTTCTGTAAGAAGGCGCCCGCGGAGATCAAGACGAAGCTGCTCCTCTCTGAGCTCGCACCTGAGGGTCTCTTCTCGGATGGTGCGTGGCAAGAGACTTACCTCTTTGCGACTGCGGGACACTTCGTGTTTCTGGGGCGTCGCGGCCTTCCGCAGCCGCTTCCTCCCAGGGTCGTGGGAGGAAGGCCGGTCCGCCGAGGGGACGCCAGCCTTGGCGAGGTGCCATCGATGGGCGACGCCAAGGGGATAGGGGATGGGCCATGCACCCTTCTGTCCGCCGCTCGCCTCTTCGCCCATCTCGTCCGCTAGCCATTGAGGCGTCCTCGCGGCGTACCGTTCCAGAGGCAGGTGCATTGCCGCCCTGCGCAGGATCCTCCGCGCAGGTTTCAGAGCCGCGGTCGCTACGGGGAAGAGGGTGCCCGTGGAGGTCAGTCTCTCCGCGGCAAGACTGCCGACTATGCTGGCTCAGCAAACCGCTAGTTCCTCCTGGGTTTTTCCCCCCTTCTCTCCCGACCGCCTCCCCGCATGAGTGTTGAGGCTCACACAAGGGGCCCCTCCCGACTTCTTTTACCCCCACTATCGGCAATGGCCTCGCCGATCGTGGGCGCGTCGGGTTGTGGTGCGGGATCTGTCCCGGAGGGGGCAGTCTAGGCCCCCTCTCAGACGTCCTCCCCGACATCGGCACGTCTCTCCAGACGTGGCCACGGTTATCATGTCAATGCTCGAGCATGGGGTTGTTCGGGACGTCTCGCCACTCAAGCGGGTCTTCCTCTCACATGTGTTTCTGGTCCCGAAGAAAGACTGCGATGCGATGAGACCGGTGGTCGACCTGTCGTGCCTCAGTGAATGGGAGTTGCAGGGTCTGGTAAATATGTTTGGAACAGTGTGTGAAAAACGGAATCTGAAAGTAAATGCGGGGAAGAGCAAGGTTATTGTCTTTGAAAGGGGTGCAGCCAGAGTGTGAGGTGAGGTTGAGTGGTCAGGCTATGGAGAATGTCAGCTCATAGTACTGTATTTGGGTAGTGTGTTAAGTAAAGGTGGGAGTATGGATGAAGAATGCGGGAGAGGATGCAACAGGGGAAGAGGGTTGTAGGAATGCTGAAAGAGGTAACAAGAAATAAGGTGGTCAGCATGGAAGTAAAGAAGTCCTTGCATGACAGTGTGGTAATCTCGATATTGACTTACGGGAGTGAAGCATGGACGTTGTTGGAGAGACACAAACCAAGAGTGAGAGGGGTGGAAATGAATTACAGTACAGTACTTGAGAATTGCGTGCGGAATTACATGGCGGGATAGATAGACGAATGAGGAAGTACGAGAGCGGTGTGGTGTGAATGTAGATGTGCTGGAAAGTGTGAAAAGGAACACCTTGAGATGGTTCGGCCATGTGGATCATATGGAAAACGAGAAAATGACTAAGAGAGTGTACGAGAGTGAGGTGAAAGGACAGAGAGAGAGAGGTAAACCGAGTGAGAGGTGGAAGGATGCAGTTAAGAAGTATATGCGTGAAAGCGGTACTGGATGTGAGGATGGGCGCCGACTAACTGGGGACAGAGGTGCATGTAGGCGTTTCGTTCGTAGCCACCCCTTCGGGTATCATGGCGTCCGGCAATAGATAGATAGATAGATTCACTATATTTGTTTTCATTTGTGTTTGTTAATTTCATTAATCGAGTTTAGGAGTAAAGTTGGTTAGTGGAGAGAACATAATAAATATTTAATAATGAACAATAACAAATGTAACTTAATTTTATTCTCTCATTATGAAAACAGTGTAATTGATAAAACTACTCAAATATAAGGAGATTTAGGGATTTTTTTTTCTGTCAGGTGTTTTCCGGTTTCTTCTTACAAAACATATGGGTGCCCCACATATTTCTATTATTATTAATATTTTATTTTTATTTCTTTTTTAACATATCTAGTTACAAATATCCCCAGTGGGAGGAGGGGCACCTGCTGATAGATGAGAGAGAAGCATGGAGACAATTAATTTATGCCCACCCTCATGGGGATCAAGATGTCTGGCACTGGATAGATAGAATTATAAAAATAATTTCAATTGCTTAACAACTACAGTACTGTACTCAAAATAAACTATTAGTTTGAAATAGGCATTTATAATAACTAAAACAAAAATATGTTTTAACAAATAGCCCTCTTAGTAAGGATTGCCTGTATCTTTCTCCTCCTCTTCCAGCGAAGCGCGAGGTGCTTGGTGCGGGGGGCCTGCTGCTGGCGACGGGAGGGCTGGCGGGGGGAGATGAGGGGCGCTGGCTGGGGATGCTCCGTGTTGACATATTCCATTACTTCCTGGCCGCTGCTAACGTCTGTCTCACCAAGGGCATTATCGGATGAGGGGAATAGCAGACGACGGGATAGAAAACTAGATACAGTATATTGACTTTTGGGAATATTGGGTGAGAAGAATAGCGAAAGACAGGATAGAAAACTAGATAAATAGACTTGAGTCCTTGTCGGATGAGGAATATAGCTGAAGACAGGATTGATAAGCAGATAGATTGATGAGGCATTGTTAGATGAGGAGTTTAGTTGAAGACAGGATTAGGAGACTAGTTGATAATTGGATAGAAATCCAGATAGACTGACTGAAGCATTGTAGGATAGAGGATAAGATAGAACCCCAGATACCGATTAACTGAAATGGCTGGGGTAATTTCGGATAAGGGGTAAAGAGGAAGATGGCAGGATTGATAAACTAAGTGGATTAATAATAATAATAATAATAAGCATGTTACTTATTTCTCATAAGCGCCAATTTTTCCGAAGAATTCACTAGCGCTCGGAAAGAGAAAGAAAAAATAACAAAATCAATGCATCAAAAGAAGGCTTATATACAACACACATTTAACAATTTAATTAACGAAGATTGGATTGAAAACAAGATACAGTCCTGCCATGAGACCAGTGAAAGATGTGATAAATAACTAGATTGACTTACTGAAGCATTTTTAGATGAGAATTGTTGACAACAATTATATTGATGACCAGATATACTGACAGAGGCATTGTAAGCATTGTTAGATGAGAATGGTTGACAGCAATTATATCGATGACCAGATATACTGACAGAGGCATTGTCAGATGATGGGAAGAGGGGAAGATTGAATAGGAAACCAGATAGATTGACTGAGGCATTATTGGATGAGAGGAATAAAGGAATACAGGATTGATAAGCAGATTGATTGAGTAAAGCTTTGTAAAAGGAAATTTTATTAAAAATACAGGATAGAAAACCATTAAGAAGGCTTTGGAATTTTAGGCGTGATAATTTAAAGGCAAACGTAGGGAAGAGTAAGATTTTTTTTTACTATACATACTGAACATGATGGTGTTTGTAGGCCTATTGGAAGTGAAATATAAATTGTGAGTAAAATTTGACAAGGTATTTCAATTCATGTTGAAAAGGAAAACAGAAATGACTTGCCATTGAGGTGAATACAAAAATCAAGAAAGATATTAAAAGTACTTAAAACGAAAAGAAAAAGAAAAATGTATTGGGGCTCTGAATATGATGGTGTTTGGGATGGGAAAGGTAGTTAAAGATAAGTTGGGAGAAAAGTCAAGGTGAGTGTTTCAATTGATGTTGAACAAAAAGATACAGTATGGAAGATTGGCAAATGATGTACTACTGTATATATAGACAAAGTACAGGTAGAGCAGATAGAAAAGTAGTGAATGCATTATAAAAGCTGCTGCATTAGTGTTTATGGAAAAAAGAAGGTTAAGGTAAATGCAGGGAATATTAAGAGAACTGTTTGAGAAAAACCTACTGCTACATTTTCGCAGATCAATTAGGGTTGCCTTTCGACAGTTGGACAGTGGTCCTGCTATATCACTGTCCCACCATGTCATCACTTACCTTGTGATACCTTGTGATGAGTTCACCGCACTTCTAACGGCACCGAGGAGCGCGCCGCCCCTCGTTCTGGGTGGTGATGCTACCTTAGTGCCAACAGTGCTCCAGCAAGAATAAACAAAATTCTCCCGTAGTACCTATCTGTACCACACCAGCCTCAACGGTGATTGAACAAGAAGGTGCCATAACAAGATTTTTACTGTAGAGAATGAATGTTGGTCCAGCTTATCCCCATCCAAGAAAAAATATAGAATAGAAAATATAGAATCTTGGTTGAATTTGGTAGTGTATGTGAATGTAGAAAAACATGAGGTGGTAGTATTTAAGAAGAGCATCCCATAAGCTGTCTTTGCAGATATTTTCCAGCTGTTATCACATTATAGGTTATGATTCTTGGCTAAAACCACCGATGTCAGTCACACAGATCGATTAACTCACTCATTTAAAATTAATAGCTGCACTTGATAATGGTTGTACAGTCGCGCTAATAAGTGATGTCTCGGTCCCAAGTATGTTTCGATCAATAGTTCGTATCAGGAATGTCTAAAACTTGATTTATTCGTTTCGAGTGAGATATACAAGCATGCCCCTACACTTACCCACCGTATTCAACATCTGACAGACATTAATACAGCACAGAGGAAGCTAAACGTAATGACAGCTGGGACATGACTTATTAGCACGACCGTACAGTCACACCACTAAGCCTTAACCAGAGGGGTAATTTACAGCTCTAGCCTCTGGCGTAGGGATGCAGCGACCCCACCGCCTGACACTTCGGTGGTGCAGTCAGCCTCTGTAGCAGTTACGGTGATTTCTTGTTACTGCCTTATTATATTATTGCTACCTTGTAGCACAGTGGGGGCTGGTGTGGTTCAGATTCGCCAGGTGCAGGTGCTTCAGGGGGACTTTGTTGAGTCTTGCTGAGACCTTGCTAGCGCTGTACCAACCGGCCATTGTGGTGACATGATGGGGCTTTGTTGTGGCCAGTCTTTGTTGTACTGTTGTATGTATATGTAGCAGATGGAGAAAGGGCATGGCAAGTAAAGGATTAAGAGTTAATATAAATAAAATCAAGGTTTTACACAGTAGATTAGGACTTGGAAAGGTAGAAAAAGTGGTGCATACCCATGAGCAGTATGCAGAAAAGGGGTGGGGTCGAACTCAATTCAGTGTAGTGTCTGCCGCTGCTGGGTACACCACAGGAAGAAGCGCTGCTCCAGAATAAAGGGACCCCCTACCGAAGAAGAAGTCCGAAGTTGAGAAATTTGTATGCATAGTATGGAAAGGTGAGCTTGTGATCAATGATCAGCTCGAGAGTGTTAACTTTGGCAATGAGGCACTAGAGATGGTGGACAAGTTTTGCTACTTAGGAGATACCATCTCCGGCGATGGTGGGCCCGAGGCCGCCACTACTGCCAGAATTAGATACATACTGTGCTATACATACATACATAAAATTTTAAGACTGCGTGCTCCACACATACGTGCAGTTTCAGTCTCTTGTCCTAATGGCGGCATTCCAGGCAACCCTGTTAAGAGCTGCTTCACTTGTCAAGTTTTTGGATTCAAGATCGGCACGTATAGTCCGGTCACAGGTCTTCCTCGGTCCACCCCTTGGTGCAGAATCACACCTGCATCTTTTCAACCACCCAATTTTGTTCATTCATTCTCTCCACATGCCTATACCATCACAGTCTACTTGTATTCACCTCCTCGCTAATACTCTTTATACCTAAGCGTCTCCTCAACTCATCATTAGTTATTCTATCCTACAGTTTGGCCCCACACATCCATCTCACCATTCTCATCTCATTACGTTCCATTCTGTTGACATCCTCTACTTTAACGGCCCATGTTTCTGAGACATACACCTTTCCCTTCAGAGGGACAGGCATTCTTTTCATGGTCAGAATTGGCAGCAGTTCTCTGAACTTTCCCCAGCCACATCTAATTCTAGCGACAGTGGCAGCCTCGGCCCCACCACCGGCAGAGATGCAGTTAGGGAAAGCTCAGAGAACTGTTGACCCTACTCGCTATGAGAAGACTCCCTCTCCCCTTGAAGGGAAAGGTATACACTTCATGTGTTAGAAGAGCAATGACATATGCTTCAGAAATTTGCCAGGTGCAGGTGCTTCAGGGGGACTTTGTTGAATCTTGCCGAGACACTGTTAGCGCTATACCAACATCGGCCATTGTGGTGACATGATGGGGCTTTGTTGTGGCCAGTCTTTGTTGTACTGTTGTATGTACAGTCTGACCTGCCAATACGCGAGCTTTTAATACGTGATTCACCTTATTCGCGAGGAGGGGGTCGAATCATACCCAAAACTTTCAAAACGTGTGATGTACCTTTAAAACGCGAATCCGGGCCCGATATAAGGGCAATTCCGGGGAGTTCAGCTAATACGCGAGGCCCCCCACCATTCCGCGCCAGTTACGTAGGCACGCAGGGCATTGTGGGATACGCCAGTCTACCCTCAGTCCACGCTCGCACAACAGCTGTCCGACTCGTGTTGGACATTTACTGTTAATTTTAAGGTGAGTTTATTATTATTGTTATATTTTCTTATGATTTGGATGTTTATGTATACATATACAGTACATGTATCTTTTGTGGCAATTGACGGAGATAAATAGGCCTAAAGTAGACAACTTGGAGTCAGTGCCGCCCATATCGATTTATTCCCATATAATACTCTATTGCTAATACGCGAATTTTCATTCCGCGCCCTCGCGTGTTGCCCATATTCTCGCGTATTGGCAGGCCAGGCTGTATGTGTATGTATTGGGTGGAGTGAGAGATGTGGATGGATATAGACAGGTAGATAGATCAAGAGAGAGAAAGCCCATGTCCTTTACAATATCTTTCAGCATACAGTACATACGTAAATATAATGACCGAGTGCTCCACACGAAGTCCAGTTTCAGTGTCACGTCCTAATAGCGGCGTTCCAGGCAGCCTGTTCAGAGCTGCTTCACGTGTCTGGTTTTGTCATTTAAGATCAAAGCGTATAGTCTGATCCCACGTCTTTCTGGGTCTACCTTTTGGTGTAGATCCCTCCATGTTCATGGCCCTGCACCTTTTCACCCAGCTTAGTTCATCCATCCTCTTCACATGACCAAACCATCCAAGTCTGCATGTATGCATGTCATCACTGATACTCTTGATACTTAACCGTCTCCTCAGCTCTTTACTAGATATCCTGTCTTGCAGTTTGGCCCTACACATCCATCTCTCTATTCTCATCTTGTTGTGTTCCATTCTGTTGATATCATCCACTTTGACAGGCCTGTATTTTGTTTCCTTACATTCTTCGGTTAGGATGGTCAGACTGTCCACCATCCATTCACATACAGCATGTTTGCCTGCTGAGATCGGAACCTCTCCAGGAGGTCTGGGACCTGGGAATCTTGCTGGAGACCCCAAATGGGCCTGGGTCTCTAGGTCTTCTGGGTGACCTAGATGTGTGTGAATTTGTGTTTTGTTTTGTGTTCTTTATTGTGTTATGTTTTCCCTGTTCGGGCTCCGTCTCGAGTTGGCCACCCCCAGCTATTGGGTGTGTGCCCGAGTATATAGATAGATAGATATAGACATTCTTCGGTCAATTTTCTAACTTTGATTTTTTATACTATCAGTTTGCTAATTTTTTCTTAAATATTTTAAATATTTCCATGTATTCGTGATCCTTACTTTTGTAAGCGCTGCATGCTGGTTCGAGTTAGATCACCCAAATATGTCTTCCGTATATCTAGACCATATCTACTCCTTCAATCAGCTAACAAACATTTTTGTGTTCTAATCAATCTCAAACAATTTGATTTAGCTATTGAAGATCTTGTATAGACGGAGCTTACTGGAGACAATTTTAGGCTTTTGCTTCTGAGATTCTTTCTTAATCCGAATCAAAAGTTCTGGAGATTAAAAATAAACTGACAACTAAATGAAAGAATTCTTCAGGCTATATTATTGCAAATGCCAAATGATTGTATTTAGTATTGGAAATGAACTCTCACACTCTTATGATTTTACTTGGCTTAGGAAAGACATCTAGGACTCGAATCTCAATTAACCCCTTCTTCTGACTGGTCCTTCCCAAGTTGAATATAATCATCTGGAGGTAGCAAAAATATAACATTCATTAACTTTATCTAATTTAAGATAGTATTCAGTACAGTCATGGCCATTAACCCTCCAGCCCCGGCTATGTATTATATATATATTCCTCGAAACCCGGGTGTTTTGGCCGAAAAACGTCTAGGCTAGGCTACCGTATATTCGTTAATCAGACTGCTTCCCGCATTCCCGCGCATCCCCAAGCGTAGCTGTGTTATTTACCTGTAGAATGGCATTAAGTAGAGCTCTCTAAGTCAACTGGTTGAGCTGTGATGATGATTTCATTGGAGATAACTTTATGGCCAAAACAGCCACTTTACACCACTTTTCGATACTTAACAACAACATACAGGCACACACGAACAAGCGACGCTCTCCTTCTTGTGGCCGGAGATGCGGGGCGACGGTCCAGCCGGCTGTTGTTTACATGCGTCGGACCGACGCCTCGCACACGAAGCTCACAGGCTTTCAACCACTGGGCGTTCAAGATACCATCCGGGTACCTGTTATATGCTTTTTTATGGGCGTTCAAGAGCCCTTCCGTGGTGAGAGGGTTAATATCGTTACTATATTCTCGAGCAATCTCATTTAATTGAATTTGATTCAATTCTCTACCTGGTATTTCAAATTTTATTTTATTAAGCGTTTCCACATAGCGATTTTGATTAGTTCCTTTGCGTTTATCTTCTGTCGTCCCAGTTTTGGTTTGTTTATTTTTCAAGTTTTACATTAAAATTTGAATTTTGAAGGTTCATTGAAGCTCGAAGGTTCAAAATGTGTGAAAATTATTGTCATTGAGTGTACAGTACATTCATAATCAATGGTTCACCAAAAACCTTGCTCATAAACTGTGTAATTGTAAGTCCCTATCACTTGTCTTTAAGGGAGCCCACTTCACTTTTTTTCTCTTTCTCTCCCTCTCTCTTTGGCTTGTATCCATTCGGCCCCATTCAGCCTACTGTTTTAAGATGCTTACCCCCATCCAGGTGTCAATATTTTCCTGGCGAGCGGTAGCAAGCCAGCATATATATATTTTTGTTTTGACAGTAAGCTAAATTTGTACATTTTTCGATAGAAAACAATTTCCGGCGAAGCCGGATTTCTCCATACAGTGCTGGCTCGCTACCGCTCGCCAGGAAGAAATGGACACCTGGATGGGGATAAACATCTTAAAACAGTTGGCTGAATGGGGCCGAATGGATACAAGCCAGGGAAAGAGAAAAAAGGAGAGAAAGGTAAAAAAAAAAAAACGGTGACCCCCCATAACAGTCCTCGTATGTTTCAAATAACCCGTGACTTGTACTATTTGTTTTATGTGGTGATCGAGGGGTTGACTTAATGTACCAGATTTCACACAAATAATCTTTAATATTTTCAGATTACTACTGATTTTGGCTATAGGGCTACATTTGATTTCTTGTGCAATAATTCAAAGATTGAGTAATTATTCTCAGTTAACTCAGGAATATATGTGAGTGTGTGTATGCAGGTTTGGAAAGTATCACATATAAGAACATTTTACATTAACCTACATATTTTTGTGTTGTAATTGAAGATTAACTTAACCCCTTGAGCACTGGATGATTTATAATAAATGTACACTCCAGGCCCAGCAGGTTGTCAAAAAACAAAATTCCTGAAAACACATGGGAGTGGTTAGTAATGAAGGAAAAAACACAAAAAAACGCTCACCTAGGTCATTTAGGGGTCCTGCGGGGCGGCACAAAGTCGCAATTAACCCTTACAGTCCCAGGCCCGAGTATAGTACAGGTATATACGTCAGTAGATAAGTAACTCCCCATTCCCAGGCCCGAGTATATTCGTCAGTAATGTACTTTCCTTGTAACTGCCTGTACAACCCTGTAGTTGGTAAGACGACTGTTTAAGCACTGCTACCTGTCTGGCAACACTTCTCAGCTTATATAAGACCCACTGAAGTATGACTGGGCCAGTCTTGCTTCACCTCTTGAGGTGAAAAGGTGGTCTCTCCTGCCATTTTTGCCACAATGCCCTGGGAATGCAGGGGACTTTTATTACTGTATCCTACGGTATGGTATGGGTTAACATGGGGAGATAGGTAGGCAAAATACTGGAAAATCACTTGGAGGGTTTCCAACCATCGGTATTGTTGGGTGGGATACTAAAGCAGTTCCCATACAAATCTGAACCCTCTAGGTGCCATAGGACAAGAGTAATTAATGCCGACGCACCCTATGCGTCGCTGGGGTTTAGCGTTACATACATAGATGACGCATAACATGCGTCGCTGGTACTCGAGGGGTTGTTGTTGTTGTTCCCCAAGCTGCCTGGCCGAACAGCCCCAAGGCCCCGAGTAAGGCCAAGGCTATAAACGAGCGCCCCCCACAGAACCCTCCCTGCCGACCACAATAAAGCCTGGGTGACCGAAGCCACTCCATGGCGGGGAGCTGAGAGGGTGCGTAAACGCCCGGGAAACCAAAGCCCCACCCAGGGCCCTGTGCCCCTCAGCAATTATTAAGAGAAAGTTGAGGGGCAAAGGAATAATGTGACGCTTTAGCTTCCAATCTTGGTAGATTGGGAGAGCTTAATCCACGGAAGAGACGCCGTCACTTGAGATCTAGAAAATATATAAGTAAAAGGAACAGTCAGAGTAAGCTATGGGTATGGCAGAGATCGCTCAGGTCTCACTCTGATAGACCAGCCCATCACCATCGAGGGGTTAAGGCTTCCAGTTAACCATTTCAAGATACGAGGACGCATTTCTTTGTTTTATTCTGGTTATTAGTAATTTATATTATTTAGCTTAACCCATGGAGCCCGGGTGTACTTTCTAAAGGACAGTCAGAGCTGCACCATGCAGCCCAGGTGTCCCTTTTAAAGGACACAACTCTATTTTGTGCTTTAACCCACACAGCTCCGTGATCCTTTTGAAAAGATGCTCAGAGCTTGCACCGCACCACCTTATGAAAGGATGAGCTCTTAAAGCCATTTAAAACTGCTTGGAAGAAAACTTTGTTGTCATGGTGAGTGGTCCACAAAACACACAACAACAAACCCTCACAGTCAGTTTGCCTGGGACACTGTGTTGCAAACACAGCCCAAGCTAAACAATCAATAGTTTTCGGGCATCCGAATCGATGCACACAAGCATTGTTCAGTGACAAGAATGGTTACAATGGTGAAGTTAATCAATTATCAATAATAATCCATCATCAATAATTGCTAGAGTATTTAGAAGGTGAATCTGTGTGCCAGCAAACATTGAAGCGAAATTTGACACGTTTGCAGACGACCGCCAAAACTAGCTTCGTATTTTCACCATCAAACCTGAACCATTTGGTGTACAATGTTCTAGTCTTCACCATTCGCAAGATAACAGTGAGTGCTGCATCCTGATCAGCATATCTAACCTAGGATATACAATTTCTTAATGGAGATATGTGACAAAGCTTTATTTGTCAGGGCGGGTGGTACCACCAAAACACACCAGGTTCAGTCTTCGTTTTGCCACGTTATTGCAAGCACAGCTGTCTACATTTTCCATGGTGTCTGAACCCAAGCATGCAAGCAGTATACAGTGACATAAGAGTGGTGCAAGTGGTGAATTAAATCAATGTACATGACCTTATGACAATAATGATAATAATAGTTGTGATTAGTAACTAAAATTGCCTACCAGAGGCATTGGGAGTTACGAGAGAATTAGTGTTTGCAAGCCAAAGTCGTAGTGCGGGCAAGCGTTCAGACGCGGCTCTGACGCGGCCTGATTCTTTCGGCAAAGTTAACTCTTATTTGAGATAAATTTTACCCATTTATTTCGTAGAAGACCTTCAAAACCTGGGTAGAATGGTTTAATGTTAGCCAAAATGTGAATAAGTGCCCTGGAAGACTGAAAGGGTTAAGGGTCTAATTGGACCACCATGTACAAGGGTCGTCTTTTTTTATCCCCTTGATTCTCACCATCAGTTTGGCAATTTAAGATGTTTTGCCCTATTTGCTTAGTAATTGTAACGCGCTTCACTCCATTCAGGTGTCGATCTTTTCCTAGTGATTGATACCTAGCCTGCAATTTAGGAGGAACCGGCATTTAACCCGAGACATTTTCCTACCAAAAAATGTACAAATTTTGCTTGAAGGGGGATCCGGATGGCTTGTTGAGAGGATTGTTTTGTTATTTCTTGTTGGTCATTGATTAAAATATACCTTGAGAGTATGGAATATTGTTGATGATTCCTTATTTTAGTTATTAAGCTGTTTCCTATTCATTATGATGTATACGGGCACTTCTTTGTATGCACTTCTGGTAATTTTGTATCGATAGTCTGTTTGTTTTCAGCTGAGGGTAAATTGCCAAGTCCCCAGCTTGATTACTCGGCTATTACAAATATTTTGTAGCAAAATAGGATGTTTATTATGAGAACTTGGCATAAAAAAGACGCAAAGACAGAATATTTCCATACTTTTGCAGTAAGTATTAAAATATCAGCTGCTAAGTGTTTGAATTTACCGTCACCTGAAAACAAAAAGACTATACAGTAGCCTACTGTAGATGTTGACCCCTTCGGTTTGGCTATAATATGATCTTGCTGTTTTTACTAAGGATCTCTGAATGTGTGAATAGCAGAAAATTTAACAGCGGCTCCACCATCAATGACATATTGCCTATATTCGTATTTGGCACCATTTCTACCATAGCAAGCCCTTCATACGGAACGTCTCGCTTATTAAAATACCTAAAGAACGTCTTTTAAATTTGATACCACTGTGAAAAAATAAAATAATGTCATTCCTCACTTGTCGTAAGCAACTTATTCCTTTCCCTTGGGCTATCCCGCCCTTCAGGACTAGCAAGTGGACAGATTAACGTGTGCCCCGTCGCTCCCCAGTGCACTCTTTCGTCTCTCTTTTGACCATCCTCACGCCTTCCACAGTGAGTCTTTGTTTTATTTGGAGGTGTTGAAACTGGTTAGAAATTATTATAACTAGTCAGGTTGCATTTCTTAGACATGTTTTTCTACCATTCGCTAGTCTTTAAAGGATACTGGATACCTCAGTCTGGCTCTTACCGAAAATATATATGAGTTACTAGACTGTTCTTTTGTGTTTTTTCTACTTGAGTGATATTATTTTAGCTAACTTTACTTGTGGGAGGCTTGTGTTATCTTAGCTTTTCACGTTTCTTCTACAGGGATGCGCACTTCGGCCTGTGGTTTTGTGTGTAAGCTAGCAACGAGAAATTGTGTTGTGTTGTCGTGTTAACTGCCTCACTTGTGAGGGGTTTGTCGATTTCTCATATGTCTTTGAAAGGCCCTTTCTACTCTGGTGTTATGATGTCTGATGTCCGGGACAGTATGACATGCGGCCCTGGGTCTATGTTGGGGTCGGCAAGGTATACTGTACTGTAGTATTCTCCTATTACTTGTTGTTGTTGTTGTTTTTCCCCAAGCTGCCTGGCCGAACAGCCCCAAGGGCCTGAGCAAGGCCAAGGCCATAACCGAGCGCCCCCACAGAACCCTCCCTGCCAACCACAATAAAGCCTGGGTGACCGAAGCCACTCCATGGCGGGGAGCTGAGGAGGGTGCGGAAACGCCCGGGAAACCAAAGCCCCACCCAGGGCCCTGTGCCCCTCAGCAATTATGAAGAGAAAGTTGAGGGGCAAAGGAAAGATGTGACGCTTTGGCTTTCAATCTTGGTAGATTAGGAGGTCAATCCACGCAGGAGACGCCGTCACTTGAGATCTAGAAAATATATAAGTAACAGGAACAGTCAGAGTAAGCTATGGGTATGGCAGAGATCGCTCAGTTCTCACTCTGATAGACCAGCCCATCACCACATGACTAGAACCCAATCCTCTCAGCATCAGCTAGGAAAGGCCCAAGAAAGCCGCCTTTGGCGGGGGGATAGCTCCCCTATTTCAACCCTTTTCGGGGTTGGGCACCCGCCCTCTCCTATTACTTGTGTTAGAAACTTATTATTTATGTCTTCTTGCAATAAACCTACATATTTATGTATATATATATATATATATATATATATATATATATATATATATATATATATATATATATATATATATATATATATACTGTACTGTATATATTGATGCAGTTACCTATTTATGATGCCACATGTGACTAATAGTTTGTAGGCATCCAGTGAATAAAATGGGTTACACTATGTTTCAGGTCCGCACTGTCAAGGCCATTCTCTTATAGTAGTGTAGGAATAGGTTTTTACACCATACCCGAAAGAGGATTTGTGGAGCTCCGATCTTACTTTCAACCATCTTAACAATTTTACTAACACACCTAAACTTCATTTGATGCTGAAATAGCCTCCCCGAAAATATGCCCTGGCGGGGAATTGAACTCGGGACCCTTGGGTTATGAGGCAGTCATTCTACCAGTTAGACCAATAGAGATATCTCACTTGGCCTGGTCGGCTCAAGTTTATTTCTGCATCTTGTTCAGTTAAGGCTAACCTATTTTTACTGACTTTACACTACTTCACCGTCCGGGTAGCGAAGGCTCCGAACGAACAGAGATGAACAAGCCTGAGCCGAAACGACCGTGAGTCCGTCAGAGAGACTGGTCGGGAGAGGTGAGTCAGCCAACTGAGCAGTGCTACCACGCACCTTGTGCTACCCCGAAAGGGGTTGAAATAGGGGAGCTATCCCCCCGCCAAAGGCAGCTTTCTAGGCCCTTCCCTAGCTGATGCTGAGAGGATTGGGTTCTAGTCATGTGGTGATGGGCTGGTCTATCAGAGTGAGAACTGAGCGATCTCTGCCATACCCATAGCTTACTCTGACTGTTCCTATTACTTATATATTTCCTAGATCTCAAGTGACGGCGCCTCTTCCGTGGATTGATCTCCCAATCTACCAAGATTGGATCTTGCTGTTTCTGCACGCTTCGCCTCACTCATCGAAACGATTACTCGCCCTTATATCTCCCGGGCCCACTAGTGACGGACGTGTGTTGGGGCGCTCCAGCCCAGCCTTCATTCTTCACCTCCCCTCGGTTATGGTGAGTCTTTTGCTCAAATGTACATGCTCAGTGCTGAGGATAGGTAGCTTATAGACTAGGCGTAGGCTGTGAGTGTCTAATAGTGGGCCCTGGAAACTGTTTTTCAGGGTTCAAATTGCTAAAGCGAGTGTGTTAGGCGGAGTCCTCGTTGTGATAAGGCGAGGCTCCTAAGTGCTTGTTTTATTATCCTAGCTCATATTTAGTTCACTGTTAGTCATGAGGCTTCTTATAGGGTGAACCGGGGCCTGTTGTTCGGTCCATTTTGGGTGTGCAACAGTATGCCACGAGGGCTAGTGCTCGGGGGCTGCCTCACGTAGTTGAGGGGTCCTGCACGAAGCCGTGCTGCTTCGTCAACCTACACTTCATGTTCTCTACGTGTCTGAGGGTCATCGCTGGATCGCAGGTTTGTGCTACAATGACTGATTTCTTTACCATCTGCCCCCATCTAGTTGGCCTCATGTAGGTTGTGTATATATGGCTAGGACGTGTTATTGATTCTTTTATTGTTATTCACGTATAACCATGCCATGTATGTACACATTCATTCCTTTTTTTTTGGAGGGTTGGCCCTTCCGGCGGAATTTTTATAGAGTGAGACTTAAAACAACGTGCCTCTAGTTGTTTCACGTGGTTTTTCCGCCGGGAAACAACTAGGGTTGTGTTAAAATTCAGATATCCTCGCTTGGTACAGGATTGAAATGGATATTATTGGTTTTTGTTTACGGCGTCTAGTATGATTTCGGCTTGACCGGCATTTTACTAAAATTGTGTTCTGAGAGTGTTCGGCTAGCCCGCCTCCGTTACCACAATTTATTCCGCCGCATAAACTTAACAATAAAAACGTTCGTTGCTTGATACTGTCCGAACGTTTATCCGGGTGATTGTAAGTGGGGAGCCACTGCCGCCGGGACAATTACGGCTGAGCCGAGAAACTAACTCACCCATTCCTATCTTGTAGCTTTCAGTTATCTGTATAGCTTGCATTAATGGCGCTGGTCTGCCGGGGTTAAGAATTAATATCCATAGTTGCGTTGTCGCCAGGTTAAGTTCTTGCATCACAAGAAAGTATGAGGTCAGTGTTGGTCACTTAATTAGGTAAGAAGTTATATAATAAGTAGCACATGGTAGGCTACTAAATACTCATTTACATTTCTGGGGAATGTACTTAACATAAGGGGAACTAAAACAAAATAGTGTTACTCAATTCTTCTTTCTCGTTAACGTTGGAGATATATCTTGAATATTAGCTTTGCCAGCCTAGCGTGTCCGTATGAGTATTGATTCTTGAAATTTTCTCACCCACAGGTTCACATGTGAGACACCTAGGAGGTTCTGCAATCTCCCTGGCGGGAGGAAGTTATTAAATCATGGATAAGAGCGGGTTCTCTTTTTGCTCTGCTATGGGTTGTAAAAATTTAACGGTCATCGGGCACACTCTATGTGTTAGGTGTGTTCCATGTCTAGACCGATCTCGTGTTCGTTGGCTTTCCCAATCATGTCCCAAGTGTTCAACCCTCCGCAATGCTTATTTGAACCATGCTGATAGTCAGTGCAAGACTATTTTACTTCACATTCAGTCAGTCTATGTAGCGTACAAAGGAGTACAAAGGAGTACAAAGGAAATCAAGCAACAACAGATCTAGTGACCCTTCTAGGTTGCTTGTCCTCCAAAACACTGAGGATCAAGTGTCCAAACAGTGGTTTAGAGTGGGTAAGGGAACATTGGAAAGGGAATTACTGCCCTGGAACTAATGTCCGTGGCAGGATTAGGAAGTTAGTAGGGGACAGATGGGTTAGTAACTGAGGGGGGGATAAAATAAAGTTATTCATTTACAAACGCAGTCAGTCGCGGGTTTGATGCGAGATATTTGTCTAGGCGGAGTTTAAATGAATCAACGGTGATGCAGTCTATAACGTTTCGGGGAAGCCCATTCCACAAGTTGACAACTCGATTGAAGAAGAAATTCTTAGATTCGTGTGAGTTAAAAGATTTACCAATAATTTTGCAACCGTTTCCCCGCGTGTAATTAGATTGGTCGATAGTGAAGTACTTACTACAGTTCATATTGTCGATGCCTTTGATGATTTTGAACACTTGAATTAAGTCACCTCTTAATCTGCGCTGGGTTAAAGGAAATAGATTTAATTCTCTAAGACGCTCTTCGTATGGTTTGTTCTTTAGGCTAGGTATCATTTTGGTAACTCTACGTTGAACTCGTTCTAGCTTGTTTATATCTTTTTGGTAATAAGGGCACCAGGATTGAACGCAGTATTCCAGAAGAGGGCGGACTAAGGAATTGTAAAGGGTTAGGATAACTTCTTTGGATTTATGCTCAAATGACCTGCCTATAAAGCCAATTATTTTGTTTGCCTTCTTAACAACTTCTGAACATTGTTGACTCGGTTTTAGGTTACTCGATATTGTTACTCCCAGATCGGTTTCTCTGTTTACATTCTTAAGCTGAGTGCCATTCATCGAATAGTTTGCTTTCTCATTTAGGTATCCGATATGTAGTACTTTACATTTATCCGCATTGAAACTCATTTGCCAAATTTGGGCCCAACATGACAATTTATCTAGATTGTGTTGCATATCGTCAACTTGTTCTTTTGAGAGTACGCTATTTGCAATTTTTGTATCGTCAGCAAATTTTGAGATTGTACAGGTGAGACCCTCATCTATGTCGTTGATGTAAATTAGAAAGAGAATTGGTCCTAGTACCGATCCCTGGGGTACCCCGCTACTTATATTGGTCCATTTTGATGCCTTACCGTTTATGACTACTCTTTGCTTTCTGTCGCTGAGCCAATTTTCTATCCATTTCAACACACCGTCTTGTATTCCATGCGCTTTTAGTTTTAGCAGTAAACGTTTGTGGGGAGCTTTGTCAAAGGCCTTTTGAAAATCAAGGTATATAATATCTACAGCTTTAACCTCATCGTAGAGGTTGAGGATATCGTGGAAGAAGTCTAAGAGGTTTGTTAAACAGGAACGTTTTTTACGAAAGCCGTGTTGAGTATCTTTAAGTATGTTATTTTCCTCTAAGTGATTTACGAGTCTGTCTCGTATGACCGTTTCTAGCATTTTACATACAACTGAGGTTAAGCTAATTGGACGATAGTTACTGGGTAGGGATTTGCTGCCTTTTTTTAATATCGGTGTTACGTTGGCTAGCTTCCACTGATCGGGCATAGTTCCAGACTGCAAGGATTTATTGAATAGTAATGTCAGTGGTTTAGAGAGCTCATCCTTAGCTTCCTTTAGAACTCTAGGCGAGATTGTATCAGGTCCAGGCGTTTTATTTACCTTGAGTTTATCTAAACAATTCAATACTTCTCTCTCTGTAACGGTGATATTGCTTAGAACATCTGAATTATCAATCTGAATCGGCGATGGTGTAGGGATATCACTGAGGTCTTCTGTTGTAAAAACTGATGCAAAGAAGGTATTGAGGGCATTACTCATTTGTTCTTCGTCTTTGGTGTATTCTCCATTTTCATCGACTAACGGTCCAACAGTTGAAGTAACGACTTTTTTCTTTCTGATATAACTATAGAATTCTTTCGGGTTTGTTTTACTTTGATTCGCAATATGTAACTCTAAGGTCTTTTTACTTTGCTTAATTAACTTTTTGGCTTTGCGTCGTAGCTCTACAAATTTCAGCCGTACTGTAAGACGGTAGCCCATAAATCATTGCAATTGGATGACCAAATTCTAAAATATTTACTTAAAGGGGCATCAGTTAAATACCCCCTTGGGGGTTCTCGTGAAACTTCCTCCCGCAGGCCTAAGCGGCCTAGGACCTCAGATCCGCTGGAAACACCTCCGTCATCGAGTAGGCGTGACCGGTCCCGCTCTCCTAGACCAAGACCCAAGTCGCCTTCTGTAGAACAAGCTGCTAAGAGGTCTCACTCTGATTTTGACGCCGCATTATCTGCCGGCGATGACGAGTCTAAGAAGAGTCGGTCAAGGAAGTCCTCCTCATCGTCGAAGAAGGCGGCGCAGCCACCATCCAAGCCGGTTAACCAGTCTTCGTCGAGTAGGGAAGCAACCAGAGGCACATCTAATCATGTCTCAGGCCATTCTCACCGGTTTACCATTCCTCACAACCCACAGCCAGAACCTACGGCTCTGCCGGTATTAGGAAAGGAGAGGGGAAGCAGCGTGTGTTCTCGCCGGCAAGAGTATGACAGCTCTTCTGACCAGCCCGCCTCAGTGCTAGACCCGACAGAGTATGACATCTCGGATCTGAACTTTCGAGACCTTTCTGAGCCCAGCGTTCTCGACACAGCACAAACAAGAACACACAATTCCGCTGCCCGGGTCGGCGAGTCTCGGTTGGAGGCTTTACCGGCCCCCCCGACCCGGTCACCGGGATCTAATATACACCAACAAGGAGTAGACGCCGAGGAGCTGGCGTCTGGCCAACGTCCTTCTTCTCGGCAATCGGGAACGCAGGAGTCAGAGATGCCGGAGTCCGCGTCCCAGTCAGACCAAGAAAGTGGGGTGTTTGTAGCGAGGGAGCAATTACAGGAGTTATTTGATTTTATGAGACAGGTTAAAGGTGAGCGACAGGTGTCAGTTTCAGTACCAGTAACCCCGGTGGTGCGACCTTATCGTATATCGGTTTTCACTCTTTATATTATATTTAAATCCAATGGTATAATCAATGTTGTAACTTTACTTTTAGTTGGCCAAGAGGTTATATGAGTGAATACACAATTACGAGTTTAAGCAATTCCAAGATTATTATAGGATCTCATGAATTACTTTATATATATATATATAATTTTTTAATCATACTCCAATCTCTGTTCATAGCTAGACATATCTATCGTATTTTTAAGTCTCGTAGTTTAACTCGAATTTACAATTTTGATGTTGTTTTATTTTATGAACTTACACATTATAACAAGTTGTATAAATTACCTAGTTATATTCGAATGAATACTTTACCAACACCGAATTGGTTTAACTGACACATATTCTATAAGCTGAATAATACCGTTTACTATGTTTCCAACCACAACTATCACATCAATTATTATATTTGAATTGTACTTACAATGATTTTGAGTGTTGTGTAATTGTGGACTATCTTCTCGTTCCTCGAGATGAAGTCCATAGTGATGTTTGGGGTTTGGGTGGAGTTAGGTGGAGAGGTGGAGAGCTCTCTCTCGGATCGTAGCTGGGCTTGTACTGAATCCTAATATCTCCTTGGAGATTGAACAACTCCTATATTGTAACCTGTGAAACTCTATCCACTACCAAAGATGGTATGGTCTCTGAACAACTATGTGTTTTTGAACAGCTATATGTTATATGGAAAAAGCTATAAGCTTTTGTAACTCTATGTAATTCTAATAGTCCTGGTAAGGCCTGTAAAGACTCACTCTTTACCTAGAGGGCTTGGTTACCTTGTATATGGAAACTGACACCTTCACTTGTTTATATTATAAGTGTAAGGCTCATTTAAGGTATATTCACAGTATATATCTCTAATTACATCTTATCAATAAGTCATCAAACTACTTTCTAATCTATTGTACATCAAAAGAACTATTACAACCTATAGGTTATCTTTATTTCATTGTATAAACATTTAACTAAAATCTATTAGTCACAGCGCCCCCTCGCTCGTGTGACGTCTACAGTAAACACTGAAGAAGGAAGAGAGAAGGGAGGGAAGAATCTCCTTTATTCATTTACTTCCTACTTCCTCTTCTACTTATTCTATACACGTCTATGTTTATTCAATATACACATTAGTCACTAGATGACTCTTTATACATTGTCTCGATATTGTCGATATCAGTTCTCGACAACCTCTAGGGCAAGTACTTGTGCAACCTCAAGTTGATGTAACTTTACCTCCCCCTACTGTCACTCCTGTAGCTTCCACTTCGGGAGCTACGGCGCTGTTGCCATCAAATCTAAAGTTGTTCTCTGATTTGCTTCCTCCCCCACTTGATAAATCTATTCCCAGTAAAAAGGTCCCTATGCCACTTTTATATGGACCAGATACATCTTGGTGTGTTGTTCAACCTTTATGCCCCGAGGTCGCACAACCCACAGTTATGGGAGAGTCACCTGTGCTGGAACATTGGGTTATTGAGGCGAGTGAGGCTAGAAAATTAAGGGCGAAGAACCAATCTGGAGAGGTCCTTGATGTTGTCGTCAGGGCCATTCCTACATTTTATAATCCTGACTATTTTTTCTATATGCCAGCCCCTGCCTTGCCTCCCGCTTCCGCCGGAAAACTTTTTTCCGACTGGTAAAAATTTGATGGGTTTAATGATTTAAAGCAATTACAGGGCTTGACCCCTGAGTTAAATTCTATACCCTTCAGGGACTCAGATGGGTCTTCACTAGTCCAGATTCAAGGGGGGGAGTCAGGGCCGTGGGTTGCATGGGGTTTGCCAGCACAATAGCAAGTAAGAGCAGTCACCAGCTCCCGCAAGAAGACAATCATTGGTTTTCAATTCCGGTAGGCAAGGCGGTAGGGATACCTCAACATATTCTTGATTTTTTGGGGGCCTCTAAACTTTCTTTATGCCAGTTACCTGAACCTTTTTGTCCTCCCACACAGGTCCAGATCGATAAAGACTATAAGATGAGGTAGAAAGCCTGGAGACTGGCGTCCCAGTATTTGCTCAGTCGTCAGCAGCGGCCTCTCTGGCCAGGACGACTGAGTCAGTACTGGACGCCGGGACCCAGAAGGCTCTTTCTCTGACTAGGCGCCTTCTTCTCCAAAACTCCATTCAGTCTCTCGGCGATGTCCGGACTGCTCTCTTTGAGGCAGTACGGGTACGTCAAGACCTGAGGGTGTACTTGGTTAGGAGACTCCCTGCAAAGATTGGTAGGAGACTAATATTATCAAATGTTTTCAATAAGACTCTAGCCTCAGACGATGCCTGGCGCACTGTCAATTTTCTTTTAGGCTCACAACCTGCCACTACTTCTAAGTCCAAGAGTGAGCACCCAGTTAAATAAAAATTTAATGCTAAGAGTTCCTTTCGTGGTCAATCCCAGTCATTCCAGTCATCAAAGACTTTCACAGCCCCTGCGAGTAACGGGTCGTCCCGAGGCCGAGGTCAATCCAGGGGTAGAGGGCGTTGGTTCAGGGGTCAGTCTAGGGGTAAACCCAGTAGTGATGGTAGCAAGGCCTCTCATCCCCCCATTCCAAAATCAGAATCACAACCCTCCTCTTCAAAAAAAACTGAGACACCACAAGGTATTCACTCCCAGTGCCAAGGCGTTTCCTCCGAAATCTCTGACGGTTGTCTTCGCTCTGACTCAGAGTGAGAAACTTGGTATCCCAGAAGGCCCACCCATTGGATTATCCTGGTGGGAATCAAGGAGGACTTTGCTAAGTTCACCTTGAACCCCAAGGCAGCTACATGGTTTAACACAAGTTGAACATGTTGGAGGCAGATTATTTTGGATTGTGCTACTATTAACCAATCGTCGAGATGCCATAACACCATGATCCCCTGTTTGAGTAATGGTAGCAAAGCCTGTCGGACTAATTTTGTGAACATTCTGGGTGCTAGATTTAATCCAAAGGGCATTCTATGAAATACAAACGTTTGATCCCCGTTGCGTAAGGCCAGATACTTTTGAAAACGTTTGTTGATTGGGACATGCCAATAGGCTTCTGTGAGATCGATGGAACACATCCAACCCTGCGGCGGGAGTGTCAATCTGATCTGATTCACCGTCAGCATCCTGAATGACTGATTGTGAATATGGGTGTTGAGATATGAGAGGTCGATCACCGGCCTCATCTGAACACTGTCCCTTTTTGGCACCAGGAACAACCGGGATGTGAACACGGGTTGTGACAAAGGACTGGGGATAATGATCTGCTTTTGTGCCATCTCTCTGACGACGGATCCCACCTCCAATGAAACAAGATTGAATTCTGTGGGGATACGTAAACGGGGTCGCCGGGACCACCGCCAGTAGAGGCCTTTGCGGACCACTGTCCTTGCCCATGTTCGCCGGGGCCATGCCCGATGACAATCTCGGAAGTTGCCAGTTGCATAACTGGTGTTGTCCGGCAGTACTACTCTCGGTTCCGTCTCACCTTTTCTTTTGGTTACTTCATTCTCTGACAACAATGAGGAGGATCTGGGAATCTCTGGTAGGCTCACTCAATTGGATACAGCTGACGGTCCCGTTAGGTCGTCTGAAGGTCAAACAAATTATTTTGGAAGGAAACAGGTGCTTTCCGCTGTCGCCAGCGGAATCGCCGCGGAAAATTCCAACTTTAATCCACAACCTCCTGGCGGCTTGGTCGAAGCCAGAAGTAATGCACTCCTCCTTAACTTGGACAGCTCCTCCTCCGACAGTCTGGATAGATACAGACGCGTCAGTTACCCTGGGATGGGGTTACCAGTCAAACCTACTGTAGGACATCAGGGTCAGGGTCTATGGTCCATATCAAATCACCTTCATATCAATGCCAAGGAGTTGTTAGTCCCACTATTCTTTTTACAGGAGCACGGCATGAGACAGGCGGGAAAGTCCCTAGCCTTCAGAATGGACAATATGACTGCAGTGACATGCATTAAAAAACAAGGGTCAGCGAGATCTCGAGTGTTACAAGGGTTTTCGGAAAAGATCTTTCGGCTAGCGGAGAAGCTAGAGATTTATCTTCATGCAACATATCTGCCCGGCGTGGCGAACGTATGGGCAGACGCACTGTCTCGGAGACAGAGCACTCAAGTAGAATGGGCTCTCAAGCAAAACATCTTTCAACAGATGATTGCCGAACCCTACCATCCACAAGTGGACTTGTTCGCGTCAGAGGCCAACCACAGGCTGCCTCGGTATCTCGCACGTTGGAGTCAGACTCCGGCGGGGGGTCCAGACGCTTTTCTGGTAGAGTGGAACAGATGGAGCTCCATTTATCTGTTTCTGCCTCCAGACGCATCCTTAATGTGCAAAGTAGTTCACAAACTACGGGGTTATCGAGGCATGGTCTCGATGATCGCGCCGTTGTGGCCGGCTCAAGTGTGGTACAATCAATTAAAGACGTGGTGCGAGAACCCGGTGTCGCTCCCGATCTCATATTTCTACTTAGACACAATTGGAAGCCTCAAGACCTAGCTGACTTTTGCCTTATGGATATTCAGAAGGCCAAGTGGCTAGGCCAGTTTGGGGAAGCCGTGACTCACAAGTTGATTAATCAGTATGCTAAATCAACACAAAGACAGTACCAATCTCACTGGAAGTCATTCACGACCTACAGTAGATCGTAGAAACTGACCAACAGTCCTCGGTGGCTCTGGTGTTTAATTATTTAAATTACCTATTTGATATACAAAAGTTGTCAGTTGTCACATTAAGGAATCACCTCACAGCAATTCGGACACCTCTTTTCGATTTAACTGGTCTGTACGTGCCAGAGGCGGAGGAAAAGGGGTCTTGCTTCCGGCTTCGCCCTCCTCCTCGTCAACTCACACCCACCTGGTCTCTTGATCTGGCCCTTGAAATGCTTCACTCCCGTAAATATTGTCATAATCCTCCTTTCGAGTTCAGACTTAAGAAAGCCATTTTTCTAATGGCATTAGCCACGGGTGACAGGGTGTCTGAGTTGGCGGCGATGAGTTCGGAGCCATCTTGCTTAAGATTTTCACGGCGCAACATGAGTGTACATATTGCACCTGCTCCCAATTTCATTGAAAAGAATGAACATAGATTTCTCAGAGTTTGAAGTTCCTGCTCTGAAACAGGGCGATAAGCACCATTTATTATGCCCGCTGCAATCACTCATTTTATTTATGCGGGACTCTCGGCCAGCACAGGCGGGTTCCCTCTGGGTTTCACGGACAGGTAAACGTCTCCAAAAACGCCAGCTAGCCGCGTTATTAGTTGAAGTAATTAGAGAAAGTAATCCGGGCGTGTTAGCTAGGTCACACGATATCCGAAAGTGGGCTGCATCACTCAGATTCCTGCACAATTACTCACTAGATGATATTCAACAGACCAAGCTGTGGTCATCTAATCATACTATCTTAACACGTTACCTGTCCGTGAATCTCGTGAAACCTACTCGTACATGTGTAGCATTAAGGCAGAGAGTCTAGTTTTAAGCAATTTTTGTAAAGAAATGGGGGGGGGTATCCTAGCTAGGGCCTCTAACCTGCCTCTTATGTGATACAATGTATGACGAGAATAAAGGTCACTTGATAACCCATTCCTTAGACTAAAATAAGTCTAGTCAGGAAATAATTTATGTTTAGCTTTATAGATGGCAATAGAGTTTCCATTGCTCATTAATCTTAAGGATTAGGATTAAAAGCAAGAGTACAAATATTTTTGTAATACAGTACCTGTGGGCCATATACTGTATGTATAGGCCACCATTTATCAGTATTTTGTAAGAGGAGATATTTATTTATTTATGTATTCATAAGCTAAATGTATAGTTTATATGTGTTCACCAACTTTTCTGTCAAACGTATCGGTGCTACACAACAGGCTACCTTTAAAGAACGCCGCCTGTACAATCTTTATTATTTTTATTAAACTATGATCTTTTTCGTACGGGTTTATTCTTTTAACCTTAGTAATTTATGAGTGGTTATGATGTTCATAATGAATGTCCCCTTCCAGTCTTGAGAATTCAGGCGCATCATCAATGATGAAGGGGCCACTAATAAATTATAGGTTCGAGTCCCGAAGGGAAGAAGGAAAACCTAATATATAGTAGTGGCCCCGGAATCATTGACGATTTTGGGCCCTCCCTTCCATCCCCTTCCCATTCATCTGCTATGTTTTTGAGAGTCTTGATATATCAGATTAAGGGCGAGTAATCGCTTCGATGAGTGAGGCGAAGCGTGCAGAAACAGCAGACGCATGAGAAGCGCAATGCTAAGATCAAGTTTAATCTTTTTATTTTATTATTTTTTGCTAGTTTTTTCTAGTAGCCTAGTGGTACTGGTACCCACATCATATAGGACGAGTCTGTGAGTGGTTTTTAAGAGCGTTTCGCTCACGATGTGTGGCAATCGTATTTTGATCTCTCCCGGGCGGGAAGGTTGAAAGACAAGCTTGAGTTCAAAGATTGGCCATAAACAATGTTAAGGCGCATCGTCAATGATTCCGGGGGCACTACTAAATATTAGGGTTTCCTTCTTCCCTTCGGGACTCATACCTATAATCGTTTCACTCTTGGGTTGGAGAGTTGCACAGAGTAGGGGTGGGATTTTGTTGCAAGACGGGTGCTATGTGCTCTACGTAGAGGAGGTGGTATGCACTGAGAGAGTTCTGAGGAACATTGATTATTGTAATAGCGGTAGAATAGCGAGAGAGATGCAACATTGCGGCGAACAGAGAGAGAGATTGCAAAGAGTCGGAGAGTGGACGTGAGTTAATGAAATGAAAGGCTTTCTTTTCTACTTTGTCAAGAAGTGCTGTGGGAGAGGATCCTCCCCACACATGCGAACAATATTCATTACATGGACGCACTGTGCCCCTGTACAGAGCAAAAAGCTGTGCAGGGGTAAAAAAAAAACAGAGGTGGTTGAGCACACCCAGCTTCTGGGAAGCTGTTTTACCAAGGGTCGTAATATGGTCTTTCCAAGAGAGATCAGAAGAATAGAATAAGAGATACCTAGATTACTGAGAGAAGATGAAATGTTGATTTGTGTATTGTTGAAGTATAAGGGATAGACCTGTGGGAGTTCTTGACGGGTAGATAAATGGAGAAATTGGGTTTTAGAAGTGTTATGCCCTGATTTTATACAGGATTAACTTGGTATAGGTGAGTTCTGCAAGACTGGGTTATTGGATTTCTTGCAAAATACATAAAGAGAATCAACAGAGGATATAGATAATCTCGGATAAATGGTTTGTAATACAGCTTTATTCTCAATAGCACTCGGGTAGAAGGTACGTAATAGGATTCCACTAACAATAGAGCTTGGAGCACTCAGGTAGGTTATTGGACTTATTACCACCTCCCAGCACTTATCGCGGATTTGGAGAGAGACATACTTCCCACTTCCAACGTTCAGGCATTATTCTTCTGATCACCTTGCTTTATGATATGTAGGGTACATGAATCACACAGGTTAGGCATTTCGCTTTGTTAACTCTCTCTGGTAATATGACTCTTACTCGAGGATGAAAGTATAAGTAATGTGGTTATTGCCCAAGAATTAACGTGAAGGGATAACTGTAACTAGTTGCACTGGTCTAGGATGTTCACTTGTCTAGGTGATACTTCGGACCGAAAATATCAGTGAGGGCGAATCAGGTCAAACCTGATGGCTAGAATAATTACGGGAGTCAGTTCGCCTAAGCTAAATTTCACTGATATATATTAATTGTTTACTAGCATAATTACTTGTTTCGTAATCATCAGAGAAGTTGAGACACAATCGAATACACTGGATGGTTGATAGTTAATAGCACCGTAACACTGGTACTCTGTGAAGTAACACTGTGATGGAGTTTTCCTTGTTATCTTGCGTTAGTGATGTTGGGGGTTAACAGTAGCTCTGGGGCCGTCCAAGCTGTCCGGCAGTGTAGAGGGGTTGCAGATGGGCTTCTTGTGGGCGGTTGTGCACCTTTTTGGCAACAATTGCTGATGGGTTAAGACAGTCGATTGTTGCCAAGGAGTTATTCTTGCAGAGTCCTCACTCAAGAGTTTCTCACATAATCCCTTCTAACATAACAAGATCTTTCTGCTTTAGATCAGTTATGAGTTATGATCGTTCGTAGCTCAGTAGCGTATGGTTCACTATCAGAAGTTAATGAAACAATCAATAATTTGTGAATTGGTTGTCTACAAATATAATATTACTGCCGGTAGTCCCGATTGCAATAAAACATTCGTAAAGGGTTAAAACACTTCCTCACAGAGTTGCACAGATTACGGAACGCCGAACTATCGTGAATCTTGAGGGGGGGAGGGGGTATTAGAAAGCCACCGCAGTGTGGACAACCGTTGCTTTGGGCTCTAATATTCAACTGCCCAACTGTTGTCTCTGGGTCTTATTTATAGGCAGGTCAAGGAAGCTTCAGGAATGTTCTGGAAGTATTGGATGTCAATGCTATGAAGTAGTTAATTTATTCTGGTGAACTTAGGGGGTTAGGGAGGGGGTCTTTAATGTGGCGGTAAGTAACTTGTGATCTGATTTATGATCGTGGATATCTTAACTCTAGTATGAGGTACTAGTAGAGTTATTTAGGCGGATTTGGTAAAGTTTCATAGGGACTACTTTACTGGCGTACTACGTGAATAGGCTGGGAGGTATTATTCATCAATTAACCTAAATATCCTTCTCTGGTCTAGCTGACATGCTATTCTTAATCTAGGATGGGATTTGGAAGATTTTGGTTTTGGTTAAGGATGGTATTTGGATGGGTTTTTAGAGGGTTAGTTCATCACCTGTTGGAAATTCACCTGGTGTCTGGCAAGAAGTTGTTGGCTACGTGTGGGTCATGGTGAACGTCCGCGGGGGTTAGGGGGGTCCGGGTGGGGGGCATGCCACTCCTTAAATATGTATATATGGGATTCTCTACGCTAATGGGGTTTTCTTATGATGTGGTGGTGTCAAGAGTGATACTCCTAGGGAGGGTTGATCACTACATCTAGTTTTCATGTACGAGGATCACTCGTGGGTGTTAAGAATAGTGGTTTTGTGAAAATGCAAGTCATGGGGAAATTTACATTTTTTAAGGGGAGACGAGAGGGGGTATTCCTAGTCTCGCGCCGGCTATTGTTCTGGTTCAGGTTGTGAGTGTGGCTAGGGAGTTAGAGGATAGTTAAGGGGGGTACAAGGATAGGTCCTTCCCTTCTATTTGTTGAGGTTAGTGAACGAACTGAGTTGGCATGTTATAACGTTCTTATGGCGTCTTTACAGGGGGAGGGTTGTGAATTGTAAAAGGGTGGTTTGAGGCTAGGCGCCGCACCGCTCGTGACCTAGGGTAGTGACCCTTAATGCGCTGGACATAGGGGTGGCATTTCCCTACGATCGAACAGGTAGGGTGGTGTGTGCAGCGGGGCGTGAAAGATAAGCGGACAGGATGACCCAAAACAGGGTACCACTGAGCATAGGGTCACGAAGCAAAACAGAGTAGTGTGGATTGTGGATACGAAGGAGGTGATTGGAAGACGTATAACAATTGTGGAAAAGTAAATGGAAGAGAGGAACACAATGGCGGATAAAAGATAATTAACCTAAGGATTGAATACATGCATGAATGACGACATTATAGACGTCGTCCTAATAAGATGATGAAACCGGGTTGGTATGCACGTGGCACAATACGACACAAGGACAGTGCCGCTATGTCGTATCAATACTGGTGGCATACTCCGGTTAATATTATATATACACTTAGTTACTAGAAGAACAAGGCAAGGGGGGGGGGCGACTGAGCACGGGGGTACATATATCTATACTCGTCATGGAGAGAGATACGAGGTAGCTTTCCTGCATCTCTCCTGATAATCGTCTGCAGATTGGTCATAGTGAGTTTATCAGAATTAACAGGCCTAAATCAATACAATAACTGGCATGGGGTTATCGGGTGTATAGAGTCGTGGTTAAAGGTTGTTACATAACTCTTAACTAACTTATCTAAATCAACAGGCATAAATTACTACAAGAACTGGCAAGGGACACAAATTGACAGACGAACAATGCAACGTGAGGTTATGTATAACTAACTGCTAAAAATGGGGGAACGAAGATAGGTGTCTTCTCTTTTTACAAGTTCCCTAAATTATGTTAACATTAGGGAGTTGGTACATTAATAAAATAGCAATGTGGATCTCAGTGAGTTATGGGGCTGTCTAGTGTAATTTTCATAATTAATCTCGGAATTACTCCTAGGTATTTTGTCTAGTGAAATGGAGGTGGTATTAGGAAGGTTGGGAATATATAGTTAGTGGATAAAACAACGGGAGGTTAGAGACATAGAATTGCTAGAATTTGGGGGGGACTATGATTGTTATATAACTAAATACAGGGCTGACGTAATCACGATCTGATTTGGTGTGAAATGGAAGCTAAGGTGTCTTAGATCGCCTCGAACCTACACAATGAAAGTATTATAGCCTGTATGGTGGTTACATAATTAAATACATACTTAGGTGGTACATCAAGAATATCAGTGAGTAAAGTATTGTGGTTTGTATATTAGAAGACTGTGATTGAGAGACGTATAATATGTGGAATGAATTGAGAGAGAGAGAGAGAGACCAAATCGGGAATGGAAAAGGGTCCTGGGATCTAGCTGGGGATGGGAGTTTCGCTCTCAGGATTTTCGTTCCTGTGGCTCGTTAGGGTTGGAGGTTTCGCTCTCAGGTTTTTCGTTCCTGTGGTATTTTAAGAAGCATTGAAAGCAACAAGATTTTCTCTGCCCCAAAAGGAAATGGTTGATAGGTCAGAAGATAAGTATTCCATGGCATTATCACGTGAATTTTTTAGTGATTGTTTGCTGGGGGGTTCTGAAAAACTAGTTGAATAGTGATGATGATGATGATGCAGTTTTTACCACCATACACTCTCAGCTGAATAGCTGGGCTAGGGTGGGTGCCCTGATGAATCAGGGACTTCAGTGAATAGTAGCCACAGATTGCTAGACCGCACCGTTCACCAACAGCACTGACATCTGCCAATATAGCTCACTGGCTGGCCTGAGGCTCGAACCGTCAACCTCACGGTCAGCAGGCGAGAGCTCTACCAACCGAGCTACGGCCTGTGGTAAGGTAGGGTCGTCAGCATATGAATGGATAGGACTGGAGGTACAGTTGAGAAGATCATTAACCCATTCTGGAACGGCGACATCTTTTTCATATTATTCTTGCTTCATTTAGACAATTTTGTGCAGTTTAAGAAGGATCTGTGCTAGTAAAAAGGGTTAAATGAGATAGTTCAAAGCCTGATAAGTGTTTGAGGCCCTCTTTAACACCTTACGAGCGGCCTATGCGGTTTATTTATATGTACCGCACAGCGGGGTGTTTTTAGCCAAAATAGGGCTGTTTACGTGATCATTTTCATGCCTAAATAAGACCCAGAACGTAAAACAAGTACCTATCCCTGAAAGGGCATAAACAGAGCTTTCGAATGACACCATAACGATCCTTGTATGATGGATAGTTTTCTTGCAATAACCGTGCAACGCGAGTGCAAAAAGCAGGTAATTCGGTACTTTCGGTACATAATTGAGTATGTAGCGAGTGAGAGTACGTGCTGAAATTGCCACTCGACCTATGTCGAGCGCCGCCACATAGTCCAGCTTTATTTAACTCGACTTATGTTGCTCGCCGCTAATTAAGGGTTAAACTTAATAAAATCGTTTAATAGCAGCCAGAATATAATTATAAAGATATGTCGCTGGTAGAGAGGAGGTTATTGAATATTATAAAGATAATTGGAGATAGAACAGAACCCTGAGGAACACCGGAGTTAATAGGTTGAGGAAGTGAACGATGGCTGTCCACATCCGTAGCTATGGAACGGCCAGAAAGGAAATTAGAGAAAAAGGCACAAATGGAAGGATAGAAGCCGAAGGAAGGTAGTTTAGAAAAGTCTCAAAATTGACTAAAAATGGGGCAAAAAGTCTTAAATAAGCAAACTAATGGGGCAAACGTCTTAATATCTCAAAACTAATGGGGCTAAACATGATGGAGAAGGGGGTCCAGAAAGAACACTCCCTAAAATTAATAGCCTATTATTGGTTTTGATTGTTTTTCCTATTTCGAGCAAATGTAGCCTACATCACGTACATCGCATAAATTATAGGCTACTGTTATTTGGATTGAATATGTGGATAAAATATGCTTTATATTGACTCATGGGTGTTGAAAGATATTGTAAATAAAGGAAGAGCTAAAACATCCAATGATGCAAAACTAATGAAGTGTGATATAATAAAATATATAAAAACAGATTGTTGGAAGCCCATGTTGTAAATGTTATCTTCCCTTGAGCATCGTTTACTTATACAGTATATTATAACGTAACCTAGGCTACATAGAACTCACATTTATCTAGACAGTAGGCCTACATTACAAAGGTAATATAAGTTTTAAGAGGATATTCTAAGACCTGAATTAATCAACTTGTGGATTTGTTTTCTTGTTAAGAACTCTTTGAGCTCTAAATTTTCGATTTCAGTGAGTTAATATAACATAATTGCTCTATAAATTACTTATTTGAGCTTCTTACAATGCCTCCCTGCACATATTCGCTCCAAAATATGCGTGGGCGCGACATAATGCAATATATATAGTGTAATTTTCAGTTGGAGCACAGTAGAATATATATATATATATTAGTTCCCGTATTTTAGTTATTTTCTTTGACTAATGAAGTGACGCGAAAACGTAAATTTTATGGTAGACTATTATATATGTTTATAATTATTCACAAATATTACCTTACCTTACCTTATTGAACCTTATTGCAGTTTAGAAGCTGTTGCCTCACAGTCGTGGTGGTCCACTGCTGCTCCCGCATCCTGCGTCCCTCTGGAGATTCACCTGATCGGGTATGGAGTTTGATGCCCCTCTACTCTGCGCCGTGTAGCCCTGCACCGGAGATTCATCTGGCAACGTCTCCAGGAACTTGTCTAGTCTCCACTTAAACTTACTTGTAGGACAGTTGGAGATGTCTCGCAAGGGTTTGTGTAGACTGTTGAATTCAATTTGGATATTTCATGACATTATGGCCTAGGTGGACCTCGCAAAGGACCCTCTACATATATTAGACGAATTTTCAAATGATTGCAGCATCAAAACAGCAAAAATAACAAAAGACATCTTTTTTCAAAAGAAAAATCTAGACCGAAGCCCATAGCCAGGTGAGCCCTTTAGTCACACAGTTCCCGTGAACCAATTAAAGGAGAAGCAGAGTCGCGCAGTTGCTCTTAACTGTGATCAACCAGCTTAATTATCCTTATTTACATAAAACAAAATGACCCTGACCACAAAAGTAAGTTTTGTGGAACGGGTGAGGGTGAATGTGAGAGGGGAAAATAGCAAAGCCGGAGCTGAGAAGAGGGACGAGTTGGTGATGGAAGCTCGGGGTCTGAAGAACAACCAGAGAGATACTGTAACCTTCCACGCTCGACCTGATATGATGTCCGACCCTCTCCCTTTGCCTATATAACTTTGATAAGCTACCAAGTATTACAACTGACGCATACCCATGTGTTTTGAATGCATCGATAAACGAGCATCCTTGCACCATTGCAATAGATTCTGGTTTCACATCAAACAGTGTGAGCTACGAGGTGGCGCAGGAGTTGGGCATTCTGCAGTACGTGGTTGGGCTTAGGTGTGTAAAATCTATTACCTGGGGTGTCCATGGATATGAAGATGTTGTTGGCGAAAAAGGTCCCCGTCAAGCTGAGCAATGGAGTATCCTTCTCGACTACTTCAATTGAAGTATTCCCACCCGGACAGACCCCGACTCGGCTCCATAAGAATATCTTTCTCGGCAACAAAATACTACGCAAGCTGAACGTCATCCAGGTTTTCTCCAAGGATACGTCGACTCTATAATTCAACAACATTGCACCGTTGAACTCCTATCCATCAGGGTTGCTAAATATGAAGTCCACCAGCGGAGCAAAGGGTGACTTGCAACCTTTCTCAATAGTTTTTGACTCTGGTGCCCAGTTCATCTACCTTAGCAAGCGAACCTTGGAAAATCTTGATAGGAAGGATCTGCCCCGAAAAGTTGAAGTGAAGTTCGGGAAGAGCAGCTTGTTGGTAAGTGAGAACGTTCGGGTTTTCTCCTCAAACAATGTTGATGTGATTGCGGGCGCTAAAACTCTGGCCGAAGCCAACACTGTGCTGGACTACGGCGGACAACGAATGTACTTTGGGAACTGTATGGCTAAACTTTCCCTTGGTACTAACTAAGCAAAAACTGGCTATAAATTTATCTCTAGAACAAACATCTATAAGCTTATTCTAAATCACTTTCGCATTCTTAGAACTCGTTTTTTTATCAACTCATTCTTTACTGACGACGTCTTTTTAATTATATTTAGCAATATTTAGACAATTTTAAGCAGTTTAATAGGGATCTGTGGTAGTAAAAAGGGTTAAGTGAGATAGTTCGCAGCCTGTTAACTGCCGGAGCCCCTTTCCAAAATGAATAAAATAGTCTAATAGTAGCCAAAATGCGGGTAACATTATGGCACCGGTACTCAAAGAGTTAACCTAACGTTTCAGAATTCACCTATACTTTTATAATTGCATATAAAAGGATAGTAGGTTTATAATTATAATTTTACTTATATTAATTGTTACCATTAGACTGACTCTTCTGCGTGTCTGCCTGCGGAAATTGGAGCCTCTCCGGGAGATCTGGAACCTGGGAATCTTGCTGGAGATCCCAAATTGGCCTGGGTCTCTGGGTATTTCTCCGGGATGACCTTGATGTGTGTGATTTTGAGTTTTGTTATTTGTTGTCTTGTGTTGTGTTGTCCCTGTTCGGGCTCTGTCTAGAGTCGGCCACCCTCAATAATAAAACAAAATAATATAGGTTTGATTCCCGGAGGGAAGAATGAAAACCTAATATTTAGTAGGGGCCCCGTAATCATTGACGATATGCCTATTAGTATAATAGCCTCCATTCAAGCGCCCGCGGTTAGCCAGTTTGAATCTACCGCCGCGGGAAAGAACGGAGTACTCGTCATAAGTGTAACGCCTATTCTCTTATGGAATCGTCTTATGATTGGGTACCCACTACGAAAAACCCTTCGTAAAAAATAAAAAGGGAAAATTTACTTAATAATTGTTATACTATAGCGTTCCATCTCGTGGATTTCTTGTGCGGACTTCCTTGATGCTGCTCCCTGAGCCGCCATACTTTCTTCATTGACATATTAAGATTAACCTCAAGACATCAAGCGAATGGGAAGGGGATGGATGGGAGGGCCCTACATCGTCAATGATTACGGGGCCCCTACTAAACATTAGGTTTTCATTCTTCCCTCCGGGAATCAAGCCTATAATTTATTAGTGGCCCCTCCATCATTGACGATATGCCTGATATCTTAAGACTTGAGGGGGACATTCGTGACAATATCAAAACCACTAACAAACTACCTTAGGTAGAGACAAAGAATCCGTATAACAATTTTTAAAGATTTTATTGCTTGCAAACAATAATTATAAAAATAGAAAAAGAAAGCAGTGCATTACTTCGAAGAAGATCTGCTTATAATTGGCCGGGCCTACACTATGAGATCCGTCCTATTGTTGTCTGGGGACATATCTGTATTCCCATACCAACGGATTACCGAACTATAATTCTTTGGATTATATTCTGGCCTTAACATATTTGTACATTTTATAAAAATGTGTACACTTTGTTTATACTATATAGTTGTAACTATGATAGATTGTCTTTAAAATAAAAAAACTTTGAGCTATAGAACCAGCTCTATATTATTATGTTCTATCCAACAACCAACTCTACTCCTAAAATCGATTAATGAAATATTACAAACACATGTGGCAGTCCGTGGATTCGAACCCAGGACGCTCACACCGAATATCAACACCTTATGCATTACACCACGAAGGCAGTTAAAGAATGGTGGACACTGCCTATGATTTATTATGCAACTTCGAATCCTGCATATCAATCTAAGCATGTACACACATCCCAACTGCAACTCACGTAGGCTATGCATATGTGATTGGAAAGAGCAATTAATGGGGCCTTAACCACTAGGGAAGGCCTCTCGATAAATTACTCCTGAACCAATATCAATTATTATGTTCTATCCAACAACCAACTCTACTCCTAAAATCGATTAATGAAATATTACAAACATGTGGCAGTCCGTGGATTCGAACCCAGGACGCTCACACCGAATATCAACACCTTATGCATTACACCACGAAGGCAGTTAAAGAATGGTGGACACTGCCTACGATTTATTATGCAACTTCGAATCCTGCATATCAATCTAAGCATGTACACACATCCCAACTGCAACTCACGTAAGCTATGCATATGTGAATGGAAAGAGCAATTAATGGGGCCTTAACCACTAGGGAAGGCCTCTCGATAAATTACTCCTGAACCAATATCAATTATTATGTTCTATCCAACAACCAACTCTACTCCTAAAATCGATTAATGAAATATTATAAACACATGTGGCAGTCCGTGGATTCGAACCCAGGACGCTCACACCGAATATTAACACCTTATGCATTACACCACGAAGGCAGTTAAAGAGTGGTGGACACTATTAAGTATCACTGCTCGTGATCTCATTGCAATAACCGGCAGAGGGGTCTAGGGGTCTTGGCTTTTCTGCACTCCCCCCCCCCCACCCCCCCCTCTTTTTCCACCTTTAACACCTTACGAGCGGCCTATGCGGTTTATTTATGTGTACCGCCCAGCGGGGTGTTTTTAGCCAAAATAGGGCTGTTTACGTGATCATTTTCATGCCTAAATAAGACCCAGAACGTAAAACAAGTATCTATCCCTGAAAGGGCATAAACAGAGCTTTCGAATGACACCATAACGATCCTTGTATGATGGATAGTTTTCTTGCAATAACCGTGCAACGCGAGTGCAAAAAGCAGGTAATTCGGTACTTTCGGTACATAATTGAGTATGTAGCGAGTGAGAGAGGGAGGAGGGAGCTGAGATTTGTGTCAGTAGGTTCGCCGCGGTGGTCTGGAGCAGTCATACGCTCGCTAGTCTCCTGCCACCACTTGTCTCTCTCTCTCAGCCACATTACGTGCTGAAATTGCCACTCGAGTTATGTCGAGCGCCGCCACATAGTCCAGCTTTATTAAATACGACTTAAGTGGTGAGCCGCTAATAAAGGGTTAAGATAAGAACTTAATTAGTAATAGCCGAGACTACTGGACCCGCCGCCGCAATGCTACACAGGTCAGTTGTGGATTATCCCGAGCCACCGATAGGTCTCGCGTCAAGAAAGTATAAAAGGCAGCCCACAACGTCGTGTTAGCTATGTCGTCAATTGAAATTTTTTGCAAAAATGTAAGAGAGACGTCCTATTTTCTTATACCATGGGCTCTGCCCATCATGCAGGGGTTACTGCCCCTAATTATGTGTTACGAGTAAAGAAGCCAATTTTCCTTCTCGTGACGCGAGTCCTGTTTTGGTTGGCCGATAGGAAGCCTGGTTGTTGAGGTCATGCTGTCCTCATAACTAAAGTAAAGCATGTATTGGGCACAAAGAAGTGATGTGTAATTCCGTGTTTTAGTGCTGGGACTGTCAGTTCCAATAACCCTTATTACAATGTTCATTCTTTGTAACAAAATGGGAGAAACTGAGCGATTTGTAACTGGTCGGTCAGTTTCTCTTACCTGAGGTAGTTAGGTTTGTTGCTCATCGCCGTCAGCTCAGGTACTCTGTCTTCCTGTTGCCTAAGCCCTAAGGAACACAGCCTTCTCTTAATAATGAATCAAAATCCGGCGCATGGTTATACTTACGCGAATGGACACTATGACAAAGCTTAGTCTAGCGAACAGGTAGGCGTGAGCTGACGTGGTGGTGGGCGTAGCTTGAAACATGTCCACATGTACCTTTCCTCCTCTGCCTATGGCATGGATAGACCAGTAAGTCATGACCGGGGGTTTTTCATGGTAGGTAAGTGATTCTTTAGCGTAACTATTAACAAGCGCTCATTCCATTAACTCATTAATGTATTAAATTCAAGCTACTGAGGCGTCTGAATGCGCTGATTCCACTCTCGCGGTTTCGGGCGTCCTCCAATGTAATTGGTATAGTCGTCTGGTGGACATAGTAAACTGATTAAAGAGTTTTATTTGTAACCTCCACTCCGTACTGAGTCATTCCCTTGGCATTTATGTAACATCCAGAAGGTAAAAATCAGTGAGGTCTCTAGGTTGCCAATTGCCTCCAAGTGGAAGAATGAGACCGGGAGTAACCCCGAGTTCTATCACCACGTTTCCAACTGGTGGTACCACCCCAAAGCCGGCCTTTTAGTGGCGAGATTAACGTGGCTAGGCCTCGGTAATTCAGTAGTTTGTGGACTACTTGATACATGAATGGAGCCGCGGAAGCGGAAATAGTGAATCCCTGTCTTTCCAGACCTCCAAAAAGCGTTGGGACCCCTCCTCCCCCCCCCCCTCTCCCAGCGGGTTAGGTAGAGGGGACGTGTAGTTACCCTCTGACGTAATTAGGTTCACTTGTGGATGGTAGGGCTCTGCAATCATCTTTTGTAGATGTTTTGCTTGAGCGCCCCTTCTCCTGAGGTGCTATGTCTCTGGGACAGAATGTCTCGCCCGGGTGTTTACTACGCCCGGGGGAGGTAAGATGCGTGTCGATGAGTGCTCAGCGTTTCCGCCGAGCAATCATCTGTTCTGACAATTCTAGTGACTTTCGAAACCTCATTGAATGCATTGACATTGACCCTTCGAACAGCTATTGCCTTTCTTAGTCATAAATATTGTGAGATTGGCGGCAAAGTATACTGGAACTAAAGGTTCTTGAAGAGATGAAAGTTCTGTTTTAAAGGAAACCCCCACCCTTGACCCTGGTGGCCTAATCTGGACTGATATCCCAAATTTATTGTCTCTGAAGCATCTAAATCTACCCATACCATAGGTGGGGGAGGAAAGCACTCTATAATTGAGTGCTATGTTTCCTTCATCGCCCCGGCCGACCGTAAGATGTAAATTAATGGAGGAATGGACCATAATTTCCCTTCCGGCAAGAGCGGTAAAATTTCTTTTGCTGTCTTCCATGATTAATCTCTAGACTTTCAACCGGCCCAACTTTACAATTAATTAGAGCCAGTTGAGAGGGCCGCCCCGGGATCCTCCCTGCCTCCCTGTTGAATCCAGACTGTGGACGGCCGCCCACCGTTTCTATTGAACAATGTTACGGTTGTCCACACCCTGACAGAGGGGCAGATTGGTTGTGTCCCAGACCAGCCCCATCTCCTGACCCACCCATGTGGAAAAAACAAGGAGTGACTTTGGCAGTCCCCCTTGACCCTAGGGTGTGAACATGATTCCTTACTCACATACATGAATGTGCTCTACCTTCTAGGTCTTGCCTTAATTGTAACATTCATTAAACACCTTCTACAGCTTGGTGTGAAAAGACAATGATAGGGACCAGAGACCATTTATGTTAATCTTCACCTGCAACTTCGGTGTGAGAGATACCTTATAAGCACTGGACATAGTCTTTACTGAGACTTAAGTATTAGGAATGATAAAGAGACATGGAAACATTCGGGCAGTTGACCGACATTGCCACCGACCGGAGGCCGTCGCTCTAGCATAATTGATTCCTCGAAAGTACCTTGGGTGGCCGGCCTGAATAATAGCTGACGGCGGAAGCCTTTAGTGACTACTTCCAGAGAGGGAATACTTGGGCCGGCGGTGCCCACAAGTAACCGGACGTGACAACATTGGATGTTGATTTGGCATGGACCACGTCTGACTAGGTTTTACCCAGTCGTCGCCATAACTGGACGGCGAGCTCTCTGGGGAGCCGGGTGTGTGTGGAAGAATGCCTTTTGCCCACGTCCGCCGGGCCGTAGCCCGGAGCCTGCCATAGTTGTCCCTGGCCCCTACCAGGGTGCCTCTTACGGGGCCTACTCCTGGATCCGCACGCCTTTGTAAGGCCTTGAGAGATGGAGAGAGAAAAGGAATCGAAGAGATGATGTAGGTTGAGATCGACGCCCGCCTGTCGTTGGCCTTAGTCGTGTCCTACTGTCTAGTATTAATAGATGATCTAACACCTTTCACTTATACTGTGTCCGGTAAAGAATGGTTGAGCATTACTTCCACATCCCGTCTGATCTCTGAGTTCATTGTGGATGTTGTTAACACGGGAGAAAATTACCCGGTAAAAAATATTCTCGGGCAAACCTTTTACCATACAGAGTCTGAGAAGTTGTCTAGCCCGGACCGCCTCGAACAAGGCTGTCCGTATGTCCCTGATAGACTTCGCCGGGTGTGGTAGTAGGAGCTGTTGGAATACTCTAACCGCTTCACTGTTACCTTTTCCCGTCTGCGGAGCTGTTGGCTTAGCGATGGACTGGGCCGTGTCTCTACTGAGTAAAAATATAGCAAATTTTCTGTGAGCATTATCTCGCAACAAGAACTCGCGTTGGAGTTCAATGGGGTTGGGAGTTGTGAATGGTTCTGGGAAATCCTTGAGTGATAACTGGGGAGCTATAAAGAACTCAAAATTGGACAAGGGAACGCCACCCGGTTGCGGATTTAGCAAATCAAACTCTAGTTGGCTATGTGGGGGAATAGTGAGGGAGAGTTGGGACGTTAAGGCAATAGCAAATTGTTGGACCTCCTGATCCCAGTCCACCCAAGGCCCATGCCCGACCTCCCCCAGGTTTATTTCCTGCTGCTCCGCTGGAAAGGTAGCCGGAGTTGTCACCAACTTCGGTTCATTTATCCTAAAGGAATCATATCCGTGAACGCCGTAAGGCCGGGAACAGTTAAGACACTTTAGGTCCCCCGGGGAAGGCGGGGCAAGTTGCTCTGGTACATATACAAAATATTGATAATTTGTGATGTTGGGAATAGCCCGAATTTGTACTTTAACAATCTTACCATGGGCATCTTTTGCCCGCAAGTCTTTATCCTTATTGATCTCTATTGCCCACTCACGCGGCACTGGTATCTCCCCCTTGATTGATCTGTGCTCCTCCCCCGAGGCAGTAGGAACTACCGGAAACCAAAGTCCATCCGGTTCTTGCCAGGGTGGGGCAGTGTCTTTCGTCTGGTGCTGTTTACTTACAGAATTAAGATGAAAAGCTGGATTAGAGCAATGAGAAATTGTGGCCCCTGGAGGGGGCACAGGACTGGTATTCGCCGGGGAATAAGACTTTACGTTAGACTTAGGACTGATGGCATTAGGTTGTGTGTTAAATTTAGACGGCACTAAGGCCGTATCAGCAGAAGGGGCCGAAAGTACACTAACTTTAGCTGGTGACAGTGTAGGAATCGGTTTTTACACCATACCCGAAAGAGGATTTATGTAGCTCCGATCTTACTCTCAACCATCTGAACAATTTTACCAACACACCTAAACTTCGTTAGATGCGGGAATAGCCTCTCGAAAATATTAAGCCCTGGTGGGGGCACGAACTCTCGACCCTTGGGTTGTGAGGCAGGCACCTTACCAGTTAGACCAATAGAGATATCCCCCTTGGCCTGGTCGGCTCAGGGTATTTTCGCATCCGATCTGTTTAGGCTAGCCTACTTTCACTGACTTTACAACAGGGGGCGTACAAACACACTCGGTTGAGCTTCTACGTTAACCAAGGGGATTGGTGGCAGTGGCAGAACGTTAATAACGTCTGAGGTGAGAGGAAGCACAGAAGCAATAGGGGTAGTACCCACTACCGTTGGGGAAGCATTGCGAGACCTTTTAGATATTGCACATCGTTGTAATACTTTTTGTAATAACTCATCCAAATGCTTAGCCGTGACACATTTACTATGGGGTCTCTTGAAAGATTTGGTTCTTACCTTCTCTACCGTCCCACTACTCTCTACTTGCTTACTTGGGCCTGGTACTGCCAGTGACTGGCCTTCTATTTGCTTACTTGGACCTGGTACTGCCAGTGACCGGCCTACTAATTGATGGGCCAAGGGATAAGTTACTTCCACCTGCGCCTCTTCACACTGAGGTACCGGCAGCGAGCAGGTTGCCGCCTCTGGTGCTCTGCGCCTGTCATTTAAAATTGGTCCAAGTCTACTTGGTGCTAATATGTTTCTCTTAATGGGGATACTAGGTAGAGTACTTGCCGGAGAGTCAGGGTAACTAGACCTGGAAGGAGGTAAATTTTGACCTCCTTGAGAACCTGAAGTGGGTGTAAGCACACCCGCCGCTACACTGTGGTGCCGCTCAAGAGCATTAGCCATAGAAAATTATAGTTCTTCCTTGTCACAAGGTAAAACAACTTTAGAGAGCATTAACTTTGAGCCTTTTAGGATCACTCTTGCTTTAGACCTAACTCTGGCATTTGACCCGTTACCTTCGGCATCTGCCCCGAGGAGGCCGGGAAAAGACTCCGGCACCTCCGAGGCAGAAACCGATGGGCTTGGGTGTGAACTAGACTTACAACCTTGAGGTTCTATGTTGGTCGGACTGGCGTGAATTTCCGCCGTAATCTGGACCTGTGAGGGGAGCTCTGATAACTTCTGTCTCTTGGGAAACAGGGGATCCCTGCTAGAAGACTGTTCACATTGTCGCCTGGAGGATTGGGACTGAGGTGGCCAAGCTGTCCGGGTGTCCGGTGAAGTTGAGCGTGTTCTCTTGGGATGGGGAGGGGAGTCTACCTCAGAAAAAACTGGTTCACAGAGGGGAGCTAAAAGTTCAACTGAGTGTTGGGTGTTAGCTAAGTGACGGGGGTTTGACTGTGAGACTGGGGGATCATCAAAAGAATAAAGGCTAATGAGCCGTAATAATTCGGCGTTATCGCATAGGAGTTCTACGTTAGCCACTCGCTTGGCGTAGGAGGTAAATTTATTCTTCATCTCTATCAAGGCCAAAAGGCACGAAAGATCTTGTTTATTGATCCATTCAACAAAAAGGTCTGAACAAACTGGACATTTCTGAGACGTCCAAAAGAATTTTGAAATGTTCAAGCATGTAACACAACGAATACAAAGTTTGTGTGCTGTTACTGGGACTAGTAAGCAGGTAGGAGTAGCACAAATAGTAAACTGAGGCATGGCTCTGAACCTCCCCTCCCCGCCAGGAATGGTGCCTTCCTCTGGTTGTGCCGAGATCTGGAAATAAACATTTCCAGGAATCAATACTCATAAGGATAACCTGAGAGGCTTTAACACATCCTACCTACTCCAATGCACCGGAAAATCAGTTTGCACGACTCATTCTGGTATTCCGCCGCATCTGAGCAAAAAAAAACTGGAACCCCACCCCTTTAGAGGGTTGCCACGGGTTGACTGCTTACCTGTGACGTGAGTCACCGACTCTTAAAGAACCAACTTTTCCTATCCGAGTGGCTATTTGGACTAGCCGGATAGACAAAAGACCACGAACTGTGCCACTGAGCGTACTAGGTGTGTGGATGTACAGGGTGAGTCAAAATCGATGAAATCGAGATCCTCCCCGCCGGACTAAGCATGTCCGCCGGGGAAGGAGTGTAGTAGAGCACTACAGTGGGATAGTTGGAAGATACCCGCCCGCCTTGTCCGGCGGGAACCACGGCCTCGATCGCAGAAAGAGAGCCGGCGGGAAAACCAACACCGGAAAAGTCGTCTTAAACGATAAGAACGACCAACCGTCAACCCACCACCAAACAGGACGTCTCCCGTTCCTCAAAACATGTGACTGAGACATGGGAAACAGGGAGCCAAAGGGGCGACACACATATAATTGTAAACACAAAAATAATATAGTACCCCTAGCCCACTAAGGAGACCCCTACTGAGGCTGGCCACGAGGCTTGTAGAATCATTATCTTGGTAGAAACCTTACCCCTGAAGACCCACAGTCGTAGCACGAGGAGATGAAGCCCACGAAAGGGGCCCGCACGCAGACTCGGACACTAGAAGGTTCCGCACCACGTGTGGCAACCCTTAGACTAGAGGGTCTGCTAAAAAACAAAAATGCAACTGCCTCATAGCGACGGCCTGAAGCATTATTTCCTGCGAAGATAGTAGCCTCCTAACTAGTTAGTAAGAGCAAAAGCTAAGGCGCAGCAAAACAAAACACAAATACTTGGGGCGCTGGTCCTGGAGAACTCGTAGGCGCCTGAACAAAAAGTACCCTATTTTAACACTCCCTGCGGGCATACCAATGGGGTAGCCTGTGCTAGCTAATCTAAACCCTGTTCATTACAACTCAGATATATACAGTACAAATGAGTAAGGACTCAATAGAAGCGAGCGAACGAAGAATGTGGCGGAGCGCAGGCGACACACGTCTAGTCAGGTTGCCCGCGGGGAGTAGAAGGAAGTATGCTGGCTCAGGGAGCAGCGCCAAGGAAGTCCGCACAAGAAATCCACGAGATGGAAAGCTATAGTATAATAATTTTTAAGTAAATTTTCCCTTTTTATTTTTTACGAAGGTTTTTTCGTAGCGGGTACCCAATCATAAGACGATTCCATGAGAGAATAGGCATTACACTTATGATGAGTACTCCGTTCTTCCCCGCGGCGGTAGATTCAAACTGGCTGACCGCGGGCGCTTGAATGGAGGCTATTATACTAATAGGCATATCGTCAATAATGGAGGGGCCACTAATAAATAAGGTAAAATTGGGGTAGGCCTAAGTGCCAGAGATAGATAGAATGACTGACCTAAAGACCTAACCTATCCTACAGATACCCAGCCTAGCATCCGGATATGTGCAGTTGCCCACATAAATTCTGTTCCTTGTTGTGATATTATGTATGGAAGTAAAATAGTACGAATTAACTGCGAGTGTGGTTTCTTTTAATGGTAAGTTGACTAATCAGATTAGTTAACCATTGCATAAGAAACTACACTCGTAATTCAATCATGCGCATTATATTTCCATGTATAAGAACATGGAGAGGAACAGAACTTATGTGGACAACTGTACACTAGGATACATTATGGCTACAATTAGACGATTATATTCAGATTCGGAAGGTTATATGAAAATCAGAGTGTTAACTAAGATAGTCTTTACCCTGTTGACTCTCACAGATCCTTCCTAAGCTGTATAAAATTGTACACGGATAGTCAGAATAAACTACTCTTATGCAGCGGTCCTAAAGGGGTTAAGGTAAATATTAAAAGAGGGAGGAAGTCGCTTTTTCTGGACCCCCTTCTCCCTCATGTTTAGCATATTAGTTAAGGGGTTAAGCTAGATATTAAAAGAGGGAGGTAGTCACTGTTTCTGGACCCCCTTCTCCCTCATGTTTAGCATATTAGTTAAGGTAGATATTAAAGGGGGAGGGTTTTTTTATCGGTCGATATATTGAATTATTTGCTATTTCTTTAGTTTTCTCCCTAGACCTTCATCAAGATAAATCTGTACATTTTTCGATAGAATAATGTGCCACCCAAAGGCCGCTTCCTCATAAATTACAGGCTCGCTCTCACTCGCCAGGAAAAATTCGACAACTAAATGACAAAGAAAGGTCTTAAAATCCCCAAACTAATGGGCTAAACGTCATCAATTCTAAACATTAATGGGGCTGAACATGAGGGAGCAGGGGGGCCAGAAAAACGACCCATCTTCCCTTAATTAAAGGAACCAAACTAGCCTGGCCCTAACTATAGTCCATTACTTACCCCTAACCTCATACCTATTCCCTGGCTGACTCTTCCCAAATGGTAGAAATGTTAGCTCCATTACTCTATAACCTGACCCCCAACCCCCGTAACTCATAAAGGGCTAGAGCAAATGGGCTGTACATTTCCACACCACCTATTCCCTGGCTGACTCTTCCCAAATGGTAGAAATGTTAGCTCCATTACTCTATAACCTGACCCCCAACCCCCGTAACTATAAAGGGCTAGAGCAAATGGGCTGTACATTTCCACACCACCTATTCCCTGGCTGACTCTTCCCAAATGGTAGAAATGTTAGCTCCATTACTCTATAACCTGACCCCCAACCCCCGTAACTCATAAAGGGCTAGACTCTAGAGCAAATGGGTTGTACATTTCCACACCACCTATTCCCTGGCTGACTCTTCCCAAATGGTAGAAATGTTAGGTCCATTACTCTATAACCTGACCCCCAACCCCCGTAACTCATAAAGGGCTAGAGCAAATGGGCTGTACATTTCCACACTACCTATTCCCTGGCTGACTCTTCCCAAATGGTAGAAATGTTAGCTCGATTACTCTATAACCTGTCCCCCAACCCCCGTAACTCATAAAGGGCTAGAGCAAATGGGCTGTACATTTTCACCACCTATTCCCTGGCTGACTCTTCCCAAATGGTAGAAATGTTATAGTTGCTCAAAGGTATGAAGACCCCTAGGGTGGGTAAGTTAATGGTCAGTTTTCTCGTGCAGTGGTGCCACATTTAAACCAAAACAAACCCTTAAGAAAACGGGAAACCAACCAACGTTCTCTATAATCGCATTGTGAAGGAAAACAAAAATAAACTCATATATCAACTTTTCACTATCTATCTATCTATCTATTTACGCAGGCTCAATCCCAAATTTTCCTATTTTTGTTTTCTTTTCTTTTCCCTCTGTTCACGCCCTTTTCAAATCCTTTCAGAATCTTGATCGGCACATTTATACACTTCATTCTGGCTATCATGGATGATTTTATACAGATTAGGAAGGGTCTGTGAGAATTCCACGGATAGGCTATATATATTGCCTTCCAGGTGAGTGCAGTGCCCTGAATACAAGTACATAACACACACGATGGGAAGCATTGCTTTTAGTAGTTCTAATTGATTTTTATTTTATTATTTATTATGAATTTTTTTTCGTAGTGAGCTCCCGATCATAATGACGATTCTGTAAGAGAATGAGCGTTCGCTTACGATGTAGATCTCTTTAACACTCTGATCGAGGCGGTTGGTTCAAACAACTGACGCATGAGTTTGAAGAGTGCCATTACTGTATAAGGTATATCGTCAATGATGGAGGGGCCACTAATAAATTGTGTTATCTAAGGATTAATAGAGAGCCTGTAGCCTTTAAATTTGGTAGATATCGGGCCTAGGCCTACATGTCCTGTCTAAGTTGAATTAATTGTCTAATAGTTGTCATAAAATAATAAAAAGGATGTAACTGGTACTGAATGGGTAAAGATGGGCAGAGATGGCCAAAGATGTTATCAAATTTGGCTGGGCTCCCAAAAGTTTGAGAAACTGATGGTCAAAACTTCATCCGGGCAGCCTTCAGTACAAGCCACAACATTATGGGGAACGTTGTCGCTAACTAAGTGTGTACTTGGGAGTTTGAAAAGAGAGTGTAAATGTGAGTTTATAATTATGCAGGTGTAGCCTACGTTGTGATAAGTTTTGCGAGCGTATTAAAAGTTTATTAAAGTTATCTATATAATTACCATTTTCTGTCTTACATGTTTAAGAGAAAACGAGTATATTGAAACACTAACTTAATTATAAGAACTAAAATGTTATTACCAAAAATGCTTATACAGTATTTTTTTTATACCAACCATTCCTATTGATAATATTCAAATTATTAGTGGATTAAATAACAATGTTTATGAAAAAATACAGTTACAGAAACAAAAATAGAGCATCTCGATATTTTAATTCTTAGATGCGCGCGATGGTTAGATCAACTGGTCAGATAGCTTAGGTTGTTACAAGTGATAGACGTTAGTTAGTTTGTTCTACCAAGCGTCTATTCGTAGTTTATACATTGTGATTATTCCTTGTAGCATAGACTACAGTAGATCTGCTGTAGTCTATACTTATATACAAAACATCACAAAATGACCACCAAGGTGTGTCTGGTGAGGGAGGGGGTAAACAAACTACGGGCAACAGTGCAGCGAAAGATCAAACTGCACCGAGCGGGACACTTTGCAGTTCAAACTATTGATGGCCGGGTCAGCCAACTAGTTTATCGTGCTGATGATGATATCAAGGCACTTGGTCGGTTCTTCTTCAACACATGGAAGATTTTGATGCTTAAGTCTTTGGTGCCTGATTGTCCTATTGAGCTGATAAAGCTCTGCCAATGGATGGACAAGCATCCAATGTACAGCACCTGCCAAAGGCCTCACTTGGCACATATCCTTGCCATTCTAGATTGTGTCATTGATTGACACGGAAAGGCTCCCGCTCTCAAGTTGATCCAGCCAGATCAACTACCATGCCAAACTTTTTCTTATGAAGAGCTCAGGCCACATCTTGCAGATAAATGTTCTCTCAGCTCTGGAGCGACTTGCAAAACCTTTCTGCTTAGGTACAAGGGTCAAAAGGCGGTATTCAAGAGGGGCAATGATATTAACCAGGAAATAATACAGAGATTTTGGCATGAGGCCTTGTTGCTAGACCATCTACAGGGTGCTGGTGGCTCCCCAGTCTTGTTGGCTAACTGCTCTGACCGTCCTTGCCTATTATTGTCCTGTGTCGAGGGTATGACTCTAGATAAAGTGCATAGCCAACTTACTGCACGAGGGTTGGTGGAGGTTTTCTTGGCACTGGCACACAGCCTACAGCAGGTACATGCTGCAGGGGTTCTGCATCATGACTTGAAGACGAATAATGTGTTCGTCAAGGTTCCTATGGCTGGCCTGGGGAATGTTGAAGCTTCTCTCATTGACTTTGGAATGGGGACTCTCGGGGAACAAATGACAGATATTGGGGATGGGGACGCCACTGATTATATGCTCTATCCGTGGTACGCACCCGAAGTTTTCTTCAAAAGGGGGGCTTCTTTTGCCAGTGACATTTTTGGTCTTGGTATAATGATTGAACGGTCGGTAAAAAAACAGATAATGGCTGGACGAGTGCAGGCTTGGCCAGAGGGTCTTCAGGAACTTGTTGCCGACATGGTCGAGTACGAAGAGAAAGACTGACCATCCCTAACTGAAGTCATCGTTAGGCTGAACACCATCCTGCCCTCTCTTTTGGGCCTTCCACGGTCATTCCCTGATCATGAGGAGATCAGTGATTCCGATGATGAGGAGAGTGATTCCGATGATGATGAGAATGATTCCGATGATGATGAGAGTGATTCCGATGATGATGAGAGTGAGTCTGATGATGAGGAAAGTGAGTGTGAATATTGGACCGAGTCTGATGATGAGGAGAGTGATTCCGATGATGAGGAGAGTAATTCCGATGATGAGGAGAGTTATTCCGATGATGATGAGAGTGATTCCGATGATGATGAGAGTGAGTCTGATGATGAGGAAAGTGAGTGTGAATATTGGACCGAGTCTGATGATGAGGAGAGTGATTCCGATGATGAGGAGAGTAATTCCGATGATGAGGAGAGTTATTCCGATGATGATGAGAGTACTTCCGATGATGATGAGAGTGAGTCTGATGATGAGGAAAGTGAGTGTGAATATTGAAGCGAGTCTGATGATGAGGATGAGTCAGTCTGATAATGAGAATGATTCCGGTTATGGCGAGGAGTCGGATGATGAGGTTCAGTCAGAAAATGAGGATGAGTCGATATTCTTTATAACAGAAAATTCTTAATTTTAAGATTTAATTATTTGAAAGGATCTTTTAATTTAATTATATCTACATAAGATATATAACTGATATCTTCTTTTAATTTCTAGTTTTATGAATAGGATATTTTACTATTATTTATTAACCCTTTGAGGATTATGACTTATTTTGATACTCTATTCTGGATATCATGAGACGATTATATTCACATTAGGAAGGGTATATGAAAGTCGACAGAGGGTTGATGGAGTTAATCCTTACCCTTTTAACTCTCATAGATCCTTCCTAAGCTGTATAAGATTGTCAAATGATAGCCATAATAAACTGTATACACGCGTCATAATCCTCAAGGAATTATATTATATCAATTCCAAGGAGAAGTATGTCATACAAAGTTCTGGTATCGTATTTTATCTTGGCGAGCAATAGCGAGCCTGCATGTTAGGAGAAATCGTCCTCTGGTCGAGAAATTTTTCTATAAAAATATGTACATAATTAGCTTGAAGGGGACCTGGGGAGATATTTATATTTATATTTTCATTTTTTGAAGGGGGTCTTGGAAGGACATATTTTTGTTTTAAGTCTAGGAGGCAAACTAATTGTAAATTACTCAACAATGGCAAGACAAAAACAACAACTTAATAATGTAAACAAAATTATTATAACATCAAAAGTCATACCAGATTTTGCTTGCTTTTGGTTGCCATTTTCGAGTATTTTAGTTTGCCCCCTTAGCTAACAAAAATACCTGACTTCCTTCAAATTTAATATTGCCCACGCAGACCCCCTTCAAGCTCAATTTGTACATTTTTTGATAGAAAAAATATTTTGACTGGAGGCCGGTATTTAAGTTACAGGTTCGCCTGAACAGAGTGATGTGTCTTATCCTCGCCAAACTAATGGAGTGAACGTCTTACAAAATCCAACTATTCTTTAACTGTCTTCGTGGTGCAATGCATAAGTGTGTTGATTTTCGGTGTGAGCGTCCTGGGTTCGAATCCCCGGACTGCCACATGTGTTTGTTAATTTCATTAATCGAGTTTAGGAGTAAAGTTGGTTAGCGGAGAGAACATAATAATGGATTGAAACAAAGGAGGTCCAAACTGAAGCACCTCAGACCAAACAGGATAAATAGGGCAAAGGGAGGTAGGGAGGGAGGAAAGGTACGAGTAATGGAATAGATGTAAGAAGGGAGGGAGGGAGGGAGATAGGTACAAAGGAAAACAAGCAACAACAGACATAATGGTTTTTAGTATAGTCTATTCGCTGTAAGTAGGCGAAAAATCATGACCTCTAAGTTGCAGAGGGATACAAAAGGCAGAACTGCCTGTGACGAGTGCCCCTCCCAGAGTTGAAAGAGTGACAGGGCCAAACTCAAGGAATGTTCAGGCCAAAATGCCTGGACACACAAAGTTTGAAGCAATTTTAGTTATAGGATGAGGGGAAGATGGATTCAGGGAGAGAGTTCCAGAGCTCAGCTGTTGAATAGAAGAAAGATTTGGAATATCGTTTCACTCTTGGATTGGAGAGTTGCCAGCTCTGTACAGTTTCAGTTGAGGAAAATAGGATACAGTTTCTCTGTATCCTATTTTCTGGCAATCATTACATTATTTTATGCAGTTTAGGAAGGAACTCGAGGAATCAAAGGGACGTCCTATTCATCAAATTCTGGCAACTATTAGAGGATTTCATTAGGCTCTGGAGGACCTCAAACAATTAACCCTCTGAAGCTCTGGCGCGTTTTAGAAGTTATTTTGGCTATCATTAGACGATTTTATGCAGCTTAGGAAGTATCTGTGGGTATTAAAAGGGTAAATACTATCTCAATCAACCCTTTGACTTCCATATACCGTTAGTAATCTGAATAAAATCGTCTAATATTAGCCAGAAACAGAACAGAAATGCGTATTGGAGCTTGAAAGGGTTAAATGGCTATGCTATCAATTGACCACTTGCGAGTTTCGTTCTATAAGGAAGTTGGAGTTGTAGACATCGTTAGCAGAATTACCAGCTAAAATACGGTTGTAGTTCATTTATAAATACATAAAATCCAATTCAACCTACTCTTTAGCCATCAAAAACCTATATTATTATAGCAGTTCTGTTTACTATCGATGTCTACAGCTCCAACTTCCTTATAGCCTGAAACTCGCAAGTGGTCAATTAATCCTTCTATAGCTAACACAGATCCTTCCTAAGCTGCATATAATCATCTATTGCTTGTCAGAATATGCTAAGAAGGATGTCACCGGTACTAGATGGGTTAAGGGGAGGCAAACCGTTTTTCTGAACCTCCTTCTCCCTCATGCTTAACCCCATTTTTGTTTAGATTATAAGACGTTTGGCCCATTAGTTTGGCGATTTTAACACCTTTTGCCCCATTTCGTTGTCAATTTTAAGACCTTTCGTACCATTTAGGTGTCGATTATTTCCTGGCGAGCGATAGCGAGTCTGACATTTTAAGAGGAACAGGCCTTCGGCTGGGACATTTTTCTACCGAAAAATGTACAAATTTATCTTAGCGGGTGTTTTTCTAAGCTTGATGGAGGTCTTGCGAGAACACTAAGATATAAAGGAATAAATTAATTAAAAAAAAAAAAAAAACAGAAACGGTCCGTATTCCCTTAACCCCTTCTATACCGGCGACGTCTTTTGTATTTTATTATAGGTATATTTAGACAACTGTGTGCAGTTTAAAAAGGGTCTGTGGTAGTAAAAAGGGTTAGGTGAGATAGTACCAAGCCTATTAATTGCTGGAAGCCCTATTTAAACTGAATAAAATAGTCTAATAGTAGTCACAATAAAAGTAAAAAGACTCGCCGGTAATGAAGGGGTTAAATGGCTACAGAGTATCATTTATCCTTCTATAGCTAACACAGATCCTTCCTAAGCTGAGTAAAATCATCTATTGCTTGCCAGAATATGATGAAAAGGATGTCACCGGTACTGGAGGCGTTAAGGGAGCCCACCTCGCTTTTTTTCTTCTCTTTCTCTCCCTCTCTCTCTTTGGCTTGTATCCATTCGGCCCTATCTAGCCTACTGTTTTAAGACGTTTACCCCCATCCTGGTGTCAATATTTTCCTGGCGAGCGGTAGCGAGCCTGCATATATATATATTTTTGTTTTGACAGTAAGCTAAATTTGAAATTTTTTCGATAGAAAAATGTCTCCAGCGAAGCCGGATTTCTCCATACAATGCTGGCTCGCTATCGCTCGCCAGGAAGAAATCGACGCCTGGATGGGGATAAACGTCTTAAAACAGTTGGCTGAATGGGGCCGAATGGATACAAGCCAGGGAAAGAGAAAAGGAGAGAAAGATAAAAAAAGCCGGTGACCCCCCCTTAACCTGCATCGTCAACACTGGTCTGGCAGCTTATGAGGTAAACTATTACAACAACTAGAGGGGGACACTCGGTAGAGCGCCTACCTCTGCCTGGTTCTTTATACCATTAAGGGGAGGCAGTTGGGTTTTCGAGTCCTCCTCCTCCCTCATGTTTAGCCCTATTAGTTATGAGATTACAAGACATTCGCCCCATTAGTTTGGCGATTTTCAGACCTTTTGCCCCATTTCTTGGCCAATATTAAGACCTTTCGTGCCATTTAGGTGTAGATTTTTTTACGGGCGAGCGATAGCGAACCTGTATTTGAAGAGGAATCGGCCTTTGGCCGGGACATTTTTCTACCAAAAACTGTACAAATTTATATCGAAGGGGGGTCTTGTGGGTGTTTTCTTAAGCTTGATAGAGGTTTAGAGAGCAAACTAAACCCCTTCCTTAAACCATTGAGCCGAACCAGTAAATTATGCTGCACAATACCGTCTGAGCTCCCTTAAGGGGACTGTATGGTTGTCATGTGAAGCTACAACAACCTTGATAATCCTTTCTTGCACAAGGATGCAGAATAAAAGTCCAGAGATAAGTTTATAGGTTCTTATTAGCCAGAGATACAGGGAGCTTGGGTGGCACTACTATGCTGAGTGCCGACCGGATGTTACTGATGAAAACATGTGCAGCGGTGCCGGATATATTTGGTGCAACGCTGCCGATACTACAGAGTACGGTATATTATCATGGGATATTAAACAATGATAGTATTGCCCTGAAAGTACATGTGTGTATGTTGCAATATGATTAAGGCATGTGTACACTCTGTATATATGTTGTGTGTGCACTTAATCTATATCAACACCTCCCTCCCCCTTCAAGCTCGCAAGACGTTGTCGAGCTGACTCTTTTTCTAGGAGCCTTTCAGACCTACGTGGGGCCATGGGGGAAGTGAAGGACTCTCTTTCTGGGTCCGTGCAAGACACAGGGATCTCAGGGTTATGGGGGAGGGGTTCAACACCAGGAGAATTCACTGGGCGGAGGAAGCGACGGTTCCGCCAATATATCTTACCACTGGGGAGACGAACCTCATAATCCCTGGACCTGCCGCAGCCCATGACGACCCCAACCTTGTCCCAGCGGTGAGAAGTCGGGTCTTGGATCGTCACTGTGGTGCCGACTCTCAACCTGGGAAGGGGGCGTGCGTGCTGGTCATAGTTTCTCTGCACCAGCGCAGTGTGGGCGGCTGCACGGCGGTCACAGTCCTCGGCCTTGGCTTGCCACTCTGCTGCAAAGGACTGGGGATGAGCAGGGACACAAGACCGTAGTGGGTGGCCATACAAGATTTGTGCCGGGGAGCGGCCTGTGAAGTTCGGGGTGTTGCGGAGCTCCAACAGTCCACGGTCAAAGTCCTCACAGTCGATGTTGCCTGAGGGAGCCGTCTTCAGTATGAGGTGTTTGACCTACTTGATGGCAGACTCGGCATGACCGTTGGATTGTGGGTAGTGTGGGGAAGAGATCAAGTGATTGACTCCCCAACGCTCCATGAAGTCCCGGAACTCACGTCTAGTAAACTGTGGGCCTCCATCTGTACGTAGGCGGAGGAGTACACCAACTTCCCTGAAGTAGCGGCAGAAGATCCTGATGGTGTTTGAAGCGGTAGTATCTCCTTTGCAGGGTACGACAACGGGCCAGCTTGAGAGTCGGTCTGTTACGACGAGGAAGGATTTCCCCGCCACAGCGAAGAAGTCGGCTGAAACAGACTCGAAAGGCCTAGTTGAGTTGTCGTCGTTGATCATGGGTTCCTGCTGCTGACTAGGCTGTAAGACCTGACACGGCTCACAAGCTTGAACTGTATTGGCGATGTCCGAGTTGATGCCAGGCCAAAAGACAGCCTGTCGCGCCCTACGCTTAGTGGCCTCCACGCCTCTGTGACTATCATGCAGGCGAGCCAAGGTGCAGCGGCGGAGGGCTTCAGGAACCACAACCCTCGCTCCATACAGGACGAGTTCACCATCTGCTGACAGGTAGTCTCAGAGTTTCCAAAATGGGAGTAGAGAGTTGTGCAGGTCGTAGCGGTTGGTGGGGAAACCCGAAGTAACGCACTCACGCAGGCGGATGTACACAGGATCCGCTCTGGCTGCGTCTCGGAGTTCCTGGAGAATCCTGTCTGCGTCCTGTGAAGGAGAGTTGACGTCGGCGGCGGCGGCGTCGACAGTCACGACGGATCTAAGGTGAACCGTGGCATCGGCACATGCTAACTCATCCTCTGGCGTCGGGTGGCTGACAGGGGCCCGTGACAACGCATCAGGGATGCAGAGCAACCTGCCAGCGCGCCAGATGGCTGTGAAGAGGTAAGGTGCGACTTTCTCCTTCAGACGTTGGAGGCGGGGATTTTCAACCGCATCAAGGGTGTAGTTGTTGAAGATGGGGATGAGGGGGCGATGGTCCGTCATGAGGGTGAAGTGTTGCAGTCCGATGAGGTAGAACTTGCACTTGGACATGGCCCAGACCACGGCTAGCATCTCCAGCTCAATGGTGGCATAGCGGGACTCGGGGTCGCTTAGGAACCTCGAGCCACACTGAACTAAGCGGAGACGGTTGTTGCCATGATCCTGTAGGAGGGCGTATCCAATAACGTTGAGGCGGGATGCATCAGTTTGTAGAATCACTGGTAGGGAAGGGTCGAATGGGGCCAGGACGGGTGGACTGAGCACTGAGCAGGGCAGCCTTGACCCGGCGGAAAGCCTCATCATGGTCAGCGATCCACATAAACGACCTCTTCGGGCTCATCAGGGGGCGCAGGGGCTGAGCGGCAGTGGCGATGTCGGGGGTGAACTCCGCCAGCTGGTTCACCCAACCCATGAAGGAGCGAAGGTCGGTGATGTTGGCTGGTGTCGGGAAGTCCTTGATCGCTCCGACTTTGCCAGGGTCAGCCGAGATGCCCTCACCTGAGAGCGTGTACCCACAGAAGTTCACACTGGGTGCAGCGACCACGAACTTGTCCTTGTTGAGTGTGATCCCACTGTCGCGGCACCGTATGAGCACTTCATGGATACGCTGAAGATGTGTGTTGAAGTCCTCGTCGTAGAGCAGCACGTCGTCGACAACCTTGGCACAATTTTGCACCCCTTGGAGGGCCCTATCACCGCGTAGGCAGAAGGCGTCACCTGTCGCAGCGAAACCCATTGGACCTCTACAGTGTTGGAAACGGCCATAAGGAGTGATGAAAGTTGTGAGATGCTGGTCCTGCTCCGCAAGTTCCATTTGCCAATATCCACTCAGGGCGTCTGCCGTCGTGAAGAATTTCGCCTGCGGGGCCACACTGCGGATCGCTTCGAAAGGCGTCGGTGAGGGGTGGGCTGGGCGGGAAACTTGGCAGTTGAGCTTGGTGAGGTCTACGGTGAGGCGAACTTCGGCGTTGGGCTTGGCGACGACGACGAGGGGGTGGCACCACTCTGAAGGTTCATCGCCGGCCGGTTTAATGATACCTTGTGCCACTAGCGAGTCCAGCTCCTGCTTAACTTTGTCCCTGAAAGCAAAGGGGATCTGCCGTGGGGTGTAGATGGCAAAAGGCACGGCATCGTCCTTGAGGTGGATCCGCATTGGGGGACCCTTCATAGGCTTGAGTGGAGCTGTCTGGAGATCCCCCTTGGAGACCAAAACGTCCTTGAACTCTCGAAGAAAGAACTCCTTGGCTTGTGCAGGTGATGTGGTGGCTGTGAAGGGTAGCTCCTTACACCTGTAGATATGTTTAACCTGTAGAATTGGCTTGGGGAATTCTGCTGAGATGATGGCCAATGCTTGACAGTGGCGTTTGGACAGAAGCGGCGTCTGAACACCCTCGCGGACTTGGATTGTGGCCGAACAGGAGCGTTTGCTGATGGTGAGTTGTGCATGAAACGTCCCCAAAGCAGGAGCCATTGCAGAGCCATCCGCGTTGAGCGTTGTTGTCAGAGGCGGAGGTCGTAGGCTGCTGAGAGGAATCCGAAGTATGTCGAGGTGTCGTCGGCCGATCACTGTGATGTCTGCACCTGTGTCAGGAAGCATGTGGAGTTTTCTAGTGGTGCCGCTGTAGGTGAGACTCACGGATGTCAGTGTGGGTGCCTGAACAGGTGATCCCACACGTCGGCAACTTATGGTCTTCTTTGCTGTAGACTTGTTGTGGGAGGAAGCGTCGTTGTCCTGTGTGGCGGGCGTCTTGGAAGATCTGCAGCATTTGTCGTAGTGGCCCATATAGTTGCAGCGACGACACTGGGCGGTGGCTGCAGGGCAAGCAGGAGTCCTAGGCATATGACCACGACGGCCGCAGTTAGTGCAGGTGTAGTCTTCAGCAGGGCACTTGTTCTTGTCGTGCCGGCGAGCACAACGCTGGCAGGCGGCAGCCGACGCCAAGGACTGTTGCGATGTGGAGAGCTTGTCGCGTTGCTTAACTTGCTTGTTCTACTTGTACGCTGACACAGCGTTAACCTGGGACGGTGGGGCACGTATGGCTGACATAGCGCTTCGAGTGGCCTCGTAGGAACGGCAAGTGTTGACGATGTCCTGTAATGAAGGGGTGGCGTCGAGGGAAAGCAGCTTCTGTACAAGTTCTTCGTCATGTATGCCCATCAGAATGACCATCTTGAGTTGGGTCTCCTTGCAGGCTGAAGAGTTCCCTGGGCAGACATCAATTTCTTCGGCGATGTGGCAGAGGCGGACGTAGAAGTTGTTGAATGACTCGCCCTGTTTTTGCTTGCAACTGAACAGGTTCCTGCGACGGAGAGCTTCATTGCGAGAATTCTTGATGTGCTCCTGAAGTGCATCGAGGACTGCATCAACGGTCTTGTCGGTGTCAGGGGGTATGCTTAAGGTGTGCTCCAAAAGCCGCTGTGTCTCCAGGGTTAAGCACATCCGCATCTGGATCAGTTGTTTCTCCCTCGGTAATTTAGATAAGTCTACCATAATAGAGTAATCGTCCCACCGACGCCTTCATTCTCTGAAAACCTGGAAGGTGACATCAGCACGAAGGGGCGGCGGGTTCTGGGTGATAGCCTTCTGTGGTGGAGGTGGAGCTGTAGGGGTGGAGGATGTTGTGTAATTGGGTGTTGTCCCCGTTGAGGTAGGTGTAGGTGCGGCGGCAGGTGGGGTAATTTAGGCCAGAGCCTGGACAAGGGCGGAGAACTTAGCATCGTCCATCTGTCTCCTGTAGTCCTCCTCCGTGCGTCGTCTTGTTTCCTCCTCCTGTCGTCAGTTTTCCTCTTCCCATCTTCTGCGGTCCTCCTCCTGTTGTCTGCGGTCCTCCTCCTGTCTTCTGCGGTCCTCCTCCTGTCTTCTGCGGTCCTCCTCCTGTCTTATGCGGTCCTCCTGTCGTTTGGTATAGTCGTCCCGTTGTCTGCATTGCTCCATATACTGTATGAGCTGAAGGAGGTCTGCACTTGTGGTAGGTTGTAGACTTGCAGGGTGTGGTGACAGGGGTGGCATCCCCCTATAGTGTAGGGGAGGTAAAGTGGGGGGAGGTTGGGGAGGTGGAGTAAAATGAGGGGTGGTGAGAGGAGAGGTTGGAGTGGAATGAACTGACTGGTACCCCGTACCAGCAACTCCAACAGTATCTCCATCATTATCTCCACCAGTAGCTCCACCATTATCTCCCTCCCCAGTATGGTCGTGTGGGGTGTCTCTGGGCTCCCCATTAATCTGCTCATCTCCCTCCATAATTGGTTGATAGCTGACACACTGTAGTCTTGCAGGAATGATGAAAATGTGCAGTACAACTGGAACAGTTTATTTAATAGTGAGAGAAATTATCTGTGCTAGAGAGAGTGAGTGCGTGAGTGCGGTAGGCTTGGCAACACCGTGTTGACTTGACAACGATGTGCGTGTGTCCGTGCGCGCATGTGCCGGCACAGCTGGAAGGCACTGAGGGCCCCGTGAGGGGTGAGAGCTTTAGTGTTACTGGAGATGTTAGAGGGGGAGGGTATGCTACTCCTCGCTCTTGTCCAGCAATGATTCGGCAGCTATAACCCTCACAGCAAGTCGGGAATGGGCACAAATGACATGGGACACATAATAAAGCCACTGCACTACACTCTTAAACACTTCACTGCACTATAAAGCACTGCACAATGATATATCCAGGGCTGGAGAGGCGAGGTCTTGCAAGATGGCTGGCTGATAATCCGGTCTTGGCTCGTATCTCCTGGCTTTAATACACTGATTTTTTTTTTTTTTTTTTTTTTTTTGTCTATGTGATTGAGGGAGGCAAAAGGCATTACTGCCTATAGCGAGTGCCTCCCCCATAGTTGAGTGACAGGGCCAAAATCAAGGGACGTTCGAGCCAAAATGCCTGGACACACGGAGTTTGAAGCAATTTAAGTCATAGGAAGAGGGAAAGACTGATTCTGGGAGAGAGTTCCAGAGCTCAGCTGTTGAGTAGAAGAAAGTTTGAGAGTAACGTTTCACTCTTGGTTGGAGAGTTGCACAGAGTAGGGTGGGATTGAGTTGCAAGACGGGTACCATGTGCCCTACGTAAAGGAGGTGGTATGCACTGGGATAGCTCTGAGGAACACTGATTATTATAGTAGCGATAGAATAGCGAGAGAGATGCAACATTGCGGCGGAGAGAGAGACTGCAGAGAGTTGGTGAGTGGACGGGAGTTAATGATACGAAAGGCCTTCCTTTCAACTTTGTCTAGGAGAGCGGTGTGAGAGATACCTCCCCACACATGTGAACAATACTTAATACAAGGGCACACTATGCCTCTGTACAGAGCAAGAAGCTGTGCAGGGGAAAAGAACCCCCTAAGGCGGTTGAGCACACCGAGCTTCTGGGATGCTGCCTTAGCAAGACTGGTAATATGGTCCTTCCAAATGAGAGCAGAAGAAAAAGAGACACCAAGAATATTGAGAGAAGATGAAGGGTTGATTTTTGTATTGTTGAAGAATAAGGGATAGTCCGCTGGGAGATCCTGATGGGTAGATAGATGGAGAAATTGGGTTTTGGAAGCATTAAAGTTAACAAGGTTTTCTCTGCCCCAATTGGAAATAGTATTTAGATCAGAATTTAAGAGTTCTATGGCTTCATTACGTTTGTCGTTGAGGAATTGCTGGCTGGGGCGTTCTGAAAAACTAATGGAGTAGTGTAAGGTTGAGTTGTCTATGTATGAATGGATGGGAATTAAGGTACAGTTAAGGAGATCATTTATATAAATTAGAAAGAGAATAGGAGATAGGACAGAGCCCTGAGGAACACCAGAGTTTATAGGGTGAGGAAGTGAACAATGGCCGTCCACAACCGCGGCTATGGAACGGCCGGAAAGGAAATTAGAGACAAAGGCACAGATGGAGGGATAGAAACCAAAGGAGGGTAGTTTAGAAATTAAAGATTTATGCCAGACTCTATCGAAGGCTTTCGATATGTCTAGTGCAATAGAAAAAGTCTCACCGAAGTCCCCATGACTGCGCCATGTATGGTTGTCATGTGAAGCTACAACAACCTTGATAATCCTTTCTTGCACAAGGATGTAGAATAAAAGTCCAGAGATAAGTTTATAGGTTCTTATTAGCCAGAGATACAGGGAGCTTGGGTGGCACTACTATGCTGAGTGCCGACCGGATGTTACTGATGAAAACATGTGCAGCGGTGCCGGATATATTTGGTGCAACGCTGCCGATACTACAGAGTACGGTATATTATCATGGGATATTAAACAATGATAGTATTGCCCTGAAAGTACATGTATGTATGTTGCAATATGATTAAGGCATGTGTACAGTCTGTATATATGTTGTGTGTGCACTTAACCTATATCAACAGGGACCCGCCTCTTTTTTTTTTCTCTCTCTCTCTCTGGGTTGTATCCATTCGGCCCCTTTCAGCCTACTGTTTTAAGACGTTTATCCCCATCCAGGTGTTGATTTTTCACTGGCGAGCGGTAGCGAGCCAGCATATTTGAAAAACAAAATTGACAGCAGGCTAAACGTGTACATTTTTCGATAGAAAAATGTCTCCGGCGAAGCCGGATTTCTCCAGACAATGCTGGCTTGCTGTCGCTAGCCAGGAAGAAATGGACACCTGGATGGGGATAACAGTAGACGTTTGTTCCATTAGTTTGGCGATTTTAAGACCTTTCACCATATTTCTTTGTCAATATTAGAACCTTTCGTACCATTTAGGTGTCGATTTTCTCCTGGCGAGCGATAGCGAGCCTGTAATTTTAGAGAATCGGGCTTCGGCCGGGACATTTTTCTACCGAAAAAATTTACAAATTTATCTTGTAAGGGGTCTAGGGGTTTTTATTTTAAGCTTGACGGAGGTCTAGCGAAGAAATTAAAAAATAAATTTTATATAAATACATAGCTAAAAACAAGCAATACCCACTTATTGTGCTTCAAGGTATAAGGACACCCATTTCTTAACCTAAGAACCCGGAAATGGCGGCAAAGCTCTTAAGAGGGAAGGCCTAAAAAAAAAACATTTTAAAAGGCCCCAGTAGCACTAAACATTTTTTTTTTTTTCCCTATACCTCATATCACTCCTCCACATCCCCTCCTTCCCCCCTTTCCCCTCCCCCTTCAATTATCACCTATTTTCCCTGTTATTCCCAAATTCGTTGGTATATTATTGTGCTAACATTAGCAAACTGTGTGGAAGATGTGCTTACGTGCCTAGCGAGTGTGTTGCACAAGGGAGAGTGTGAATGAGTGAGGCAGTCAGGCTTGAGGCTTCGTTGAGGTTGCCTCAATTTGCTCCATAATTCATGAATGGGCTGCTCCATGTTTATTCGCGATTTTGACCAGAAAAATTATATTTCCAATTGTTTTATTGTTGTTACAGGTTACTATCTTCATAGTGAAGGTAAAATAGGCGCATATGAATAAGTAATAACGATATTTATCGTAAAATGACGATTATAGGCATGAATGGAGCCTAATATGCTCCCCCAGAACAGTGGTGTTCAATACACCCAGCTCGCCATTAATCATCCATTACAAACCCCAATGTACTTGAATAAACTAATGAAAGCATATGGTCCTCCCGGGATTCGAACTCGGGACACCACACCCAGAACATAAGCATCTAAACCATTCCCTCTTCCTATGACTTAAATTGTTCCAAACTCTGTGTGTTCAGGCATTTTAGCTCGAACGTCCCTTGATTTCGGCCCTGTCACTCTTTGAACTCTGGGGGAGGCACTCGCTGCAGGCAGTTATGCCTTTTGTCTCCCTTATTCACATAGAAAAAATAAAATAAAACCAAAATTACACCGTCAACACAGTTTAATGGTGTTTGGTCACATCCTCTCCTATGTGTCGTTTTCTTTCCCAATAATGTCTGGACAATCGGGGTGACTCTGCAATACTGCCTGATTACAACAGTGCTATTATGGCTTATCACTATAGAGTAAAAGAGAGGTCGGTCAGCTGATTGGGTGCTGTAAGGGTCAAACGGTGGGGTTATTAAGGGGGCCCACCTCGCCTTTTTTTTCTCTTTCTCTCCCTCTCTCTTTGGCTTGTATCCGTTCGGCCCCATTCAGCCTACTGTTTTAAGACGTTTACCTCCATCCAGGTGTCAATATTTTCTTGGCGAGCGGTAGCGAGCCAGCATATATATATATATTTTTTTTACTGCAAGCTAAATTTGTTCATTTTTCGATAGAAAAATTTCTACAGCGAAGCCGGATTTCTCTATACAATGCTGGCTCGCTATCGCTCACCAGGAAGAAATCAACACCTGGATGGGGATAAACGTCTTACACAGTTAGCTGAATGGGACCGAATGGATACAAGCCAGAGAAAGAGAAAAAAAAGCAGGTGACCCCCCATTACATACCCCAATATCATCTCGAATTATTTAATAACCTGTTCTGTACCGGCGACGTCTTTTAATTTATATTCTAGCTATATTCAGACGATTATATGCAGTTTAAGAAGGATCTGTGGTAGCAAATTATAGTGCTAATATGGCTTATCACTAGAGTAAGATAGGTCGGTCAGCTGATTGGGTGCTGTAAGGGTCAAACGGTGGGCTAATATCATCTCCAATGTAAGGGGACAGTGGCTGGGTTTTTTTGGTCTATTCATTCCTTTATTTATGTTTAGTTTCCTCGCTAGACCTCCATCAAGCTTATAAAAAAAACACTTAAACCCCCATTGAAGATAAATTTGTCGGCCGAAGGCCGATTCAAATTTCAGGCTCGCTATCGCTCGACACCTAAATGGCACGAAAGGTCTTAAATTTGACAACAAAATGGGGCGAAAGGTGTTAAAATCGCCAAACTAGTGGGCCAAACGTCTTATAACTATTGTTTTTTTTTCCACCAACCAACTTCACCTCTAAACTCAATTAATGAAATCAACAAATGAGGCTTAACACGAGGGAGAAAGGGGGCCAGAAAAGCGACATATCTCCCCTTACAGGCTAAACTATATAGTCCTACTGTATCCTGTGCCGGTAATGCCCAATGTCTATTATGGGTATAGACACAAGCAATTGAATGTAAAAAAAAAAAAAAAAAAAAAAAAAAAAAAGGTAATGACACAAGTGGCACCAATATGGCGGAGGTTGGCCGATCTCTGTTTCTATAGGGTCTCTTTCTTATCACTTTATTAGGATCGTACAGACTGTAGGCTGTTTCTCTTGGAAGGAGTAGCATAATAAAAAAGATTCTTAACCACAGGCTCCAAAATGTTGGGGAGATTGTAGGCACCAATCGAGGAGGGCAATACCCAGGGGATGCCCATAGGCTTTTGATAAGGAGTTGCTGGAACTTCTGTTTCATTTGCTTGGCTTTCCTTACTGATTTTGTTTGTGCCTCACCTACACAGAGTGATCTAGCTAGGTCTCACAAACACCTCCTCGATCCTCCTATCTACTTCACCACACACACTAAACAAGTACAAAGGAGTACAAAGGAGTACAAAGGAAATCAAGCAACAACAGATATAGTGACCCTTCTAGGTTGCTTGTCCTCCAAAACACTGAGGATCAAGTGTCCAAACAGTGGTTTAGAGTGGGTAAGGGAACATTGGAAAGGGAATTACTGCCCTGGAACTAATGTCCGTGGCAGGATTAGGAAGTTAGTAGAGGACAGATGGGTTAGTAACTGAGGAGGGGATAAAATAAAGTTATTCATTTACAAACGCAGTCAGTCGCGGGTTTGATGAGAGATATTTGTCTAGGCGGAGTTTAAATGAATCAACGGTGATGCAGTCTATAACGTTTCGGGGAAGCCCATTCCACAAGTTGACAACTCGATTGAAGAAGAAATTCTTAGATTCGTGCGAGTTAAAAGATTTACCAATAATTTTGCAACCGTTTCCCCGCATGTAATTAGATTGGTCGATAGTGAAGTACTTACTACAGTTCATATTGTCGATGCCTTTGATGATTTTGAACACTTGAATTAAGTCACCTCTTAATCTGCGCTGGTTAAAGGAAATAGATTTAATTCTCTAAGACGCTCTTCGTATGGTTTGTTCTTTAGGCTAGGTATCATTTTGGTAACTCTACGTTGAACTCGTTCTAGCTTGTTTATATCTTTTTGGTAATAAGGGCACCAGGATTGAACGCAGTATTCCAGAAGAGGGCGGACTAAGGAATTGTAAAGGGTTAGGATAACTTCTTTGGATTTATGCTCAAATGACCTGCCTATAAAGCCAATTATTTTGTTTGCCTTCTTAACAACTTCTGAACATTGTTGACTCGGTTTTAGGTTACTCGATATTGTTAATCCCAGATCGGTTTCTCTGTTTACATTCTTAAGCTGAGTGCCATTCATCGAATAGTTTGCTTTCTCATTTAGGTATCCGACATGTAGTACTTTACATTTATCCGCATTGAAACTCATTTGCCAAATTTGGGCCCAACATGACAATTTATCTAGATTGTGTTGCATATCGTCAACTTGTTCTTTTGAGAGTACGCTATTTGCAATTTTTGTATCGTCAGCAAATTTTGAGATTGTGCAGGTGAGACCCTCATCTATGTCATTGATGTAAATTAGAAAGAGAATTGGTCCTAGTACCGATCCCTGGGGTACCCCGCTACTTACATTGGTCCATTTAGATGCCTTACCGTTTATGACTACCCTTTGCTTTCTGTTGCTGAGCCAATTTTCTATCCATTTCAACACACCGTCTTGTATTCCATGCGCTTTTAGTTTTAGCAGTAAACGTTTGTGGGGAACTTTGTCAAAGGCCTTTTGAAAATCAAGGTATATAATATCTACAGCTTTACTCTCATCGTAGAGGTTGAGGATATCGTGGTAGAAGGCTAAGAGGTTTGTTAACCCATAATTAGCGGCGAGCAACATAAGTCGAGTTAAATAAAGCTGGACTATGTGGCGGCGCTCGACATAACTCGAGTGGCAATTTCAGCACGTAATGTGGCTGAGAGAGAGAGACAAGTGGTGGCAGGAGACTAGCGAGCGTATGACTGCTCCAGACCACCGCGGCGAACCTACTGACACAAATCTCAGCTCCCTCCTCCCTCTCTCACTCGCTACATACTCAATTATGTACTGAAAGTACCGAATTACCTGCTTTTTGCACTCGCGTTGCACGGTTATTGCAAGAAAACTATCCATCATACAAGGATCGTTATGGTGTCATTCGAAAGCTCTGTTTATGCCCTTTCAGGGATAGGTACTTGTTTTACGTTCTGGGTCTTATTTAGGCATGAAAATGATCACGTAAACAGCCCTATTTTGGCTAAAAACACCCCGCTGTGCGGTACACATAAATAAACCGCATAGGCCGCTCGTAAGGTGTTAAACAGGAACGTTTTTTACGAAAGCCGTGTTGAGTATCTTTAAGTATGTTATTTTCCTCTAAGTGATTTACGAGTCTGTCTCGTATGACCGTTTCTAGCATTTTACATACAACTGAGGTTAAGCTAATTGGACGATAGTTACTGGGTAGGGATTTGCTGCCTTTTTTGAATATCGGTGTTACGTTGGCTAGCTTCCACTGATCAGGCATAGTTCCAGACTGCAAGGATTTATTGAATAGTAATGTCAGTGGTTTGGAGAGCTCATTCTTAGCTTCCTTTAGAACTCTAGGCGAGATTGTATCAGGTCCTGGCGTTTTATTTACCTTGAGTTTATCTAAACAATTCAATACTTCTCTCTCTGTAACGGTGATATTGCTTAGAACATCTGAATTATCAATCTGAATCGGCGATGGTGTAGGGATATCACTGAGGTCTTCTGTTGTAAAAACTGATGCAAAGAAGGTATTGAGGGCATTACTCATTTGTACTTCGTCTTTGGTGTATTCTCCTTTTTCATCGACTAACGGTCCAACAGTTGAAGTAACTACTTTTTTCTTTCTGATATAACTATAGAATTCTTTCGGGTTTGTTTTACTTTGATTCGCAATATGTAACTCTAAGGTCTTTTTACTTTGCTTAATTAACTTTTTGGCTTTGCGTCGTAGCTCTACAAATTTCACCCGTTCTTCGTCATTTTATGAGGATTTTAATCTATCATTAGCAAATTTTTTACCAAGCAGGCTGTTTGAAATATCTTTATTCCACCATTTGGGCTTATTATTATGGCCTGGACGCCGTATTTTCGATGGTATGCAGTCTTGCACTGCTTTTAGGTAAGTGGTTTCGAATAACTTCCAAGATGTATTTATGTCGTTATTGTTAATTAAAAAGCTCCAGTCAGTTTCTTTAAACATAGCTCTAAGTTTATGGAAGTTTGCTTTCTTGAAATTAGGGACTTTTTCGATGCTACTATTTGGTTCATTACTAGTAAACTTTAAAGTGAAAGTTATCGTACGATGGTCGCTGTTACTGAATTCATCACATTGAGTACAGTACACCACACTTCTTTCTGCCAAAATAACATTTCCAAAATAATGATAAACAACCATAGCCCAGCCTCGGAGTCCCCAGGGGGAGTCCTGACCTTCCCCAACGACTCCTCAAAATTATCTGGACCACGGCCTATCACTCTCACTATCATCTTCAGCAATATTTGCAACCTTTTCACTGATTTTCTCTCTGTAGAACACAATTTTTCCTCCTACAAACCTGATTTTCTTTTCCTCAATGAAACTCAAGTGCCTGAAGCAACTAATTTCTATATTTGTTTTCTATGTGGCATTCAAGACATGTTACGCACTTTATACATAGTTTATGGCTAAAGATAGGAACGTTCATTCATGTCGGTGTCGTACATAGGGTAACGTATTGCATGATTACTAACCCCCCCCCCCGCCCACCGGGATCGGCCGCCAGTCTGGGGTGCATTGCGGAGGTAGAAGTGTGCGATCTGGAAAGAAAATTCCAAGAATCAATGCTCATAAGGATAATACAAGACATTCACACACGTTATATACCTCGAATACGCCGGAAAATTAGAGCTAGTAATAATAATAATAATCTTCTGGTTACTTATATAGCGCCCGTATCTCCTCCTCCGAGGATTCACAAGCGCTTGGCTTTCTTTAGTCTACCAGAGACCATTACCCATCCCCCTTGCTCATGGGGAGATGGTAACCGCCGGCTGTAGCCCAGAAAAACTTTTCAATCTGAGCGGGGATTGAACGCAAGACCTTAAAGATGGGAATCAGGCACGCTATCAACTGAGCCAGCTGGACGGCTGGCTCAGTTAGTACACTACTACTCTAATTTTCCTTCGTACCCCTCTGGAAAACCACTCTGGTTTTCTCTTGAAGGTATTAAGACTACTTATCCATGATAATCTTTATCATTGGCCTATATCTAAGTTATCATTCCTATTGAATGTATTGTTAAAATTATTTCTCCGCCTCACTGACGGAGCTCCGTTAACTAAACTCACCCGTCCCGCTGACGAATTGATTGACCCTTCCACCATGACGACGGAGTAGAAGTCTTCCCCGCCGCATGAGGATATTTTTAATATAGGCGAGTCATTCCGGCTGAGCCGAAATCCCGTTTGGAAGCCTTCCCCTTCCGCCGGGAATTATATAGTTCTGGCGCTTGACCACGAGCGGGTTACTTGGAACGTTACTCTAGCCCGCCGTAGAGAGCCTCTGGTAAACATAGCACTCAGCTATTTTCCGCCAGAAGAGTTGAACCAAACACTTTGTGTTTTCTAACTCGTTTGCAACAAGATAGCCCAACACAAAACATACATATTTATAATTGCCAGGACGTCACCTGCAACCTTCTTTTCATTAATAATAAATTAGTCATGAAAGTGAAGGTCACATCTTAAGGCTACAATTATTAAAATTAACAATAAATAATAATAATACAACCTAGCCATAAAACACCCCTACATCGAGGCTGGCCACGAGGCCTAGGGCAAGCAGCACGACGACACAGCAATACTCTTACCTCCAGGAAGAAACAAGTAGCCAACCTCATCACGATGAACAGCTCGCATGGAAGGGACGACGCAGAAAACTATAGAAAGTTCTTCACCACGTGAAGCAACTCTTAAACTATAGAGTCTTCCGATGAACACAAAAACGCTTAGCCTACCAGAAAGGTAGCCAAAAAGCGATGCCCTGGATCAATAAGCCTCCTAAATAACTAGTTAGGCTAACCTGAGAGCACAAAATACAAAAAAACTATGGCGGCCAAGTTCACAGGCGAACGAGGGGACGCCAGCCTAATCTCCCTTATAAAAACACACACCTGGGGGCCGTGCCAATGGGGACGCCCGACCTATCTAATCTAAACCTATTCTAGAACATCTCAGATAATACAAATGAGCAAAAGACTCACTAGTAGAGACCGTAGAATGCAGAATGAAGAGAGGTCAGCAAACGCATGTCCATCTGCAACGGGCCCCAGAGTGCGAAGGACGAATGGCACTAGGCACAGCAGCGTCTGCGGGCACACCCACGCTTTGAACATCCACACGATGGGAAGCATTGCTTATAGTAGTTATAATTAATTTTTATTTTATTATTTATTATGATTTTTTTTTCGTAGTGAGCTCCCGATCATAATGACGATTCTGTAAGAGTATGAGCGTACGCTTACGATGTAGGTCTCTTTAACACTCTGATCGAGGCGGTTGGTTCAAACAGCTGACGCATGAGTTTGAAGAGTGCCATTACTGTATAAGGCATATCGTCAATGATGGAGGGGCCACTAATAAATATGTGGTATCTAAGGATTAATCGAGAGCCTGTAGCCTTTAAATTTGGTAGATATAGGGCCTAGGCCTACATGTCCTTTCTAAGTTAAATTAATTGTCTAATAGTTGTCATAAAATAATAAAAACGATGTACTTGGTACTGAATGGGTAAAGAAGTGCAGAGATGGCCAAAGATGTTATCAAATTTGGCTAGGCTCCCAAAAGTTTGAGAAACTGATGGTCAAAACTTCATCCGGGCAGCCTTCAGTACAAGCCACAACATTATGGGGAACGTTGTCGCTAACTAAGTGTGTATTAGGGAGTTTGAATGAGAGTGTAAACGTGAGTTTATAATTATGCAGGTGTAGGCTACAGAGTAGCACAATTGTTCTGATGTCCATATATAATTTCTAATTTTAAATAACATAGTGTAATAATATCCAGAAAATAAAAGGGAAAGGTGTTTGTGTTTCTGGAAGGGTTAAGGGTATAATGTATACACATTTCAGAAAATATCATAGGTAGGCTACATTTTCTTATAATTACATCAATAGACTTCCCTTTAAGTAAGATATGATATAGGCCTATTATTTATTGATGTTATTGCAGTCTTGGATGGAAATACCTGTTGACATTATATAGCATCTCCTTTGCCTGGCTATGAAGAACACCGGAGCGACTGCGAGTTTTACCTTCCATGGTAGCTGACCTTTGAATGACCCAGTTCAACTGGGTAATGTAGATGTTTGGGTGAAAATCCCAGACATTTAACCCTTGTCTAGCAGGGGTTTTGGGGCTATTTTGGGCATATTCAGGCCTCCTGAATGATCAATCAAGTATCTGCATGAAAAGAAATATATTCAGCAAAAAACTAGGCGCTAAAAGCTTCAAAATGAGACCAGAACGAGCTACGTAGCACTCGTCGTTGTCACGCAGTGGTACCACTATCATGGGAGTTTAGCGTATAGCGGCATATTTTTTCCAGCTACGCTCACTACTGGCAACACTGCCGGCCTCTCGAGAACAGAGGGAGCGTGAGTCAGTGGGCGGCGGTAAGCCCTGGGTGTCGGACGTGTGGCCTGCTGTGCTCCCGGCCATTTGCACTCAATTTTAACCCTTTAAAAGCCTTAATAATGCTCCTAACTTGCTGCAAATTGGAGCCCGACTTAAGGCGGGCCCCGCCAGTTAAGGGTTAAAGCGGTGCCAGCTCTCGCACCCTGCTCTCTCTCTCTCTCTCTCCCTCTCTGGGCTTCCATTGTGGTACATTGTATATTGAATCTGGGAGATTGTGTGTGTTTGTTTATGTGTGTGTGTGTGTGCACGCGTACGTAACCGCACTCACCTTACTTGGCACTGTCGCAACTCATTCATTAGTGGCCGCACCACGACCCTCTATAGTAGCCCCACCTTAAACAAAACAGAAGCAGGATGGCCTAAAAACCGTGCCAAATGTTGTACACAGTCCTTCTAAATATCCTTAAAAATAATATGATTCATAACACCACATATTTTTTTAAATAATGTAATATATAATTAATCATTGGAGCTAAGAAAAAGTTGTTAATAACCTGAGTATACCAAAAATGTGTTGTTAAATGCTTAAATATTTGGCACCACCGCATAATCCTACCTGGCCCGCCCCAGGGGTCTTCCTATCTTTGAGCGACTATAGCTCGATTACTCTATAACCTGACCCCCAACCCCCGTAACTCATAAAGGGCTAGAGCAAATGGGCTGTACATTTCCACACCACCTATTCCCTGGCTGACTCTTCCCAAATGGTAGAAATATTTGCTCGATTACTCTATAACCTCCGTCCCCTTCAGTTCGATGACTTAAGGGACCCCACCTCGCTTTTTTTTTCTCTTTCTCTCCCTCTCTCTTTGGCTTGCATCCATCCGGCCCCATTCAGCCTACTGTTTTAAGACGCTTACCCCCATCCAGGTGTCAATATTTTCCTGGCGAGCGGTAGCGAGCCAGCATATATATATATTTTTGTTTTGACAGCAAGCTAAATTTGTACAGAAATGTCTCCGGCGAAGCCAGATTTCTCCATACAATGCAGGCTCGCTATCGCTCGCCAGGAAGAAATCGACACCTGGATTGGGATAAACGTCTTAAAACAGTTGGCTGAATGGGGCCAAGTAGATACAAGCCAGGGAAAGAGAGAAAAGGAGAGAAATATAAAAAGAAGCTGATGACCCCCTTAAAAATTCTAGCAATGGTTCTAAATCGATTTTTAGCATGGATTCTTTTTAATTCCCTAGTTTTCCTTCAGGTTTCATGTTTTGTGATATTAAGATTTGGTGCAATTTAGTTTTTCTTTAGCCTAACCTAACTTAGTATAATTTTAAAACGAAAATGCCCCAGTTTATAATTAAGGAACATTAATCCTCCATTACAAACCCCAATGTACTTTAATTTATTAATGAAAACATAATTATGACTCTCCCCTGGGATTCGAACTCGGGACACCACACCCAGAACATAAGCACCTAGACCATTACACCACCAACACATAAATAGATGAACACAAATAATGTTAACCCTTTCAAGCTCCAATACGCGTTTCTGTTGTTTCTGGCTACAATTAGACGATGTTATTCAGATTAGGAAGGGTATATGGAAGTCAGAGGGTTGATTGAGAGTCTTTACCGTTTTAATACCCACAGATCCTTCCTAAGCTGCATAAAATCGTCTAATGATAGCCAAAATAAACTACTAAAACGCGTCAGAGCTCCAAAGGGATAATAGCCAAATAGAGTTGGAGCCACCACTAGAATTATACCCGATGTCGTACGGTCGCGCTAATAAGTCATGTCCCAGCCAAGGTTAAGAGATTAAGCTTAACATTTATTTATTTTTGTATTTTATTTTTTTCAACAGACCTCCGTCTACGTACTGTGAAAAACCTGTTATCCTCTTGTAAATTGTGGGGGTGAGGGAGTAAAGTGAGAAAAAATAAATTATATGATGGATACATGTTTTTCATAATACAGATGAAGTATTGAGGGATAAGCCTTTACAATGGCACCTCGTATTTACATATAAAACAAAAACATAGAAGGTCCCACCCCTTTCCCATTCTTAAGTAAGCCATTTTAGATTTACAGAAGAGTGACTATTACTTGCATTACTGCATGTCCACAAACATTTCAGTTATGTAAGCATGTTTCCTATTTTTTTTTTTATTCCTCGTATTTACATACTACTTTTCCTATTCGTGTTTTCCTATTCGTGTTTTCCTATTCGTGTTTTCCTATTCGTGATTTCCTATTCGCTTTTTTTTTTTTTGTATTCCTCGTATTTACATACTACTTTACCTATTCGTGTTGAAAGCCCCAAACGCGCGAGCAACTGTGACCTTCAACCATCCGACACATCTCCTTTTATTCATGAACATCAAACAACATGTAAAATACAAATAATGTTTTTGTTTTTTTAGCATAACAAAACACCTCGTTCTTTGATAATTGAGGTACCAAAAGGGCGTCTCTCTTAGTACAGGATCTTTACAAAACACAATATTAACATCAATTATATACAATTATATATATATATATGTATGTATATATATATATATATATATATATATACAGTATATAATTATTTTTTATTTTTTTCTATGTGATTGACGGAGGCAAAAGGCAGAACTGCCTATAGCGAATGCCTCCCCCATAGTTGAAAGAGTGGCAGGGCCAAAATCAAGGGACGTTCGAGCCAAAATGCCTGGACGCACGGAGTTTGAAGCAATTTAAGTCATAGGAAGAGGGAAAGACTGATTCTGGGAGAGAGTTCCAGAGCTCAGCTGTTGAGTAGGAGAAAGACTGAGAGTAACGTTTCACTCTCGGGTTGGAGAGTTGCACAAAGTAGGGGTGGGATTGAGTTGCAAGACGGGTACCACGTGCCCTACGTAAAGGAGGTGGTATACACTGGGAAAGCTCTGAGGAACACTGATTATTATAGTAGCTATAGAATGGCGAGAGAGATGCAACATTGCGGGGGAGAGAGAGATTGCAGAGTTGGTGAGTGGACGGGGGTTAATGATACGAAAGGCCTTCCTTTCAACTTTGTCTAGGAGAGCGGTGTGAGAGGAACCTCCCCACACATATGAACAATACTCAATACAAGGACGCACTATGCCCCTGTACAGACCAAGAAGCTGTGCAGGGGAAAAGAACCCCCTAAGGCAGTTGAGCACACCGAGCTTCTGGGAGGCTGCCTTAGCAAGACTGGTAATATGGTCCTTCCAACTGAGAGCAGAAGAAAAAGAGACACCAAGAATATTGAGAGAAGATGAAGGATTGATTTTTGTACTGTTGAAGAATAAGGGATAGTCCGCTGGGAGTTCCTTACGGGTAGATAGATGGAGAAATTGGGTTTTGGAAGCATCAAACGTAACAAGGTTTTCTCTGCCCCAATTGGATATAGTATTTAGATCAGAATTTATGAGTTCTATGGCTTCATTACGTTTGTCTTTGAGGGATTGCTGGCTGGGGCGTTCTGAAAAACTAAAGGAGTAGTGTAAGGTTGAGTCGTCTGCGTCTGAATGGATGGGAATTAAGGTACAGTTGAGGAGATCATTTATAAAAATTAGAAAGAGAGTAGGAGATAGGACAGAGCCCTGAGGAACACCGGAGTTTATAGGGTGAGGAAGTGAACAATGGCCGTCCACAACCGTGGCTATGGAACGGCCAGAAAGGAAATTAGAGACAAAGGCACAGATGGATGGATAGAAACCGAAGGAGGGTAGTTTAGAAATTAAAGATTTGTGCCAGACTCTATCGAAGGCTTTCGATTTGTCTAGTGCAATAGAAAAAGTCTCACCGAAGTCCCAAAAGGAGGATGACCAAGAGTTAGTAAGATATGAAAGAAGATCACCAGTAGAGCGACCCTGAAGGAAGCCAAACTGGCGATCTGAGAGCAGGTTATGAGAAGAGAAATGCTTAAGAAATTTGGAAGCAAGAATAGCTTCAAAAACTTTAGAGACATGAGATGAGAGCAATTGAACGATAGTTGGAGGGTTGAGAGCGGTCACCCGTCTTTGGGACAGGTTGAATGTGAGCAAACTTCCAGCATGAAGGGAAGACGTTAGAGGATAGACAGAGACGAAAGAGTTTGCCTAGGCAGGGAGTCAGCACGGAAGCACAGTTTTTGAGAACAACAGGAGGAACACCGTCCAGACTGTACGCCTTATTAGTATTAAGCCCAGAGAGGGTAGAAAGTACTTCTTTAGAAGAGATTAGGATATTAGGCATAAGTAAGAGAGAGGAGGGTGGAGAGGGAGGAATAGCACCGGAATCATCCAAGGTGGAGTTTCTAGCAAAAGTTTGAGCGAAGAGTTAAGCTTTGTCAGAGGAAGAAGTGATGATTGTGCCATCAAAATGGGAAAGGGGAGGGAAAGACGAGGAAGAGAAATTGTTGGAGAGGTTTTTGGCTAGATGCCAGAAAGCTTGGGAAGAGCTAGAGTTGGATAGTTCAGTGCATATACTATTTATTATTGCGACAACGAAAACTTTTTCTTGTCGGTTGGTTCCAGGTATGATTGGACAATCCAAGCAGAGGATTATGTCCTCGTTAGTAGTTTGGAAGACGAAGTTCTTTTACTCCCGACGGCCACGAATGTGCCGTTCTTTTCTTAGCCAGTCAGAATTTTCTACCCCTAAGGTTTTTGCAAAATGTTCCATTGGGGGCAAAACTAGCTCTAAGTTGGGAGGTTTTTTCCCGAAATTACTACCACAATCACATAGACCTACAAGATCACTACTAGTTCCATAACTCCATTATCATCACTGTGTGCCCCACAGAACGCCATCATCATTGCTTGGTAATAGGTTCAGGGTGGGGGGTGGGGGTCCTGAAGGGGGGGGGGGGGGAGAACCGTTTTTTGGACCTAAGATGATAACTATTGCACAAATAAAAAAAAAAACAAAAAAAAACAAAACAAAAAACGTCGCATTCACGCACCGAAGGTTTGTGCATGAAGTTTGGTGAAAATCCGTCAAACGGTCTAGGAGTTATCAGACAGACAGACATTTCGGCCAGCATGTACCACTATACGGGGGGGGGGGGGGGATATTATCACTACAAGTATCACCATCATCACTACTATTATCACCATCATCATTGCTATCACCATCATACCTGCTGTTACTACCATCTCTACTACTGTCATCATCAGTACTATCACCATCATCACTACTACTATCACCATCATCATTAATAATATCACCAAGAATACTGGAGGATTTGCCCCGAAAACAACTCGCCCCCGTAAGGGGCGACAATGAGGTAAAACTGTACTAAAAATCCAGGTGGTGCTGGGGGTCTTATTCAAATGACTATCGTGTGTGATGCACCATTGAGGTGTTTTGGGGGTTTTCGTGATTTAAGAGGTTTAATACAGTTCGCAACTATCTATGACACATAGTTGTGTAGTATATTTTTACTAGATTCATAATATGATGGTTATATACTCGTTAATGCAGTGAATATATAATTATTATCATAATTTGATACATAAATATCAGCTTCCTGTACAAGAAATGTAGTTTCATCTAATGTGGTGTAATAGGCTGGGCGAAATTTTAATACTCATTGAAGTATTGTATTTACTTCCTTTTTAGTTACTAACAAATACGTGTTTCAGTAGAAATTGGCTGAACATACGGTATTATATTCTGTAGCTGTATAATTTGGCAGGTTGAATGTCTGCGCCTGCGCACTATAGTTTCTTTCCTACAAAACAAGCTATCGTGCGCTTTTAAGTTACCAATTTATAATCCACTATCAAATCGGGCAGCTAAATATTTCTTATTAGACCAGTGACAGGAAATCAATCAATGTGAATCAGAATGTCATAGAACACAGAGGCAGCAAATTACATACATGGAGATGCAGGAAATTCGAAAAAGATGATGATTTTTTTTTTTACAACACTGCCTTTTCCACGGGCGACTGTTTTAGGTCGTCAGCTGACCGCGGCGGGATATACGTAACAGTGTTGCCAAGGTCTTCTTTTGTTCGCACCATTGGGCTTGTTAGAATTCGTTCAGAAGCGTAGATTTGCGAGTTTCCATTTCAAACGATATTATATTCTTGATTTACAGTGTGATGGGGTGGATAGCCTCTGAAGTATTATCCTAACTAACTAACATTGAGGAAAGCGGAATTGGGCTGGTTCCTATATACTATTAAAGTTGTAGAGGTGTCGAGTGTTGAGTAGCCTATAGCTAGGCTACATTTCATACAAACGTTCATCATGGCTCTCTGTTGGTTGTACTATACATTACCGCATTTTCCTTTACCATCATTATCTCCGATAGACTGGAAATGGTGTCGTATTTCACACCCAAATGCCATAAAAGGGTGTCCAATATCAAGCAACTCAACCCTGCTCCTCCACAGGGTTGAGTAAGTAAACAACTGGTTAAAGTCAAGCCGATTCGGGCTTTAAGTATATATCTGTAAGCAAGTCATCATATTTCATTGGCGAGTGTTAAACAATTCTATCAATCTAAATGTAGTCTTAAATTAGCCCAAACATACGCCAAAATAAAGATATTCACGATCATTCTAAATTGGGCTTTTGTGTATTTCCTCTTTAACAAGTAAGTGTTTATACTTATAAGAGTGTGCAAACTATAAATATGTTCTAATGTATAACTAAGAACCCCAAATATACGAAGCGTTTGTTGACGTTCTTAAAACAAAACAAAAGAACAACAACTTGCGTACGCTTATACGATATCGGGAAAGTAATCCTTCTTTATTAAACCCTCTAAGTAACATATTATCATTTATTATGTAAATGTTTGTTAAACTAATGGAACTGAAATTGTGTACTTGGACTTCCAAACCAATCTGATGATCTCTGAACTTTGAAATAATTGTAATAGTTTCGAAATTGACCTTGTTCAATTATAACGAACGGAATGACGGTTCTTGGTACGATGTTGCCAATGTAGCTGCTACCGCTAAATCCAGCGAATCACTTACATCACTTCCATCTAGCGACATCAAGATGTGATGAATTCTAGCGATATTCAAGTTAGTTTCCCTATTTTAAGGAATTGGAGAGATATTTCGATTGTTAAAGATTATTCTAGATACTTCAACATATGTTTTCTAGTGACATACAAGTTTTAGTGTCTGGTGACTATCTAGCGATTTGTCAATGCTATTCTAGCAATTACTAGCATACATTTGTGATTTAGTTTATCTTGCATTTTTGTCTAAATTTGCCCTATTTCTCCAGAAGACTTCCTACATGGTATAGTGTATTGTTCTAGTGACAATTAAATATTATATAGGGCTATTTTAAGTTGGCTGATGAATATGAAGCAGTAATATGCTGGACGATGAGAACACTGTATGTAAACATGTCTCGGATATCACTGATAATTTTTGGCATTTTCTGCCAAAAGCCCAATGGCTTATCAGTGGTGGTAACACAAAATGCAGCAATGTATGGTAGCCTATGTGGTGGTGACTGAATAACCTAATTAAGTTATTGTTTGTGAGGGGGGATTGGGACATTGATGCAGATTTGATGAGTGCATGATTGTGATAATAATGTATGTGGTATTTCATTAATATTTAAATGATGTGACACGTAGGCCACTACTCATACAGTAGGCTATATGGGACTAGGCCTAGTTATATTTGGGGAACTCATAGTATCATGCATGCATGGCTGTTAAAGATAAACATATCAGAAAATGTGTGTGATAGGATTAAAATAGCTGAAATTGACTGTTGTGCGGTATTAAGTGATTGGGCTACTTTTGGGCGAGTTTGGAGATGTGATGTGCGCTGGCAACCTTGGAATACACACACACACACACACGCACGCACGACCCAATCGGGAGGCGTTAAACGATCGCTGGTTTACTCAGTGACGGATGGATGTTCTACCCAAGGTTAAGAGATTGTTGTATCTCTTAACCTTGGTCCCAGCTGTCATTACGTTTGGCTTACTCTGTGCTGTATTAATGTCTGTCAGATGTTGAATAGGGTGGGTAAGTGTAGGAACATGCTTGTATATCTCACTCAAATCGAATAAATCAAGTTTTAGACAGTGCTGATACCAATTATTGATCGAAATATACTTGATGTCCATACATCACTTATTAGCGCGACTGTACACTATTTTGGCCTTTATTCCTGGCTAACATTACAAGGTTTTATGTAGCTTAAGGGAGGATGGTTCCTTTTTCGCTTGATTTTTTTTTATTAATTTATATATATATATACTGCATATATATTTTTTGTTTTGCTTAGTTTCCTCCCTAGACCTACACCAAACTTAAAAACACAGCCCCAGGATCCCATTCAAGATATATTTGTAATTTTTTCGGTAGAAAAATTTCACGGCCGAAGGCCGGTTCCTCCTAATTTACAGGCTCGCTATCGCTCGCCAGGATTACAAAAAAAAAAACGACCATATTCTATGATATTTAGATGGTTTATTGAGAGAGTATTTGTTCCCTTTAAGTCGGTATCACACGAGCGATTTTTCCCTCAACATTTATCCTCAACACTGGTCTGGCAGCTTATGTGGTTTACATTTACAATATGACTGTCACCTAAGTTAATCTATCATCAGTCTAGTTTCAGATACCAGTGCAAAATATTCCAGAAATGTTGCCAGAAAAGTGTTGATCATCGAATGTTGACTATAAAAGCTCTCGTGTGATACCGGCTTAAGTCCTCCTAGAGGTAAATAATAACCTAAAGAAAATCGTCTATTAGTAAGCAGAATAAGATTAAAATTAAGTCATGGTGTTGAAGGGGTTAAAACTAAAAAAATGGGGCTAGAGCAAATGGGCTGTATACCTATTGCCTGGCTGACTCTTCCCATAGTATAGAAATATTAGCTTGATTACTCTATAGTCTATTTATTTTTAGCTGGCGAGAAATTGGCTTGTTCCCATCTTAAGGGGGCCCACCTCGCTGTGTTTTCTCTTTCTTTCTCTCTTTGGCATGTATCCATTCGGCCCCATTCAGCCTACTGTTTTAAGACGTTTACCCCCATTCACGTGTCAATATTTTCTTGGCGAGCGGTAGCAAGCCAGCATATATATTTTTGTTTTGACAGCAAGCTAAATTTGCAAATTTTTCGATTGAAAAATGGCTTCGGTGAAGCCGGATTTCTCCATACAATGCTCGTTCGCTATCGCTCGCCACGGAGAAATCGACACCTGGATGGGAATACACGTCTTAAAACAGTTGGCTGAATGGGGCCGAATGAATACAAGCCAGGGAAAGAGAGAAAAGGAGAGAAAGATAAAAAAAAAAACGGTGACCCCCAACTCAGATATTTCGATTTTATAGCCAAACATCTTAATTTCGGAAAACCTGGCAATAATATGATGCAGAGACACATAATATGATGCAGACACACATACTATGATGCAGAGACACATAATATGATGCAGAGACACATAATATGATGCAGACACATAATATGATGCAGAGACACATAATATGATGCAGAGACACATAATATGATGCAGACACATAATATGATGCAGAGACACATAATATGATGCAGACACATAATATGATGCAGACACATAATATGATGCAGAGACACATAATATGATGCAGAGACACATAATATGATGCAGACACATAATATGATGCAGACACATAATATGATGCAGACACATAATATGATGCAGAGACACATAATATGATGCAGAGACACATAATATGATGCAGACACATAATATGATGCAGAGATACATAATATGATGCAGACACATAATATGATGCAGAGACACATAATATGATGCAGACACATAATATGATGCAGAGACACATAATATGATGCAGACACATAATATGATGCAGAGACACATAATATACCCTGTTCCAAATAAATAGGCCAAAACTCTTGACCATTAACCGCTATAACTCACAAACGACTAGAGTTATCCAGCTATTATTTCTACCTTTTGGGAAGGGTCAGCCAGGGAATAGGTGTGGAAATTGACAGCCTATTTTGAGTTAGAGGTTAGGGTTCCCAATTTTTGGCCAACCTATTCGGAATAGAGCAGTTTCCTATTTTTCCATTAGTTATTGAGAAATAAGCTGCTAAAGTAGTAGAATTATCTGCCAAGTTAACCCTCTGAAGATTATGACGTATGTTGACAGTTTATTCTGGCTATCACTAGACGATTTTATACAATTTACGAAGTTTTTGAGGGATTTATAGGGGTAACGACTATCTCGATATACCCTCTGAATTCCATATACCCTTCCTAATCTGAATAACATCGTCTAATAATAACCAGAAAGAGAATAAATGCGTAATCGGATCTTGAAAGAGTTAATTACGAAAACCTGTCAATAATATGATAGACATAGCAGTTTCATATCATTCCATTAATTATCGAGAAGTGAGCTGCTAAAGGGGTAAACTATCCAAGTTATAAATATATCGAGTATAGTGTAAATTAAGGTAAAGGTAAGGGATACTTTTGCCATTTTGAGGTGATTTTTTTCTGACAAAAAGAAGTGGTGTTTCTGTATAGTTTAAAGAAGAATGTTATGGCAAAATCCTATAAAACAGTAATATATGGCCCTATTACCTCACAAGTGGGGAGGGCCTTGAAGTTCAAGGAAATTGAGAAAGAAAGCTTAACGAGTGAATGTGGGTACAAAAAAACATTGTCCACACCTTGAATAGTACATAAATACGGAAAATCGAGCCAAGGTTTGTACTTACGAGGTGTAATAAAGACATCTATCTATCTATCTATTGCCGGACGCCTTACTCCCCTTACGAGGGTGGCCATACACAGAATGCCCCCAAGCGGACCTATTCCCTGTGAGAGGGACAACCCGAGCCAGTTTAGTGAAGGACTTACAGGATTGACCACTCAATTTAGGATCCGTCCGATTCCGAGGCCCTCTGTGTATCTTGTTAGCACTATTTTTCTACAGTGGTGTTCGGCTAATCCATCCACTAACCTGCCTTACCCTTAGGTAAGCAGTACGGATTTGTATCAGGTTTACTCCCCTAGACAGGTTGCCAACCAAGGCTGACGAGTCCTATCCACCCGGATTTGTATAAGGTTGTCTCCCCTAGATGAGTTGCCGACCAAGGCTAACGAGTCCCATCCACCCGGAATAATAAAGACAAAATACGATAAATGCGGGTCGATCCACACTGGAACGTCACCTATTCCTCAGCATAAACATCCGCAGAGGGCCGCTCTCGGGCGGCATGATATGAGGGGGTTGTGCTTTAGGACTAGTGGTTGGGGACAGGATCAGGATTATGGATGTAATGATTGGTGATCCTAGTTTTAAATGAATCAAGGGTGGGGCTATTAACTACATGACATGGGAGGTGTTTCTTGGATGCTGCGGGGAAAAAATTATTGTCTAAATATGTCCGTGCTTGCCTGATATGTGTGGTATTCTAGGTTGTGGCTGCGTCTCATAAATCGTATACTTGTAGGGTGTAAATATATATTTTTGTCTATGCCTACTAAGTTGTTAGTAATTTTATATAACATCTGTTGTGTGTGCATTTGAGTCAATATGCATTTTAGGTCACGTATGTGTTTTTTGTATAATTATCTTTTTTCTCATCAGTTCCTTCATTGATTAGTGTGTTTTAAGGTATTTTTCCTTCTGCAAATGCATTTTACCAATTATATAGCAATATTCAAACATGCCCCACCAAAAATCATATTTTGTCATTACCTTAACCTAACAACCTAACCTAACCTGGGGGCTGCCGTCCCCAGACCCCCGCTGGGTTAGCATTGATATAAAAGATGACAAAATGCTAAAAATACGGTGGATAAGTGAAAAATAATAGTTATCCACTAATCCAAGATGGCCGCCATTTTTCCTTCCACCCCTATTTAACCCACAAAGTCTAAGGCAAAATATTTTAATTTGCAGCGGTAAAGACATACTGTATAATATCTTCTGGGTGACCTGGATGCGTGTGAATTTGTGTTTTATCTGTGTTTGTTCGTTGTTTTATGTTGTGTTTTGTGTTTTCCCTGTTCTTGCTCTGTCTTGATGTTGCCACCCCCAAGAAAAGAAAAACAAATAATAAAATAGAATTAGATAGAAAATTTAAAATAAAAAAAATTGAAAAGTGGGGATTGGGCCTGAGCATATAGATAGATAGATAGAAAGACATATATTGCGGTGACTAATACTATAGGAGAAAGCTATAGAAAACACTTATAGAAATATATCCCATACGTGACCTAAAATGCATATTGTCCCCCATACGTGACCTAAAATGTATATTGTCCTGCATTTGTCTTCTTGTTGCAAGTGGGCCAAGTCTAATGTCTTGTTTGAGCAAAGTGACAGAAATCGTGTGTCTGTAATCACGTCCACAGGCTGACCGCTAGATATACCCAAAACTACCCAAACATAACGTAGGCTAATTGATCTACCAGTTAGACCCAAAAGTAAGCAAAAATGCACGAAATGGAGGCAAAATTTGGCTCGGCTTTTCGTAGGTTTCAAGGGGGCCTAATTAGGGATCCTAATGGAGACACGATAGCTTAGTCTTACAGTATTAGTCACCGCAACATACAGTATGTCCTTACTGCTGCAAACTAAATTATTTTTCATAAGACTTTGTGGGTTAAATAAGGGTGGAAGGAAAAATGGTGACCATCTTGGATTAGTGGATAGCTAATATATGTTCACTTTGCTACCATATTTTTTAATATTTTGTCATCCTCTACATCAATGCTAACCCCGTGGGGGTCTGGGGCGGCAGCCCCCAGGTTAGGTTAGGGTAATGACAAAATATGGTTTTTGGGGGGCATGTTTAAATATTGCTAATTAAAGAGTAGAAATGCATTTGCAGAAGGAAAAACACCTTAAAACACTAATCAATGAAGGAACTTGTTATGCCCTGATTTTATTCAGGTCTAGCTATTGGTTAAGGGGAGTTCTTTCAAGACTGGGATTTTCAAATTCATACAAGTACATACAAAGGAGACAATAGAGGATACATATAACACCAAAATATAGTTTGTAATACAGTTTATTCACTTATTCCCTAAATATATATAACTGAGCAAGAATGTGCTAACATGAGAGACATATTATACAACTTAAATCACTATTCTTCCAACACGATCGCGGATCTAGATGGAGCTCAGGTATAATGGAATTGGTTTTGCTAATTTCCCTTATACTGGAATCTAATAGATGTATTGTTATAGGAAAAGTAAAATTGGGTAGTCGGATACCTAAAGTTCACTTTATACTTCTGTACGGAAGGGGTTAAGTAACTATTATTGACGAGGGCAAGACAGAGTTACTATATGTTGATCTTCTATAAATATTTATTACCATGCGCACTGGTATATCCTCTTAGGATAAAATTAAGATTTTGTGGACTCTAACTTATTTAACACTTGTAGGAATAATTATGGTAGAGTCAATATTCAACTATTTCGGCTTATTTAGATTTTAATCCGAATTTCTTGTAGAGTCGAGATGCGTATATTATTACGTATTTTAACACTTATACACTTTGAGAGTCAATATATCTGGACTCAGGTTAGTTAACTCTTATTGATGGTTTATCTCAAAGTCAAGGTTTAGGGACTCTAACTATTTTGAACTTGTATGAAAATATGACAGAGTCGATATTTGTAGGTTTCTACTTATTTAGATTTTAATCTCAATTCTTCGTAGAGTTGAGATTCATACACTATAACTGGTTTTAACACTTGTACAATTGATAATAGCGTCGTATGAGTTACTTGAGAAGAGCGTGCGGAGTTACATGGAGGGATAGACAGACGAATGAGGAAGTAAGAAGGAGGTGTGGTGTAGAGGTAGATGTGCTGGAAAGTGTGAAAAGGAACAACTTGAGATGGTTCGGCCATATGGAACGTATTTTTTTTTTTTTTTTTTCTATGTGATTGAGGGAGGCAAAAGGCATTACTGCCTATAGCGAGTGCCTCCCCCATAGTTGAAAGAGTGACAGGGCCAAAATCAAGGGACGTTCGAGCCAAAATGCCTGGACACACGGAGCTTGAAGCAATTTAAGTCATAGGAAGAGGGAAAGACTGATTCTGGGAGAGAGTTCCAGAGCTCAGCTGTTGAGTAGAAGAAAGTTTGAGAGTAACGTTTCACTCTTGGGTTGGAGAGTTGCACAGAGTAGGGGTGGGATTGAGTTGCAAGACGGGTACCACGTGCCCTACGTAAAGGAGGTGGTATGCACTGGGATAGCTCTGAGGAACACTGATTATTATAGTAGCGATAGAATAGCGAGAGAGATGCAACATTGCGGCGGAGAGAGAGAGATTGCAGAGAGTTGGTGAGTGGACGGGAGTTAATGATACGAAAGGCCTTCCTTTCAACTTTGTCTAGGAGAGCGGTGTGAGAGGAACCTCCCCACACATGTGAACAATACTCAATACAAGGGCGCACTATGCCCCTGTACAGAGCAAGAAGCTGTGCTGGGGAAAAGAACCCCCTACGGCGGTTGAGCACACCCAGCTTCTGGGAGGCTGCCTTAGCAAGACTGGTAATATGGTCCTTCCAAATGAGAGCAGAAGAAAAAGAGACACCAAGAATATTGAGAGAAGATGAAGGGTTGATTTTTGTATTGTTGAAGAATAATGGATAGTCCGCTGGGAGATCCTGACGGGTAGATAGATGGAGAAATTGGGTTTTGGAAGCATTAAAGTTAACAAGGTTTTCTCTGCCCCAATTGGAAATAGTATTTAGATCAGAATTTAAGAGTTCTATGGCTTCATTACGTTTGTCGTTGAGGAAATGCTGGCTGGGGCGTTCTGAAAAACTAATGGAGTAGTGTAAGGTTGAGTCATCTGCGTATGAATGGATGGGAATTAAGGTACAGTTAAGGAGATCATTTATAAAAATTAGAAAGAGAATAGGAGATAGGACAGAGCCCTGAGGAACACCAGAGTTTATAGGGTGAGGAAGTGAACAATGGCCGTCCACAACCGCGGCTATGGAACGGCCGGAAAGGAAATTAGAGACAAAGGCACAGATGGAGGGATAGAAACCGAAGGAGGGTAGTTTAGAAATTAAAGATTTATGCCAGACTCTATCGAAGGCTTTCGATATGTCTAGTGCAATAGAAAAAGTCTCACCGAAGTCCCGAAAGGAGGATGACCAAGAGTTAGTAAGATATGAAAGAAGATCACCAGTAGAGCAACCCTTAAGGAAGCCATACTGGCGATCTGAGAGCAGATTATGAGAAGAGAAATGCTTAAGAAATTTGGAAGCAAGAATAGTTTCAAAAACTTTAGAAAGACAAGAGATGAGAGCAATTGGACGATAGTTGGAGGGTTGAGAGCGGTCACCCTTCTTTGGGACAGGTTGAATGTGAGCAAACTTCCAGCATGAAGGGAAGACGTTAGAGGATAGACAGAGACGAAAGAGTTTGCCTAGGCAGGGAGTCAGCACGGAAGCACAGTTTTTGAGAACATTGGAAGCGAGAGAATGACTAAGAAGGTGTACGAGAGCGAGGTGGAAGGACAGAGAGGGAGAGGTAGACCGAAAGAGAGGTGGAAGGATGGAGTGAGGAAGTATATGGATGAAGGCGTTGCTGGTTGGGAGGAGGGGCGTCGACTGACGGGACAGAGGTGCATGGGGGCGGTTCGTTCGTGGCCACCCCTTCGGGGATCACGGCGTCAGGCAATAGATAGATAGATAGTTATATAGAGTCAAGGTGATTACACTTTTCAATGATTTAACCCGAAATCTGGGTTTGGGGACTAACTAATTTTACACCTATATGAAATTATGGCAGAGTCGATATTTGTAGATTTCTGCTTATTTAGATTTTAATCTCTTTTACTTATAGAGTTGAGATTCGTGTACGATAACTTGTTTAACGCTGGTATACTGATCATAGAGTCGTATATACAGTATACTGCATAGTCAAGATGATGAACACTTTTTAAACCAGCACACTGTAAGTCAAGAATAACGTCAGGATATATATATATATATATATATATATATATATATATATATATATATATATATATATATATATATATAACGTCTCTCTGCGAGAACTCCAGTCCCTTGTGATTTGTTATATTTCTTTCTCATACCCCTTTTATACCCTTGATTATTGCAGTGTACTCAAGCGGCAGGGTATAAAAGGCCTGGCAAGCAAGAGGAACGCCTCATTCTGGCTCTGACTCAAGACGGGCAAGCACGGGGTGTGTCTGGGTATCGCTTGCTTGCACACACACACACACAGGTACGCACATACAATATAGACGCACACAGGGCCTTGCTAAAAACACACACACACACACACACACATATATATTTATATAACCAGCACAACACAAGGAGAGAGGTTTGTGTGTATTTGAAAAATAATAAGAAATTGGTTATACACAAACGCGTACACACACCCACACATACCGGACAGACACACACACTACCGACACACACATAGCCACTTTTGACACACACACACACACACACACACACACACACACTCGTCAGGCACAGACAAACACACACGAACATATTCAATACACATCTTAAGCACGCTATTATAAAAACACCTACGATTGCATTATTCAAAGACACTAAACAGACACACATCTAAAACACATTTGACATTTCTGATCGCACATCTACCGACACAAAATAGCTGGTACGCTTCTATATGATAAACTTGGAACCGTGAATATTGATTGAGGGAGAACACTAACTCGGGCATGTGTTTAAGGGGGGTCCCAGGATTTTTTTCTCATTCTCTCCCTTTCTCTTTTTCTCTGGCTTGTATCCATTCGGCCCCATTCAGCCAACTGTTTTAAGACGTTTATCCCCATCCAGGTGTTGATTTTTTTCCTGGCGAGCGATAGCGAGCCAGCATTGTATGGAGAAATCCGGCTTCGCCGGAGAAATTTTTCTTTCGAAAAATGTACAAATTTAGCTTGCTGTAAAAAAAAAAAGACAACATATATATAGATGATGGCTCGCTACCACTCGCCAGGAAAATATTGACACCTGGATGGGGGTAAACGTCTTAAAACAGGTTGAATGGGGCCGAATCGATACAAGCCAAAGGGAGAGGGAAATAAAGGGGGAAAAAACGAGGTGGGCTCCCTTAAAAGGAATGTTTCTGAATAGTTCGCCATCGTGTCAGAATTATCGGTCAAGAAAATGTGTACCCCTATTATCGGTTGGTGACTGTGCATAAGTATATAGACGCACACAATCTCTCTCTCTCTCTCTCTCTCTCTCTCTCTCTCTCTCTCTCTCTCTCTCCCGTATTGATCACAAGTGTCATAAGTTCAGAGAAGTTATAACGTCCGAAGACAAATATACAACGAAGAATACCACGGAAACGATAATATTAAAAGAACTTACTAAATAAATAAATAAATAAAAATAACAATAATAAAAATAATAATAATAATAATAATACAATAATGATATTATTTATACAACAATAACAACAATATATCCTACTGCAGTAAGAATAATATAAAAGATAAATCAAGAAGTAGTAAATAAAGGTGATTAATAGAAAACGAGTTAAAAATATAACTTCAAGGAACTAATAGCGCAAGGAACTCTGCCATGTAAGTATGTGTACACTAAAGATTACGGGGTGATGGACCGTACTTATTACATGTAAGTATGTGTACACTAAAGATTACGGGGTGATGGACCGTACTTATTACATGTAAGTATGTGTACACTAAAGATTACGGGGTGATGGACCGTACTTATTACATGTAAGTATGTGTACACTAAAGATTACGGGGTGATGGACCGTACTTATTACATGTAAGTATGTGTACACTAAAGATTACGGGGTGATGGACCGTACTTAATTGATCCTTTATATATTTGTTATCATTTTTTTTTTAGTTTGTTCCATAGACCTCCATCAAGCTTAAATGACACCCCCCATGACCCTCCTTCAAGATAAATGTGTATATTTTCGATAGAAAAATTTACCGGCCGAAGGCCGATTCCTCCTAATTTACAGGCTCGCTATCGCTCGCCAGAAAAAAGTCGACACCTAAATGACAAAAAATCTTAATATTGACAAAGAAATGGGGCGAAAGGTCTTAAAATCGCCAAACTAATGGGCCGAATGTTATAAAATCTGAAAACTAATGGGACTAAACATAAGGGAGAAGGGGGGCCAGAAAAACGCCCCATCTCCCCTTAAGGGTACAGAAGGGTATGAACAAGGTATATTATAAGATCATTGGGTATATTGAGAACGTACTGTATTGGGTATATTGAGAACGTACTGTATTGGGTATATTGAGAACGTACTGTATTGGGTATATTGAGAACGTACTGTATTGGGTATATTGAGAACGTACTGTATTGGGTATATTGAGAACGTACTGTATTGGGTATATTGAGAACGTACTGTATTGGGTATATTTAGAACGTACTGTATTGGGTATATTGAGAACGTACTGTATTGGGTATATTGAGAACGTACTGTATTGGGTATATTGAGAACGTACTGTATTGGGTATATTGAGAACGTACTGTATTGGGTATATATCGTATTCTTACATTAAGTGGGTTTGTTACCACCAATATATACTTTTAACCCCTTCTATACCGGCGACATCTCTCTTATGTTATTCTAGCTATGTTTAGAGGATTTTATGCAGTTTAAGAAGGACTTCCAACACTTAATAGGCTTTGAACTACCACTTAATCCCTTTAATCCCTCAGATCCTTCTTAAACTGCACAAAATAGTCTAAATAACTAGAACAAAATGACAAAGACGTCGCCGGTACAGAAGGGGTTAAATGACACCTCGACGACGTATACAGACTAATAACACATATAACAAAGCCACTCCAACAGCTTCCTCTCTCTCCAACACCCCTTTTCCCCTCTCTACACTCTTCAAAAAAATAGGAAAGTAGAAAGTAGCTACGAGGTGCCTTTGCAAAGACTTAAGGGGAGACGGTCGTGTTTCTGGTCCCCTTTCTCCCTCGTGTTAAGCCCCATTTGTTTTGAAATTATAAGACGTTCTGCCCATTAGTTTGGCGATTTTAACACCTTTCGCCCCATTTCGTTGTCAATTTTAAGACCTTTCGTGCCATTTAGGTGTCGATTATTTCCTGGCGAGCGATAGCAAGCCTGAAATTTTAAGAGAAACCGGCCTTCGGCCGGGAAATTTGTCTACCGAAAAATGTACAAATTTATCTTGAAGGGGGGTCTAGGGGATGTTTTTCTAAGCTTGATGGAGGTCTAGCGAAAAAACTAAGAAATACAGGAATAAATGAATTAATAGACCAAAGAAAAACAGAAAACGGCCCGTGTCCCCTTACCCTCAATACCTTCACCTGATCTGGGTAGATTATTATGGACACTTTAATTACCTTTCCATACCCATTATTTGGTTCTCTGTAATTGTGATATATTAGTAGTTATATGTAATTTTTGAATGTGTATTTTCTTTTTGTGCGTTCATTGTTTTGTGTTGTGTTTTGTGTTGTCCCTATTCTGGCTCTGTCTTGAGTTCCCAACAAAAAAAAAAAAGAGGAAAAGTTGGGTTTGGGCCTGAGTATATAGATAGTACATAGATAGATAGATGTAATTGAATATATACGGCTAATAATATTCCCTATGATTTACTGGCACAGGACAGGGAGCAGCATTACCAACATAATATTCTAATTTTAACGGTTACAATCATATCGAACCATCAACATTACTAGAGTCTGTTTTGTTTTCAACTGACGGTAAATTGCAAACTTCCCATCAAGGTTTCTAAGATATTTTGAAGAATTTGTAGTTAAATATGGTGCTAATTATATAAACTTGGTCTTATTATGATGCAGATACATATTAGTTTTATAGTTTTCCATTAAATATCGATAAATTAGCTGCTAAGGTATTCAATTGATCGTATTTACCGTAGTTTTGAGGTACAGTACAATACAGTTCGAAACGATAATGTTGAATATGATTGTCGAAATTCATAAAATTGAGTCGTTTACTTAATCTTAAGGATATACTGTATAATACAGTATATTCAACCCTTTGGGTACAGTGCCAGCGACGTGTGTTATGGTTTATTCTAGCTATATTTGGATATTATGCAGCTTAAAAAGTACCTGTGGTAGTTAAAAGGGTTGGTGGAGATATTTGGAAGCCTTATTATTGCTAGAGGTCCTTCCTAAGCTGCATAAAATCGCCTAACCATTGCCAGGCTATAATTAAAAGGATGTCACCGGTTCTGAACGGGTTAATTGCCACATAACAAACACATCTTATACAAGGATAGAAAGTTAAATCACCATCAATATACCTAATGATATAATGTACCCTATGTATGGCCTTCATTTTTTACAGTGTACTATTTTCAACAGCATTTCCAGTCACTCATAACACTCTTGGGCCTCACAGGTTTCTCATAATGCACCCATGGCTATTATAATAAGGGTACGCAAGTAATTATAAACATACATTAATAAATAATATGTGACATTAAACGAATTATACATCTCATCCATTACCTATTACAGATGGTAGAATTGACAACATATAAATCCTTTTATATATATATATATATATATATATATATATATATATATATATATATATATATATGTATATATATATATATATATATATATATATATATATATATATATATATATATATATATATATAGTATATATATATATATATATATATATATATATATATATATATATATATATATATATATATATATAGATATATATATATATATATATCTATATATATATATATATATATATATATATATATATATATATATATATATATATATATATATATATATATATATATAGTATCTAGCCTACTAATAAGTATTCGTAGTCCCCCTATGTTTTTTTATCTTTATGCAATTATGATTATCTGGATTGATTTTTTTTGGATAGAACTAACTTTTGAATGAATAGTATACTGTATATAGTTTTGTAGTTGATGTATAGAAAATTATATTCATAAATTGGTTTCCAGAGATATACTTCCATAATAATATGAGAAATAGGTGAAGTACACGAATATTTAAGAGTGAGCTAGAGACTATGGCATCCGAGTGTGCAGATGAAGTCGAGATAGTGTACGGGAATGTGACTGGATAGAATGTTGTCACGGATTAGTTAACTTTATAGCTTTAAAGGGGAGGTATTTGTTGTTTTAGACCTCCTTCTCCCTCATATTCAGCCACACTAGTTTTGAGATTTTAAGACATTCGTTTGGTGATCATAAAAATTTCGCTCCATTTCTTTGTTAATTAAAACGTCTCGTGCCATTTAGGTGTCGATTTTTTCCTGGCGAGTAATAGCAAGCCTGTCATTTTGGAGGAACCAGCCATCGGCCAGGACATTTTTCTACCGAAAAATTTACAAATTTATCTCGAAGGGGGATCTTGGGATCCTTTTTTGTTTTTGTTTTTTTTGTTTTTTTAGCTTGATGGATGCACTTCAAAAAACAGTAAAAAAAAAAAAAAAAAATTGTCGGTATATACTGTACTGTTCCAACATTTAATTTACAATAAAACTATAAAGTAATGGCTAAATAAAGATACACTAGTAGAGGAATAATATAGCAAGCAAAGTAGTAAAAAGCGCCAATTTTATTTCTATTCTTTAAACGTTTAGATATCACGGTGTCATCATCAGTGATCTTCTAAAATATTAAAAATAAACATACAATACAATAAAATACCGAAGGTAATTCATTTGTTTTTAGCAAAGAAATTTAACATTTAGGCAACATTTAAAGGTAGCCTACCGCAGACACAGTGTCATTGAGGGAGGATTTGAGTTACCTAATGTAAAGGGGCTCTAATATTCTTAAGTTATTATTTGATGTACTAGAAAAAATATTAAAGTGTTCATCTTTAAGGAGAATTAAGTAACACTCCGTTCTTAACATTAATCATCAACTACAAACCCCAATGCACTTGAATAAACTAATGAAAGCATATGGTCCTCCCGTGACTCGAACTCGGGACACCACACCCAGTATATAAGCATCTAAACCATTACACCATCAACACAGTTAAAGTTTGAATACACGACTATAAGGAGAATATCACAGGAAACAGAATGATCCCTTACTGCTGAGTGAGGGGGGGGGGGGGGCTGAAACGGTCAGTCGAGTAGGACGGGTCGAGTAGGTAGGCTTCAGACCCCCCCCCCATCTTCTACAGTATACCCATTGATGTTATATATCTGCTCATACTCTTTATACTTTTAATATATTTACAGTGCATAATAATCTCCATATTTTCAACTTGCTATTATGCTTCCGTGTTTTTATTCAGTATGATGCTGTTATTAAATATTTTACTCTTGCTAAAATTAGACGTTATTTATCTTAGGAGGACCATTAAGAATGAGAGGGGTGAAAACTAGAGAGAGAGAGAGAGAGAGAGAGAGAGAGAGAGAGAGAGAGAGAGCAAACAATAGCTGATCGAGGAAATGACCAACGATGGTGGATTACCAGATCATGAACCCGGCCCCCTTCCCCCCCCCCCCCCCCCTCTCTCTCTCTCTCTCTCTCTCTATCTCTCTTTCTCTCTCTCTCTCTCTCTGTTATAGGATTGTTCAGGTGTGCAGGCCTCCACATCAAAAAGTTGAAAAGGATGAACTTCTGTACACAAGACTGAGTGTTGTTATCGAGGGTAAAACCAGTGTGATCTTAGGTGACTTCAATTGCCTAGTAAACTGGGAAGCAAGAACTGCCGATGCTGAAGGTAGTCGTCTTGTGGACTTTACTAATGATAACTTTTTGACCCAGTGGGTGAACGAGCCAACTACAGTAGAGGGAACAATATACTAGATCTTGTGTTCACCACTGAAGATGAAAGTGTGACCAACTTATCTGTTGGGGAATCACTTGGAGGTAGTGACCACAATCTAGTTAGGTTCTCTCTTCCTACCTTTAGCAGCAGACCCACCAGTCCTCAGGGTGCAAAACTAGATTTCCGTCATGCAAATTTTGAAGGCCTTCGGGGAAGCTTATCCCAGATCAGACTTGAGGGTGAGAATGTTAATCCAATTTGGTGCTCATTCAAACAGCAGTTTATGGATCGACAAGCTGCATTCGTTCCTACTAAGCTTACCAAATCAGGCTCAACCCAACCAAAATGGTTCACAAGTGACATAGCTTCAGCAATTAGAAAGAAAAAGGTTGCATACAGAAAGGCCAAAAGAAGTCAAGACCAAAGATATTTAGATTCCTTCAATAATATGTGTAGAGGAGTGAAATGTCTTATAAACGAAGCAAATCAGAATGAAGAACTAAGGCTTGCAGCACTCTGCAAAGAGAGTCCTAAAGAGTTCTTCAGCTATGTGAACAGTAGGAAGCCATTCAAAAGTAGCATTGGACCTCTAAAGGATCCAACAGGCCAACTTCAAACTTCTGGCACTGATATAGATAAATCCCTAAACGACTATTTTTGCCTCAGTATTCACATAGGAAAATACCAGTGACATGCCAAGTCCAGGACTAGTGTCTGAGGGTTAAGTTCTGAGCAGAATTAGATGTGCCCCAGAGGAGGTAGCAAAAAGAATAGATAAGTTAAATAGGGGCAAGTCATCCGGATCAGATAGCTTTCTTCCCCAAGTTGTACGAGAAGTGCGAGATGAAATCGCACCTTTCTTGGCAGACGTCTTCAATAAATCACTAGAAAATGGAGAGGTCCCTGAAGACTGGAAACTGGCCAATGTGACCCCAATCTTTAAGAAAGGGGTTTCATATTATCTTGATTACTCAGCTATACCCTGTTCAAAATAAGTTGTCCAAAACTCTTGAACACCAGCCCTTATAACTCCCCGACGACTACAGTAATCGAGCTAATATTTCTACCATTTGGGAAGGATCAGACAGGGAATAAGTGTGGAAATGTACAGCCCTTTCGTTATAGCCTTTTTGAGTTGCAGAGGTTAGGGTTTACGATTTTGTGGAACAGGATATAGTACGAAGATTTTGAAGCAAAGTATGTCGTTAATTAGAAAAAGATTGACATTAATATAACGCAGAGACATAGTTGTTTTATATATCTCCATCTCATATCATATCGAGAAATATTTTGCTAAGAGATTCAGAGCAATGTCAGCTGAAAACAATCGGACTATAGTTGGCTAGATTTCAACTGGCGGTAAATTGAGTTCTTTAGCAACTGATTGTCTCTACGTCACACCAATACCAAGTTTTCATAATTAACAACATATTAGCCTACATAATGTTAGAAATAACTGAGTAATCAAGATGGCGATAAGGAAATGTTTTGTCAGCTAGAAAAACAACCCAGAGTATTGTATCAGTAACTGTGGTAACTTTATAAGATTGCTCTACCTGGAGCAAATTATAATCAAAAGTTTGTTATTAGTGTTTTGCTAAATCAGTTTAAAAGATATTAGATTGTATTTTGTACCATTTTAAGGCATTATACTTCACAATACAAGTTTCCCTTTTTACCCAGAGTGTCTGATGTCACCACAGTAGATTTTTGAAATTCTATTTATTCCACGTAATTCTCTCACCCAATATATCCTCTACCCTTATTATCTCTATCTCTCTCTCTCTCTCTCTCTCTCTCTCTCTCTCTCTCTCTCTCTCTATATATATATATATATATATATATATATATATATATATATATATATATAATATATATATATATATATATATATATATATATATATCTATATATATATATATATATATATATATATATATATATATATATATATACTGTATTTATTGGTAGCCATACTATTACAATGAATGAGGTCAGGTGATCGTATTGAAGGGGTTAGGCAGTCTTCCTGGAGGTGAAGGCCTTTAGTTGATTGCTGTGGCAATCACTTTCTATTTTTTTTAACAAGTAGCTGAGTGAGGACCATTAAGTCGGTTGTTGTTTGTCCTCCTTTGTAAGAGAGAGAGAGAGAGAGAGAGAGAGAGAGAGAGAGAGAGAGATGGTAGGGCGGGGTGTGGGTGGGGTTAGGAAAAAGGAGAGAGACGTATTACCCCGAGAAAACACAATGGGGGGGGTGGGGGGGGTGGGGGGGGGGGGGGGGGCGGGGGCGGTCTAAAGAGGGAGGGGGGGGGGGGGGGGGTGAACACGAGAAGGTAAATCATCACTATTACTGGTCATCATAATTCTTCACTATTAAAATTATCACTATCATAATGACCATCAGAAACAACATCTTTATCATCACTATTATCATCATCATCTACATTAATACTTTCTGTCATCATCATCTTCATCATCACTTTTATGTGTTATCATTATAATCATCATAATTACTTTTATCTGTCATTATCATAATCACCTTCATCGCTTTTATCGGTCATCATAATCATCAATTTCTTCCTCATCACTATTATATCATCATCATAATCATCAACATCATCATCAATCAAAATGTACATCATTTTTCACCAGCAGCAGCAATATCGTCATCATCCTCATCAATTATTAACCCCTCGAGTGCCAGCGACGTGTTTTGTACTTTGTTCTAGCTTCATTTATGCGATATTATGTGGCTTAGGAAGGATCTGTGGTAGTTGTAAGGGTTGGTTGGGATAGTTTGAAGCCTTATTATCACTAGAGGTCCTTCCTAAGCTGAATAAAACCGTCTAATAGTTACCGTAATATGATTAAAAGAGCGTCCCTGGTACTGAACGGGTAATGTTATATACTCACATCTTACTGATTGGCTTCTCTCATCGTCGTTCCAGGCAAAGCTAGAGAAGTTCCCCAGCTATAGTCTATACGCTGTAAGTAGGCGAGAAATCATAATCTCTATCTACTGTAACTCAAAAAGGGCTAGAGCAAATTGGCTGTACATTTCCACATCTATTCCTTGACTAACTCTTTCCAAATGGTAGCAATATTAGTTCGATTATTCTAGTCGTTTTTGAGTTCCAGAGGTTAGAGGTCATGATTTTTCGCCTACTTACAGCGAATAGACTATAGATACATTTTCCCTCACGACGAAGGAAACTAATACTAACGGATTCTCTGTACCTACTAACCAAGCCCTCCCCTGCCCAGCACCTGACCGACAGACCGGCCGAAGGCCGTTTCCTCCTAAATTTCAGGCTAGCTATCACTCGCCAGGAAAAAATCGACACCTAAATGGCACAAAAGGTCTTAAAATCGCCAAACTAATGGGGCTAAACACGAGGGAGGAAGGGCGCCAGAAAAAACAAACTTCCCCTTAAAATGACTAAATTATGAACAAATATATATTCCGTTGTTTTTACGGTGAGAGGATAGGCAGCCGTATTGCCAACATAATACCTTTATTTAAACGGTCACAAGCATACATAACTACCAATAGTACTGTGTCATTACCGTATTTTAGAGCTATAATACAGTCAAGGTTTATAATCTAATCTAATCTAATCTAGTATACAACTTTTATTTTTTGTATATATTTATTGTTCTATATTCCCTGTCATCTTGCCTTCGCAGGATGCATGGGGCTTAGTTGCTCACTCACGGCTCGAAGCAGCCCCATCTCTGAAGCTGCCTCACTCCAGTGCTTCACTGTCTCACCCCTAGACTCGGACCCTCACTCTCAGAACGCCACCTATTGAGCAATGAACTCACTAGGCATTGTCCCCCTGTAGCATATTTTGAATATGGGAATATTAATACAGTGCAATTTAATCAGGGAACAATGAGGCTATTTAGTTGGCGTTTCGGTGGGCTTTGTGATAATGCACTGATACTAGGTACAGCACAAATTCCATCCCAATAATATCTTCCCATTGACATATCGGGATTCGAACCCGGGTCCATTGGATTACCAGTCCAGTGGCAAGACCACTCCACCACACCTCCCCACAACAATGAACATTCCGTAATATTGAATAAGACTTTCGAACATTTTATTTTACGGTGTTTTGATGTTAATGTAATGGATATATTGTACAGAGTAGCTATTATTGAAATGCCAAACCATGGAACGCTCGTTAATAGTAACCGAATTCTAGTACTTTTGGCCAGTTGTACGGAGCGAGAGAGAGAGAGAGAGATAGAGAGAGAGAGCAAACTCTGAGCATCTAGGGCAATAATTATACACCATATCTCTCTCTCTCTCTCTCTCTCTCTCTCCAAATTCCATTTCAACACTGGCTTCTCTTTTCTATACATTATAATCATGTTTGTTTGTGTTTGTTTGTTTACACTAGGCAGTATAACAAAGGTTTAAAATGGTAAATATAATCAAGTTGAATATATCAATAATGATTAAACTTTAATTATTGTATATATATGCCATTCTATTCTTATACTAAATATGTTTGTCATTTACAATTTTACTGTAAAGGGTAAATTATTATGGGCACTAATTACTCTTTGCATACCTTATTTTAGTTTGTCTATTGTTTCATATTTATTCTATTGTATCTATTGTAGAGTTGGCCACCTGCAAGTGGTACTGATGAGCGCGCCGCCCTGCGCTATTTTATATAAGGTGTATTCCCCTAGACAGGTTGCCAACCAAGGCTAACGAGTCCCATCCACCCAGATTATTATTAGGTTGCCTCCCTTAGATGGGTGGCCGACCAAGAGTCCCATCCACCCGGGAAAATAAGCAACACATATTGAGGAATATATCTTTACTCCCTCTGCTTACATTTATCATATATATTGATTTGCCTTCTCCATAATTTATCTATTCATGCTTTTACAATCTATATTATCGTAACCATATTCATATACATATTCATATACATATTCATATACATATTCTTCTATAATATTCCGTTCATTGTTATTTCAAGTTAAATTCACGTTAGCTATATATTTCATCCATGTATATATAATTCACGTTAGCTATATATGTCATCCATGTATATATAATTCATGTTAGCTATATATTTCATCCATGTATATATAATTCATGTTAGCTATATATGTCATCCATGTATATATAATTCATGTTAGCTATATATGTCATCCATGTATATATAATTCATGTTAGCTATATATGTCATCCATGTTATATAATTCACGTTAGCTATATATGTCATCCATGTATATATAATTCACGTTAGCTATATATTTCATCCATGTATATATAATTCACGTTAGCTATATATGTCATCCATGTATATATAATTCACGTTAGCTATATATTTCATCCATGTATATATAATTCATGTTAGCTATATATGTCATCCATGTATATATAATTCACGTTAGCTATATATGTCATCCATGTATATATAATTCACGTTAGCTATATATTTCATCCATGTATATATAATTCACGTTAGCTATATATGTCATCCATGTATATATAATTCACGTTAGCTATATATGTCATCCATGTATATATAATTCACGTTAGCTATATATGTCATCCATGTATATATAATTCACGTTAGCTATATATTTCATCCATGTATATATAATTCACGTTAGCTATATATGTCATCCATGTATATATAATTCACGTTAGCTATATATGTCATCCATGGTTAGCTATATATTTCATCCATGTATATATAATTCATGTTAGCTATATATGTCATCCATGTATATATAATTTACATCACTGTTATATTTTGTTCTTTTTTCCTCTGTCTAGAACTTGTCTTCACCCCTACTTATTTCTACTTGGCTTGCATGTGCAATAGCTAATGAACTTCGCTCGCGTCCGTGCACACACACACACACACACACACACACACACCCATACACACGCACACACACACCCATACACACGCACACACACACACACACACACATACACGAGCCACTTACGAATAAATTGTTACACAGTTAAAATTCGTCGTCACCTTTGTTGTGCCTCTCTTGAGCTCATGGCCCCTGGCGCCATAAGAACACTAGCCTTTAAGGGGGTTCACCTGCTTTTTTTTATCTTTCTCTCCTTTTCAGCCAACTGCTTTAAGACGTTTATCCCCATCTAGGTGTCGATTTCTTCCTGGCGAGCGATAGCAAGCCAGCATTGTATGGTCGAGAAATCTGGCTACGCCGGAGACATTCTTCTATCGAAAAATGTACAAATTTAGCTTGCTGTCAAAACCAAAATATATATATGCTGGCTCGCTACCGCTCGCCAGGAAAATATTGACACGTGGATGGGGGTAAACGTCTTAAAATAGTAGGCTGAACGGATACAAGCCAAAGAAAGAGGGGGAGGAGAAAAAAAACGAGAGGGGCACCCTTAAGTGTGTTCTATTTTATCAGACAATAATGTGTGTTTGGGTTGGCTTGGTTGGTGCTACTTTCGTGTGACCTCAAACTGCGCACAGAAAACGATCATTTGTCAATGCATCTTAAGGGGGGTGACCTGTTTTTGTTCTGTCCTTTTCTATCTTTCTCTGGCTTGTATCCATTTGGCCCCATTCAGCCTACTGTTTTAAGACGTTTATCCCCATCCAGGTGTCAATTTTTTACTGGTGAGCGGTAGCGAGCCACTATATATTTTTTATTTTTTTTGTCAGCAGACTAAATTTGTACATTTTCTGATAGAAAAATTTCTCCGGCGAAGCCGGATTTCTTCATATAATGTTGGCTCGCTGTCGCTCGCCAGGAAGAAATCGACGCCTAGATGGGGATAAACGTCTTAAAATAGTTGGCTGAATGGGGCCGAATGGATACAAGCCAGAGAAAGAGAGAAAAGGAAAGAAATAACAAAAAGCAGGTCACCCCCCTTAAAGCGCGTTATAATCCTCAAGGGGTTAACCCATTCAGTACCGGCGACGTCCTTTTCCTATATTCGGGGAATTAGTAGACAACTTTATTCAGCTTAGGAGAGACGTCTACCAATTAAAAGGCAACAGACTATCTCCATTAATTATTTTAGCTGCCAAATATCCTTCCTAAGCTTCATACAATCGTCTAAATGTAGCTAAAATAAAGTAACAAAAGTTCCCGGTACAGAAGGGGTTAACTCCTTAGTACCCCTTCAGTACTGGGGACGTCTATTTGACCTTATTTTAGCTACATTTAGACGATTGTATGAAGCTTAGGAAGGATATTTGGCAGCTAAAAGTATTAATGGAGATAGTCTGTAGCCGTTTAATTGGTAGACGTCCTTCCTAAGCTGAATATATATACAGTGCACTATAACATTGGTGTGTGCAATATCAAACCCTGGAATAAGCTAGATAGTACACCACTTTGTAATTGTCACTTTAATCAAAAATACAAAAATAGAAGGAAACATGCTTACATTACTGAAATGTTTGTGGACATGCACTAATGCAAGTAATGGTCGCTCTTCTGTAAATCTAAAATGGCTTACTTAAGAAAGGGAAAGGGGCGGGATCTTCTATTATATTTTCAAAAAAAAAAAAAAAAAAAAAAAAAAAAAATACAAAATACAAAAACACGTACGGTACAGTCGCAAGAAAAATTGTGGGAATTATAAGTGTAAAGACTATCTTAACCCCTTCTGTACCGGAGACGTCTTTCTAACTTTAGTCTGGCTACTAATAGACGATTTTATTCAGTTTGAAAAGGGCCTCCAGTAATTAACAGGCTTCGAACTATCTCACTTAACCCTCTTTACTACCACAGATTCTTCTTAAACTGCACAACATCGTCTAAATATATCTAGAATAAAGTTAAAAAGACGTCGCTGGTACAAAAGGGGCTAATTAACCCTCTGACTTCCATACACCCTTCCTAATGTGAATAATATCATCTAATAATTGCCAGAAAACAGAAAAGCAGAAAAATACATAATTGAATCCTGAAAGGGTTAATTAATACATTTAATTGGCCGATGAAATATTTAGTACGAGCCTGAGTCAGTGTTTCCCTCATTTAAGGGATGGTTTATACAACTATGTATTTATGTGTTATGATTATTTATTTATATTTATTTGTTTATTTATTGTTTTATTTATGTTTTATTTATTTATATATTGTTTTTAAGATTGTTCCCCAGACCTACATCGGCTGTAAAAAAATAAAAATACCCCAAGACCCCCACTCGAGATCAATGTGTACATATTTCGGTAGGATAATGCCCCAGCCGATGGCTGGTTCCTCTTATATTGCAGACTAGCTATCGCTCGCCAGGATCAACACTTATATGGCATGAAAGTTCTTAAAATTGACAAATAAATGGGGCAAATTTTTTTTTATAAATCGCCAAACTAATGAGGCTAAACATGAGAGAGAAGGGGGTCTAGAAAGAAAGCCCCTTAATATTGGCAGTCTCAAATTTACCACATAGTATTGTACCAGTTCCTTGTGCAGGGGGTTGTACCTTGCCAATCCTAGGTTCCTCTACACTGGACAATGGTTGAAAAGAATAAACAAACTCATTCGGTATATTGTCAGTAATTTGCCTTTATCTCCTTATATATAAAAAAAAAAAAAAAAAAAAAAACGTGTTTTACTGGCAATATAACTTTAAATGGGTCGATTTTGTTCAATACTTTATTTACCCTTTGTAAGTTTGTATTATTATGTTTTTCCACCAACCAACCTCACCTCTAAACTCAATTAATGAAATCAACAAATACATGTGGCACCCCAAGGACTCGAACCTAGGATACTCACATCTAAATTCCGCGCACTTATGCATTACGCTATCAAGACAGTTCCTATCTTTCTTTATAGATTGTAGTGTCAACCAGAACAAAAAATATAAAATAGCACCATCGAACTGAATGGGCTAACTCCCCTTATCGGTTCTCAGACATCTTCACCAGTAGACTATTTCAACAAGTAAAGCTCAACCAGTGCCAAATCAGCCAGGGTCAACCAAACCAATGCCAATTTATAATTCTAACCTAACTTGATCAAACCTAACAGTATTGGATGAATTGCCACTGGTTGAGAGCTTATGGTTGAATTGTCCGGTTATCCTCTATCAACTGCCTGCCTCCATAGCTAACAATGTGTAATTTCAGCATGAAGTACAATTACGACTATCCACACTGAAAATTACAGGTTGTACAGGGTAGTAATTCTCTCTATTACAGCATGTGGTATAAAACCGCCTGGCTCTTGCTGTTATGGTCGATTCTCCCGTGCCTGGCGCTGCAGAAGTCGACCCTACTCCTGACAACCATGCTATCAAGCCTTCTAGAGCACCTATCTAGAGCTCAGGTCATTGCTGCTACGTTGCCGCTGGCTAATATTTCCCGTCATAGCGATAGCTGGGGAGATAGAGGAGGAAATGGGGGAAATGGGAGCGAAGAGGGCCGGGCCTTTGTTGTTCTTGGCGGGAATGTCGAGGGCTCGGATGATGAAGGAGTCACAGGTGCTTCCCTCGCTTTGAAGGGCTCACAAAACGACATCAAGGCAACTGACTACAATGATTCTTACTTTGATAACTACTTCTCGGAAGCTAGATCGGGAGATAGAGGAGGAAATGAGGGCAAGGAGGGGAAGGCCTTTGTTGTTCTTGGCGGAGGTATCGAGAGCTCGAGTGATAAAGGTGGCTCAAGTGTTTCCCTCGCTTCTAAAGCTTCACTAAACGTTTTTGACGTAACTGAGTATAATGAAACTTACTTTGACAACTATTACTCGAATGATAGTTACAATATTAGTAGAGTGAATAACAGCGATAGTAATAGTACAAGGGACTATGATAATGCCATAATGGACGAAGCCAACAACTCTACAAAAGTGGTTAAGACCCACACTGATATTCGACAGCTGCAGATGATCAAGGTGAGCAATGGTGCCATGCGATATTTGGAAGCATGTCAAAAAACACTTCTCGTGAAACATAAATCACTCAGCATTTGCGGTTACCTAACCACAGTCGAAGAGAATGAAATCCCATGCTTTAACCCACTCGAGCACGGTATATATGCAATAAACCTTCCCAAGGTAAAATTTCCCTTTTCCTATATAGATGGGAAAAGGTTGGCAAGCTTTTATCACGCCGTAGCCGAGTGGGTTAAAGCTTGGGATGTCATACTGATTGACTGTGGTTCGAATCCTGGCTGAGACCTAAACATTTAATCACGTAACTCACGCATTTTTGTGATATATACTACACACACATACTATATAATAATTATCTATATATCTATCTATCCATATATATATATATATATATATATATATATATATATATATATATATATATATATATATATTCCACATGTTAACGACTAGTCTGCATCATATAACTTATACCATACCTCTGTCACTATCTTCTGTTTCACCTTCTGCACCATAGCTATCCAACTCCTGTGGCACGTTCAGCTAACCTTCATCACTTTCTTCTGCCTAGGCACAACTTATGAGGTAGATTGTCGACACGCTACAGTATACAGTATATATCAATCATAATTTGTTTGTCTTATATATACTGTATAATTTATCTTAAATGTCTACACGTAAGGGAAAGTATATTGTACAGTATGTTGTGAAAAGCTTATTATAAAATGTTCCATAATAGATCATTGATTTGTGTGCATTTGAATAGTTCATATTTTGTACTCGGAATATATGTTCATTGTATATTAACACCATTAACACGCACACGCGCACTAAGACTCACTATCCCTCTCTCTCACATATACATTTACACACGCACACACACACACACACACACACACTTGCGTGCACAATCACATTCACTCACACATACTCAACCGCCAATCGAGATCATTCAAATTTAATCTTAATACTTGTTAGACCTCTGTTGCCAATATATATATATATATATATATATATATATATATATATATATATATATATATATATATATATATATATATATATATATATATATATATATACACAGTATATATACTGTATATATATAATTATATATATATATATATATATACTGTATATTGTGTTTTAGATTTCTTGTGAATAAAGTATCTTTGTGGTTAATTACTGTCCAGATATGTCATGTGATACTAATAGTGTTACTTGTGTTACAGGTGGTGGTGTTGTGTACAATACTGACAGTGTTACTACTGTCAGCCTGCAAGATGTCTCTACAGGTGTTTGCTCAGTATGCTGGCAGGGAGAAGGAGTCCGAGATGTAGTGTATGTGTGTATGTGTGTGTGTGTGTGTGTGTGTGTATTTACCTATTTGTATTTACCTATTTGTAGTTTACAGGAATTGAGCAGCGCTCGTGTTGTCCTGTCTTAGTTACTTTATAATCAATCCATTTTACTTAGACAAGTATCGTAATGGATATTCCCAGTTCCCAGTATTTTTGGACTAACATATCATAACTTATGTTGCCCTATTTCCATATTTACTTTTATCCAACCTAGATTTGAACATGTTAATGTTCCTCGCTCTCACCACCTCCTCCTCCAAGTTGTTCCAAGTCTCTATACTCCTATATGGGAAGCTGAATTTCTTTGTGTCCTTACGACATCTGCCCTTCCTCAGCTTAAACTCGTGCCCTCTTGTCCTTCCATTATCCCTCACGAATAGATCTTCCCTATCTACTCGTTCCAAACTTTTTACTCCCTTGAACATCGTTATTAAGTCGCCTCGATCCCTTCTCTCTTTCAAGGTAGGCAGTTGTAGTGTCTTAAGTCTTTCCTCATATGTCAACTCCTTCAATCTTGGGATCATCTTCGTTGCTATCCTTTGGACTTTCTCTAATTTATTTATATGTTTTTTCAAATGTGGTGACCATATCACTGCTGCATATTCTAATCTTGGTCTTATCATAGTCATTATCAGTTTTCTTAACATTTCTTCATCCAAATAGTTAAATGTCACTCTCATATTGGTTATTATTCCATATGCTCCTCCAATGATCATGTTAATATGCTTCTCCGGGGATAGATCATCTTGTATTATCACTCCAAGGTCCTTCTCATGCCGTGTTTTGCCGATTATTTCAATTCCTAATTTGTACTCCCAGCTTGGCCTTATCTCACTTCTTCCCACTTCCAAAACATGACACTTTTCTGCATTGAAACTCATTTTCCAGGTTTGGCTCCATCTGTGCAACTCATCTAGGTCCTTTTGAAGATCCTGACAACTTTCTATACAGGTGACATTCTTCATGATCTTAGCTTCATCCGCAAACATATTCATATGACTATTCAAGTTTTCTGGCATGTCATTTACATAAAGTAGGAACATTATCGGACCCAACACTGATCCCTGTGGTACTCCGCTCGTCACACTCCTCCACTGTGAATATTCATCTCGTATCGTGGTCCTCATTTCTCTTCCTATTAAAAAGTTTTCCATCCATTTTAACATCCTACCATGTACACCTCCAACAACCTGCAATTTCCACAATAACCTTTGTGAGGCACCCTGTCAAAGGCCTTTTTCAGGTCCAGGTAAACACAGTCAACCCATCCCTCTCTCTCCTGTGTAACATCTACAACTCTGCTATAAAAGCTTAATAAATTAGATACACAAGATCTCCCTTCCCTAAATCCAAACTGTTTCTCGCTAAGCACCCCCTGTCCCTCAATGAAGTGTGTCCACTTTTTCCTTATAATTTTCTCACAAATTTTACAAACAATGCTGGTGAGGGACACCGGTCTTTAGTTAAGCGGATTTTCTCTGTCTCCTCCTTTGTAAATTGGTACTATGTTAGCTCTCTTCCATTCCACTGGCAGGTCTCCCTCATTCAGTGAAGATTTGATGATTTCATAGATTGGTTCCACTAACTCTTCCGCACATTCTTTGAGGATCCATCCAGCCACTCCATCTGGTCCCATTGATTTCCTCACGTCCAAACCCTGCATCAATTTCAGCACTTCACTTTTTGTCACTTTCATTTCAGGCATCTGTGGTGTTCTCATTTCTCTATCAGGTTCTATAAACTCCTCCTCTTTTACAAACACTGACTGAAGCTTTTCATTCATAACTTCACACAATTCTTTATCCTTCTCATAGCTGTTTGTTCCAACTCTTAGTCTGACAATACCTTCTTTTGTTTTTATTTTTCCATTTACAAATCTATAAAATAGTTTTGGCTCATTTTTGCACTTCTCTACAATATTCCTTTCATATTTATATTGTTCCTCGCGTCGTATCTTTACGTATTCATTTCTTTTCTCCTTGTACTTATTCCAGTTATTTTCACTATGTCTCTTCCGTGCTATATTCCAGGCTCGGTTTCTTCTATCCTGTGCCTTACTATATCTTATATTGAACCATTCTTTTTCCTTCTTTACCCCTGATTGGAACCTTGGGACATATTTATGTATCCCTTCTTCATATACTTTCAGGAAAAGTCTATATTTGTCTTGAACCATTTCCAGGCTTTCTAGTTCCTTCCAATTTATACTTTGGAAATAATGTTTCAATGATTTAAAATCAGTTTTAGCATAATTGTATCTATTTATTTTATGTCCTTCATTTCTCTCCTAATTTTTTCCCAAATCCATCTCCATTTCTAATATCTTGTGATCACTTTTTCCCAAGGGACAACGATAATTTATCTTTCTAACATCATGTGGATCACTGGTGAAGACTAGGTCTAGCCTGGATGGTTCATCCATCCCTCTGATTCGTGTGTTTTCTCTAACATGTTGCGTTACCATGTTTTCTGTTACTAGATTCAGTAATTTACTGCCCCAAGATTCATTATTATTTCCCGCATCTAACCCTTCCCAATTGACTTCCTTACAATTGAAATCACCTGTTAATAATAATTTATTTCTCCTATTAAAAAGTATTTTTAGTGCATCTAGAGATTCCGTGATTAGTTGATCATATTTATCCCGCTTCCATGCTCTAGTTTGTGGTGGTATATAAGCCACTGCTATATCAGTTGCTTTGTTGTCCTTGTCTTTTATTGTCACTGCTATAATTTCTGATCTATTATTGCCTAGGTTAATCTCACTTGCTTCTATATTTTTGTCAGTCATTATTAACACTCCACCGCCCACTTTTCCTTCTCTATCTTTTCTCCACACATTATACCCTTCCCATCCCAACACTCCCAATTCAGTACCACCTCTCAACTTTGTTTCTGCTAAGCAAATAATATGTGGTTTATATTATATTTCTCAATATAGTCATTCAATTATAATTTCTTAGACAGCAAGCCATCCACATTACTATACATCAGCTTCATCTCCCCCCTTCTTACACCTTTCTTTTTTTCTCTTTCCCTGATATTCCCAGACTCTACTCCCCCCCCCCCCCCCCGCTTCCACTCCACCTTCTCTCCCTTGCTCCCCCGTGCTCTCCACCTGCCCTGTTCCTCTCACTTGTTCCTGGTTTACACCAGTCTCTCCCTCCTGTGTGTGTGTGTGTGTGTTTATGTGTGTGTGTGTGTGTGTTTGTGGGTGTGTGTGTGTGTTTGTGTATGTATGTGTGACTTTATATTTTAGCAATTAATCGATAAACTTAACTAGCATTAGAAAAATCCTAGTCATTAATGTAAGCGATAGTGTGAGGCCATTAATGTAAGGAAGAAAGAACAAGGGAACACAGAACAGTGCCTTGTGGTACTGTAGCACTGATGGTATAAGCACATTGGAAGAATGACATCCTTCAAGAACAACACGTTAATCCAACTCAGTAAAAAACAAAAAAAAAACAAAAAAAATATAAATAATAATACATAAATAGATATGTAATATATGCATAAATAAATAATTAATACAAATATATATATATTATCCCGTGATGAAGAATGTTCCAACTCTCCCTCTGGATATATAGGCTTATTAGTCTGTAGATTCGATCTGTAAGCTTGATAAAGTTTGGAGATCTCATTCCAGATGATGAGTGAGTCGAGGCAATCAGGTTTTTGCAACTGGCTCGACATGATCTTGGCTTCCTAAACCAATGGTGTCTGCTTGTCTCCACCTGGCTTGCTGCAGTTCGAATTCTCAAGATGATATTATGTCCAAATGTATGTATACATATAGAGTTTGACAAATCTAGTAGGCATATTAAGTGTGTAGTAATCAGTTTGTATAGCAATTCGAATATTTTGTTCTGGATTTTGGAACACATTATGATTCATATTATAAATGTGTTACATAATGAATGCCCATTCAGTGAAGCTATCAAAGTGTGTTCAAATGTATGCAAGTCAAATGTGTGCCAATTTGTTACAGATTATATATTCAGTAATGGCCCACAAATTTGACGTTAAAATTATAGCTTTATTTAGCTGACGGTAAATTGCCATGTCCTCATCTTGATTATTTAGCTATTTTGACGATTTTTAGCGAAATATGATGTTGATTATGAAAACTAAATATAACGCAATAGTTTCATTAAGGGGAGGCAGACCGTTTTTCTGGACCCCCTTCTCCCTATTGTTTAGCCCCACTAGTTTTGAGATTATAAGACGTTCGGCCCATTAGTTTGGCGATTTTAACACCTTTCACCCCATTTCGTTGTCAATTTTAAGACCTTTCGTGCCATTTAGGTGTCGATTTTTTCCTGGCTAGCGATAGCGAGCCTGCAATTTTAAGAGGAACCGGCCTTCGGCCGGGACATTTTTCTACCGAAAAATGTACAAATTTATCTTGAAGGGGGTCTAGGGGGTATTTTTCTAAGCTTGATGGAGGTCTAGGGAGGAAACAAATAAATAAAGAATAAATGAATTCATAGACCAAACAAACGGCCAGTCTCTTCTTAAATATCATATCAATTTACCGTCACCTGTAATAAAGCCGACTATAGTTACGTTACCTTGGGTGTATGTTAAGCTTGTATGCATTGTGAAATATGGGCCTGCACTATCAAAAATTATGAGCTTAACCCATTCAGTACCAGGGACATCCTTTCATCATATTCTGGCAACTATTGAAAGATTTGTATCAGCTTAGGAAGGACTTCTAGCAATAATAAGGCTTCAAACTATCTCAACCAACCCTTTAACTACCACAGATCCTTCCTAAGCTGCATAATACCGTCTAAATATAGCTAGACTAAGATACAACACACGTCGCTGGTACTCTAGGGGTTAAATATCAAATCAATTTACCGTCACTTGTAATAAAACTGACTATAGTTACGTTACCTTGGGTGATATTAATCGTGTACGTATAGTACACACTCCTATATAGTCCCTCATGCTACTATTACATGAAAGTTACATGATGTAATATTTTGTACATATTTTTGTCCTGAAAATAACTTAATCATAAGACATAATTGGCTGGTTACCATTTAAAGTTAGGCATATTTAGAGTGTAAAGCGGCTCTAATTGCCGAGGTTTCTTTAGTTTTGTATAGAGTCAATTAGCTTTGAGGAAACATGCCGATTTTATTAGGTAAGGTTTCATATGATTCATGACCGAGTTAGGAAATCAGACTGGAAGTGGCATATTTCATGTGAGAGTTATCTCTAACGAACTAGTAACTAAGTAGACTATTTAAAATAAGGTATAATTGGCTGATTTGATGTGTGCATACTGATAACCAGGACCTTTTTCTCAAATTAATGGCAGATTTCTAACAACATCCTTCTTTTTATCCTATTAGCAATATTTTGACACTTGTCTTTTTAATAATTTTATTCTCTTAATTAGTTTATTCCTTTCTCACTACAATAATTGTTTTGTATTATATTTCCTTTCTCACTACAATAATTGTTTTGTATTATATTTCCTTTCTCACTACAATAATTGTTTTGTATTATATTTCCTTTCTCACTACAATAATTGTTTTGTATTATATTTCCTTTCTCACTACAATAATTGTTTTGTATTATATTTCCTTTCTCACTACAATAATTGTTTTGTATTATATTTCCTTTCTCACTACAATAATTGTTTTGTATTATATTTCCTTTCTCACTACAATAATTGTTTTGTATTATATTTCCTTTCTCACTACAATAATTGTTTTGTATTATATTTCCTTTCTCACTACAATAATTGTTTTGTATTATATTTCCTTTCTCACTACAATAATTGTTTTGTATTATATTTCCTTTCTCACTACAATAATTGTTTTGTATTATATTTCCTTTCTCACTACAATAATTGTTTTGTATTATTTCCTTTCTCACTACAATAATTGTTTTGTATTATATTTCCTTTCTCACTACAATAATTGTTTTGTATTATATTTCCTTTCTCACTACAATAATTGTTTTGTATTATATTTCCTTTCTCACTACAATAATTGTTTTGTATTATATTTCCTTTCTCACTACAATAATTGTTTTGTATTATATTTCCTTTCTCACTACAATAATTGTTTTGTATTATATTTCCTTTCTCACTACAATAATTGTTTTGTATTATATTTCCTTTCTCACTACAATAATTGTTTTGTATTATATTTCCTTTCTCACTACAATAATTGTTTTGTATTATATTTCCTTTCTCACTACAATAATTGTTTTGTATTATATTTCCTTTCTCACTACAATAATTGTTTTGTATTATATTTCCTTTCTCACTACAATAATTGTTTTGTATTATATTTCCTTTCTCACTACAATAATGTTTTGTATTATATTTCCTTTCTCACTACAATAATTGTTTTGTATTATATTTCCTTTCTCACTACAATAATTGTTTTGTATTATATTTCCTTTCTCACTACAATAATTGTTTTGTATTATATTTTAGCTTATTTTTTTTTTTTAATGTTTGTTCTCTTCTGTTCGCGTTATTTTGTTGTGCTTATTTTTAAAAAACACTACTTTTATTTATCTAGTCTTATTCCTGTAACTGCCGAACAATAATTGTTCATGTATTTTAGTATCATGTGATATCATACATCCTGAAAGTCACACACCAAGCATGGTTGCCTCCCCCCTCCCCTTTTTGTTCACGTCGAAGTTAGGTACTAATAATTTCCTTGTTTATTACAGTATCTTCTCTTTATATATATATATATATATATATATATATATAGTTATACGACTATTATTATTTTATATATATTTTATTTTTATTTTTATTTTGCAGTCACTGTCTTGTGATATAGCAACCTGAGTGAGTGTGAGTGATGGCTTGAGTAAAGTAGGAGATTGGAGAGTTTTGGAGAGAGGAAGATAAAGTGGAGAAGTGCGAAGTACAGTAGGAGATGAAAAGTTCTCGGGCTCAACCAAGAGTGCTCCATTGTCTATTTTCTATTTTTGCTGGAAAGATAAGTGTAGCAACTTGGTCAGCTTCTTCTGGGCCGCTATAGGGGGACGTCTTCCTGCTGCTGCAGTCTGTTGGATCTCTGCAGTCAAGTAGGTGATGTTTTTCTCCAGCTCGATGGTGGTCATTACCAGGTCGATGTCCTCTTCTCCCTCCTCCAACCCCTCCACATCGACGTCTTCTCCTGTGGTGGAGTCAGAGTACTCAGATGATGCGGAGGAGTTGGTTGCCACTGGATCTTGGGTGGCAGGTGCTGGAGTCGAGGCTGCTGCTGGGCCGGCGACATTGACTGGTGATGGCGGTGGTGATGCAGAGACTGTTTGTGGTGGTGGTGGAGGTCTTGAGAGAGGCTTCTGGATGTCCAGTCTCCTTCTCGGGTGGCTTCTTTGCCTCAAAACCTGAGTGGGAATGAGGCTGGGTGGTGCAGATGGTCCTGGAAGAGGTGGAATGATGATGGGAGGAAGGTTATTAGCCTTCAGGAGTGTTGGAAGATACTCCTGAAGCAGCTTGTGATCCCCTTTGCAGAGGGTCACTGCAGTTGTAACAACAACCTGGACCAAGTCCCGTGTTGAACAACTGACTGCTGCTGTGGCTTGGTGGTAGTCCTCCCTCTTACCTCTTCTACCATGCCTGGAACCCTTCAGGATCCCTCCATCAGGGCCCATGACATTGATGGCCTCATCTCCTCGCCTTCTCCTCTTAATGGTAAATGATACCCTCTCATTGGTGGCAAGAGAGGGCACATGATGGAGAGGATTAGGTTTGGAGATGCCAGTGAAGTGAACCAAGATGTCCCCTCCACTATAGGTGATGAAACCATAGCCCTGTTTAACATTATACCACTTAACGTGGCCAGTGAGCTTGGTGGTGGCACTGGGAGAATCAGGCATGTTGATTGGCTGGTCTAGGAGAGTAAACCTTATACAAATCCGTACTGCTTACCTAAGGGTGAAGCAGGATAGTGGATGAGCTAGCCACACACCACTGTAGAAAAATAGTGATAAAAAGATACATAGAAGGCCTCGGAGTCGTCAATCCTGGTCAGTCCTGTAAGTCCTTCAGTAAACTGGCACGGGTTGTCCTCACAGGGTATGAGTCCGCTTGGGGGCATTTTGTGTATGGCCACCCTCATAAAGGGGAGTAAGGCATCCGGCAATAGATAGATAGATAAAATTACTAAAAGCCTTTTCTTTATAGTGTAAGTGTTATTTTGAGAACATAACATGCTCTCGTTTGACGACATATTTAGTTCCATATTATTGAGGCATACAATAAAAATTACACAGTTCTTACTTAATACCCTTATATTTCTTTACTCAGATTATACAAAACAATTATCGATATTCTATAAAAAATATGATATCCTTGCTTAATGTCACCCTCAACATAATAAACCATTTGCAAGTCTTGTATTATAAAGAAGTTCAAACTGTAGATTTAGTAGCAGTCTCTACGTTTCCAACGTAGGGCTTATGATCTCAGCCGCTACCACAGCGGGCTGATTTATCGGTACTCACGCGAAGTACCAAATAATCTCTAGAGTTGCACCTCAATTCACTACTAGGCACGTTGTACACACTCCGAGACGACTAAAGAAGGAAGAGAAAGCGAAGGAGAGAAAGAATTGTTATAGTTACCCATTTAATCTAGCTGCTCTTCTCTAAGCCATGCTCCATTTTCTATGAGCCTGCGCCAGGACCTGCCAAAGTATCAGTCACTTCGCGCTCACCGTCTATGTCACACGCCTTTTATGTCTGTGCTTCGCGAGTGCCTGCTTTGCCTACCCCTTCGCTTCGACTTAGTGAGTGTGAGCCTTTTCAGGCTGTTGAGGTTTTAGAAGGATGTTTCAGTGATGTAGGCAGCACTTTACTACGGCTTTATGGCGTGTTTATGGGTGTGCGCGTAGTGCTGGAGACGTGTTTATTTATTTGTTTTCTTCAGGGGTGGTTGGTCCTCAACGCCACGTAGCGGTCGTTGTGTGTCTATTCTACCCTCGCTTTTCGGGTTAATGTTCACTTTAACTAACCCTTAACATAACTTGGGGGGGGGGGGGATATGCTACCCACGTGATACATTGTGTTTCTTTCCCTTTTTAGTGTGCTTTTTGTTTTATTGTGTTTTTCATATGACTACGTGTCGATGTTTTACAAGACTTGAGCATGAGGTTTCTCTGGATTCTGCTTTTGTGTGAGCATAGGGCACACAGCCTTTATTCTCTCTCAAACATGCTGCTTTGGTCTCAACTGACCTATAGCCCTTCTGACTTGTTTATTCAACATGTCCATAGTTGGTGGTCTTGTATTTCGTTCGCCTGGTTCACGCTTTTGTCAGTTCCTTTTCGTTTCCCCGGGCCTACTTGGTTCAAGGATACATGGTTCTGGTAACAGTGTCGGTCAACCCCTAGGCTATCCTAACTTTTATTTTATTCCTTTAACGTAATTGTGGGGATCCTCGGGCAGTGTTTAGCTTTGTTACTAGGTTCTTTCAATCAGGGATTGACGCTGCCCTAGTGTTATCTCTTTTTATGTGTATTGTGTAACTAAGCTAGGCTTGTTTTTTACTTTGAGCAGACCGCCGTCGGAATGGTCCACACAGGTCCTTTCCTTCTGTTTTCCTCTTGTCTCTACTGACTTGGTGGTTATGGTCTTATACGCTCTTGTTAAAATTCTCGCCTTTATGTTTTGTGTAACTAAGCTAATAGGTTTTTTGCCTTGAGCAGAGCGCCGTCGGAATGGTCCACACAGGTCCTTTCCTTCTATATTCCTCTTGTCTCAACTGACTTGGAGGTCTCGGTCTCGTCGCTCTTGTTAAAATTCTCGCTTTTCTTACATTTTACCTGTTTCCGTTCTTCCCCTGCCTGTGTTTACTTGATCATAGGGGGGGGGGGGGGGATGTCTGGAAACTGTGTACGGGCCCGCTCACAGGGAGGATAAGCTTGGACAAGTTGACTCGACTTTCGTGTTTATACACGTTTTTTCGCCACACAGGCGGGGGTCTTCAGGTGTCCTCAGCTCCTTCATCTTTTTAGTTTTCCGCTATACAAGCGAATTTCTACTTTTGATGTGCCCTGTGCCTTGTCAAGAACTCGGCCACATAGCCTTTTGCCTTGATTTTTGTGTAATGGCGCCCTGTTATACCCCTTTTTAATTGTACCTGGACAGGGCTTCTTGGACAACAGCTGCGTGGCTGTTTCCTCTCCCTTGTGTCCTCCTTCGGTACCTAGTTTCCGCCCTACAGGCGGCCTCCTAGTATACTAGGTGGACCCAAGGACCTCCTGAAAAGTCCTAGGACTCGACCCAAAGTGGCGATTGTCCTGTGTGTATTGGATTCCCTCCCCTCCCCTATTTCCCCTAATAGGGTACTGTTGGGTTGCTCACACTTGACCGTTTTCCTTCCAGCTGGTGTCCGCTCTACTGCCGGCCAAACCTACACCGCCGCCGCTTCACCCCCTCCTCCCTCCGCTCTCCCGGAGGGTTCTCAGGTATTTTGAGTGGGGTCTTTTTTCCCCAAAGGAATTGGACCTGTTTCCCAGGGTTGGGTCTTGCCAAATGGGCTTGTCCCAGCCCTGGTGTTTGTGGTCTACTGTGTGGGTGTCTTTTAATTTACTTTCCTTGTTATCTTTGCTACTTGGTGTCTTCCTGGATATTGTCTTACTTGGGTTTCAAATGCTATTTTGTCTCTACTGCCTCATACTTTTACCCTGTCTCACCTCCACTGGTGTGTGACGCTCCCCCCCCATTTTTCGGTGCCGTACTGCCGGCTCCTCCCTGCTTCTGCCTGACATGCATTCGGTCGGCCATGCTGGACCATCGGGGGTGCTGCCTCCGCACGGCCTGCTACGGCAAGGATGTCTACGACCCCCGCCGATGTGAAGTTTGTCTCTCCGCCCTTCAACTTCTGGAATCGCACCCTGCATCGGAGGAAGGCCGACGGGCCTAGAGGTCTCTCCGTCTATCATGGGATATCATCTCCCATTACGTACGCCTTGCCTCTGCCCTGTGTCCAGCTCTCTCCTCTCCATTCCCCGTTCGGTCTCCCTGATGTCCTCGGGGGGAAGGGGGGGGAATGGTCGCGTCATGGATGACCTGTGTCGGCACGCATTCCCTTGACAGGTTGACTCGACATTCGTGTTTACACACGTTTTTTCGCCTCACGGGCGAGGGTCTCTTGGTGTCCTCTGGCTCTTCATCTTTTTCTAGAATTCCACTCTACAAGCAAATTTTCTACTTTTTGATGTACCCTGTATATCTGTATCTGGGAATCGGCCACATCGCCTTTGTTCTCGGTTATTGATGGAGTTGGTGCCCTGTCTACGTTTGAATGTACATATGGTCCTGGATATGGCTACTTGGCTGATTTCCTATCCTCTGTATCCTCCTGTGCTTCGTTTCCGCCCTACAGGCGGCCTTCTAGTGTACTAGGTGGAGTCAGGGACATGTTGCCTAGTCCCAGGACTCTGCTCACATGGCGATTGTCCTGTGTGCCTTGGATTCCCCCTCCTATTTGTACCAATTAGGTGTCGGGTAGCTCACACTTGACTTTTTACTGCCAGGGGGGTTAGGCCTTGACTCCGCGTTGTGTTTACACACATTTCCCGCCAAACAGGCAGGGTATCCTCTGCCTCTTCCTCTTTCTATAGAACCTCGCTCCACAGGTGGATTTTCTAGTCTTGGATGTACCCTGTGCCCTGTATCTGTCACCAGGAATCGGCCACGTGTCTTTTTCCTCTGGTTATTTATGCCCTTTGCATTCATATGCACCCAGGGAACGGCTGCTTAGCTGGGTTTCCCCCCCTTGATGTGTCCTCTGTTAATTTCCTTCTGTGCCTCGAATCCGCTCCACAGGCGGCCTCTTGCTCCTAGATCGCCACAGAGCCTCGCTGACAGGTCCCAGGCCTCCGCTCACGTGGCGTTGGTCCTGTGTGTATTGGATTCCCCCCTTTCTTCATTGACCTTTTACCGTCCATCCCCACCGTGGCCTCCACTTTTGTGTCTGGCCTGCTGCTCCGCTTCTCGGACTTCACTGGGATCTTCAGCCCTACGTTGCATTCGCTTTTCCTACCCGGTCCAGGACGTTCGCCACCCATTGCCGTCGACTGGTTCGGATGGTTTCTCTGCTCGTCAGCCCCTGCCGACGTCCGCAGCCACCTCCTCCTGCCGGCCCTTTTAAGTCCGAGACTGACGTTCCTGGGGGTGGCTTGGCAGGAGGCTTTTTTGCTTGTGCTAAGCGACACATGCTCCGCACAATGGGAGGTCGTGGCGAAGCCCTCGTTGTCCTCCTCCAACCATGCGAGTGGTGGTCCGTCGCCGGCAAGGAGCCCTGGGGCTTGGGCTATGGGACGGGCCGCGGGGGGCGTTGTATACGCTCCTCCCGTGGCCGTTCGTACCCGGTTTGCCGTTCCGTCCTGTGGGTGGACTATGCTGGCAAGTTCCGGGACCCTCGTCCTCCGCTGCCTTGCTCGGACGGGAGGGGGACAGGCCGGAGCGTGAGGCCTGCTCTCCGTTTTTGTCAGGATGGCCAGGTGGACAGGGGTTGGCTATGGTAGTTCCTTTCTCCATGACAAATTAAGGGAGGCTATGCTCCGCAAAATGCGTAGCTCCTCCTGGCCCATACCCTCTCCCCTCAACCGGCCATCTCATTGACTTGGTGGTGGGCCTGACGCAAAGTGCCCGCACCGGCTTCTCCCGCCCCCACTTCCTGCGCTAGCCACGCCGGTCGTGGGCATCACGGTGGTATAGAAGGGTCTGTCCTGGAGGTGGAGGTCTCAACCTCCTCTCGGACGCCCTCCCCGTCATCGACGCAGTGTCTCAGGAGGTGGCCCAGGTACTCCGGTCCATGTATGGGGGAGGTGCCGTCGCGATAACATCTCCACACATTGTGTCCTGGACACACTCGCTGTAGTCGTCCGTGTCACAAGCCTGGGGTTCACCATCGCTATTTCACATGGCGGTCCTCCCACCTTCACACTGAGGGCCATGGAACCTCCACAGTGCTCCTGTTCCCCGGGGTCGGGTGTCCGCGTCAACACTTGTCGTGTTCTGCCCGTTCTCGTTCACGAACGTGTTGTGGGTGTTTTCCCGGCTAGGATCTTTACCTTGGGCGGCACTGACCGTGCCTTTAGGCCAGCTCGGACTCGACCACCTTGTTCTACTGGTCCCCTAACACTTCCCTGTATCGCCCCCCCCTTACTGGCTGTGGCCGGTACTGCGCTTGCTACATATGAGAATATCACACTGGGTCGCTCGGGGCTCGCTCGATGCAGCGGTGCCCTGGCCTGCTCCCCCGGCGGCCATCTGGATAGACACAGATGCGTCGTGTGAGGGGGGTGGGGCTCCCGATCTAACATGGGTCATCGCCACCACGGCAAGTGGTCAGGGCTCTTCGCTTTCGCGTCCGGGCCATGATCCTGTTGGTACCGTTCTTCTTCCTGCGGGATCGCTGTCTTGTCCTGGCAGGCATGTCGGTGGCCTTTCGGTTGGTCTTCTTATCCGCTGATGCCTTCGGCACGGACTGCAGTGGGTGACAGTCGTTGTCCACATTGCCTCCGCCCGTCGCACATCTCATGTGCTACGTCCTCCACGGGCTGGGATTTTTCTGGCACAGGGTTTGGTTGATCGCGCCCATGTTGCCGGCCCGTGCTTGGTACGCTCCGCTATACATACATGTACTGGGTTCCCGTCATTTTTCCGTTCACATGCATTGTAACGGCTCAGACGGGTTGCTTTTCGGTGGTTGGAGTGTACTGTAGGACGATAAAGTCCCACCTCACCACTGCCCCGCCCAGTCGTCACTGTGGATGATGTTGGTGTAGTGCTAACCGTGCCTCAGCACGACTCGCCGGAGTCCCCCTGCTGCACTTGCTCCTGCAGTCTCTGTTACCACACAAGCCTTAACAGTGTTCCAAAGAGACAGCACCTTCACAAGACTCTACTGTCGGTTAGACAATTGGCCTATGGAACACTAAAGTCCTGCCCCACCACTGCTCCAACATGTAAACACTGTTGCTGCTGCAAGTGTGTTGCCAAACAGTTGAAACAATGGTGTCCGTGTTCCGTTCCCCTCCCTGTCTCTGGCTTCCTCTTGGGCCGGATTAGAGCCCTAGGGACCTTGTTGGTATTTGTGTCATAAATGTTTGTGTGGCAGGGTGGTTGCTACCTTTTGACCTCGGCTTGGCTGATATGCTTCATCGGCGCTGGCTGATGTCTCCGTGGAGGGCTTCAGTCATCTTGGATTGGGTTCCCTAACTGGCTCAATGACACTGGGTAGTGAGCGCACAGCTCCCTCGGTTGCGTTTGTGTTCCATTCCCTTCATCACTGGTTTGGGACACTCGCCGGCATGTACGGTCCTACATCTTTCGAGGCCGCCTACCCGCTCTTGGGGTACCCTTAGAGGCCTTGGCGGGGCTGGTGCTCCCTCACAAGGGGTGTCATCTTTCTGAAGACCTGCTTTAGGCTCCATCCGGCCCTAAACCATAGCCAGGGCCCCTTCCCTCGGGTTCGTCACTTTGACCCCTTCTGTTCGTTTTGTAGACTCGTATGGAACTTCTGCTATGCCAGATTCACGCCCTGTTTGCTTCTGTGTGTGCCACTGTGCCAGGACGGGCTTCGGTGTGCATGCTGTGGGCCTACATTTCCGTCATGTTCTTGTAGGCGGTAAACCTCTTACAGAGGGCTCTGCTCCTATTCCTTCCGCTTTTACAGTCTTGCTATTTCACTGATATGACCGACACAGGGGTATGGTCCCCCCGCAGTGCATCTGTCTCTTCATACCTCTCCATGCCCACGGCCAGGCTTCGTATGCCTTGGGTCGCGTTCAATCAACGTGTCCCCTGCTTCGTCATCCATCCTGATTCTCTTCATGCTGTATTCGTCCCATACTGTATTTTCTTCCTTTCCCTGACAAAGGGAGGGGGGGGGGAGGTCTTTATTGAATGCTTGTACAAAGCCTTTCTTTCAATACATGTCTGTTTAGTATTGAGGATGTAGCTCTTACGGTGTTTACATTATGACTACACTGTCTACGGGTTTTGCCTTGGTATGCTTATGCCGCATACCCATGACGAATGTCCTATGATGTCGTTAGCCGGCTATACCGTGCCATTTTGTTTTGTAAACACTTAACCCCTGCCTTCACTTAAGGTTTTCGCTCTTACAATTTTTACGTTCTGACTCCACTGTCTCCGGGTTCTGTGTTGGTATGCTTATGCCTCCTACCCATGTCATGTACCTCCAGAGTGTCATATGATGGCGTCCGCCGGCTATGCCGTGCCTTGTGTTTTTGTGAATACTTTCCACTTGGCTTCACTTTAGGATTTCGCTCTTACAGTTTTTACTTTCTGACTCAACTGTCTCCGGGTTTTGTGTTGGTATGCTTCTGCCTCATACCCATGTCGTGTAACTACAGAGTGTCATATGGTGACGTCCACCATCTCCTGTGTCTCTTCATCCCATACTGTATTTTCTTCCTTTCCCTAAAAACAGGGGGGGGGGGTCTTTTTGTATGCTTGTACAAAGACTTTCTCTTTCAATACTTGTCTGAACAGTACTGTCTGTTTAGTGTTTAGGATGTAACTCTTAAGGTTTCTTACATTGGACTATACTGTCTACGTGATTTTGTATTGGTTTGCCTATGCCTCATACCCATGTCTTGTACATAAGAGTGTCTTCGGAGGTCATCCACATGCTGTGCCGTGCTGTTTGTTATTGTAATACTTTACAATTGACTTCACCTTTCCCATGTTGGTGTGCCATATTCCAAGGTCGACATGACCTATTCCTTTACCTGCCTGTGCATTTTAGACCCTAGACTGATACTCTAGTAACTGTATTTCCTTAACCCTTAATTAGCGGCTCACCACATAAGTCGAGTTAAATAAAGCTGGACTATGTGGCGGCGCTCGACATAGGTCGAGTGGCAATTTCAGCACGTAATGTTGCTGAGAGAGAGAGACAAGTGGTGGCAGGAGACTAGCGAGCGTATGACTGCTCCAGACCACCGCGGCGAACCTACTGACACGAATCTCAGCTCCCTCCTCCCTCTCTCACTCGCTACATACTGAATTATATGGGGAAAGTACCGAATTACATGCTTTTTGCACTCGCGTTGCACGGTTATTGCAAGAAAACTAGCCATCATAAAAGGATCGTTATGGTGTCATTCGAAAGCTCTGTTTATGCCCTTTCAGGGATAGGTACTTGTTTTACGTTCTGGGTCTTATTTAGGCATGAAAATGATCACATAAACAGCCCTATTTTGGCTAAAAACACCCCGCTGGGCGGTACATATAAATAAACCGCATAGGCCGCTCGTAAGGTGTTAATAAGCACCATACTGTTATGCTCTTTTTTCCCGATAAACTAAAATGTTTATTTGTGTCTTTTCTTGGTCCTCTACTTTGCTAAGGCTTGAGTTTTTGTGGTTTATTGGATGTCCGCCTCCAATGTGGGATTCAAGCCCTACGTTGGAAACGTAGAGACTGCTACTAAATTGGGAGGTTTGACGACCTCCCTTATAACCAAATAAGGAAAACCTCTTATTTGGTAGCAGTCTCGGAGTATCCAACGACAGAGTATCCCGCCCTCATGCCGATCCCCTGCCCATCCAATCTACACTGATTACTTGATACCTCGATACTTTGGCAGGTCCTGGCGCAGGCTCATACAAAATGGAGCATGGCTTAGAGGAGAGCAGCTAGATTAAATGGGTAACTATAACAATTCTTTCTCTCCTTCGCTTTCTCTTCCTTCTTTAGTCGTCTCGGAGTGTGTACAACGTGCCTAGTAGTGAATTGAGGTGCAACTCTAGAGATTATTTGGTACTTCGCGTGAGTACCGATAAATCGGCCCGCTGTGGTAGCGGCTGAGATCATAAGCCCTACGTTGGATACTCCGAGACTGCTACCAAATAAGAGGTTTTCCTTATTTGGTTATAAGGGAGGTCATCAAACCTCCCAATATCGATATTTAGTAAGAGTACAGGGAACACGTGAGTTTATGATCTTGGTGATTTTAAGATCTTTCGGCCCATTTTGTGCCAATATTAAGACCTTTCATGTAATTTAGGTGTATATTTTGTTTACCTGGCGAGCGATAGCGAGCCTGGGATTTAAGAGGAACCGGCCTTTGGGTGAGACATTTTTCTATTAAATTTTTTTACAAATTCTTCTTGATTTATTTTTTATTTATTTATTTTGTTTTAAGCTTGATGGAGGTCTAGGGAGGAAATGCCCTACTACACTATATAATAACATCTTCTTAAGGGGAGGGTTTTAAGTGTGTTTCCTAGACTTCCATCAAGCTTGAAATTACACCCCCTTAACCCCCTTTCAAGATAAATTTGTACATTTTTCGGTGGAAAAATTTCCCGGCCGAAGGCCGGTTTCTCTTAAATTACAGGCTCGCTATCGCTCGCCAGGAAAAAAATCGACACCTATGGCACGAAAGGTCTTAAAAATTACATAAATGGGGCAAAAGTTCTTAAAATTGCCAAACTAATGTGGCGAACGTCTTAAAATCTCAAAAGCAATGGGGCTAAGCATGAGGGAGCAAGGGGTAAATAAAAAAATCCCTCAAGTGGAAATCTCCCCTTAGCACTATCATGGCCTATAACAGATAGGAAAAACGTACACATTTATAACGGAACAGATTGTATATTTTAATTAGCCATCATTTTACCCTGTTAAAAATATATAGGTAAAAAGGGTATGGAAATTGTATAAACAGTAATTGGGTATATTGATAAGTTATATACGGTACCTTTCTTTCGTTATTTTAGATAAGTTTATTTATACCAATATATGTTTATGAAGGTACATCAATATGGGCACTTTAATAACTCTTTTCATACCCATAGTATTTTACAGTGTATACAATGGCACTTTTTGATAATCTATTATGGCTAACATTTGATTTTTTGACTTAGTTTGGGAAGGACATCCAGGAAGATAAGGGGCAAAATCTATATAACCCATTGGCTGCAGGAGACATTCTTGAACATCATGGCAATTTATAGCAATTTGAAGGCTTTTAAAGCCTGTGGAGACGAGTCCGATTGAGCAGGAGCGCGGCAAGCCCCTGTTCGCTCTCCAGCCAGGCGGCCGCGACATTGAGGGGTATGCGGTATATCCCGCTAAACTCTTACAGCGCTGCCAAAGGCAAATATAGCGCGTCATTAGCGATATTCGCTCAATGTTAGCGATATTTGCTCAATATTAGCGAATGTCTATGGTAGCACCGCGGATTAATCCCGCGCGTTACGAACCTCGTTCTGGTGTAATTTTGATGCTATTTTCTTCTAGTTTTTGGCTGAATACATTTCATTTCATGCAGACACTTGTTCAATCATTCAGGAGTGCCTGAATGAGCCCTAATATAGCTGAAATATGCCCGCAGCGTAAGTGTTAATATATTCCTCATTCACCCGCAGGTTCTTCCTAAAGTTAATACAATCGTCTAATGCTAGCCAGAATGATAATAAGAAAGGCATCATAATACTGGAAGGATTACGATACTACCATAGTTTTGCAATAACAATTATTGGAAGAAAATAAATTGATTGATTGTTCTTTTTACAAATCTGTACATAAACTGTCACTGGACGATGACAACATTCTTTTTTTATATTTTGCTTTTTTATTGACGATTTAGTGGAGCTAGAGGGTTAATTGAGATAGATGTGACCCATTGTATTCCTAGAGATCCTTCCTAAGTTGCATGTAATCACCTAATGATAACCAAACTAGATTATTAAATAGCGTCATCGGTAGTCAGTGAGCTAATGCTTTAGGGACGTTTTATAAGCAATTACAAATAATGAGTTTGAAAAGAAAACACAGACATAATTGGACAATAGTTTATAATTAAGGATATAAACAAATAGACATGGCCTATGGATAATGCGGTAGAAAAAATAAATAAATCATGTGGAATATACAGTATACTGTATAATATCTCTATGACGTATTTGGAGGGTTTTTTATTTTGATGTTATTTATTTACCTCTCAGTACAAGCCACAGCACTCTGGATAACATTGTAACTGAAGGCCATGTAGGAACAAAAGCTAAGAATATATATAACAAACATTTTGATGCGATGAAATAAGCCGATGATGGCAGAACTAATGTCATAAACATAAATATTTGTATATAAAACAGACAAGATATAGATAATTCTTTGAAACTCTCGGACCAGTTCTACAAATTATAAATGAACGTAACTAAGCTATTCTAACCTACCATATCTTACATACCATAACATACCATGAGCTTTCATGAATATGGCCACCTTTTGGTTAGTTAGGTTAATCAGATCCATTTAGCTTCAAATTGTTATAAGACACGGGGGCTTCAAATTGGCTCACATCATTACCAATAAAGGAGAAAGGCTTCAGCTTAAATAAACAAGAATTCAATTATGCCGTAGCCTTGAGGTATGGGTGGCCAGTTTCGAACCTGCCGCTGAAATGTGCATGCGGTGAAACAAACAACCCAGACCACTGTATGACCTGTAAGAAAGGAGGATTCATCTGTATCCGGCATGATGAAGTACGAGACATCACTGCACAAATGCTGGACGAGGTGTGCCATGATGTCAGAATCGAACCGGAACTTCTGCCTATGGACGGACAGCGCTTGGCCCACAATACTGCAAATACTTCAAATGAAGCAAGAGTGGACGTAAGTGCTCGAGGTTTTTGGACGAGGGGACAACGGGCTTTTTTCGACATCAGAATCTTCAACCCAAGAGCACAAACATATCGTGAGCGAGGACACAAGGCGGCATACTTGAGAAACGAAAGTGAGAAAAAACGCGCTTATGAAGAAGGAATTTTGAACAGGGATCAAGGAAGCTTTACTCCTCTGGTCTTCTCATCGTCGGGAGGTATGGGACCTTTTGCAAGTGTCTTCTATGCCAGATTAGCTGAACAAATATCGGAGAAAAAGCGCCAGCATAGAAGCCAAGTCATAACTTGGATGAGATGCCGGCTCTCTTTCTCTCTTCTCAGGTCTGCACTCCTATGTCTCAGGGGTACAAGGTCCTCCCCGCTACAGAGGACAAGAGTGAGAGACTTGGACTTTGAAATGGTCGTGGCGGAGGGACGAATTGGGGAACAACTAGGTTGATTGTAGGGAGGTACTGGTACAATAAGATAAACTACAATGTAACTAGAATAAGATAGATTGTACACCACTTTGTAACTGTCACCTTAATAAATCAAAAATAAAATAAAAAAAAAAATAAAAAAAATAGAAGGAAACATGCTTGCATTACCGAAATGTTTGTGGACATGCAGTAATACAAGTAATGGTCACTCTTCTGTAAATCTAAAATGGCTTACTTAAGAATGGGAAAGGGGTGGGACCTTCTCTTTTTTTTTTTTTTTTTTTTTTTTTCCAAAAAAAAAAAAAAAAAAAAAAAAAAAAAAAATAATTAGACAACAAGTGAATGGGTCCGTCGAGATGTGAGTTTCTCCCAGCCTTCGTGTAGGTTACCGACTATCGCTGTTTTCACGATGTTTGTGACTCAGACAATTAAAATAACTATCCCTTCTTAACCTAACCTAACCTAACTGTGGGTACTTTATGCTAGGTAAGATAGGTTCTAGGGGTACTGCTCAGGAGTTTTGGAAAGAAAAACAATCTGAAAATAACTGTTAGTCTATGTAGAAAACAGTATGAGTTTTCGTTTTTTTGTGAGCCACTCCTACCTAAGAGGCCTTAAAGTACAACTGAACATTGTATAATAAGTAACACCCCGTTCTTTAACATTAATATCAATTACAAACCCCAATGTACTTGAATAAACTAATGAAAGCATATGGCCCTCCCAGGATTCGAACTCGGGACACCACACCCAGAACATAAGCATAATATAAAACTACCAAAATAAGCACAGTATTAAGTGATTGTAACATTCGTTGACTCTATAATATTATTAACTTGAAGTAAATAAATATGAGTATTTTTTGTATTCAAACATAGTTTTCGTTTAATACTTACAGACATGTAACTAAAGCCAGCATTTTATTATTTTATTTTTTATTTAGGCAAATTTATAAACAGTCAAATAGTTGATTATAAAAGGAATCATAAAGTTATTTTTAAATTAATCTGTTAAAACTACTCCACTAACGTAACAGTAGTATCATACGAGATACCAGATTTTGTTCTGCAAGACCTACGGCCATATTCTTAAACCTTACCATGGGTACCATAACTACCATATGCCTTGATGAACGAAATATATAGATATAATATGTCACCTTTAAGAAACAAGGTGATGTAATATTCGCTTCCATAAATCAACACCTATTTCTTAAGGTTTCGTTCGCCATGGTACGGTATACAAAATGCCCTTCCCTCATGTTTATATAAACATATAAACTGGTCTAATGGCCATAAAAATAAACAAGACTGTTAGTTATTCATGCAAAAGTCGGTATTTTGATCATATAAATTAGTTTGTAGAGATTAAATTTCAAAATACCATTTGAAGGTTTGCTGGAAATTATATTACGAGTGTATCATAATGTTGATCTATCCATGACCTCATAATGGTGTTGGCATATCAACTATAACCTGTTCATTATCATTAGGCTAAACTGATAAACCTTAGCATCTCATGACTCAAAAAGGGCCAACACAAATGGGCTGTATATTTGTCCACACCTTTTTCCTGGGCGACTCTTTCCAAATGGTAGAAATAAACACTGAATTACTGAAGTGGTTTCCGAGTTATGAGAGGTTGGGGACTATGATGAACAGGTTAGTTATATATATTTAAATATATTATATTACCTAATTTAACACATACTCAGTTGGAAGAGGTTAAGGGGAGGCAGACCGTTTTTTCTGGACCCCCTTCTCCCTAATGTTTAGCCCCACTAGTTTTGTGATTATAAGACGTTCGGCCCAGTAGTTTGGCGATTTTAACACCTTTCGCCCCATTTCGTTGTCAATTTTAAGACCTTTCGTGCCATTTAGGTGTTGATTATTTCCTGGCGAGCGATAGCGCGCCTGCAATTATAAGAGGCATCAGCCTTCGGCCGGGACATTTTTCTAACGAAAAATGTACAAATTTATCTTGAAGGGGAGTCTAGGGGGTATTTTTCTAAGCCTGATGGAGGTCTAGGGAGGAAACTAAAATATATATATGAATAAATGAATTAATAGGCCAAACAAACGGCCAGTCTCCCCTTAATTATTTTGAATGTCTCTATCATGTCCCCCCCCCCCCCTTGCTCTTCTATACTCCAGTGTGGAGAGACAAATAACTTCACTTCTACAGATCTGCTTAAGAAAGGTATGAAAAGGGAAATTAATGTGTCCCTTTTAATATAGCCTAATATTATATATACCTAAAATCCCATCTGACACAGAGATAGAAAGGTCGATCACTCACAATACTAAATCATTTTTGTTTACCCCCTTCCCTCTCATGTTTAGCCCCATTAGTTTTGAGATTTTGACACGTTCGCCCCATTAATTTGTAGATTTGAAGACCCTTTGTCCCATTTCTTTATAAATATCAAGACTTTTCGTGCCATTTAGGTGTCGACTTTTGCCTGGCGACCAATAGCGAGCCTGTAATTTTGGAAGAATGGACTTCGGCCGGGAACATTTTTCTACCGAAAAATGTACAATATCATCTCGAATGGGGATCTTAAGGATAATTTATTAATTTTGATAGAGGTCTGAGAGGAAACAAAAATAATAATTAATAAATAGATAAATAAATAAATAAACAAATAAATAAACCCTACCCCCTTAGTGTTGATACATTTTGAAGCCTCGAACTGATGAAACGAACCTCCGGAAAAGAATGAACCCTTTTATGATTATGATGCCTTGGTGAGAGTTTATGCTGGCTATCAAGAGACGAGTTTATACAGTTTAGGAAGGATCTGTGGGAAATTAGCATGTTTCCTCCATCAACCGACTTTACTCCTAAACTTAAATGAAAGGGTAAGGACTATCTCAATTAAGACCTTTCGTACCATTTACAGTAGGTGTCGATTTTTTCCTGGCGAGCGAAAGCGAGCCTGCAATTTTAAGAGGAACCGGCCTTCGGCCGAGACATTTTTCTACCGAAAAATTTACAAATCTATATTGAAGGGGGTCTAGGGGGTGTTTTTCTAAGCTTGATGGAGGTCTAGGGAGGAAACTAAAAAAATATATGAATAAATTAATTAATAGACCAAACAAACGGCCAGTCTCCCCTTAACTATTTCACTACGGACGTCAGGTATGCATATTATCCCCTTCTACTTGCATACACAAATGGATTACGTAGATTCAATTTACCGTCAGCCGAAACATTTTTTTTTTTTTTAATATGTAAAACACTCAAAATGCCTGTATTCAGACATTTTGACTCTAACGTACATACATTGAATTTGACTCTATCACTCTTTCCACTTTGGGGGAGACACTTGTTACAGACAGCTTTGCCTTTTGTCTCCCTCATGCACATAAAACAAAAAATTACTTCAAATCCGATTCACACGATCGCTTTTCTCAGCCTGACAATATTTCAGGGATCATTGAACATGGATGTCGATAAATATTTGTTTTTCACAGTTGATGGTAAATTGAATTGTCGACACTTCATTGAAAAGTATGATACCATGATGTCATATTAATGCCAAGTTTTCATAATGAACAACATATATCGGTACACAAATATTCGTCAGCAGAGTAAGGAAGATGGCGACATGGCAATTTACCCTCAGCTGGTAAAACATAGACTGTAGTTGGCTCATATTTTATTAACCCCTTCTGTACCGGCGACGTCTTTTTAATTTTGTTGTAGCTAAATTTAGACGATTTTGTGCAGTTTAAAAAGGATCTGTGGTAGTCAAAATTGGTCGAGTGAGATAGTTCGAAGCCTGATAATTGCTGGAGGACCTTTTTAGACTGAATAACATCGTCTAATGGTAGCCAGCATAAAGTCTAAAATACGTCGCCGTTACAGTCGGGCTAATAAGTGATGTCTCGGCACCAAGTACATTTCGACCAATAATTGGTACCGGTATCAGCAATGTCTAAAACTTGATTTATTCATTTTAGTAGAGTCTCTTATGTCAGATATTTGGCTTCAGCTGGATTTTCGTGCCAAAATGGATTTTATTGACTAACTTTGTCAATTTGGGGGTGTAGATTTCAAAAAATGTAGGTTCCATTTTTTCGACCACGTCTTCAGCCGCCATTTTGCATTTCAAAATGGCTGCCATTAATTATTTTATTTTTCATATATCTCGACTTCTAAGCAACATAGAAGATTAAATATGGTGTCATTACCTATGTTAGTGGTACCAGAGATTCCATTGATACCATCGCCTTACTTGTAACTAATATGGTTTAGCCGCCATCTTGAATTTCAAAATGCCCGCCATTTGAAATTATTATTTTCCTATATCTGGAGTTGAGAGTAAAAAAGAAGATTGGAAATTGTGGCAATACTTATGTTTCTGATACCAAAGATTCCATTAAACCCATAATCTAACAGGTAACTATTTTCTGTTTCAGGTTGAGAGCTCAAGACACTGTTATGGAAATCAGAGACAACATAATGTACAAGTGCATCATATGCTTCAAGGTAGGAGCAACACCTTTGACATTGACAGCATCACAAGAGAGCCTGGAGAAGGTCCAAGACTATGCAAATAAACGAGCATTTTATGGGGAAACAATCTTTTCACCCCTTTGTGACAGGATAACAAGTCTTCCAGAAGAACAATATTTTCAGTCAGTATACCATTACGGATGTTACAAAAATGTTGTACATAATGAGAAGTTGCAAAGGGCTGAAAAGAGATTTAGGGAAGCATCATCATCATCAAAGTCAGTAGTACCCCCAAAGAAAGGGCGCCCTTCAAGCTCAGATTCACCATCATGCAGTACAGAAGTAACGGGCCAACGGCTGAGTATCTGTTGGTGTTTCACATATTAGAAGCTGTGTGTTTCAGTGCACCAATGCTAGCAGTGGAGAAGTTCATCGAGCTGAGAGTGAGGCTATGGGTAGCAGATTTATTTTCATTAAATTAAGAACACAAGACGAGAAAGTTAGAATAGCTCTAGCTAATGTGAATGAGCCTTCTGACTGCGCTGCATTTGATTTAATGTATCACAGAAATTGTCTAATAGAACATGAACGAAAAGTACAGCAAGCCTATGGAAATCGGGATGTGGAATCTAGGTCAAACATTGGGAATTATATCGCTGATGTTGACATCTTGAATGCAGTCAAGTGTTCTTTGACTTCAGGATCTACCATAACAATGAATGACATCAATGATGAATATGTTTACTTACTTATTGAAAATGATGTAGATTCAGGTTGTAGCCATCATAAGAAGCATTTGAAAAATATCATCCTTGAAAACATTGAGGATGCTAAATTTGTTAAATCACATCGGGCCTATGAAAGTGATTACGTGGTAAGTGAGAAACTACTTGGAATGTCTGTAAATGACCTTCAAGAGCACCAAACTGAAGAAGATGATATATGTATTTCAAAAGCTGCTGCCATATTAAGAAAGGAGCTTGCCACAAATGACCAGTGGGAGTTTACAGGATCACAATCGCTCTTAGAATATCAGCCTCCGCAAATGCTAACCTGCTTCCTCCGATGGCTTCTTTTTGGAACAAACATAAGAGATGTGAAAGGAATATGGGATGAAGCCTCAAAAAAGTTGGTAAAACTTGTATCACAGCAGATAGTGTACAACTTCAAAACAGACTGCCAAACAACTTATCAACCTCTATCAGATGCAGGATTCAGAAACCGCATTGAAACACCCCTTTCAGTTGGATTGGCACTCACAGGACATAAAGAAAGGACTATCAATGACAACCTGCTCTGATTTTGCAAGCACCTTCGTTCGAAGGATACATAAGGTCTTATCTGGATATGACAAAGGACGTGTGATATTTGATAGATATGTTGACGATTTTTTCAAGGCTCAGACACGTGGCAAAAGGTCTGCTGGTGTAGACCCTCATAAGTTTGACATCAAAGACACCACCAACATCAAACTAGTACCTTTGAAAACCTTGTTGTCTCACAATGATACAAAATCTAAGCTAACCGAATACTTGGGGAAAGCTGTACTCCATGAATATGCAGATAGCACCAAGAGCGTAGTTGTCGTCTATGGAACCTTAACATATTGTAACAAACCAAATGTCTTTGATCCCAATATCTGTGAGAACTCACATGAGGAAGCAGACACCCTGATACCATTGCACGTTCTGGATGCTTCAAAGGCCAGTGAAGACATCCGAGATATTGATATGCATTCACCAGATACAGATGTCTTCATTTACCTAATGGACTTGTTTTCAACCAATGACATTCCAGGCGAGCTTCATTTCATCACTGGAAAAGGAAAAACAAAGCGTGCAATTGACATTCGTTCTAGATGTGCAGCAGTTGGACACAAAAGAAGCAAAGGTCTCTTAGGTCTCCATGCCTTTACCTGCGCTGATTGGGGAGGAAAGTTTGCCGGCATGTCCAAGAGCAGGTGGATAAAGCACTATCTAAGCCTTGAACCAAGTTGTGACATAATAGAGGTTTTCCAGAAATTTGGAGAGGATCAATTTGACCTGGAAAGAATGCATCATGTTCTTGAAAACTTTGTGTGCTCGGTGTATGCAAAGAACAGCAACAGTAGAACAGTGAAGGAACTAAGATGGGAACTGTTCAGATCTAAAAATCTAGAGGCTGAAAAGTTGCCGCCAACCACGGGATCACTAATTCCACATATTCAGAGAGCTAACCTCATTTCAGTGATCAACAAGGGCTACAAAGAACCACGGCCACAAATACCACTGCTTTACTGAGAATGGATGGGAGAAAACATCAGATGGGACAATTTCTCCCCAGAAATGTCATGAACTACCGGCTCCTCGGGCAGTTCTGGAACTTGTCAAGTGTGGATGTCGTAGCGAATGCACCAGTCGCTGCTCATGCCAAAAGAATAATTTACCATGTACAGCACTTTGTAAATGCAGTGACTGTGGCAACACACTTGATTACAATGTGACAAGTCAAGAAGAAGATAATGAATAAGCACGACATGACATGATGACCAGATTCCAAGCAGTCACAAAATGTAAATTGGATTTTAATACATTGATTTTAATGAAATCCTGAGTATCATTAACATGGGTAATAGTAACATTTGTAATATTCATATACATTATTCATTATTGAAGATACAAGACAAAATATGATTTTGAGTGGTGGCCATTTTGAAATTCAAGATGGCGGCTGAACCATATTAGTTACCTGATAGATTATGGGTTTAATGGAATCCTTGGTATCAGAAGCATAGGTATTGCCACCATTTTCAATCTTCTTTTTCACTCTCAACTCCAGATATAGGAAAATAATAAATTCAAATGGCGGGCATTTTGAAATTCAAGATGGCTGCTAAACCATATTAGTTACAAGTAAGGCGATGGTATCAATGGAATCTCTGGTACCACTAACATAGGTAATGACACCATATTTAATCTTCTATGTTGCTTAGAAGTCGAGATATATGAACAATAAAATAATTAATGGCAGCCATTTTGAAATGCAAAATGGCGGCTGAAGACGTGGTCGAAAAATGGCACCTAAAAATTTTGAAATCTACACCCCCAAATTGACAAAGTTAGCCAATAAAATCCATTTTGGCACGAAAATCCAGCTGGAATACATAAGATCCTCTACTGTTACGAGTGAGATATACAAGCATGCTCCTACACTTATCCACTGTATTCAACATCTGACAGACAATAATACAGCACAGAGCGAGCCAAACGTATTGACAGCTGAGACATGACTTATTAGCGCGACGGTACAGTAGGGGTTAAACATGAATTCCGATGTTTCTAGACCAGAGTTGCTGAGAAAATATACCGGAAAACCCCGCTCGCTCGTGTGTCACGGGGGTACTGGCCGTTTGTTTGGTCTATTAATTCATTTATTCATATATTTTTTAGTTTCCTCCCTAGACCTCCATCAAACTTAAATAAACATCAATCAGATCCCCCTTCTAGATTAATTTGTACATTTTTCGGTAGAAAAATGTCCCGGCCAAGGGCCGGGTACTCTTAAGATTACAGGCTCGCTATCGCTCACCAGGAAAAATCGACACCTAAATGGCACGAAAGGTCTTAAAATTGACAACGAAATGGGGCAAAATGTGTTAAAATTGTCAACATAATGGGCCAAATGTCTTTAAATCTCAAAACTAATGGGGCTAAACACGAGGGAGAAAGTGGTCCAGAAAATCCCGCTCGTGTGTCACGGCCTTAACCCTCCAGCCCCGGGCCCTCTAGCTCGCGACTGTGCTGTGGTACCGGGGGTTTTGACGATCTTTGGGCTATGTTAACTCATCTGTAATTCAATAAATATGGCATGTAATGTTATGAATATAAAAGTAAAATGTTCCACAAACCTTCCTCTGTAGAATGCCGTTGAGTAGAGGTCTCTAGCCCAAGTGATTGCGTAATGGTGAGCGCGGGAAGACGAGTGCTTTTCGGCGGCAAATTCTTCCCGCGTTCGGATGCGTCGCCCCGGCCACGGCTACCACGCACCTAGCCGCTCGTCACGCCAAAGTGTTTATCTCCCTTAGACGATTTTAGTGTTTGATATTGAGAATGTGATGTTTATTTTATATTATTATACTTATTTTGAGGCCAATTATATACAGTATGTTTATTAGGGTATCACTGTCACTAATATTGCTCATTTTCACTCGATACCGTACATTTTATTAGTAATTGAGGTAGGTTATTGTTATATTAGGCACTGATTATTCGTTATCACAGGTGTTTATTATACTTTGGCCATCAAGTATTGGGTCTTGTGTCACTTTCACTTTGATAAATATGCTTTAGAGAGTGTCACTGTCACTGATAATGCTCATTTTCACTCGATACGGTACATTTTATTAGTAATTGAGGTAGGTTATTGGTATATTAGTCACTGATTATTCGTTATCACAGGTGTTTATTATACTCTGGCCATCAAATATTAGGTCTTGTGCCACTTTCACTTAGTTATATGCTTTGTAAACGTTATATATACAATTTATTGTGTCTTTTTTCACTGAATTATATATTTCTATAGGTTGTAATCATATGAATGTCACATATTATATACATATGTGTCACGTTCACATATTATTATGGTGTAATTGTATTTGTATAAATGTTCTCATAATACATGACTTTTGTATAACAATAAATTGTTGTACTTCCACTTTTTGCCTATATATAGGTATATACTGTACATATTGTCATTATCTTTGGCACTTTCACTATGATTATTAGAACTCCTGCTTGGAGTGGTAATCAAAGAAGCACCCTTCAGCACAGAGTGCCACCCTGCACTCCACACACTCCAGGGTGGACTTTTTACCTGACCTCGCCCTCAGCCTGGTGTTGTAGCAGACATGGCACCGCTTCTGCTGCGTCCTTCCTGATGCTGACTGAGGCAGGGAAACAAGCCTGTGCATATTCATGTAATATGCACAGTGCAAGCGGTCAGTAGCGGCGGGCCCAGCATGTGCCATTGCCCTCTGTGGCATAGCATACTTCTCCAGGAGCTCCTTTAACACCTGCTTTTGGAACCTCCGCAGGCTAGTGAACTTCCTGGGTGTGTTCTCATTCCGAAGCTTGTAGATGTTTTAGGCGTTCAGAATGGACATGTCCACCATGTGCAGAAAGAACTTTTTGTACCATCTGCACGAGGTACGCACACAGTCAATGAAGCCTATCTGCATGTCGGACTTGTCCACCAGCCTCATGTTGATGTTGTAGTCCAGGACAGCATCGGGCTTGGTCACCCTGGCCTGGGTGCGGCGATCCACCTTGCCAGTCTCCACCATTTCCCCCTTGTGGATGGTGCTCAGGAGGTTGACCTTCCGCTGGTCGTGCCAGTGGATAGCCAGAATGGGCCCCGACTTCTTCCTGAACACATCGCCCTTTTTTGGTCTTTGGAGGGAAAGGTGGCATGCCCTTCCTTCTCCCTCGTACTGTGCCTACAGTCGCCGTCTTGCACTCATGCTGGTACTTTGAGAGAGTGGGGGACGTGTAGTAATTGTCCGTGAAGAGGACATGATTCTTGTGGAAATAGCGGTCCATCATGGCTTGCACCACTGCTCCGCCAAAGCCAATGAGGGGGTCCACAAGCACGTCCCCTTCCTTCCCGCTGTAGACCAGGAAGTCCAGGACATAGCCAGTTTTGCAGTCGCACAGCACAAAGAATTTTATGCCAAAGCGATGTCTTTTTGAGAGGATGTACTGCCGGAAGCTGAGTTTTCCCCGGAACAGCGCAAGAGACTCGTCAATGACGACCTTGCAGAAGGGCTTGAAGTAGGAGGTGAAGCATTCTCGCATCATCTTGTACAATGTCCTAATCTTCCACAGCTTGTCTGGGAGGTGGACGTCGGTGTTGGTGACAAGATGGAGCGCTGCGAGGATATCAAAGTACCGGTCGCGAGACATATATTTCCCGAAGGCAGGGGTGGATATGAGATCATTGGTGATCCAATAGTCAGGCAACCTATGCTTCTTGACATGAGGCATTAGCATGGTGAGTGCCAGGAACACCATGAACTCTTTATGAGTCACTGGGGTCCACTGCCTCATGTGGCCCTTGGTCACCTTGCCCAAAAAGTGGACCTGGAATTGGTGCTGCTTATTTGTCTCTTTGACAACATACCCTACCACCTCCTCATCAAAGAAGGCCTCAAAATGTTGTGTGGTGGAGCATTGGGGCCTGCGGGAAAATTGGGGGTAATGCCTGAAACCTCCTGTACCTCATCAAAAGCTGGCACATCAGGGTTGTACTCATCCCCGTCAACTACGTCTTGCCACTGAAAAACGTAGAATGGGTCTTGTCGACGCTGACGAGGAGCTCCAGCTGGTGGCCCAGCACGCCCACGGCCAACTCGGGAGGCGCGCGCCCTAGGGCGGCCAGGACGGCGGCCAGCACGACGCCGGGCCAAGCGGATGGGTTGAGGGTCGTCCATGTCCATGTAGTCATCGTCAGAGTGGTCATCTTGCCCTGACGGTGGACCTACATAATCATGGCCAGAGTCTTCTGAGTGGTGCCCTTCATCATCAGTGGCCCCCACATAATCTGGCGGGGAACGAGTGATGCGTGGGCGGCGTGCGGGTGGGCGAGGTGGGGAAGGAGTGGCAGGTGAGGCTATGTCCCCCCGAGGTCCTGAGCTCCTTGGCCTGCGACGAGTGACAGAAAGCAATGCTTCACTGTCACTAGGTCCAGGTATTGGTGATGCGAGCTCAAATACTTCTTCAGGAAGACATGTTGAAGGCAGGAGAGGTGGGGAGGACCGTGGGGGAAGTTGCGGGGGCGGGCAGGGGTGGACGCCGCGGGAGCCTCGAACAAAGCCCGCTTACTTTTCTGTCCTTTTTTGGCATATTTCCTGCCTTTCCCCTTTTCGGCAGCAGTATGTCTCCTGTCGGGGGACCTAGGAGGCAAATAGGCCGAAAGTGGGGGGTCCTCAACCCTTGGCAGTGGTGGGAGTGGTGGGGAAGAATGCGGGGCACCCGGGTCATCTTGGGTGGCTTGGGTAGATAAGGGAGACAATGGCGGGCGAGATGAGTCACCACGCTCACCCTCACTCACAGCCTCATCCTCACCAAGTCTTTTGGCTTCTTCCCTAGCTGCCGCGGCCGCCTTTTCAAGTATTTGCTTCTTATATAAGTGTAGCTTGAAAGGCGATTTAGCTGGCGAAGGGCTTGGAGTCGTGTCACTCATGTGAAACTTGGAGAGTGACCTCGAACTCTCCCACTCACTCACTCTCTGCAATTCTCTGTCTTCAGGTAAAACAGCTTCCTCAAAAGCTGGTACATCACCTTCATCACTCTCATGTTCACTCGCAAATCCCACGAATTGCTCGTCTTTGTCACTCTCATCGCCATAATGATTCGACTGATAATTAGCCGAGTTATCACTGCCTTCATCATCAACATTATGCTGTGCATCAGCACGCTCATATAGTCTCAATGTCGTCTCAATACCTCCGGGAGATAACACATTTAGGCGATGGCGTCGGGGTAAGGCGCGACGAACTAGGGCGGGCGTCGTAGGGAGCACGGTATCGGACACAGCGGAATCACTATTTGGTGTACTATCCATGATGGCGTCGGGGTAGATACTGTTGCTGTGGCGTAGTTTACGTCTGGTGGCGCCACCTACCCTCCCACGATACCAAAAATTTACGCGCGGCATTCGAAAGCACGTACGCAAGCAATGGGCGTTCAAGAGCCCTTCCGGGTTGCGTGGGCCGAGTTTGTTATGGACGTTCAAGAGCCCTTCCGGGTCTGGAGGGTTAACCTAAGACGTGCGCATGGGGGGTATGAGACACCACATGCCTGTGTGCACATATTTGAGCTGTTCCCATCACTAACATCGTTATTTTACCATAAATAGCATTAATACTTATCCATATGTGCCTATTTTAGGGTGATTATAAAGGTAATAACCTGTTACAGCAATAAAACAAGTGGAAACAGCGTTTGGATGGTCAAAATCGGCGATACAGGCCGGGAGTTACATAATGTATGACTGAGGCAACCTCCCTCCCCTCCTCCCCTCCCCTTGTCTGGAGAGACACTGTTACGCAATAGTCTCTCTCTCGCTCTTTCCCACGCTTGGTAACAGTGATGACAACGCCCTGCTACCAACTCGCTAATGTTAGCACAAAAATAGACCACAGAATAAGGGAATAACAGAGAAAATAGGTGATAACTGAAGGAGGGGAGGGAAGTGGGGAAGGAGGAGATGTGGAGGAGTGATATTTGGCATGGCCCAGGGGCAAAAAAAAAAAAAAAAAAAGTTCAAGTTTTTTTGAGGTGTTTTAAATGGATTTTTTTAGGCCCAGGATCTTAAGAGTCTTCCCGCAGTCGCCCGGGGAAATTCTTAAGAGTCTTCCCGCACTTGCCGGGTTAAGGGGGTACTACTCGCTTTTTCTGGACCTCCTTCTCCCTCATGTTTAGCATATTAGTTTTGAGGTTTAAGACGTTCATTCCGTTAGTTTGGCGATTTTGAGAACCTTTCAAATAATTTTTTGTTGTCAATATTAACATCTTTCGTGCCTTATAGATGTAAAAAAAATCCTTGCGAGCGTAAGCGAGCCTCCAATTTTAAGAGTCGGCCTCTGACCAGGACATTTCTCTACCGAAAAATGTAGGCTACACATTTATCTTGAAAGGGGGTCTAGGGGCTGTTTTACTAAGCTTGATGGAAGTCTAGCGAGGAAAAAAAAAAAAAAAAAAAAAAAGTACTATACTGTATAATTATAGACCAAAAATCCAGCACTACCCCCTTAACCTCTCGGCTGCGCATGGGAGGTATGAGGCACCACACGCCTGTGCGCACGTATTTGAGCTGTTCCCATCACTAACATCGTTATTTTACCATAAATATCGTTAATACTTATTCATATGCGCCTATTTTACCATTAATATGAAGATATTAACCAGTTACAACAATAGAACAAGTGGAAACAGTGTTTGGCTGGTCAAAATCTCGAAATGAAAGCGAGAGTGTGTGTGAGTGAGTGTGAGCCAACCTTCCACTCACGAAGCTTTGAGAGACACTGGAGGTACCTCTCAATTCTCTTCCTGACTTCTCCCCTAATTCCCACGCTTGGTAACACTGATGACAACGCCCTGCTAGCAACTCGCTAATGTTAGCACGAAAATAGACCACAGAATAAGGGAATAACAGGGAAAATAGGTGATAATTGAAGGAGGGTGGGGGGGGGGGGGTGTGGGCAGGAAGTGGGGAAGGAGGGGATGTGGAGGAGTGATATTTGGCATGGCCCAGGGGCAAAAAAAAAAAAAAAAAGGGGTTCAAGTTTTTTTGGGGTGTTTTAAATGGATTTTTTTATGCCCAGGATCTTAGGAGTCTTTCTGCAGTCGCCCGGGGAAACTCTTAAGAGTTCCTGCAGCTCCTGGGTTAAATACCTAATTAGGCAGTTTGAGGACGTTCAGTATTATGGTCGTGACAATACTGAGCGCTCATTGCCCACCTTGCATTTTTTATCTTTCTCTCCCTCTCTCTTTGGCTTGTATCCATTCGGCCCCAATCAGCCTACTGTTTTAAGACGTTTACCCCCATCCAGGTGTCAATATTTTCAGCATATATATATTTGTTTTTGTTTTAACAGCAAGCTAAATTTGTAAATTTTCGATAGAAAAATGTCTCCGGCGAAGCCAGAGTTCTTCATACAATGCTGGCTCGCTATCGCTCGCCAGGAAGAAATCGACACCTGGATGGGGATAAACGTCTTAAAACAGTTGGCTGAATATAGCCTGGTCCAAATAAATAGGCCAAAACATATGAACATTAACCAACTGTATAAAAATCACAAACGACTTGAGTAATCGAGCTAATATTTCTACCATTTGGGAAGGGTCAGACAGGGAATAGGTGTGGAAATTTACAGCCCATTTGCTCAAGCCCTTTTTTTATTTATAGAGGTTAGGGTTCATGATTTTTGGCCTAACTTTTTTGAACAGTGTATAGTTTCTTTCCGCAGAGGAGGGTCGCTAGTCCAACCACCTATAATACGATATTGCCAAATATTTATTATGTAGCAATCTTCAAACGTCTTTTTATCAGTTTAGGAAATATCTCGCAGAGTTAGAGGGTTAATTATTGGCATAGTCTTTACCCCACTGATTCCTTGAGATTGTTCTAAACAAAATAAAATAATTTGAAAATAACAAATATAATAAATAATATGGCCTTTATAAAATGTGTTAATTCCACTCCCGATTCCTGACTAGGTGAGTGATAGAAGAATCAACAGTTTGCGTCAACACTAACAAACCTTTCCTTCCTTCACCCGTCAATGGCATCAACACTAACCATTTTACCCTCGCCAATTATCTTATGCCGAATTATAGCAATTACTCTCCGGAGGGTTTCGATAACACTATTTAGTGATGGGCGTTTTCCATGGTTTTGACACACCATTGATGTTATAAGGCTGATGAACTCTGAGGGCCACAGCAGCTCGGACGTCCTGCGAGAATTGATAATTTTCAATTGATCTTGAAACATTTTTCCCAAACTGAAAACGTCGCTGGCTTGGTGACTGATAAAGCCGAAGAAAAACTCTGGTGCATAGTTTGGAAAATTCTTGTAATCGTCTGGTGAGTGGTTCTTGCAGTAAGGTGGTGGGATGCCCGTGTTAGAAGCGAGACCAGCGTCAATAATGCTGGCATCAGGATAGTTTATATTATCTATGTTAACCAAGACATAATGTCTTTAATGTCTTTAATGCCTTTAATGTCGTTATGGACATATCCCGTCCAGTGGAACTGAGACAACTATGATGCCAAATTAAGGAATGCTCTCATCCACCACAAACCCTCATGGCGAATTGCATAGGGACAAGTTACCTCATCCAGCTCCGTGCCATCACAATAAGTTATGATCAGACATGGATGGTCCCGAGCCACAGCTAAAAGACGCGGGGCTCCTCCTGCACCGTCCACATCAAATAGTGTCCTAGCCTCCTTTAGATAATCCTGTTGTGAAGCGCACTTGGTACCTACTTTTCTGACTGCCGTTTGTCCACGATACTCGACTAGGTAAACGGTGCCATACTTGCCCGATCCCAGAAACTCTAAATCCTCACACTCTGACATGATGGCATTCTTGTTCGAGTACATCTTTGAATCAAACAGCATATCGGGCAGGGTACCCATCTGCTTAGTAGAAGCTGAGCACATCGTTGTATTGTATTTCTATCTAAATTACCGTTCAATATTAGTAAATTAGTTAGATCAAAATTATAGGACTTCAGAGGCTATCAACCCTTCTGGATTATGAAACCAGCACACTATAAGTCAAGAAAAGCGGCAGGACTGGAGCCCCTTTTCAAGAAGTGTTATTTTCTGAATTTCTATTCGGAAGACTGACATCGCGCACTCGTATGACTATGGTAAGATCATTACAAAATCGACATTGTAACAATGATATAAAAAACGAATATAAATAACGATAAACGTAGTGAAACTTCTCCTATATTTATTTGTCTTAATTAATAATTGTTTTCCTTTCAGTACTAGCCCCAACACTGAAAAACAACATAAATAAAGAAGCGAATAGTTGTTTTTCGTATTTTATAAAAGACTCCCACAATTTATTTTCGTTTTCTCTAATAACAATGTTACAAAAGAAAATTAATATATATGGTGGCAGACTATTATAGACTATAGGTCGATTTTAAAAAATTACACGATGTTGATAGAAGTCTATTACAGAAGCTGCCAGTCGAGAGTTGCGGGAAATGCTCTCGAGTAAATCTACCATTATAGCGGTGTCACATGAGCGCTTATTTCGTCAATTTTTACGGCAATATAAGTTCCATAAGAATTAAATTAGCCAAAACAATCTACCTTTGATCTAGATTCCAATTCCATTGTGAAAGCCTAAAAATAGTAGGCTACAAGAAAACAAATTTTCGTCGAATATTGCCGTAAAATGCCCTCCTGTGCCACCATAAGCCTGGCTACCCAATTCTTCAATAAATAGGCTATGTTTCGACACTTAATCCGGCAAGTGCGGGAAGACTCTTAAGAGTTTCCCCGGGCGACTGCGGGAAGACTCTTAAGATCCTGGGCCTCAAAAAATGCATTTAAAACACCTCAAAAAAACTTGAACTTTTTTTCTTTTTTTTTTTTTTTTGCCCCTGGGCCATTCAAATATCACTCCTCCACATCCCCTCCTTTCCCCCCCCCCCTCCTTCAGTTATCACCTATTTTCCCTGTTATTCCCTTATTCTGTGGTCTATTTTCGTGCTAACATTAGCGAGTTGCAAGCAGGACGTTGTCATCATTGTTACCAAGCGTGGGAAAGAGCGAGAGAGAGAGTATTGCAACAGTGTCTCTCCAGACATGGGGAGGAGTGGAGGAGTGGGAGTCTGCCTCAGCCTTTGGTTATGTAACTCCCGGCCTCTATCGCCGATTTTGACCATCCAAACGCTGTTTCCACTTGTTTTATTGTTGTAACTGGTTAATATCTTCATATTAATGGTAAAATAGGCGCATATGAATAAGTATTAACGATATTTATGGTAAAATAACGATGTTAGTGATGGGAACAGCTCAAATACGTGCGCACAGGGGTGTGGTGTCTCATACCCCCCATGCGCAGCCGAGAGGTTAAATGATACGAAAAGTCTTAATATTGAAAATTAAATGGGGTAAAAGGTTTTAATATCGCCAAACTACTGGGGCAAACGTCCTAGAATATCAAAACTAATTGGGGCTAAGCATGAGGGAGAAGGTGATCCGGAAATAAACTCCCTTGAATAATTTAAGTACGGGCATCACCATTATTCATTGGGAGGTGTTTGGTGTTGGGAGTGATTCTATTATTTATTATATTGTTTTTATTATTAGACCATTATATTCAGCTTAGGAAAGACGTTTATTAATTAGAGAGGTGTATTATACTTCCACATTATTGAGCATCACAAATCCTTCCTAAACATATTACAATCATTTAGGTTGCTGTCACACTGTTGTTCTGACCTGTCTGTATCTGTGTGTTATGGTTCAATTTCAGTTCCTGATTTTCCCATGCCTTAACAAGGTATATTTCAAGTCTCCTGACATTTCCTGATGTGATTACATCTTCAGGCAGACTGTTCCATGTGTTTACCACTCTGTAGGTAAAAGAGAACTTCCTAAAGTGAATACAATCGTCTAATGCTAGCCAGAATGATAATAAGAAAGGCGTCATAATACTGGAAGGATTAACCCTTGTCTAGCGGGGGTGGACTTAAGTCGGTCTAGAGAACACCTGCCTAAAGAGCGGGGACCGACTTTAGCCTGTGTGCAATTTTTGAGCAATAATTGCTCCGAGAGAGAGACGAGCGATGGGAGGAGCGTAGGTCGGCTCATGACCGCTCGGCACGGGTCCCGCGCGACTACTGACGTCTACTCCACACACACCCACACTCACTACCTCGCTATACAGGGAATTATGTAAGGAAATTACCGTATTTTAGGGATTTTGCCCTTCGGTTGCACAATCGTTGCAAGACAACCAGTGATCGTAGAAGGATGGTTCAGGTGTCATTGGAAAGCTCAATTAATGCCCTTTCAGGGATGCATAATTGTATTATGCTCTGGCTCTTGTTTATGCATGAAAAAGAGCACAGAAATAAGCTCGTTTAGGGTAAAACCACCCGCTTGCCAGGAAGTCGAAGTTACCGACCTAGCCGCTCGAGGAGTGTTAAGGTACTATCATAGTTTTGCAATAATAATACTTTGAAGAACCTAAATTGTTTGATTATTATTTATACAAATCCGTACAAAACTTTCACTGGTCGATGACAACATTCTTGTTAATATTTTGCTATCTTATTGACGATTTTATTCAGCTTAGACAGAACTTAGTGGAGCTAGAGGGTTAATTGAGATAGATTTGACATCTTGTATTCCTAGAGATCCTTCCTAAGTTGCATGTAATCACTTAATGATAACAAAAAAAGAAAATTAAATAGCGTCATAGGTAGTCAGTGAACTAATGCTTTAGGGACGTTTCATAAACAATTACAAATAATGAGTTTGAAAAAAACCCAGAGATAATTGGACAATAGTTTATAACTAAGGATATAAACAGATAAACATGGCCTGTGGATAATGCGGTAGAAAAAATAAATAAATCGTGTGGAATATACAGTATACTGTATACGTCTCTATGACGTATTTGGAGGATTTTTTATTTTGATGTTATTTATTTAGCTCTCAGAACAAGCCACAGCACTCTGGATAACAATGTAACTGAAGGCCATGTAGGAACAAAAATGCTAAAAATATAAATTACAAACATTTTGATGTGATGAAATAAGCCGAAGATGGCAGAACTAATGTCATAAACCATGAATATTTGTATATAAAAACAGACAAGATATAGATAATTCTTAGATACTCTCGGACCAGTTCTACAAATCATAAATGAACGTAACTAAGCTATTCTAACCTACCATATCTTACATACCATAACATACCATGAGCTTTCATGAATATGAATATGGCCACCTTTTGGTTAGTTAGGTTAAACAGATCCATTTAGCTTCAAAATGTTATAATTAGACAACAAGTGAATGGGTCCGTCGAGATGTGAGTTTCTCCCAGCCTTCGTGTAGGTTACCGACTATCGCTGTTTTCACAATGTTTGTGACTCAGGCAATTAGAATAACTATCCTTTCTTAACCTAACCTAACCTAACTGTGGGTACTTTATGCTAGGTAAGGTAGGTTCTAAGGAGTCTCGGAGAAGAAAACAAATCCGAAAATCACTTTTAGTCTATGTAGAAAACAGTATTAGTTTTCGTGTTCTGTTAATCACTCCTACCTAAGAGGCTTTAAAGTACAACAGTGAACATTATATAATATAATGTAATACCACCAAAATCAGCACAGTATTAAGAGATTGTATCATTAGTTGACTATAATATTATTAAATTTAAGTAAACATATATGGGTATATGATTATTCAAACATATTTTTTGTTTAATAATTACAGACATGTAACTAACGCCATCATTTCTTTATTTTTAGGCAAATATATAAACAGTCAAACAGTTAATTATAAAAGGAATCATCAAGTTATTTTAAAATTAATCTGTTAAAAGTACTCCACTAACATAACAGTAGTATTATAAGTGATACCAGATTTTGTTCTGCAAGACCTACGGTCATATTCTTAAACCTTACCGTGGGTACCATATGCCTTGATGAACGAAATATATAGATATAATATGCCAACTTTAAGGGGAGGCAGACCGTTTTTCTGGACTCCCTTCTCCCTAATGTTTAGCCCCACTAGTTTTGAGATTATAAGACGTTCGGCCCATTAGTTTGGCGATTTTAACACCCTTCGCCCCATTTCGTTGTCAATTTCAAGACCTTTCGTGCCATTTAGGTGTCGATTATTTCCTGTCGAGCGAAAGCGAGCCTGCAATTTTAAGAGGAACCAGGCCGGGATATTTTTCTACCGAAAAATGCACAAATTTATCTTGAAGGGGGGTATAGGGGGTGTTTTTCTAAGCTTGATGGAGGTCTAGGGAGGAAACTAAAAAATATATGAATAAATGAATTAATAGACCAAACAAACGGCCAGTCTCCCCTTAAGGTTTCGTTCGCCATGGTACGGTATACAAAATGCCCTTCCCTCATGTTTATATACACATATAAAGTGGTCTAATGGCCATAACAATTAGCAAAACTATTGGTTATTCATGCAAAAGTCGGTATTTTGGTCTTATAAATTAGCTTGTAGAGATTATATTTCAAAATGCCATTTTAAGCCCTTCACCACCATCACGTAAATGTCATCCTTTTCTGGTTAGCATTAGACGATTTTCTTTAGTTTATAATCAACCTCTACGACTCAGATGGGTAAATAAGATCTTAATAACCCCTCTTCGTAGCATAGGTCCTTCTTAAACTGCATAACATCGTCAAACTTTAGCCAGAATCAAAGGTAAAAAGACGTGATGGGGTTGAAGGGGTTAAGGTTTGCTGGAAACTATATTACGAGTGTATCATATATGTTGATCTATCCAGGACCTCATATGGTGTTGGCATATCAACTATAACCTGTTCATTATAATTAGGACAACATCATAACCCTTATCTTTTCATGACTCAAAAAGGACCAAAACAAATGGGCTGTATATGTGTCCGCACCTTTTACCTGGGTGACTCTTCCCAAATGGTAGACATAACAACTGCATTACTGAAGTGGTTTCCGAGTTATGAGAGGTTGGGGACTATAATTAACAGGTTAGTTATATATATTTAAATCTATTATATTAGAAAATGTAACATATAGTCAGTTGGAAGAGGTGAACATTTTACAGTAGGATACATGTGTGTATATGTTTATATTGTGGTATTGTTGGCGTCAATGAGCCTTTCAAACCTACTCACAATGGCAGTGACAATGTTAACCTCTATTTGGTCCGAGGGGGGCTTTTAGAAACTCCCCTGTTTCCATCCATTACTTTGGAGATGCTTAACCTCAATAGTTTGTCGACAATAAGACGCTTCACTCCTTATAGGTGTCACTTTTTTCTGGGCGAGCGATAGCTAGCCTGTAACTTAGAGGAAATCAGCCTTTGGCCGAGCAGTGTTGGCGGGTGATGGTGGGCGTCCTACCATGGTGGGCGACCGTAGGCGTAGCTGTAGGTGTGGTAGCGGGGCTGGAAGGGCGCCTTCAACTTCGCTATGGCCTGCAACACACAGAGTTTACCCCATTAGTTTGGTTAATTTCAGACATATTTTTGAGGTGTATAATTATACAGTATTATATATATGTACATATATATATATATATATATATATATATATATATATATATATATATATATATATATATATGTGTGTATAAATAAATAAATAAATACATAAATATATATGTATATATACCGTATACATATATATTTATGTATTTATTTATTTATTTATACATACAAATAAATCAAGTATATCTCGCAAGTACACGTGAGCTACTACATGTTTTTACTCTCAGCCGAGATTCGAACCACAGACAGTCAGGATGATAGTCCATGTTTTATTCTACTACACCACGGCGTGATAAAGAATAGTTAAGCTTTTCCTATTTATATTTAGGAAAAGGAAAAATCCTACTTGGAGAAAATATTCCATGTCATACACAAGTCGTAGGACCCATATTCCAAAGTACCATACAGGGATTTTTACAACTATTCCCACGGAACTCGGATTGAATTGATTTTATTTCACTCTCGCCCAGCCAAGCACGAGAGTTATTAATATTAAGGGAGCCCACGTCGCTTTTTTTATCTTTCTCTCCCTCTCTCTTTGGCTTGTATCCATTCGGCCCCATTCAGCCTACTGTTTTAAGACGTTTACCCCCATCCAGGTGTCAATATTTTCCTGGCGAGCGGTAGCGAGCCAGCATATATATATATATATTTTTTTGTTTTAACAGCAAGCTAAATTTGTACATTTGATAGTTATCACCGTTATTTTTGTTCAGCTAAAGAGAGCGTAAGAAAAAAAAAAGTAATTAAACAAATAAAGATTAAAAATTATAAAAATCATCATTAAAAATGTACATACTACTAAGGGTGATGGGTTGCATGAATCCAATTAACCCCAAAATGTACATACTACTAGGGCGAAGGGTTGCATACATTTTCCTTTCTTTTTTCTAATCTTTTCTGTAAATTCCTTCTGGGGATTTCGCAGCCCAGCAAGGTTAACCACTTCCAGCTTTTTCATGTAAGGTAATTGCCGGAGGGGAAGGAGGGTGGGGAGAGAGCCTTCTTCTGTTCTATCCTTTCCTTCAACTTTCCTTTTTTATCGGATATGCCATCTCTACTCGAATTAAGTCCTGACCACTTCGTTTGGATTGTAAGTTCTGTGTTGCCAGTGTATCTATGTAAATGTAAATCTATGTAAATCTAAATATCTCTCTCTCTCTCTCTCTCTCTCTCTCTCTCTCTCTCTCTCTCTCTCTCTCTCTCTCTCTCTCTCTCTCTCTCTGTGACAATGTAATCAATGTAAGTAGCGGGGTATCTCACGGTTTGGTACTGGGGCCAGTTCTTTTCCTAATTTACATTAACTACATAGACAAGGGTCTCCCCTGTACAATCTCAAAGTTTGCTGACTACACTCAAATTGCAAATAGAGTAATCAATGCAACATTATCAAGATAAGTTGTCATGTTTATGCTCAAACTTGGCAAATGTATTTCAATGCGGATAAATGTAAAGTACTCCATATCAGAAACCGAAATGAGAAAGCAAACTAATCAATGAACGGCACCCAGCTTAAGAATGTACAGAGAAACTAATTTGGGAGTAACAATATCGAGTAACCTAAATCCTAGTCAACAATGTTCAGAAGTTGTTAAGAAGGCAAACAAAATAATTGGCTTTATAGGCAGGTCATTTGAGCATAATTCCAAAGATGTAATCCTAACTCTTTACAATTCCTTAGTCCGTCCTCTTCTGGAATATTGCGTTCAATCCTTGTGCCCTTACTACCAAAAAGATATAGACAAGCTAGAACGACGTAGTTACCAAACTGATATCCAGCCTAGAGAACAAACCATGCTCCGTCTTAGAGAATTAAATCTATATCCTTTAACCCAACGCAGATTAATGCGACTTAATTCAAGTGTTCAAAATCATCAAAGGCATCGACAATATGAACTGTAACAAGTACTTCACTATCGACTAATCAAAATACAGACGGGGAAATGGTTGCAAAATTATTGGTAAATCTTGTAATTCACACGAGTCTAAGAATTTCTTCTTCGATTGAGTTGTCAACTTGTGGAATGGGCTTCCCCGTGATTACATAGACTGCTGCACACTTGATTCTTTCAAACTTTGACTAGACAACCACCTTGCATGAATCCGCGACTGACTGCAATATGTAAATGAATAGCCTTTTTCCCCCTCAGTTTCATCAATGTGTGTTGCATAGATAGATAATTAAGACTATTTTCCTCAGATACAGGAAATATCACTTTAACTGTGTTATGTTACTAACCCACCTGTTCCCTACTAACATCTTTACTTTTCCAATTTTCCTTTACCCTCTCTAAACCACTGTTTGGACACTTGACCATCAGTGTTTTGGAGGGCAAGCAGCCTTGAGGGGTCGCTAGACCAGTTGTTGCTTGATTTCCTTTGTACTCCTTTTCCTTTGTACTCGCTCTGTTCTGCATGCCATCCTTTCCTTCCAATATTTGTATTTGGGTTCTGCTTTCTCTACTGGAATTAGGTTCTGACCACCTGGCTTGGATCGTAAAGTCTGTGTGGCCAGTGTATATATGTAAATCCATGTAACTATCTCCCTGTGTATTTGTATTGTAGTGTGTGTGTGTGTGTGTGTGGCTTACATAACATTACTCACCCCAGCAATAACATCAGCCACTGCCTGCTTCTTGGCAGCTATCTGTCAAAATACATTAATAAATAAGTACTCTGTAAGACTACAATGTAATGGCAACATTAAAGATCTCTACATGAGAAATATATATACAGATCAAAATTAAATAGACATGTAGTACACTGAAATTGTGATAAAACCAATATATTGTGTATATGTTTGAAAGCTCATTAATACATGTGAGTACACGCAAATGTGTTTAGCCCTGATTGGGAATCGGACCCACGATCTTAGAAGTAAGAGCCAGGTATCTTACCAGCCATGTTATGTATGTGTGGGTTTAGGTTTGCGCTAGTCTAGTACCCTGGTTCGTGTTGACTGAATTCTGTAATGGCAACACTTAGAAAAATTACTGAATAATTTGTGCATGATTTAATTCTGCAAATCTAGAATGGATTTTTAAACATGTATTGTATTTATATCAATTACCAAATCATGTTTTATTTTACTGTTTATCAAATTACATTTCATAACTTCTTCAAACCTGTGGCTGTTGAATGCAATGGAACTAAACCAAGTTAAGGGGGGATTGGCCGGTTTTCTGGACCACTTTCTCCTTCGTGTTTAGCCCCATTAGTTTTCAGATGTTAAGATGTTTGCCCCATTAGTTAGTCGATTTTAAGACCTTTCGCCCCATTTCATCGTCAATATTTAGACCTTTCGTTCTATTTAGGTGTCGATTTTTTTCCCTGGCGAACGATAGTGAACCTGTAATGTTGGAAGAACCGGCCTTCGGCCGGGACACTTTTCTACTGAAAAATTTACAAATTAATCTAGAAAGGCGAATTAATGGATGTTTTTTTTTTTTTAATTTGATGGAGGTCTAGGGAGGAAACTAGAAAAATAATGAATACATGCAAAAATTGCTCAAAAACTTAACCATCCCCCCTTAAAGGAGAGATTCTGCATCAGGATAGACGGTAAAGTGATCCATGCTGCCAGAATGGCTGTAGACTTATGGTGTGTACAATCTGTCCATAACGCTGCTAGACTTCGCCCATTATGTTATGTCACGCTTCTGCTTTAGGTAATGAGGATGTTGTATCCTCAGATTTATAGCATCTTCATTGGTTATAGCAGAGGTATGATGTCATAGTGTGGGCAGAGTCTAGCAGCGCTATGTTGCACTAGAGTAGACGGATGGTACTGACTCCAGGCATACGTTTACTTTACACCATTAAGTAGAATATAGACATTTACGAAAATAATGTGCAAGAAACGGGGCAAAGTAGACAGCTTGTTACACTAACATTTACATTTTTTCACTGGTACAAAGGAGTACAAAGGAGTACAAAGGAAATCAAGCAACAACAAATCTAGTGACCCTTCTAGGCTGCTTGTCCTCCAAAACACTGAGGATCAAGTGTCCAAACAGTGGTTTAGAGTGGGTAAGGGAACATTGGAAAGGGAACTACTGCCCTGGAACTAATTTCCGTGGCAGGATCAGGAAGTTAGTAGGGGACAGATGGGTTAGTAACTGAGGGGAGGATAAAATAAAGTTATTCATTTACAAACGCAGTCAGTCGCGGGTTTGATGCGAGATATTTGTCTAGGCGAAGTTTAAATGAATCAACGGTGCTGCAGCCTATAACATCTCAGGGAAGCCCATTCCATAAGTTGACAACTCGATTGAAGAAGACATTTTTAGCTTCGTGTGAGTTAAAAGATTTACCAATAATTTTGCACCCGTTTCCCCGCGTGTAGTTAGATTGGTCGATAGTGAAGTACTTACTACAGTTCATATTGTCGATGGTAGATAACTCCTCGACTTTATTGGCCACAGATTCTACCTTAATTGCTCCTTACCATGTTATAATTGTTTCGCTAATTCTAGTAAATATGGCGTACACCCCACACTATAGACATTATTAATATTCTGACCAATAGTGCATTAAAATACTCTACATTAGACAAAGGTCATTGGAGTATCGTGACATTAGCGGCTCCAAAAGAATCTTATGACTATTCGCTAATACATATTTGGTGTATTTGGTGTATGGGCTAAAAACCCATATTGGATAACCTATTCTATTGGGCGGGTGCCCAACCCCGAAAGGGGTTGAAATAGGGGAGCTATACCCCCGCCAAAGGCGGCTTTCTAGGGCCTTTCCTAGCTGATGCCGAGAGGACTGGGTTCTAGTCATGTGGTAATGGGCTGGTCTATCTGAGTGAGAACTGAGCGATCTCTGCCATACCCATAGCTTACTCTGACTGTTCCTTTTACTTATATATTTTCTAGATCTCAAGTGACGGCGTCTCTTCCGTGGATTGACCTCCCAATTTACCAAGATTGGAAGCTAAAGCGTCACATTTTTCCTTTGCCTCTCAACTTTCTCTTCATAATTGCTGAGGGGCACAGGGCCCTGGGTGGGGCTTTGGTTTCCCGGGCGATTCCGCACCCTCCTCAGCTCCCCGCCATGGAGTGGCTTCGGTCACCCAGGCTTTATTGGGGTCGGCAGGGAGGGTTCTGTGGGGGTGCTCGGTTATGGCCTTGGCCTTGCTCGGGGCCTTGGGGCTGTTCGGCCAGGCAGTTTGGGGAACAACAACAACAACCTATTCTATTTATTCGAAATGGGTTTAATATTATTAAAACAATGTTTGTAAAGTATACATATAAGATAAGGTGATGGACACCACTGCAACAACTACCGTGGTGTAATACTGCTTAATCTAGCAGACAAAGTTCTGCTCATTCTGCTGATGCGAAGTCTAGACTATATATTTTGGTAAAAGGTCAGAGACATGAGCATTCTGATTCAATACTCAAGAATTCAACAAGTGATCGTATTCTAGGAATTTGGGTTCTTATGGAATGCTGACTTAAGTTTAAACAGGGACTGATTTCTAGCCTATGTCAATCTCCAATAGGCCAATAATTCAGTATATTGTAAATGTGAGCTTCTGGTGTCTGGTGTCTGGACTGTGGTCTGAAACAGAAAATCCAGTCAAGTGTAGTGACAACACATTCTCCTTCCCTATGATGTAGGATTGTAGGCAAGGGTAAGTTCTAGCACCTTCATTTTACAACACTTGTAAGGCCCAAACAGTTTTACAGACAGTCACTCTGGACCATATGTAGGCAATATTGTAAGCTTGATTCTGTTTTTCCAACTGAGTCACCTGGAGATGTTCATGCTGTCTTTTAAGGCATTTTACAGGAGTAGGGGCTACTGACCCCCTGGGGGTAAGGGGGCCTCCATCTTATGGTGGAGGAAAACAAGAATATGCCCCACGCGTCCTACTACGTATCGTACAAGGCGACTAATAGGGGTAGATTGTAGGAACCAATCGAACAGGGCTATACCCAGGAGAGGCTGTAGGCATTTGATAAGAAGTCGCTGGAACTCCTGTTTCATTTGCTTGGCCTCTCTTACTGTTTCCCTTTGTGCCTCACTTAAACTGAGCGTAGTCCAGCATGCTCTTACAAACACCTCCTCCCCCTATCTACTTCACTACACTTAACATGCACACCACACTTCCTCCTTCAAAATTATTTAAAAGAAATTATGGATACAGGCCCAGCCTCGGAGTCCCCAGGGGAGAGGGGGGGGGGGGGGGCATATATGCCCCCACACCTGACCGACCTTCCCCTGACGACCCCTCTAAATGCTCTGGACCACGGCCTGTCACTCTTACTATCAACTTTTGCAATATTCGCGGACTTTCCTCTAATTTTCACTCTGTCGAACACCATCTCTCCTCCTACAAACCTGATCTTCTTTTCCTCACCGAAACCCAGGTATCTGAGACAACTTCCAGCAGCCCCTTCTCTGTATCCTCCTACTTTCTCTATCCTAGTTTCAAAGCCAAAGGCGGATGTTGTGCATAAATGCACAACAAACTCACTTGCTCTCGTGTTCCCGATTTCGACTCTTCTGAATTCTCAACTTTATGGCTCAAACAATCCTGTCATTATCATACTAAATATTTCCCCTAACTCTACCGACTTTCCCAAATTCTTTGACTATCTAAACTCTAAAGTGGAACACATTCTATCCATCTCTCCCTTCTCTGAAATCTCCATCTTAGGAGATTTCAACGTTCACCACCGCCAATGGCTCTCCTCTCACACTACTGACCAACCTGGTGAACAAGCCTACGTCTTTTCTATCATAAATGACCTAGAGCAGCTGGTCCAGCAACCCACCCGTATCCCGGATCGCTTCGGAGATCGGCCCAACATTCTTGACTTATTTCTGACTTCTAACCCTTCTTCTGATACTGTCAATCTGTTCTCTCCTTTGGGCTCCTCCGACCATAAACTTATCTCTGTCACCTGTCCTATCTCTTCAGTATAGCCACCCGATCCTGCCAGCAGGCGGCGCTTGTGGCACTTTGGCGCTGCCGACTGGGAGGCTCTCCGGCAGTACTTCTTTGATTTCCCATGGATTTACTTCTGCTTCCGTGGCCGAGGACCCTCGGAGAGTGCTGAATGCATTACCGAGGGTGTAATCCTCTCGGGCATGGATGCATACATTCCATTTTCTTTCTCTCAGTCTAATGCAAAAAAATCTTGGTTTACTCACGCTTGTTCTACTGCTGTCCACAACAAGGAGGAAGCATTCAAATGGTTCCGACGCCTTAAAACTCAAGAATCTCATTCTTCCTATGTTTCTGCCCGGAACCAAGCCAAATCTGTTCTTCGACTTGCCAAGCACTCTTTCATCAATAATAAATGCACTGAACTATCCAACTCTAGCTCTTCCCAAGCTTTCTGGCATCTAGCCAAAAACCTCTGCAATAAGTTTCTTCCTCGTCTTTCCCTCCCCTTTTCCACGCTGATGGCACTACCATCACTTCTTCCTCTGACAAAGCTGAACTCTTCGCTCAAACTTTTGCTAGAAACTCCACCTTGGATGATTCCGGTGCTCTTCCTCCCTCTCCACCCCCCTCTCTCCTACTTATGCATAATATCCTAATCTCTTCTAAAGATGTACTTTCTGCCCTCTCTGGGCTTAATACTAAGAATACCTACGGTCCGGACGGTGTTCCTCCTGTTGTTCTCAAAAACTGTGCTTCCGTGCCGACCCCCTGCCTAGGCAAACTTTCGTCTCTGTCTCTCCTCTAACGTCTCCCCTTCTTGCTGGAAATTTGCTCTCATTCAACCTGTCCCAAAGAAGGGTGACTGCTCTAAACCCTCCAACTATCGTCCCATTGCTCTCATCACTTGTATCTCTAAAAGTTTTTGAAACTGTTCTTGCTTCCAAATTTCTTAAGCATTTCTCTTCTCATAATCTGCTCTCAGATCGCCAGTATGGCTTCCTTAAGGGTCGCTCTACTGGTGATCTTCTTTCATATTCTACTAACTCTTGGTCATCCAACTTTCGGGACTTTGGTGAGACTTTTTCTTTTGCACTTGACATATAGAGTCTGACATATAGAGCCTTCGATAGAGTCTGGCACAAATCTTTAATTTCCAAACTACCCTCCTTCGGTTTCTATCCCTCCATCTGTGCCTTTGTCTCTAATTTCCTTTCCGGCCGTTCCATAGCCGATGTGGACGGCCATTGTTCACTTCCTCATCCTATCAACTCCAGTGTTCCTCAGGGTTCTATCCTATCGCCTATTCTCTTTCTAATTTTCATAAATGATCTTCTCAACTGTACATCCAGTCCCAAACATTCATATGCAGACGACTCTACCTTACACTACTCAATTAGTTTCCAGAACGCCCCAGCCAGTAGTCCCTCAAAATCAAACGTAGTGAAGCCATAAAACACTTATCTTCTGATCTAGCTACTATTTCCAATTGGGGTAGAGAAAACCTTGTTGCTTTTAATGCTTCCAAGACCCAATTTATCCATCTTACTACCCGTCAGGAACCTCCAGAGGACTATCCCTTATTCTTCAACAATACAAAAATCAATCCTTCATCTTCTCTCAATATTCTCGGTGTCTCTTTTTCTTCCGCTCTCACTTGGAAGGACCATATTACCAGTCTTGCTAAGGCAGCCTCCCAAAAGCTGGGTTTGCTCAACCGCCTCAAGGGGTTCTTTACCCCTACACAGCTTCTTGCTTTGTACAGGGGCACAGTACGTCCTTGTATTGAGTATTGGTCACATGTGTTGGGAGGATCCTCTCACACCGCACTCCTAGACAAAGTAGAAAGGAAAGCCTTTCGTATCATTAACTCCCGTCCACTCACCAACTTTTTGCAATCTCTCTCTCTTCGCCGCAATGTTGCATCTCTCTCGCTATTCTATCGCTACTACAGTAATCAGTGTTCCTCGGAGCTTTCCCAGTGTATACCACCTCATCTACGTAGGTTACACTCGTAGTACCCACCTTGCAACACAATCCCACCCCTACTCTGTGCAACTCTCCAACCCAAGAGTGAAACGCTATTCTCAGACTTTCTTCTATTCAACTGCTAAGCTCTGGAAATCTCTCACAGAATCAGTCTTTCCCTCTTCCTATGACTTAAATTGCTTCAAACTCCGTGTGTCCAGGCATTTTAGCTAGAACGTCCCTTGATTTTGGCCCTGTCACTCTTTCAAATCTGGGGGAGGCACTCGCTGCAGGCAGTTATGCCTGTTGTCTCCCTCATTCACATAGAAAAAAAATGCACTCTCAATCTAGTTATGTATATGGTGACTTGTTGAATGCAACCGCAGAACTTAATCAAACATGCGGATAGATGGACTTAGCTTGAGAGATAAATCCATAACAGTGGTGGGTTAGTTTATGATGTACATTGTCGCCTCTTCCTAGTCACTATCCTAGTATGTGAGGTTACGGACTCTCAAAAAGTTATATGAAGTCGTTGATAGCTGATACAAAAAATAAAATAAAAATGAAAAAATGTACAAGTCGAAATCACTCCGTCTTGCAATGTGATTACGAAACATGGACACTCATCAGAAACTTGTGTTAAGCTTCTTTGGTAACAAATGTCTTCACAGGATTATAGGCTATAACTGATACCAACTATCTGTACTGTAAGTATAGTGTGTGCAATAATACAATACATCATAGTAACAACATTGGTGCACAGTTTATACATAATTATTTGAACACCTTATTTGTTTAACCCTTTGAGTACAAGCGACGTGTGCTATGATATATTCTAGCTATCTTTAGACGATTGTATGCAGCTTACGGAAGATCTGTGGTAGTTAAAAAGGTTGGTTGAGATAGTTTGAAGCCTTATTATTGCTAGAGGTCCTTCCTAAGCTGAATAAAATCGTCCAACAGTTACCAGAATATGATAAAAAGGACGTCCCAGGTACTATAGGGGTTAATATCCTTGATAATTTAGAGAGTACTACTGTTTACATTAATTTGGTAGAGGTCTCACCTTTTCCTTGAGTCCCCCGCCGGTGCCCAGACCATAGGCGTAGGTGTGGTGGGGGGGAGGGGAGGGGGGTACAGGCTGGGAGAGGTACACAAACGTAGGGGGGTACACTCCGGGATAGACAGGCTTTGAGGGGCTGGCAGTGGGATAGACGGGCTTGGCAGGGGCGTAGATGGGCTTAAGTGAGGTATGGGTGGGCTTGGATAGTACCTCCACAGCTGGGTAGACCACGGGGTTTACCGGGTGAGGGTAGTGAGGGCGGACTGGGTTGGCTACGGAAACCTGGACGCTGGGGTAGACGGGTTCTGGCTTGGGGTACAGCATTTCGGGCTTGGGGTATTGAATTTCGGGCTTTGGATACTGAAATTGGGGCTTAGGGTACTGAATTTCGGGCTTAGGATAGAAAGGCTTGGGGTTGGGATAAACAGGCTGAGGATTGGGATAGACAGGATAGGCCTCTTCGTATTCCTCCCCCTTTTGGAATGCTCCCGAGAATTTGCTCTTGAAGTTGCTCTTAGCTTCTTCTACTTTAGCCACCACCCCGGCGATAGCTTCCTGTTTAGCTGCAACTATCCCGTCCAGTTTAGCTTTGAGACTGGCTAGCGGGCTCTGTGGGCGAAGCAGAAGCTGAATGCGGGAAGCTAGCAGACAAACATTAGATAACAGAGAGGAGGTGAATGAAAAAGCTTGAGAGCATAACGCTATTAGAATGACCAACAAAGCTAAGCTAAAGGAAAGAAAGGCGTAAGATAAGTTAAGGGGGGTCACCGGATTTGTTTTAATCTTTCTCTCCTTTTCTCTCTTTCCATGGCTTGCATCCATTCGGCCCCATTCAGCCAACTGTTTTCAGACGTTTATCCCCATCCAGGTGTCGATTTCTTCCTGGCGAACGTTAGCGAGCCAGCATTGTATGGAGAAATTCGGCTTCGCCGGAGACATTTTTCTAATGAAAAATGTACAAATTTAGCTTGCTGTCAAAACAAAAATATGTATATGCTGGGTCGCTACCGCTCGCCAGGAAAATATTGACACCTGGATGGGGGTAAACGTCTTAAACCCGTAGGCTGAATGGGGCCGAATTGATACAAGACAAAGAGAGAGGGAGAGAAAGAGAAAAAAAGCGAGGTGGGCTCCCTTAAAGAAAGAAAGCCATAAATGAAGAAAGCTTATATGACAATGGAGGGATAAAAAGCGAGCTAAATTTAGTGTTTATGAAAGCTAAGATGAATGAAAGGAATTATGAAGAAAATAAAAAAGCTAAGATGAAAGCTAAGATGAAAGCTAAGATGAATGAAAGGAATGATGAAGACAATAAAAAAGCTAAGATGAATGAAAGGAATGATGAAGAAAATAAAAAAGCTAAGATGAAAGCTAAGATGAACGAAAGGAATGATGAAGAAAATAAAAAAGCAAGAGCTGATGGAATCTTGAATGGTAATGAAAGGATACATAGTAGAATCTGTGTGGAACAAGCTAGTGTTTATGACAGCTAATATGAAGGCACATACAGAATACTAAGATGAACAAAAACCTCGATGGTAGAGAAAGGAGAAAATAATCGTAATAGGCACCTATAAGAAAAACAATTGGATGTGGTCAAAGGGAATATGGTAGGAAAAACGAAAACATTATACATTAACTTATCATGAAGGCTAATTCATTTTGAGGAGAAAGTAGAAACTGGCTATAATAGGAGAATACACCAAGTTAACATTGAAATAAAAGTAGACATCAGAAATCAAGACGTAAGCAAATTTCCAAACAGAAGGAAACTGATGTGACAGGAAAAGACAGAAAACTAATGAAAGAAATGTAATACAAATGTGCTTAAGTGAATAGAAATAGCAATATAATCAAAACTGTCTTAGTGGCGCAATGCATAAGTGTGTTGATTTTCGGTGTGGGCGTCCTGGGTTCGAATCCCTGGACTGCCACATGTGTTTGTTAATTTCATTAATCGAGTTTAGGAGTAAAGTTGGTAGGTGGAGAGAACATAATAATAAACGAACCAAATTAAGTTGAAAAGAAAACAAGTGTAAGATAATCATACGATTGGAATTGCTACTAACATGGAAGAAGAAACAACAGTCTTATTTTAAACAAATGAGTAAAGACTAAAGATCAAAGATAATATAAAGGATGATGAACTCAAAGTGGCCAATTATAAAACAAGCAGGAAGTGCAATAGAAATAAAAGCATCAGCAGGTACAATTAAGCTGACAAAACAAAAGCTAATTAAATAAAGCTAAGACCCTGCTAAATGTTGTAATAGCTTTAAGCTTATGTTAACTAATACATTTTGATTTAGTTACGCTAACACAAAAACCTTAATTACTGTTTGCTGTATATCAAGCATATATTGTTCAGCCAAATGAATAAAGCAAAGCAAAACATTTGATCAATTGGTAATTCTAATATTAATAATATTAATAATAATACAAATATTAATAATAATAATAATAATAATAATAATAATAATAATAATAATAATAATAATAATAATAATAATAAAAATAATAAAATAAAATAATGGTAATAATAATAATAAACATAATAACAATAATAAGTATACAAATAATTAAACAAATATACGTAAGTGAATAATAAATAAATGAATAGGCATTAAGTAGAAGCATTCAAACACAATTACTAGTTCATGCATTTTCCAACAATTGTCACTCAGAAACAAGTAATGTATGTCCAATTTAAAGCAATAACCCGCCGCTCATATTTTATCCTCATAAGCCAATAGCAAACTAAGTATGTTAACCATCTCAACCAGGTTTGTTTTATGCAGAACAAGAAGGGTCACAGGGTTTATCACACTGATCCTCAACCACAAACAATGAGAGGCTCTTCCTAGTAGAAATATAACTGTCTGTTGGTTGCTTGAAACTGATATAAAACAAGTCTTCATCTAATTGAGAGGGCGTATAATATGTGTAAACCGTTGAAAGCAAAGCAACAATAAGAATCAGTCCAGATAAGATTACCTTGTATACTCATAAGCGACAATAGCTGTGCACCCATTTGAATGTTTGAAACTTTCAGGCCAAACACGGAAGCAATTGAGATACTATAATACACTGTATTACCTAGTTTGGGCTTGATACAGACTCAACATGTTATATACTTATCTGTGGCTCATGAGTGTATTTGATCTAGCAGTTAACCTGGAATCACTACCAACTTACTGGCTTGCGGCGATATAAAGGCCGGGCTGGATAGATGATGAGTGGATAGGCTGGTCGGGGTGGCTGGTAGCTCTGTGGGTAGGGTGGGTAGATCGGGTAGGGCACGGGGATCACGTGTCCACTGTTGGCGCTCCCATCGCCGCCACCTGTGTTCGCGATCGGGTAGTAGTTGTCGGTGTTGTCGCTGCCACTCCCACCGCTGCCACCATTGTAGTTGTCAGCACTGCCAACATTATAGTTGTAGCCGGACTCACTGCCACCGCTGCTGCCAACATTATAGTTGTAGCCGGACCCACTGCCACCGCTGCTGCCAACATTATAGTTGTAGCCGGACTCACTGCCACCGCTGCTGCCACCATAGTAGTAGGTGCTTCCCTTGTTGGAACCCTTGTTGGTTAGGGAGCTGAAGGCCTGACCTTTGGCGGTGAACGCGCCCCTGATGCCTGCACAATGGGAGAAAGATGAGTATTATAATCAATGAATATAATAATATAGGGATTAAATAACATATACATTTTTCTGAGCAGATTTATAGACGCTTAAACCTAAATACTTACCATACAAAGACAGGTTGGTGATGAAGCAGGCTAAAGCAGGTTAACATATGATGAAGAAGATGTGCAGTTATCTGTTTTGAGATCTAAATACTAATTCAAAGTTTAAAAGTAACTACTTCAGCAGGTAACCATATCGACCTAAGGCAAGAGGCAGTTACTTTTTTCAATTACTTAACCTTACAATTACCCTATACAGTATCTGCACATATTGCTACCCATGAACAACTCTGCATATACCGAAACTAAAAGTAAAAGTAAGCTACTATATGACATGTCTTTAGCTACCTAAAATGATTCCTTGATATATCTTAACTTTCCTATCCCTCTGCACAACCCCAGCATACCTTACTATCCATTAACAACCCTCTGCAAATGGCAAGCTAAAACTACAGCATTACATGACTATAGCGATCTTATATGAAGGATTCCTTGGTGTGTCTTTACTTTCCCATCACTCTGCACAATCCCCATAAACAACCCTGTTGAGCCCCAAAGCTAAAACAATTTACCAATAGACTGTATACACCAGAGACTAGTGAGTAGTTAGCATTCCTGAAGCTCTGAGCCACCACACTTATAATGGAGGTGAAATATATCAGTTAATAAACTTGACTTCTGTTCATTTTATGTACTCTGGCATTGTGACTTCGAGAATATTCAATGCTAATGTGACTCGGGCTTAAAACTTACAGTCCCTTAAACTCCCCATCACTCTGCACAACCCCTGCCTTCTAGACTGCCCTTGGAAAACCCTCCGATAGGCCAAAAAAGAAAACTACTTCAACATGCACACATTTGGATTCCGGACCTAATACAAGTGACTCCTTGGTATTCCTGAAGCAATAAGCCTCCACGTTCTTGGCCGCCACCACCCCAACGGGAGATCCAGCTTGGAGTCCCTTATATCAGTCAGGTCTTCCCATACACTCGTTAGGAAGCTTCTGTCTTCCCCTATAACCATCAGGAACCCTGTATTATATTTTGTTCATACTTGCTCCTATTCCATATTTGTTCTTGTCTCCATTCTTTTACTTCCCTTCCCCTTGTACAATACCCGCATACTAGACTAACCATAAATTACAACAGGCCCCAAAACTAAAACCAAAGCAAAAACTAAAACTAATTCAATAGGCAACCATACGAACCTGATACAAGCGACTCCTTGGCGTCCTTGAAGCCCTGAGCCACTGCCGACTTGGCCCCCACCACGCCACCTAACAGGGCCAACTTGGAGTCTCTTATGCCAGTCAGGAAATCTTTGTCCTCCTTCCCAAACTCTTCAATAGTGTATCTGGGGAGAAGAAATCATGTGAGGATATTTATTATTTAAGGATATAATTGTTACGGAAAGTGCTGTAATCTTTGTAAGTGTGGATAAGAAGGATATACAATGTTATGCCAGGTGTTATACCTTTGTAAATGCATAAAAACAGTATTCAACGCCATGAAAGGTGTTTTACTTTATGTACTAAAGAAGGGTATCCAATGTCATGAAGGGCAACAAGTCCTTTCTACAATATATCCGTATGTCTGTTAGAAACCCTCGGTCATATTTCCCGGCCTCCTCAACCGTGTGTATGGGGAGAATTATTATTTTAGATGTAGGGAAAGAAATTTATCGTTGGGAATACGTATTGTCTTTTTTAAGAATGAGAATGGCGAAGCAAAGTCAACATGGTTTCCTTTATATCCGCCAGAAAGCCTCTGTTCTCCTTCCCAGCATCCTCGATCGTATATAAACCTGGGGAAGAGACTTTTGTAAGCTCACGCACACGCACGCACACACACACACACACACACACACAATACCATTGCAATAGTCATGTCATGTCTTCCCTTTGTGTGAATATGAACATATTTTAGTTAATAGTGATCCTTTATGCCCGTTAGATATCAGGAAACCTTTGTCATTCTTCTCAGCCTCCTCAACATTGTTCGTGTCCAGAAAAATTATTGATTAATTGATTGATCAATTGATTGTTTTATTCAGTAAAAGTATACTGTATGCGTTTTAAAAGGTACCGAACATAAATAATATTGCAAAATACACCCCCACACAGTATGGTATCTCCCACAAGAATAATCTATTAAAGTTTAACAAACGTATTACCAGTAGGTTAGATAAAGAGTATCGTAGGATAAGAAAGATATCCATTGCTACATCCTGTACATGCCTTGTGCTGTGTAGTTGTTGGATAGAGAAATAGTATTTTGCACGAAAATTTGCTTTATCATTTGTATGCACACGAAAACAAAAATACAATACATTTTTAAGGAAGGCATTTTACCGTATGAATGTATATGAAAGTAGGATATATATTGATACAGCAGGTACCCATAAGACAATAAGGTGTTTATTATAAAAACACAATAGTTTCAATTCTTCTTGAGTCCTCTTTTTGGCTTGAAAAGAGTCTGGGGGCGTTTATATAGCTTTGAATGCGGTCTGTGAGGGCGATGTTTTAGCTTGATGGGGCGAACTAACAATACAATGTTCAAAAATTACAAAGCAGGTTTACAAGACTACTTACACTTCCTCCTGCACCGGGTATGATGGAACATAAATCTGCTCGCCCTCGCCCGCCTCCGGGAAGACCTCACCCCCGCCGGGCACCACCACGGGCGTGTATACATCATCCGGGGACTCCAACTCAGGCCCGACGTAGAATGAGGACGGAATGTTTGAGATCTGCGAGTCGTCGGGCAGGATTATGGGGGCCTCGGGACTCTCTATGGGCAAAGGCACCTGGGGAACAACATAGTGTAACATATAGTGGCCAGTAGGGTTTAAACAACATAGTGTAACATATAGTGGCCAGTAGGGTTTAAACAACATAGTGTAACATATAGTGGCCAGTAGGGTTTAAACAACATAGTGTAACATATAGTGGCCAGTAGGGTTTAAACAACATAGTGTAACATATAGTGGCCAGTAGGGTTTAAACAACATAGTGTAACATATAGTGGCCAGTAGGGTTTAAACAACATAGTGTAACATATAGTGGCCAGTAGGGTTTAAACAACATAGTGTAACATATAGTGGCCAGTAGGGTTTAAACAACATAGTGTAACATATAGTGGCCAGTAGGGTTTAAACAACATAGTGTAACATATAGTGGCCAGTAGGGTTTAAACAACATAGTGTAACATATAGTGGCCAGTAGGGTTTAAAGGGCGATTCTTGCATCATAGCGTTTCAACCCAATAAGCTGTAAAGTATATTGAGAGAAGAGTTATACAAATTTGGAGGGTCTTGGAATACAAAGCAAGATAATTGATTATTAGACGATTCGATAGCCTTCTTATGACCGGGCTGTAGCGCAGTAGAATTGAACTCTGCTCAAGGCCGGTTGTGTTTGTGAGGTTACCTCTCCTGTTGAATCCTAGTGCACAACAAAAACCTAACAACTTAAGCCATACCACTGTCCACTATCACCACTACCTTCTGTTTTGCCACGTATATATTGTTCCAGTCCAACCCCTGCATTGGTTTTCCTAACCTTCATCAATCTCTTCCTCTTTCAGTGGCAGGCAGGGTATATAGAGGTTTCCTTGTCTTCATGTCCTTTCAACCCACTGAGCTGAAGTGTAGGACTAAAGCACACCTATAGAAAAACTACTCTTATTTTAGGACTGCGGAATTGATGCACCTATTAGTCATCTGGAAGTAGTCGATGAGCATGTAGAAAATAATAGTATATATTATTTTATGCTATTTATGCTAAATATACATACATAGTCCATAATTAACTTTCAATTGAAAAATACATGAACAAATGTGATCATATCTGTCTCGGTAGCAACGTTGACTTGCCAGTCCAGCACTATAGCCAGTCCAATTCTCAACACAACTCACTCTGTGCTCCAACCTAAGAATATGAAGACAGATATCTGTATAGGCATAAGTAAAAGGTATCAGAGACTTCGTAGCATTTTCAACCTAATATACACAGATCTTGCTGTCTCTGTGTGGCAGCGCAGATTAAAGTGGCAGCCCAGATTAGCCAGTCAAGAAACACCATTAAGTACAAGAGAGTCATAATGAATAAACAACTAGAGGGGGGGAGGGGGGACTTACCTGTTGTGGAGGTAGGTAGGTGAGGGCAGGTAGAGGGCGTGGAGCAGGATCATTCTGGATTACCGTTGGAAGATTATCCTCACCAATTGTCACCACTCTGCAATTATAACACACTTACAATGAATATCTGTCATCATAATAGTGAATGCATGTTTTCTTATTTCTACAAAAAGCGTAGCCACTGTAGGCATATTAATATTCCCTAACATGATGTCTCTCCTTCTTCTTGATTTATGTATATTATCTTTCGGACAAGTATGACGAGAGAACCTAATTACAGTATTGCCCATGGAACCAGAGTTTTTGACGAGCCCCTCTCCCGTGCTTGACAACCCATGTTAATGTAAATGTCATGCATTTTGACGAGCCCCTCTCCCGTGCTTGACAACCCATGGTAATGTACATGTCATGCATATAGCCAGTGCATGACACTCTTGTGCAAAACAAAATTTCTTGTATAAAACAGACCTGAACAGCCTCAGAGGCCAATGAGACCTGGTCTATGTCATTCCCCAGGTCGATAGTATTAGGCTAGGTATCGTGGCACTAGCTGAGCGAGCTAGGACTCGTTTCACTCATCTCTAAAAGGCCTCGGAGGCTGACAGGGCCCTTCTTATGTTGCTCCTCTGGGCTGAGTTACCCACCACTACACGTGGCTAGCACCACAAGTGTTACCTCAATCACCCCTTCATTCCCATAGATCCTAAACTAACGCTGCTAATATTTGCCAGAATAATAAGTGAAAATGCTTCGTGGTATACTGAAAAGGATAAGTCAAGTTCAACTAAGACAATGAGAAAGATAGACAGGCAGACAGAGAAACATAGCTTGTTCCTCAAAGCTCTCCCAGTGTATACCACCTCCTCTTCGTAGAACACGTAGCACCCGTCTTGCAACACAATCCCACCCCTACGCTGTGCAACTCTCCAACCCAAGAGTGAAACGTTACTCTCAGACTTTCTTCTATTCAACACCTGAGCTCTGGACTCTCTCCCAGAATCAGTCTTTCCCTCTTCCTATGACTTAAATTGCTTCAAACTCCGTGTGTCCAGGCATTTTGGCTCGAGCGTCCCTTGATTTTGACCCTGTCACTCTTTCAACTCTGGAGGAGGCACTCGCTACAGGCAGTTCTGCCTTTTGTCTCCCTCACTCACATAGAAAACAAAAAAGACAGACTAAGAGAGAGAGAGAGAGAGAGAGAGAGAGAGAGAGAGCGAGAGAAAGAGTTAGAGAGCGAGAATGATGGGCCTGAGATAAATCCAACCAATCACCTCCCCCACAGACCATAATCTCCCCTGCACCCATATATAGACAACCCCATTGGCCCCATTCAGAGCACAAGACCCCAGACAGTAAGGGGAGATGGGCCGGTTTTCTGGACCACTTTCTCCCTCGTGCTTAGCCCCATTAGTTTTGAGAATTTAAGACGTTCGACCCATTAGTTTGACTATTTTAACACCTTTCGCTCCATTTCGTTGCCAATTTTAAGACATTTCGTGCCATTTAGGTGTTGATTTTTCCATGGCGAGTGATAGCAAGCCTGTAATTTTAAGAGGAATCGGCCTTTGGCCGGGACATTTTTCTACCGAAAAATGTACACATTTAGTCTAGGGGGTGTTTTTTTAAACTTGATGGACGTCCAGCAAGGAAACTCAAAATTATATGAATAACTGAATAAATAGACCAACAAAAACAGCCACTATCCCCTTAATTTATACTGGGCTGTTTTATATGCTAACCTTTATATGCCCCATTACCAGTTATTATGCCCTGTTATCCCTTATGTACAGTCATAGTCAATAGTTCCCTGGCCCCCTTTAATAATTGAACACTTAAAGGGAGACTGGCCCTTTGTTTGGTCTAATAATTTATTTATACATATATGTTTTAAGTTTCCTCCCTAGACCTCCATCAAGCTTAGAAAAACACCCCCTAGACCCCCCTTCAAGATAAATTTGTACATCTCTCGGTTGAAAAAATTCCCGGCCGAAGGCCGGTTCCTCTTAAAATTGAAGGCTCGCTATCGCTCGCCAAGAAATTATCGACACATAAATGGCACAAAAGGTCTTAAAATTGACAACGAAATGGGGCGAAAGGTGTTAAAATCGCCAAACTAATGGGCCGAACGTCTTATAATCTCAAAACTAGTGGGACTAAACATTAGGGAGAAGGGGGTCCAGAAATACGGTCTTCCTCCCCTTAACCCCTTTCAGAATACGATGACGCATTTGTTCATTCTAGTTTGGTCATAATTAGACGGTTTTATGCAGTTTACGAAGACTGTCTAAGCATCATTCTAGTTTGGTCATAATTAGACGGTTGTATGCAGTTTACGAAGACTCTCTAAGCATCATTCTAGTTTGGTCATAATTAGACGGTTTTATGCAGTTTACGAAGACTGTCTAAGCATCAAAGAGTTAAGGGGAGGCAGACCGTATTTCTGGACCCCTTTCTCCCTAATATATAGCCCCACTAGTTTTGAGATTATAAGACGTTCGGCCCATTAGTTTGGCGATTTTAACACCTTTCGCTCCATTTCATTGTCAATTTTAAGACCTTTCGTGCCATTTATGTGTCGATTATTTCCTGCAGTTTTAAGAGGAACCGGCCTTCGGCTGGGACATTTTTCTACCGAAAAAAAAATACAAATTTATCTTGAAAGGGGGTCTAGGGGGTGTTTTTCTAAGCTTGATGGAGGTCTAGGGAGGAAACTAAAAAAATATATGAATAAATGAATTAATAGACCAAACAACCGACCAGTCTCCCCTTAAATACTTGCTCAATTAATCGTCGGCCTTCCTAAATTCCTTCCTAAAGTGAATAGAATCTACTAATAAGAGCCAAATTAACCCCTTCTGTACCAGCGACGTCTTTTGTTGTTCATTCTAGCTCTATTTAGACGATTTTGTGCCGATTAAGAAGGATGTGTAGTAGTCAAAAAGGTTTAAGTGAGATAGTTCGAAGCCTGATGACTGTTGGAGGCCCTTTGTAAACTGAATAAATCGTCTAATAGCAGCCAGCATAAAGTTAAAAGGACGTAACTGGTACTGGACGGGTTAAAAGGAAGAAACACGTCTTCGTTTATAATACAGAAAGGGTTAATTGCAACAAACATGGTATACATATAAAGAGTGTTCGTCGGTGTATCTATTGCAACAAACATGGTATACATATAAAGAGTGTTCGTCGGTGTATCTATTGCAACAAACATGGTATACATATAAAGAGTGTTCGTCGGTGTATCTATTGCAACAAACATGGTATACATATAAAGAGTGTTCGTCGGTGTATCTATTCAAATTATAACACATAAACGATTGAAACACTTATTATGTATACAGTTTTTTACCAATTAAGGGGAGACTGACCGTTTGTTTGGTCTAATAATTAATGTATTCATACATTTATTTAGTTTCCTCCCTAGACCTCCATCAAGCTTAGAAAAACACCCCTAGACCCCCCTTCAAGATAAATTTGTACATTTTTCGGTAGAAAAATCTCCCGGCCGAAGGCCGATTCCTCTTAAAATTGCAGGCTCGCTATCGCTCGCCAGGAAATAATCGACACCTAAATGGCACGAAAGGTCTTAAAATTGACAATGAAATGGGGCGAAAGGTGTTACATCGCCAAACTAATGGGCCGAACGTCTTATAATCTCAAAACTAGTGGGGCTAAGCATTAGGGAGAAGGGGGTCCAGAAAAACGGTCTGCCTCCCTTTAAGCGTTCAAATTTTACAGTACGTACGCCCTTGTTCGTAAACTGTGTAATTTTAAGTCACTATCGTTTTTCCATGACTGTCATGTGTTTCTACTAGCCCATGACTAGTCCTCTTTCTCCCAGCTAACGGTAAACTGCCATGTTGCTACCTTGATATCTCAGCTATTACGAAGATTTGTTTTTTGGGAGGATAGACAAGATTACGCTACAACTCTCGAAAGCACTACACCACCCACGACACCTCCCCCAGTCATACACTGCCCTCCACCCGACACCAACCCCAGCCCAGGGGGCCGTACAGTGGACCAGAACTTCCTGGCCAACCTACCCCATCAACCCGTCAAGCTATTCCCATTACTTCTGGCTCTGTGCCATTGATGTCCTTGCAACTTGAGCCTCCCATGCTAGCCACCGAGCCTCATAATCAGCTAGCCTGAGAGCCTAGGTTAGCTCCTGATCCTACTCAACTAGCCCGTGAGCAAGGCATGTTCGATCCTCCGTGACGTTACGACACTCTATTCTCGAAACTTTTAATTGGTTTATAGAGCCAATGCGCTTTACTTGTCTATTGTTCTAAGTTGCAAATATAACTCATAACTGATGCAAAATGAGTGTGTAAGATCTGTGACACAAACAACAAAATTATGAATACAGTGATAGGGTGAACATTTTCAATTTGCCAGTGATATATATATTTTGATTTAGAGAGCCTAACAACTAAACCCCTATCGACTTATCTGAGCTGCACATATTCAATATAATGAATTGCAATGAGTATTGAAGCTATTTCCGATAAAGAAACTTTATAGAGTAGGATATAAACTATAATATTATTGATATAATTTTTGTTTTACTTATATCTAGTCTAGGTCATAAACAAAACAAATACGTGTATGAAAGAGATGGTTATCGACATTCATTTACATACTAAGTAGCCCTTGTACAACAATAGGGCCTGCTTATAAGTAGCCCTTGTACAACAATAGGGCCTGCTTATAAGTAGCCCTTGTACAACAATAGGGCCTGCTTATAAGTAGCCCTTGTACAATAATAGGGCCTGCTTATAAGGGCAGATTTCCACTTGAGGGATTTTTTTCTTGACTCCTTTCTCCCTCATGTTTAGCCCCATTACTTTTCTAATTTTAAGACGTTCGCCCCATTATTTTGACGATTTTAAGAACCTTCGACCCATTTCTGTCAATTTTAAGACCTTTCGTGCCATTTAGGTGTCGATTTTATCCTGGCGAGCGATAGCGAGCCTGTAATTTAAGAGGAACCGGCTTTCAGCCGGGAAATTTGTCTACCGAAAAATGTACAAATTTATCTTGAAAGGGGCTCAAGGGGGTGTAATCTTAAGCTTAATGGATATCCAGAGACCAAACTAAAAATCTCCCCTTAAGATATGTAATATATATACACAATATGGGTTTCGAGGGGTCGGGTAGGGGGGGGGGGGGAGAGAGAGAGAGAGAGCAGCCGGATAAGTAAAGACATATATATACACGTACTTAAACAATATACAATATAATAGATAGAAACAGAGATCCTGTAGATAGATAATAAACTACAGTATTTAACATACAGTATTGTATATTTCTCAAGCGTTACACGACCGTAGTACTTCTTAGATTACTATTTGCTTATACATTGAAATCACCGGATCAATTCGGGCAGACTCCGGTTTGACAAGAGCGATTTTTTCCCTTTATTATTTATTATTCTGGTAGCTTTTTGGGTCTACTTTTTCAGATATTATTCTCTCACCAAAATGTATCTATCATCAGTTCACAGTTTGTTTTCTGCTGACAGTGTATTCAATCTTTTAGTAGCTGATTTCTCTATATTTCCTGGAATAATAGTTATGAAACTACTCTGTTTCTGCGTTATTATATTCAGGCCAAGTTTTCATATTTAACTACATGTTTCTCTCCAAATATATATAATTTTGTTTTGACAGCAAGCTAAATTTGTACATTTTTCGATAGAAAAATTTCTCCGGCAAAGCCGGATTTGTCCATACAATGCTGGCTCGCTATCGCTTGCCAGGAAGAAATTGACACCTGGATGGGGATAAACGTCTTAAAACATTTTGCTGAATGGGGCAGAATGGATAAAAGTCAGGGAAAGAAAGAAAAGGAGACAAAGATAAAAAAAAAGCCGGTGACCCCCCTTAATCAGCACAACAGCCACTGTCGCTCCAGCAGCACCACACAGTATCAGAGGTGTGTTTTACCCAACAGCCACTGTCGCTCCAGCAGCACCACACAGTATCAGAGGTGTGTTTTACCCAACAGCCACTGTCGCTCCAGCAGCACCACACAGTATCAGAGGTGTTTTTTACCCAACACAGTCAGTTTGTGGAATTCCCTTGAGCTTGAGGTGTGCAGTGCGACTAGTATCAGCTTATTCAAGGCAAGTGACAATAGATCGTTACTATGAAGACATTTATATGTATTCGGCCCTATGTGGCCTGTTATCTCCTAATTGACTTGTTTATTTATTTATTTATTTATTTATTTTATTTATTTAGTTATGTATTTATTTATGTAAATTGTCTTCGTGGTGCAAGTCATAAGTGTGTTGATTTTCGGTGTGAGCGTCCTTGGTTCGAATCCCCGGACTGCCACATGTGTTTGTTAGTTTCATTAATCGAGTTTAGGAGTAAAGTTGGTTAGTGGAGAAAACATAATAATATTTATTTATTTATTTATTTATTTATTTTTATTTTTATTTGTTTTGCCGGTGTTGTAGGTGTCCTGGGGCTGCCTATACAGCAACTTATAGTGCTTACACTTTTCCAGCTCTATCTATGGCATTCAGATTACTACTACTACTACTACTAATAATAATAATAATAATAATAATAATAATAATAATAATAATAAACAGACTATGAAGTGATCTTTTACATTATGACTATAGAAAGATGACAATAAAAACTCTCACGTGATACCCCCTTGATGCTTTGAGCATGCAATGATGTTTGTTCTGGGGGGGGGGGGGGGAGGATGTAACATTATACGATTTTACTTGGATTTCGAAAACATTGTGAGAGTTAACCTTTTCAGTTTAGGAGGATGCGTTTCTTCATGTTGTTCAGGCTATTATTAGACTATTTATTCAGCTCATTGTGGGAGACATGAAAATATGAGAGAATGGAGTGTCCCTTACCTAAAACTGGGTCCACGTCCATCGCCCCCATTGAAGCCCTCCACAACAAAACCATCCGTAGCGAAGCCCCCGTTGGTACTGAGGGTGTCGGGTGAAAGGTCCGCCGTGGTCAGGTCATCTCGGGTCAGCACTTCCAGGTCACCCAGCTTCTCACCCGTCACACCCAACACCGTCACCACCAACACCCACCAAAAGCAGTGCCGCATCTTGAAATCTGAGAAAGGAAATCATTATTATGTCAGTGAAGTGGCCAATGTATTATTCTGATTGTATGTCAAATCAGAGCCATTTAAACCAGTGCCACCTCAACCAGTACTACTTAAATCAGTGCCACCTCAATCAGTACTACTTAAACCAGTACCACCTCAACCAATACTGATTATACCAGCATCACCTGAATCAGCACTACTTAAACAGTGTCACCTAAACCCGTGTCACCTAAACCAATGCCACCTCAACTAGTACCAGCTAAACCAGTGGTACCTCAACTAGTACTACCTAGACCAGTTCCACCTCAACCTGTACTACTTAAATCAATTACACCTAAACCAGTACTATGTAAACCAGTGCCACCTCAACCAATACTACTTAAATCAATGACACCTAAACCAGTGCCACCTCAACTAGTGCTACTTAAACCAGTGCCACCTCAACCAGTACTACTTAAACCAATGCCACCTAAACCAGTGTCACCTAAACCAGAGCCACCACATCCAGCCCTAACCTTATTTAACCTAACCTAACTTGTGCAGATGTATTGAGGAACTGGTGAGATCCTGGAGCACGAGAGAGTAGCAATATGTATCTCTGAACGCCATTTTAGTACCGTAATTATCAAACAGGGGGATGATATATTAGTTTTTATTATGCAGAAATTACCTGTATATTGAAAAATCAAACTATACGTTTTGTACCAGTTGTGTGTACTATGTGTGTTAAGCTAGGTTAAGGTTAGTTCAATTAAGATAAATTTAATTAAAGGTAAGGCGTTCGGCGTACAGTCACATTTCATATTTTCTGAAACATTCTGAGCACTCAAGCTGATATAACAAACCTCCGGAAAGCAGATTTCAGCTGAAGAGTTAATAGGGAGATTCAATTCAGACCGAGTTAGCTTCAAGAGTATATAAACAACATTAATTTCCGCAATTGTACCTTCATCTACTGTATGCATGCAGTAATTAGAGCCGCTGAGGTTGTAGAAAATAATTATTAGAGATAGAGCTTAAGGGTATACTATAAAAATATAAACTTTTAATCTATCTATCTATCTATCTATTGACTAACGCCGTGAGCCCCGAAGGGGTGGCCAAGAACGAAACGCCCCCATGCACCTGTCCCCAGTCAGTCGACGCCCCTCCTTCCAACCACCACCTCCTTCATCCATATACTTCTCACTCCATCCTTCCACCTCTCTTTCGGTTTATATCTCCCTCTGTCCTTCCACCTCACTCTCGTACACCCTCTTAGTCATTCTCTCGCTTTCCATACGTTCCATATGGCCGAACCATCTCAAGGTGTTCCTTTTCACACTTTCCAGCACATCTACCTCCACACCACACCTCCTTCTTACTTCCTCATTCGTCTGTCTATCCCTCCATGTATCTCCGCACGCACTTCTCATGTAACTTATTTCCACCCCTCTCACTCTTGGTCTGAGTCTCTCCACCAACGTCCATGCTTAGCTTCCATAAGTCAGAGTCGGGATTACCAAACTGTCATGCAAGGACTTCTTCACTTCCATACTAACCACCCTATTTCTTGTTACTGCTTTCAGCGTTCCTACAACCCTCTTCCCCGGCTGCACCCTCTCCCGCACTTCATCCATAGTCCCATCTTTACTCAACACACTGCCCAGATACTTAAATGAGCTGACAATCTCCATAGTCTGACCGTTCAACTTCACCTCACAATCTGTGGCTTCACCCCTTTCGAAGACCATAACCTTGATCTTCCCCGCATTTACATTCAGATTCCGTTTTTTGCACACTGTTCCAAACATATTTACTAGACCCTGCAACTCCCATTCACTATCGCTCATCAGAACTGTATCATCAGCATACAGCAGTACAGGTAGCTTCCACTCATATCCCTCCCTTATCAGCGATACACCAACATCCACAGCTCTTCCTTATATTTCTTTCATGACAGTAAACAACCACGGGGACATCACACACCCCTGTTTCAACCCCACATTCAGATCAAAGAACTCGCTCTGCTCATTCTCCACACGTACTGCCGCCTTTGCACCCCCACTCCTCGTGCAAGAAGCCTGCTAGCACGAACAGTACCAACCCCTCGCCCCCGTTCTAACCACTCCTCTCCCCGACCTGTACGTAGAGTCCCGCCACCACAGGTTTCCGGATTTACACCAGTGAGGAACGGTGCACGGCCAACGCAGAAAAGGTCTCATCTACCAGTCACAATGTCAAACAGATTTGAGATATTGGTAGAGATGGAAGACGAACCAGAAGAGACCAGGCTCGTTGGGGATTCCATCCTACGAGGACAGGTCGAAGAGTTCTGCGACAGAGTCCCAAATCAACGAAAAAGATTTTGCATCCCAGGAGCTGGACTGGACGACATTGTGGAAGCCTTCGAAGATACCACAAAGGATGCAAATGAAAATACCCTTTTTGTCATCCATGCTGGTTCAAATGACGTCATGCGCACCAGATCCGAAGAGTTGATGGAGAAATATCGCAAGATGATCCAGCACTACAAAAACAAGTCAAGGAATATCATCATCTCAGGCATTCTCCCCAAGATCGACGCACCTGACAAATTCTACGACAAGGCCTTCAGCACAAATAGCCGACTAAAATATTTGTGTCTGAGGGAAGAAGTTGAATTCATCAACCTCTGGGACAACTTCTACAACCAGCCTACTCTGTTCCGCAAGGATGGCACTCATCTAAACCCTGTGGGTTCAGCACGCATGGGTCGTCTCCTACACGAAGCAGTCCGCAGCCATGGATCAAAAAACGCCATCCGAGAAGAAGCAGCAGTGACATAAATCATCCAACGCCAAGAAAAAAACAGAGGCAACCGAGAACCACCAGCGATAAGGACCGAAGACAGCGAGGACCGAGGACAGCCATGAACATAAATGTAGATCCGACAAGAACCAAAAATATTATTAAAGAGCGTTCCGTGAGTTCTAAAATAACAAATTTAAAGGTTTTCTATGCAAACGCTCGTAGCATACGCAATAAATTTTCAGATTTAGAGGAGCTAGTGTTTACAGAAAATTATGATGTGATTGGCATAACAGAATCTTGGCTCAATACAGAAGATAGAGACTTTTTAGCAGAGTATTCACTTCCCGGTTATGTAATGTTTGAGAAAAGCCGAATAAATCGAAATGGAGGTGGCGTTTTACTTTATATCAAAGAAAGTCTTAACCCTACCCTCTTGTCAAAACCTCAAATTGTGAACGTCGACGCATCTTTTGTGCTAATAAAGAATAATAAAGGTACAAAAATAATACTTGCATTAATATACAGACCTCCAGCTCAATCAGTGCAAACTGACCGAGAAATTTACGAACAAATTGCAGATGTAAGTAACTCACAAGATACCGTAATTTTTGGCGACTTTAATTTACCTGTGACCAAGTGGGGCGATCCTCTTACTTCACACTCCGGACATGACTTGTATACGAACTTGCAAGAGAGTTCGCTTTATCAATTTGTTCGAACGCCGACCCGTGGTAATAATGTTCTTGACATTGTACTTGCAACAAAAGAAGAATTAATAGAGAATTTGAATGTTGGTGATGAATTCAGTAACAGCGACCATCGTACGATATCTTTCACTTTAAAGTTTACTAGTAACGAACCAAATAGTAGCATCGAAAAAGTCCCTAATTTCAAGAAAGCAAACTTCCATAAACTTAGAGCTATGTTTAAAGAAACTGACTGGAGCTTTTTAATTAACAATAACGACATAAATACATCTTGGAAGTTATTCGAAACCACTTACCTAAAAGCAGTGCAAGACTGTATACCATCGAAAATACGGCGTCCAGGCCATAATAATAAGCCCAAATTGTGGAATAAAGATATTTCAAACTGCCTACTTGCTAAAAAATTTGCTAATGATAGATTAAAATCCTCACAAAATGACGAAGAACGGGTGAAATTTGTAGAGCTACGACGCAAAGCCAAAAAGTTAATTAAGCAAAGTAAAAAGACCCTAGAGTTACATATTGCGAATCAAAGTAAAACAAACCCGAAAGAATTCTATAGTTATATCAGAAAGAAAAAAGTAGTTACTTCAACTGTTGGACCGTTAGTCGATGAAAACGGAGAATACACCAAAGACGAAGTACAAATGAGTAATGCCCTCAATACCTTCTTTGCATCAGTTTTTACAACAGAAGACCTCAGTGATATCCCTACACCATCGCCGATTCAGATTGATAATTCAGATGTTCTAAGCAATATCACCGTTACAGAGAGAGAAGTATTGAATTGTTTAGATAAACTCAAGGTAAATAAAACGCCTGGACCTGATACAATCTCGCCTAGAGTACTAAAGGAAGCTAAGGATGAGCTCTCCAAACCACTAACATTACTATTCAATAAATCCTTGCAGTCTGGAACTATGCCTGATCAGTGGAAGCTAGCCAACGTAACACCGATATTCAAAAAAGGCAGCAAATCCCTACCCAGTAACTATCGTCCAATTAGCTTAACCTCAGTTGTATGTAAAATGCTAGAAACGGTCATACGAAACAGACTCGTAAATCACTTAGAGGAAAATAACATACTTAAAGATACTCAACACGGCTTTCGTAAAAAACGTTCCTGTTTAACAAACCTCTTAGACTTCTTCCACGATATCCTCAACCTCTACGATGAGAGTAAAGCTGTAGATATTATATACCTTGATTTTCAAAAGGCCTTTGACAAAGTTCCCCACAAACGTTTACTGCTAGAACTAAAAGCGCATGGAATACAAGACGATGTGTTGAAATGGATAGAAAATTGGCTCAGCGACAGAAAGCAAAGAGTAGTCATAAACGGTAAGGCATATAAATGGACCAATGTAAGTAGCGGGGTACCCCAGGGATCGGTACTAGGACCAATTCTCTTTCTAATTTACATCAACGACATAGATGAGGGTCTCACCTGTACAATCTCAAAATTTGCTGACGATACAAAAATTGCAAATAGCGTACTCTCAAAAGAACAAGTTGACGATATGCAACACAATCTAGATAAATTGTCATGTTGGGCCCAAATTTGGCAAATGAGTTTCAATGCGGATAAATGTAAAGTACTACATATCGGATACCTAAATGAGAAAGCAAACTATTCGATGAATGGCACTCAGCTTAAGAATGTAAACAGAGAAACCGATCTGGGAGTAACAATATCGAGTAACCTAAAACCGAGTCAACAATGTTCAGAAGTTGTTAAGAAGGCAAACAAAATAATTGGCTTTATAGGCAGGTCATTTGAGCATAAATCCAAAGAAGTTATCCTAACCCTTTACAATTCCTTAGTCCGCCCTCTTCTGGAATACTGCGTTCAATCCTGGTGCCCTTATTACCAAAAAGATATAAACAAGCTAGAACGAGTTCAACGTAGAGTTACCAAAATGATACCTAGCCTAAAGAACAAACCATACGAAGAGCGTCTTAGAGAATTAAATCTATTTCCTTTAACCCAGCGCAGATTAAGAGGTGACTTAATTCAAGTGTTCAAAATCATCAAAGGCATCGACAATATGAACTGTAGTAAGTACTTCACTATCGACCAATCTAATTACACGCGGGGAAACGGTTGCAAAATTATTGGAAAATCTTTTAACTCGCACGAATCTAAGAATTTCTTCTTCAATCGAGTTGTCAACTTGTGGAATGGGCTTCCCCGAAACGTTATAGACTGCATCACCGTTGATTCATTTAAACTCTGCCTAGACAAATATCTCGCATCAAACCCGCGACTGACTGCGTTTGTAAATGAATAACTTTATTTTATCCCCCCCTCAGTTACTAACCCATCTGTCCCCTACTAACTTCCTAATCCTGCCACGGACATTAGTTCCAGGGCAGTAATTCCCTTTCCAATGTTCCCTTACCCACTCTAACCCACTGTTTGGACACTTGATCCTCAGTGTTTTGGAGGACAAGCAACCTAGAAGGGTCACTAGATCTGTTGTTGCTTTATTTCCTTTGTACTCCTTTGTACTCATACATGCTCTTCACTGCTTTCAGCAACTTGCCATACCTTCTCTGTCCACTCTGTCATTAGGCCTTCTCCAAGTCCATTAAGGCAAGATACAGCTTTTGTTGCTTCTCCAGATATTTCTTCACAACACATTTCAGGGTAAAAATCTGATCTATACATCCTCTTCCCTTCCTAAAACCACCCTGCTCGTCACCTATCCATTTCTCCGTTCTCGCTCTCACTCTCTCAATCACTACCCTACTGTACATCTTCCCTACTATTATGCCTGTCTTCCAGTCACCAGGTGCATTCCCCTTCTTCCATGCACTAGACATATCAAAATCCTTCGATAGAGTCTGGCACAAATCTTTAATTTCTAACCTACCCTCCTTCGGTTTCTATCCCTCCATCTGTGCCTTTGTCTCTAATTTCCTTTCCGGCCGTTCCATAGCCGCGGTTGTGGACGGCCATTGTTCACTTCCTCACCCTATAAACTCTGGTGTTCCTCAGGGCTCTGTCCTATCTCCTATTCTTTTTCTAATTTTTATAAATGATCTCCTCAACTGTACCTCATTTCCCATCCATTCATACGCAGACGACTCAACCTTACACTACTCCATTAGTTTTTCAGAACGCCCCAGCCAGCAATCCCTCAACGACAAACGTAATGAAGCCATAGAACTCTTAAATTATGATCTAAATACTATCTCCAATTGGGGCAGAGAAAACCTTGTTACCTTTAATGCTTCCAAAACCCAATTTCTCCATCTATCTACCCGTAAGGAACTCCCAGCGGACGATCCCTTATTCTTCAACAATACAAAAATCAATCCTTCATCTTCTCTCAATATTCTTGGTGTCTCCTTTTCTTCTGCTCTCAGTTGGAAGGACCATATTACCAGTCTTGCTAAGGCAGCCTCCCAGAAGCTGGGTGTGCTCAACCGCCTTAGGGGGTTCTTTTCCCCTGCACAGCTTCTTGCTCTGTACAGGAGCATAGTGCGTCCTTGTATTGAGTATTGTTCACATGTGTGGGGAGGTTCCTCTCACACCGCTCTCCTAGACAAAGTTGAAAGGAAGGCCTTTCGCATCATTAACTCCCGTCCACTCACCAACTCTCTGCAATCTCTCTCTCTCCGCCGCAATGTTGCATCTCTCTCGCTATTCTATCGCTACTATAATCAGTGTTCCTCAGAGCTTTCCCAGTGTATACCACCTCCTTTACGTAGGGCACGTGGTACCCGTCTTGCAACTCAATCCCACCCCTACTCTGTGCAACTCTCCAACCCAAGAGTGAAACGTTACTCTCAAACTTTCTTCTACTCAACAGCTGAGCTCTGGAACTCTCTCCCAGAATCAGTCTTTCCCTCTTCCTATGACTTAAATTGCTTCAAACTCAGTGTGTCCAGGCATTTTGGCTCGAACGTCCCTTGATTTTGGCCCTGTCACTCTTTCAACTATGGGGGAGGCACTCGCTATAGGCAGTTCTGCCTTTTGTCTCCTTCAATCACATAGAAAAAAAAAAAAAAAAAAAAATGCTAGTTGGCACATTTTCCATACCCATCCGATCACTATCTCACCACCATACCTCAGCATTTCCCCACACACTCCATCTATTCCTGGTGCTTTCCCCAATTTCACTCTTTTCTTGGCTTCACACTTCTGACCTCCTGATCCCCACCTCCTCCTCCACTACTTCTTTTCTTCTCCCTCCCATACCCCATCCAACTATGTTTGCTGGTGCTTCATTCCTTACATTTAGCAATTCGTTGAAGTACTCCCTCCATCTTTCGATTCTCTCTTGCTTCTCGGCTAGCACTCGCCCATTCTTAATTTTCACACCCTTACTGTTTCCCTTGCTACCTTCCCTAACTTTCTTGACTTCTTTCCAGAACAGTTTCTTACACTCCCTCCATTTTACACTCAGATTCCTTCCAAATTCCTCATCTACATCTACTCTTATCTTACTTTCCTTCACTACTCTCTTCTCCACTCTCTTTTTCATCATGTACCTCGTTCGTTTCTGTCTCTCCAAATATTAATTCCCTCTACTACCCAACCACTCTCTATATGCTTTCTTCTTGTCTTCCACAGCTATTTTACCTCTTTTGTCCACCATGCTGTACCCTTCACTCCCCTCCTTCTTCTCCTTACTCCACACACCTCCTCACATGCTGCACAGATCTCTTCCTTAAACCCTTTGCTCATCTCCTCCACTTCCTCCATACCTTCCAAGTCAAACCTACCTAGTCGTCTTTCTACTGTTCTCCTGTACTTTTCCCTGATATCCTCCTCCTGTAGCATTTCCACCCTCCTCGCTATTCCACCTTCCTCTCGCCTCCCTCCAGCTCTCCTCACCCACTTCTGTTGTATCCTAATGTTAGCTACTACTACATAATGGTCAGACAGACCCCCTCCAATACCCCTATACACCCTAGCATCCAGCACAGATTTCTGCATTCGTTCATCCACACATATATAATCAATCAGTGCCTTTCGTTCCATTACTGCCTTATCCTTATCCTTCTTCCTCCACACCACTGTCCATGTGTAGCTGTGTATCATTCTGTGTCGGAAGGTGTTGGCTATCCATAGCCTCCTACGCACATACGCCCATAAGTGCACTACTATTCCCATTCACCTCTGACTGTACCCCCCCACCCTCCCACCACTCCATCAACTTTCTTATCACCCACCTTCCCATTCATATCCCCAGTCAGAAATATTCTTTCGTTCTTGCCAAACTTAGCCAGGCACGCCTCCACATTCACCCAGAACTCCTCTTTCTATCTTACAGGTTTATAAAAAGGTAGATAAAATATAGTTGATTCACACTTGATTATTTGATTTGCCTAGATTAAGTTAGGTTTCATTACAACAAGATTAGGTTAGCTTACGTTAGGTTCCGTTGCGTTAAGACTAAAGTAGGTTCAGAACAGTTAGAATAAAATTACTTAAGGTTAATTAAGGTTCGGCGTTCCTTCTTTAATGTTCTAAATGTATGCCAGAGCTGGAGCCGGCGGGGAAGTATAAAAGAATTAGAGGTAGAGCTTGAGGGTATATTATAAAGCTTTATGGGAGGTCCTCGGCAGGGGCTCACGTACAGCTGGATAAATTAAGGGGGGTCACCTGCTTTTTTTTTTATCTTTCTCTCCTTTCCTCTCTTTTTCTGACTTGCATCCATTTGACTCCATTCAGCCAACTGTTTTAAGACGTTTATCCCCATCCAGGTGTCGATTTTTTTACTGGCAAGCGATAGCGAGCCCGCATTGTTTGGAGAAATCCGGCTTCACCGGAGACATTTTTCTATCGAAAAAGGTACAAATTTAGCTTGCTGTAAAACAAAAATATATATAAGCTGGCTCGCTACCGCTCGCCAGGAAAATATTGACACCTGGATGGGGTAAACGTCTTAAAACAGTAGGCTGAATGGGGCCGCATGGATACAAGCCAAAGAGAGAGGGAGAGAAAGAGAAAAAAAAGCGAGGTGGGCTCCCTTAATGGGAATCCAGTGGGTTTTTGTTTTGGCCCTCAAGCAAGATCGCCCACACTTTTCTTTTATTCCTAGACATCCAAATTGGTTAGCTATGATTAGGTTAACCCCTTCAGTTTATGATGACGCGTGTCTTGATTATATTCAAGCTTAGACGATTGTATTCAGCTTAGGAATAACCACTAAGCTTTAAAGGTTACAGTGTATCTCAAATGTCCCTCTGATTCTGCCAAATTCGCCCTAAATTACACAAAATTACCTAGAGGTGGCTAAACAGAAGGAAGATATGACGTCATCTGATTGGATAAGATAAAATTATAGACACTTTAAAAAATTAGGGGTTGCAAAGGGTGTGAAATTGATAAATAAAGTGTCAATAATAATGTACCCTTTCCAAAAGGTATATTGGTAGTAATAAAACCATCTAATATAAGTAGAGAAATGTAACTCACTATCAATATACCCAATAACATGATATACATTATTCAACACCCTTTGATTGTTTACAGTGTAGATACAGTATAAATATTGTTTGTGTGCTATATCAATATCAAAACTAAACATATATATATCCAAATTGACAAACCCGTTTATTAGTATTCAGTGGTATGCAACACATTCGTTCCCAACGGAATGAAACCAAGAGCTCTCAAACAACCATCAATCTTCTGATTGCTGGAATACGATTTGTAACCCTAACTTTGATTCTTTCTGATCGCTCCATATCTGTATTGAGTGCTGGATGCTAGAATAATATATGTTATTCCAAATTTGGCCGAATTAAAACCTAATAAGGAGGAAGAACTGTTGCTGTATTTATGTAGATAGAGGTCTAGGGAGCAAACTAACAAAAAATATCATACCGGTAATTATACTTCCTGTAGATTCTATCCCAGTATTAGTATAATTTTGAATATACTTTGCCACTGTACATCACCTTGCACTTCTCCTAATACATTGAAGCACACCATGTCTCTTAGTTGTCCATATCATTGAAGAGTTGATTAACCTCTTCATGTTTGCTCACATTTACTACAGTTTTATTGTCATCTATAAACTGATGACAATTTGAGACCCTTTATGTATATGATATCTAACAACAGTGGCCCAAGAACTGATCCCTGTGGAACGTTAGAGTTCATTAATAATAACACCATTAGTCACAAATCGTTGTGTTCTACCTGTTTACCCCTGATGACCAGTACACACGTCATGAGAGAGAGAGAGAGAGAGAGAGAGAGAGAGAGATAGAGAGGTAGAGGGAGGAGAGAGAGGGAGAGAGAGAGAGAGAGAGAGAGACAGCGCCTTGTGAGACCAATCTATGGAGAAAGGGTTGAGAAAGAGATAATGGGTTTACGACTTGGACGTTGAAAAAGGCCGCAGCAGTGGACGTGAACGAGAGAGAGAGAGAGAGAGAAGGGGGAGATAGATAGACAGACAGACAGAGGGAGAGAGAGAGAGACAAAGAAAGAGAAAGACAGACCGACCGCGATACTGTGTTATAAGGACTGACAAAGAATATTCCAGTCCAGGTAGATACAGGTATTCTTGATGATAACAAAGCTTCTTAGGGGGGAGGGTTTATTTATAGGTCGATATATTGGTTTATTTATTTACTATTTTTAGTTTCCTCCCTAGACCTCCATCAAGCTTAACAAAAATACATCCACAAAATCCTTCTTCTAAAATTATTTGTATATTTTTCGGTGGACCAATATCCCGGCAAATATCCCTGGCTCCGATACAAGCCAGAGAAAGAGAGAAAGGGAGAGAAAAATAGCCTATGACCCCCCTTAATATTTTGAATACCTCAGTCGGCCTCACTGCCTCACTCAGTTTCAAATCGTAAAAGACCAAGAGCTCTCAACCAGTCCTCATAAATCAGTCTCTCAATGGAATAAGCTTCTTAACTCTAGCTTGGATTGTATCTAGTCGCTCTATGGTATGTCTTTCTTGAGTGTTGGAGGCCAGAATTGTACAGAACAGCTCAGAAATCGTTGTATTAGAATATTAAAATCTCAAAACTAATGGGGCTAAGCTTGATGGAGAAGGGGTCCAGACAAAATAAACTCCCCTTAAGGGAACATGGGCTGGTTTTCTGGACCACTGTCTCCCTTGTGTTTAGCCCCATTAGTTTTCAGATGTTTGCCCCATTAGTTAGTCGATTTTAAGACCTTTCGCCCCATTTCTTCGTCAATATTTAGACCTTTCGTGCTATTTAGGTGTCAATTTTTTCCCTGGCGAACGATAGTGAGCCTGTAATATTGGAAGAATCGGCCTTCGGCCGGGACATTTTTCTACCGAAAAATGTACAAATTAATCTAGAAGGGGGATCTAATGGATTTTTTTTTTTTTTTTGATGGAGATCTAGGGAGGAAACTAGAAAAATTACGAATACATGCAAAAATCGGCCAAAAAGTGAACCATCCCCCCTTAATGTAAGACTGTTTCCGATCACCCACATACTTTCTCCAATGAGTATTTTTCAAGATTCCTTCGAATTAGTGAATAATACAAATTTGGATATAGTTAGCCGATAAACAGCTCCTTGCACTTTATTAACCCATATAGTACCAGGGGCGTCCTATTCATCAGATTCTGGCAACTATTACACGATTTTAGGCGGCTTAGGAAGGACCTCTAGCAATAATAAGGCTTCAAACTATCTCAACCAACCCTTTTAACTACCACATATACTTCCTAAGCTGCATAATATCGTCTAAATATAGCTAGAATAAAATATAACACACGTCGCTGGTACTCAAAGGGTTAAATATCTGAACACTTTTCCTTGATTTGGTTTGTGCATAACCTTGTTTAGTTTTTCATACGTTTAAGATTTACTCACAATTATCCCAAGTTTAATGTCATCTGCAAACTTTGAAGTTACGCGACAACGATCAATATCAATATATCATTGGCATTCATGATAAACAGCAGTTTGTGTGTGTGTGTGTGTGTGTGTGTGTGTGTTTATCATGTGTTCGTGAGTGGTGTGAGTATGTGTGTATGTTATGTGTATGTGTACTGTACAGGCTTCAACTATTGTACAACCACATGATAGAGAGAGAGAGAGAGAGAGAGAGCAACAATCGTCCTCATCATCACCATGGAGAAATATCGCAAGATGATCCAGAACTACAAAAACAAGTCAAGGAATATCATCATCTCAGGCATTCTCCCCAAGATCGACGCACCTAACAAATTCTACGACAAGGCCTTCAGCACAAATAGCCGACTAAAATATTTGTGTCTGAGGGAAGAAGTTGAATTCATCAACCTCTGGGACAACTTCTACAATCAGCCTACTCTGTTCCGCAAGGATGGCACTCATCTAAACCCTGTGGGTTCAGCACGCATGGGTCGTCTCCTACACGAAGCAGTCCGCAGCCATGGATCAAAAAACGCCATCCGAGAAGAAGCAGCAGTGACATAAATCATCCAACGCCAAGCAAAAACAGAGGCAACCGAGGACCACCAGCGATAAGGACCGAAGACAGCGAGGACCGAGGACAGCCATGAACATAAATGTAGATCCGACAAGAACCAACAATATTATTAAAGAGCGTTCCGTGAGTTCTAAAATAACAAATTTAAAGGTTTTCTATGCAAACGCTCGTAGCATACGCAATAAATTTTCAGATTTAGAGGAGCTAGTGTTTATAGAAAATTATGATGTGATTGGCATAACAGAATCTTGGCTCAATACAGAAGATAGAGACTTTTTAGCAGAGTATTCACTTCCCGGTTATGTAATGTTTGAGAAAAGCCGAATAAATCGAAATGGAGGTGGCGTTTTACTTTATATCAAAGAAAGTTTTAACCCTACCCTCTTGTAAAAACCTCAAATTGTGAACGTCGACACATCTTTTGTGCTAATAAAGAATAATAAAGGTACAAAAATAATACTTGCATTAATATACAGACCTCCAGCTCAATCAGTGCAAACTGACCGAGAAATTTACGAACAAATTGCAGATGTAAGTAACTCACAAGATACCGTAATTTTTGGCGACTTTAATTTACCTGTGACCAAGTGGGGCGATACTCTTACTTCACACTCCGGACATGACTTGTATACGAACTTGCAAGAGAGTTCGCTTTATCAATTTGTTCGAACGCCGACCTGTGGTAATAACGTTCTTGACATTGTACTTGCAACAAAAGAAGAATTAATAGAGAATTTGAATGTTGGTGATGAATTCAGTAACAGCGACCATCGTACGATAACTTTCACTTTAAAGTTTACTAGTAACGAACCAAATAGTAGCATCGAAAAAGTCCCTAATTTCAAGAAAGCAAACTTCCATAAACTTAGAACTATGTTTATAGAAACTGACTGGAGCTTTTTAATTAACAATAACGACATAAATACATCTTGGAAGTTATTCGAAACCACTTACCTAAAAGCAGTGCAAGACTGCATACCATCGAAAATACGGCGTCCAGGCCATAATAATAAGCCCAAATGGTGGAATAAAGATATTTCAAACTGCCTACTTGCTAAAAAATGTACTAATGATAGATTAAAATCCTCACAAAATGACGAAGAACGGGTGAAATTTGTAGAGCTACGACGCAAAGCCAAAAAGTTAATTAAGCAAAGTAAAAAGACCTTAGAGTTACATATTGCGAATCAAAGTAAAACAAACCCGAAAGAATTCTATAGTTATATCAGAAAGAAAAAAGTAGTTACTTCAACTGTTGGACCGTTAGGTCGATGAAAATGGAGAATACACCAAAGACGAAGTACAAATGAGTAATGCCCTCAATTCCTTCTTTGCATCAGTTTTTACAACAGAAGACCTCAGTGATATCCCTACACCATCGCCGATTCAGATTGATAATTCAGATGTTTTAAGCAATATCACCGTTACAGAGAGAGAAGTATTGAATTGTTTAGATAAACTCAAGGTAAATAAAACGCCTGGACCTGATACAATCTCGCCTAGAGTTCTAAAGGAAGCTAAGGATGAGCTCTCCAAACCACTGACATTACTATTCAATAAATCCTTGCAGTCTGGAACTATGCCTGATCACTGGAAGCTAGCCAACGTAACCGATATTCAAAAAAGGCAGCAAATCCCTACCCAGTAACTATCGTCCAATTAGCTTAACCTCAGTTGTATGTAAAATGCTAGAAACGGTCATACGAGACAGACTCGTAAATCACTTAGAGGAAAATAACATACTTAAAGATACTCAACACGGCTTTCGTAAAAAACGTTCCTGTTTAACAAACCTCTTAGACTTCTTCCACGATATCCTCAACCTCTACGATGAGAGTAAAGCTGTAGATATTATATACCTTGATTTTCAAAAGGCCTTTGACAAAGTTCCCCACAAACATTTACTGCTAAAACTAAAAGTGCATGGAATACAAGACGGTGTGTTGAAATGGATAAAAAATTGGCTCAGCGACAGAAAGCAAAGAGTAGTCATAAACGGTAAGGCATCTAAATGGACCAATGTAAGTAGCGGGGTACCCCAGGGATCGGTACAAGGTCCAATTCTCTTTCTAATTTACATCAACGACATAGATGAGGGTCTCACCTGTACAATCTCAAAATTTGCTGACGATACAAAAATTGCAAATAGCGTACTCTCAAAAGAACAAGTTGACGATATGCAACACAATCTAGATAAATTGTCATGTTGGGCCCAAATTTGGCAAATGAGTTTCAATGCGGATAAATGTAAAGTACTACATATCGGATACCTAAATGAGAAAGCAAACTATTCGATGAATGGCACTCAGCTTAAGAATGTAAACAGAGAAACCGATCTGGGAGTAACAATATCGAGTAACCTAAAACCGAGTCAACAATGTTCAGAAGTTGTTAAGAAGGCAAACAAAATAATTGGCTTTATAGGCAGGTCATTTGAGCATAAATCCAAAGAAGTTATCCTAACCCTTTACAATTCCTTAGTCCGCCCTCTTCTGGAATACTGCGTTCAATCCTGGTGCCCTTATTTCCAAAAAGATATAAACAAGCTAGAACGAGTTCAACGTAGAGTTACCAAAATGATACCTAGCCTAAAGAACAAACCATACGAAGAGCGTCTTAGAGAATTAAATCTATTTCCTTTAACCCAGCGCAGATTAAGAGGTGACTTAATTCAAGTGTTCAAAATTATCAAAGGCATCGACAATATGGACTGTAGTAAGTACTTCACTATCGACCAATCTAATTACACGTGGGGAAACGGTTGCAAAATTATTGGTAAATCTTTTAACTCACACGAATCTAAGAATTTCTTCTTCAATCGAGTTGTCAACTTGTGGAATGGGCTTCCCCGAAACGTTATAGACTGCATCACCGTTGATTCATTTAAACTCCGCCTAGACAAATATCTCGCATCAAACCCGCGACTGACTGCGTTTGTAAATGAATAACTTTATTTTATCCCCCCTCAGTTACTAACCCATCTGTCCCCTACTAACTTCCTAATCCTGCCACGGACATTAGTTCCAGGGCAGTAATTCCCTTTCCAATGTTCCCTTACCCACTCTAAACCACTGTTTGGACACTTGATCCTCAGTGTTTTGGAGGACAAGCAACCTAGAAGGGTCACTAGATATGTTGTTGCTTGATTTCCTTTGTACTCCTTTGTACCTCCACTACCGATACCTTTTAAACCCTTTGGAACTGTCGGTGTGCTGTAAACCCATTATCTACCTCTACCTCTCTCTCTCTCTCTCTCTCTCTCTCTCTCTCTCTCTCTCACTCTCTCTCTCTCTCTATCTTTCTCTCTCTCTCTCTCTCTCTCTCTCTATCTTTCTCTCTCTCTCTCTCTCTCTCTCACTCTCTCTCTCTCTCTCTATCTTTCTTTCTCTCTCTCTCTCGCTCTCTCTCTCTCTCTCTCTCTCTCTCTCTCTCTCTCTCTCTCTCTCTCTCTCTCACACACACACAAACACACACACACACACACATTAGATACTGTATTTTAAGAACTTTATAAAACTAATGGGACAATGTTATCCTCACATTATACAATACATTGGTTTGCTATCATTTGGAGCATTGAATTAGTTTGTCTCAGCTTTATAGAAAAAATACACATATAAGCTATCGAGCACAATACAAATAATCAAAATTATGCTTTGATTAATAAATACATAATAGGAGCAATGTTTAGCTTATTAATAAATACATAATAGGAGCAATGTTTAGCTTTGATTAATAAATACATAATAGGAGCAATATTTAGCTTATTAATAAATACATAATAGGAGCAATGTTTAGCTTATTAATAAATACATAATAGGAGCAATGTTTAGCTTATTAATAAATACACTAGGAGCAATGTTTAGCTTATTAATAAATACATAATAGGAGCAATGTTTAGCTTATTAATAAATACATAATAGGAGCAATGTTTAGCTTATTAATAAATACATAATAGGAGCAATGTTTAGCTTATTAATAAATACATAATAGGAGCAATGTTTAGCTTATTAATAAATACATAATAGGAGCAATGTTTAGCTTATTCTTGAAAATTAAATGTATTTAATCTGACAAAATTCAGAATCTGAACAGGTTTGATAATGTTTCTAAATAATTATATAAAGATAATGAAAACATGATGCTATTAATTTATTTACAATTGGTAATTCCAATTACATCAGAGGAAATGGTTATAAGATTATTGGACAAACATTTCATACACACGGAGCACCACATTAATTGCTTTTCCAACTGAGTGGAAATATTGTTGAACAAATATATAAACAGTGTCATAAATTGGAGGAGGTCACAGCCTTCAAAACTACCTATAGTTCATTCAGGGGGTCACAGGCTTTTTTTATCTCCTTTTCTCTTTTTCTCTGGCTTTTATCTATTCGGTCCCATTCAGCCTACTGGTTTAAGACGTTTACCCCCATCCAGGTGTCAATATTTTCCTGGCGAGCGGTAGCGAGCCAGCATATATATATATATTTGTTTTGACAGCAAGCTAAATTTGTACAATTTTCGATAGAAAAATTTCTCCGGCGAAGCCGGATTTCTCCATACAATGCTGGCTCGCTATCGCTCGCCAGGAAGAGATTGACACCTGGATGGGAATAAACGTCTTAAAACAGTTAGGTGAATGGGACCGAATGGATACAAGCCAGAGAAAGAGAGAAAAGGAGAGAAAGATACAAAAAAGCCGGTGACCCCCCTTAATTATAGGTAGGCCAGAAATTCCAAACACAACCTCCCACAGGGTTACCAAGTCAAGTCCGCTAGACGGTAAATAATGCCGGACATCACTAGAATAATACCGCAATCCCTAGAATATCACTCTGCAATGGCTAGAATAATACCGCAATCCCTAGAATATCACTCTAAAATGGCTAGAATAATACCGCAATCCCTAGAATAATACCGCAATCCCTAGAATATCACTCTAAAATGGCTAGAATAATACCACAATCCCTAGAATATCACTCTAAAATGGCTAGAATAATACCGCAATCCCTAGAATATCACTCTGAAATGGCTAGAATAATACCGCAATCCCTAGAATATCACTCTAAAATGGCTAGAATAATACCACAATCCCTAGAATATCACTCTAAAATGGCTAGAATAATACCGCAATCCCTAGAATATCACTCTGAAATGGCTAGAATAATACCGCAATCCCTAGAATATCACTCTAAAATGGCTAGAATAATACCGCAATCCCTAGAATATCACTCTGAAATGGCTAGAATAATACCGCAATCCCTAGAATATCACTCTGAAATGGCTAGAATAATACCACAATCCCTAGAATATCACTCTGAAATGGCTAGAATAATACCGCAATCCCTAGAATATCACTCTGAAATGGCTAGAATAATACCGCAATCCCTAGAATATCACTCTGAAATGGCTAGAATAATACCGCAATCCCTAGAATATCACTCTAAAATGGCTAGAAAAATACTGCAATCCCTAGCATATCACTCTAAAATGGCTAGAATAATACCGCAATCCCTAGAATATCACTCTAAAATGGCTAGAATAATACCGTAATCCCTAGAATATCACTCTAAAATGGCTAGAATAATACCGCAATCCCTAGAATATCACTCTAAAATGGCTAGAATAATACCGCAATCCCTAGAATATCACTCTGAAATGGCTAGAATAATACTGCAATCCCTAGAATATCACTCTGAAATGGCTAGAATAATACCGCAATCCCTAGAATATCACTCTAATATGGCTAGAATAATACCGCAATCCCTAGAATATCACTCTAAAATGGCTAGAATAATACCGCAATCCCTAGAATATCACTCTGAAATGGCTAGAATAATACCGCAATCCCTAGAATATCACTCTAAAATGGCTAGAATAATACCGCAATACCTAGAATATCACTCTAAAATGGCTAGAATAATACCGCAATCCCTAGAATATCACTCTGAAATGGCTAGCATAATACCGCAATCCCTAGAATATCACTCTAAAATGGCTAGAATAATACCGCAATCCCTAGAATATCACTCTGAAATGGCTAGCATAATACCGCAATCCCTAGAATATCACTCTGAAATGGCTAGAATAATACCGCAATCCCTAGAATATCACTCTGAAATGGCTAGAATAATACCGCAATCCCTAGAATATCACTCTGAAATGGCTAGAATAATACCGCAATCCCTAGAATATCACTCTGAAATGGCTAGAATAATACCGCAATCCCTAGAATATCACTCCGAAATGGCTAGAATAATACCGCAATCCCTAGAATATCACTCTGAAATGGCTAGAATAACACCGCAATCCCTAGAATATCACTCTAAAATGGCTAGAATAATACCGCAATCCCTAGAATATCACTCTGAAATGGCTAGAATAATACCGCAATCCCTAGAATATCACTCTGAAATGGCTAGAATAATACCGCAATCCCTAGAATATCACTCTGAAATGGCTAGAATAATACCGCAATCCCTAGAATATCACTCTGAAATGGCTAGAATAATACCGCAATCCCTAGAATATCACTCTGAAATGGCTAGAATAATACCGCAATCCCTAGAATATCACTCTGAAATGGCTATAATAATACTGCAATCCCTAGAATATCACTCTAAAATGGCTAGAATAATACCGCAATCCCTAGAATATCACTCTAAAATGGCTAGAATAATACCGCAATCCCTAGAATATCACTCTGAAATGGCTAGAATAATACCGCAATCCCTAGAATATCACTCTAAAATGGCTAGAATAATACCGCAATCCCTAGAATATCACTCTGAAATGGCTAGAATAATACCGCAATCCCTAGAATATCACTCTAAAATGGCTAGAATAATACCGCAATCCCTAGAATATCACTCTAAAATGGCTAGAATAATACCGCAATCCCTAGAATATCACTCTGAAATGGCTAGAAAAATGGCTAGAATAATACCGCAGTCCCTAGAATATCACTCTGAAATGGCTAGAATAATACCGCAATCCCTAGAATATCACTCTAAAATGGCTAGAATAATACCGCAATCCCTAGAATATCACTCTAAAATGGCTAGAATAATACCGCAATCCCTAGAATATCACTCTGAAATGGCTAGAATAATACCGCAATCCCTAGAATATCACTCTAAAATGGCTAGAATAATACCGCAATCCCTAGAATATCACTCTAAAATGGCTAGAATAATACCGCAATCCCTAGAATATCACTCTAAAATGGCTAGAATAATACCGCAATCCCTAGAATATCACTCTAAAATGGCTAGAATAATAACGCAATCCCTAGAATATCACTCTAAAATGGCTCAAATCTCCAGAATGTTGCTAGGATTCAGGGTGCTTGATGTCAAATTTGTCTCTAAATCGAAGTAAACACCTCTAGATCTAACGGGAAAGTAGCTATATTGGCAACACTGACCTCTCATAACTCAAAAACTGCTTCAGTAATTGGCCTGTTATTTCTACCGTTTGGGAAGATTCAGCCAGAAAATAGGTGTGGAAATTTACAGCCCATTTGCTCTAGACCTTTACGAGTTATAAGAAGTTAGGTGTCATGATTTTGTTTTAATTATAATGAATAAACTCTAAGTAAACATGGATACCTGAATCTCCAATTGTTCTGGGTCTTCTCCTGAGCGACCTATATGTGTGTGAATTTTCTCTTGTATTTTATTTTGTTGTTTCTATTCGAGTTCTGTCCCGAGTCGGCCATCCCCAGTTATTGGGTATGTGCCTGAGTATATACATGCAGTAGAGTATTATGAGTGTCATTGAGAAAATAGTAATACTCTATTGCCCACCCCTGTCTTACTCTTAGCCAGCCCCTTTGGAAATTTAAGTCTTGGAAGAATTTCATTAATGGTTGTGTCTTTAAAAGCAAGATAAGTTTGTGGGGAGCTACGTAACCAGTGTGATGCTACCCCATTGAGTTGTGTAGCCTTTTCCAAGCTACCTCACATTGTTTATAAGGTCCGTGTGGTCAGCATATCTATGTATTAAGACATCAAGGTCATACCCAAGTTTGCCCTCACAAAAGTGGTGTCCTGATTAAATGTGCGCATCCTGCATTTGGTCAAGTATCTTGAATGCATGTACTGCCAAGAGCATAAATTGCGACCACCCATTTGAGTCAGTATCGAACATAAACGAGACAATACAATGCTTCATTATGGCCCCGATGCTTCTGAACTTGGCTTTAAGGGGGGGATGGACCGGTTTCCTGGACCACTTTCTCCCTCATGTTTAACCCCATTAGTTTTCAGATGGTAAGATGTTTTCCCCATTAGTTAGTCAATTTTAAGACCCTTCGCCCCATTTCTTCGTCAATATTTTATACCTTTCGTGCTATTTAGGTGTCGATTTTTTCCCTGAGCTTGTAATGTTGGAAGAACCGGCCTTCGGCCTGGAAATTTTTCTACCGAAAAATTTACAAATTAATCTAGAAGGGGGATCTAATGGATGTTTTTTTTTTTTTTTTTTTGTGGAGGTCTAGGGAGGAAACTAGAAAAATAATGAATACATGCAAAAAACGCCCAAAAAGTGAACCATTCCCCCTTAAAAGGTTCAAAGTTTTGTTAGTGTAAGCTAATAATAATTATATGTTCACAGTTGTATAATTGCATGTGTGGCAGATTCCATGCTGAGGCCACATATAGACCTTGCTTTTAAGGGGGGATGCTTCACTTTTTGGGCGATGTTTGCATGTATTCATTATTTTTCTAGTTTCCTCCCTAGACCTTCATCAAATTAAAAAAAAATATATATATCCATTAGATCCCCCTTCTAGATTAATTTGTACATTTTTCGGTAGAAAAATTTCCCGGCCGAAGGCCGGTTCTTCCAACATTACAGGCTCACTATCGTTCGCCAGGGAAAAAACCGACACCTAAATAGCACGAAAGGTCTAAATATTGACGAAGAAATGGGGCGAAAGGTCTTAAAATCGACTAACTAATGGGGCAAACATCTTAACATCTGAAAACTAATGGGGCTAAACATGAGGGAGAAAGTGGTCCAGAAAACCGGCCCATGTCCCCTTAAGGGCAATTCATCTGTTGTTGGCTTGTTACCTCAACCACTCCATTTACATTCTATATGGTAAGCCTTCTTAACTCCATCCTAACACTATGAAAAAGTTTTATGGAAATAGGTGTAGCTAATGTTTCCTGCTACCTTGTGTACTCTTTTAACTTTGTAACCCCCTTCTCTCTCTCGCTCTCTCTCTCTCTCTCTCTCTCTCTCTCTCTCTCTCTCTCTCTCTCTCTCTCTCTCTCTCTCTCTCTCTCTCTCTCTCTCTCCACATTACTCACCCCCTTTTTATTTTTCACCCACTCTCACTTTCTCCCACCTGTTCGTTCGCTAGAGACAGAGAGAGAGAGAGAGAGAGAGAGTAGGGTTAGAGATAATCATCTTTCTGGCCACTTGACCATAACATCATACACCTGGAATTACGTCTACCCTTTCGATGGCAACACCGCCAGGCCCGATTTTTTTCAAACTCGAGCGCCTCCCCCCCCCCCCCATTCTAGCCAACCACATAACAAAGCCACTCCAACAGCTTCCTTTATCTCCAAACACCCCTTCTCCCCTCTCTACACTCTTCAGAAAAATAGGAAAAGTAGAATGTAGATAAGAGGTGCCGTTGTAAAGGCTTATCCCTCAATACCTTCACCTGACCAACCTGACTAAAAACCACATCCCCAATGGACACGATAATACTTTTTGCGTAATCCTTTTCAACATGTACAAATTATAACCACCTAAAAAGGTGACGTTTTGTGTGTTTATTCTAGCTATAGTTAGACGATTTTGTGGAGTTTAAGACGGATCTGTGGTAGTAAAAATTGTTAAGGGAGATAGTTCGAAGCCTGTTAATTGCTGGAGGCCCTTAATATACTGAATACAATCGTCTAATAGTAGCTAGAATAAGCATACAAAGACGTCGCCGGTACAGAAGGGGTTAAAAATATGAGTTTGAATTCGAATGTGGCTTAAAAAAAATGTGCTCCAAGATGGCGGCATGAGCCAAGCGAGGAAGGGTAGTCATAAGGCCATAAATTTCCCTGGCTAATACACGAATGCCGCCATAACGACCCGCCCGGCATCCCTAAACAGCCGAGAGATCCTGTTCTGAGAGAGAGTGGACAGGTTTCTCTTTGGCTGCCATTTTGGTGTCAACTATCAATGAACAAGATATACAGACTAAACACACATAACAAAGCCACTCCAACAGCTTCCTCTCTCTCCAACACCCCTTCTCCCCTCTCAACAAATTCCGAAAATAGGAAAGTAGAAAGTAACTACGAGGTGCCGTTGTAAAGGCTCATCCCTCAATACCTTCACCTGAGGTTTAGTTATATTGTTTTGTTCACGTAGAATGTATATTATAAACACAAATAACATATCCTGTATCGGTATTCCCGAGTGTTTGGTTTGGGTATAGAGATATTGAAAAAAAAATAATAATAATAATAATAATTATAAAATAAAATAAAAATAAAATAAAATAAAAATAAGAAAAGTGAGGATTGGGCCTGAGTATATAGATAGATAGATAGATGGATGGAGATATTTGAGTGTCAAGAGAGGCAAATATCGCCCGAGGCTCCAAGATGGCGGAGGTTGGCTACTCACTGTTACTATGGGGTCTCTAGGCACATTTGTCGGGATGCCACGCCAGAATATTGATTTGGTATTTCTTAAGGGGGGTCACAGGCTTTTTTTTTCTCCCCTTTTCTCTCTTTCTCTGGCGTGTATCTATTCGGCCCCATTCAGCCTACTGTTTTAAGACGTTTACCCCCATCCAGGTGTCAATATTTTCCTGGCGAGCGGTAGCGAGCCAGCATATACAGTATATATATATTTTTTTTTACAGCAAGCTAAATTTGTACATTTTTCGATAGAAACATTTCTCCGGCGAAGCCGGATTCCTCCATACAATGCTGGCTCGCTATCGCTCGCCAGGAAGAAATCGACACCTGGATGGGGATAAACGTCTTACAACAGTTGGCTGAATGGGGCCGAATGGATACAAGCTAAAGATAGAGGGAGAGAAAGAGAAAAAAAGCGAGGTGGGGTCCCTTAACGACAGGCTCACACAAATGTAAGGAGAATATAAATATACATGAATTTGCTTTTGCCTGGAGATGATGTGAACTCTTACATTACTGAGGTGGAGAATATTGTGTATTATTTAGGCCTTATTCCTTAGGGGGAGAGTTGGTGTTTCTGGACCCCCTTCTCCCTCATGTTTAGCCCCAATATTTGTTTAGATTTTAAGACGTTGATCATCCCGTTATTTTGGCGATTTTAAGACCTTTCTATGCCATTTAAGTGTCGATTTTTTTCTCCAAGCGAGTGATAACGAGCCTGTAATTTAGGAGGACATGTTTATCCCTAAAAATGTACAACTTTATCTCTAACGGGGGGGGGGGGGGGGGGAGGTTATTATTATTTTTATTTATTTGTTTTTTTATTTATTTGTTTAATAGCTTGATGGAGATCTTGGGTGGAAACTAAAAACTAAAAATAATAATAATAAATAAATAAGTAACTAAACTAATAAATAAAAATATTCCCTTAACCCGTGGAGCCCCGGCTAGTTTTGTAATGTTTGCGCACCAGAACCCGGCCGGTTTTCAAAAAATGGTTTTATTCCAGAAACAATAGCGAATGGGTTAGGAATGAAGGAAAAACCACGAAAAACCGCTCAAAAAGCTTTAAAAATGGTCCTACAGAGCCCCCGAAAACGGATTTTACAAGAGTAAAAAATTGAAGGCAATTATCCCAAAAAAACAGGTTATTGCGCGCTCGCGCGCACGCACGTGGACTTTGAGAGTTTTCAACCATCGGCACGGTTGCGTGGGATACGTACACAGTTCCCATACAAATCTGAGCCCTCTTGAGTGGCTACACCTGAGGTTACGGTCGGCGCAATTAGGGTGACGCGTCAGGCGCGTCTCTGGGGCTGTGCGTTACATACATCGCCGACGCGTCAGACGCGTCGCTGGGGCTGTACGGGTTAAAGACATAATATTAACCTAGAACAAAAATTATCTATGCACTGTAAAAAATCAAGGGTATAAAAAGAACAGGTCAAATCATTGGGTATATTGATAGTTATTTACTTCTATATCCTTGTTAGAGATGGGTTTATTACCACCAATATACCGATTTTTGGGTAGATTATAATGAACGCTTGAAATCTATCTATCTATCTATCTATCTATATGCTCAGGCCCAATCCCCACTTTTCCTATATATATATTTTTTTTTTTTTTTTTTTTTTTTTAATATTTTTTTTTTTTTTTGGGGGGGTAGCCGACTCAAGACAGAGCACGAATAGGGACATCAGAAAACACAACAGAAAACACTTGAAATACCCTTATCATACCCATTTTTTACAGCGCATAGTACATTACTGAGATAGGTATATTGTTTATTAAGGGAGCCCACCTCGCTTTTTGTTCTCTTTCTCTCCCTCTCTCTTTGGCTTTTATCCATTCGGCCCCATTCAGCCTACTGTTTTAAGACGTTTACCCCCATCCAGGTGTCAATATTTTCCTGACGAGCGGTAGCGAGCCAGCATATATATATTTGTTTTGACAGCAAGCTAAATTTGTACATTTTTCGATAGAAAAATTTCTCCGGCGAAGCCGGATTTCTCCATACAATGCTGGCTCGCTATCGCTCGCCAGGAAGAAATTGACACCTGGATGGGGATAAACGTCTTAAAACAGTTGGCTGAATGGGGCCGAATGAATACAAGCCAGGGAAAGAGAGAAAAGGAGAGAAAGATAAAAAAAAAACGGTGGCCCCCCTTAACACTCAACGAGCGGCTAGGTCGGTAAATTCTACTACCTGCCAAGCGGGTGGTTTTACTCTAAACGAGCTTATTTCCGTGCTCGTTTTCATGCATAAACAAGAGCCAGAGCATAATACAATTATGTATCCCTGAAAGGGCATTAATTGAGCTTTCCAATGACACCTGAACCATCCTTCTACGATCACTGGTTGTCTTGTAACGATCGTGCAACCGTGCAACCGAAGGGCAAAATCGCTAAAATACGGTCATTTTGTTACATAATTACGTGTGCAGCGAGGGAGGGAGGGTGGATGTGTGTGTAGTATATGTCAGTAGGTCCACGGCAACTGTGGCGAGCGGTCATGAGGCAACCTATGCACCTCCCGTTGCTCGTCTCTCTCTCAGAGCCAATATTGCGCCAAAATTGCACACGGACTTAAGTCGGGCCCGGCCACATAGTCCTTTCTTCTCCATACGGACTTAAGTCGGGCCCCGCTAAAGAAGGGTTAAGGGTATGGCGAAGGTATATAAGCTTATTGGGTATATTGATGTATTTTCTTACCCATCATTCTTCATAAACGAGCATATAAATACGCCCATACCTCCCTTAAGTATAAAAACAAAATCTTTGGATTCCACAGACACATACCATATTTTATGCACATGATAGAACTTAACCCTTTCAGATAAGAGGACGCGTTATTTCTTTTATTTTATTTTTTTATTCTGGCTATATTAGACAAATTTATGCAGTTTAGGAAGGACCACTAGGCATACAAAGGGTCAAAACTAACTCAACTATCCCTCTTACTCCCACTGATCTTTCCTAAACTGAATAAGATCGTCTAATAATAGCCTCATAAATCGTCTCTTAAACTGTTACTTAAATAATCTCTCGCTACACTGATATACTTAGAATATGCGGAGTAGATGGCAAGTTGCTGAAAGCAGTGAAGAGCATGTATTAGGGTGCACAGGCGGCAGTACGTGTGGAGAATGAGCAGAGCGAGTTCTTTAACTTCTTTGATCTGAATGTTGGGTTGAAACAGGGGTGTGTGATGTCCCTGTGGTTGTTTACTGTATATATGGATGGAGTCATGAAAGAAATACAAGGAAGAACAGTGGATGTTGGTGTATCGCTGATAAGGGAGGGAGACAAGTGGAAGCTGCCTGTACTGTTGTTTGCTGATGATACAGTTCTGATGAGCGATAATGAATGTGAGTTGCAGGGTCTGGTAAATATGTTTGGAACAGTGTGCGAAAAATGGAATCTGAAGGTAAATGCGGGGAAGAGCAAGGTTATGGTCTTCGAAAGGGGTGAAGCCACAGAGTGTGAGGTGAAGTTGAAAGATCAGGCTATGGAGATTGTGAGCTCATTTAACCCTCTCCGACACATGACGCGATTTTGAGCCTATTAGGGATACTTTAAAGCCTCTGTTACCATCAGGGGTATTTAGAAACCTTGAGTTTAGTTACTTCAACCTCTGCAGTTGTCTTTGAGTTAGCTGTGGGCAGAAAACTAATTTTGGAGAGGTAATTATAAGAGTGAGATAACTCTATTTCTTATTGCTAATCTGGCAACCTCTACGTCATATGTGCGTGAAAGGGTTAAGTATCTAGGCAGTGTGCTGAGTAAAGATGGGATTATGTATGAAGAAGTGCGGGAGAAGTGCAACAGGGGAAGAGGGCTGTAGGAATGCTGAAAGCAGTAACAAGAAATAGGGTGGTCAGTATGGAAGTGAAAAAGTCCTTGCACGACAGTGTGGTAATCCTGACACTGTCATACTGAGGCGAAGCATGGACGTTGGTGGAGAAACTCAGACCAAGAGTGAGAGGGGTGAAAATGAGTTACTTGAGAAGTGCGTGCGGAGTTACATGGAGGGATAGACAGACGAATGAGGAAGTAAGAAGGAGGTGTGGTGTGGAGGTAGATGTGCTGGAAAGTGTGAAAAGGAACACCTTGAGATGGTTCGGCCATATGGAACGTATGGGAAGCGAGAGAATGAAAGGGTGTACGAGAGCGAAGTGGAAGGTCAGAGAGGCAGATGTAAACCGAAAGAGAGGTGGAAGGATAGGGTGAAGAAGTAAATGGATGAAGGCGGTGCTGGTTGGGAGGAGGGGCGTCGACTGACTGGGGACAGAGGTGCATGGGGGCGTTTCGTTCGTGTCCACCCCTTCGGGGATCACGGCGTCAGGCAATAGATAGATAGATAGATACACTGATATAAAGGTGTAAGGCCCCGTGTGATACCCTAAAGCAGATGTCACACGAAGGTATGTATCCAATACTATGCTCGGAGTCACTCTATCGGATTCAAAATATACTGAAGAAAGGGCTGTTATTTGAACAATGTGACTACCCTCTTGATGTCATTTTAATGTTTGTACCTTAAATTCATGAGCAGAAACCTTGTACCAATATACTATACAGAGGTACATGGGGGCGGTTTGTTCGTGGCCACCCCTTCGGGGATCACGGCGTCAGGCAATAGATAGATAAATAGATAGATACTGTAGACTATCAAGTTATTGTGGATACCAGACTCGGATACAGATGATCAAACACAACTCTTAGTTTGACGCCGGCATTATCTCACCAGACGGGATATCCTGAAGGGCGAATCCAAGAAGCTACCTTTGGTTAATGAGTGTTATGGTCATTTGTGGTAATTGATTCATTTCCCGCTGCGGCTGTCCCATTACTGAGGTCATTACCGGAATTAACTCTTATTGTTCACTTCGTTAACACTACAGTAGCGGCAGCTTTGGTCCGCTCCATGAATGGAAGATGAATGAATTGGTATACTGTATACTGTATATGTTTGTTTTAAGCCCTATGCTGCTAATATAACATACAGCAATTCAGTTTTCAATTCACTTGAAAAGCCTTTATTGTTACAAGTTTTTATTTCACACAATATTGCATTTAACATTATTTGCTCTAAGATTTAAGTCTTCTGCAGACTTGAAAACCACACACAACAGAGCAAAACCAGTTTCATTAAATCTAATGATAAATAACAGCAGTGGTTCAAGAAAAAATACCTGTTGAACTCCAAAACAAGCTGCTACCTAGTTTTCCATTTCATTATTTACCTCGATACAGATGCCAATTGTAATTAGATTTACCACTAGCCTAAGATGAGGCACTTTGTCATAATGTGCTTTGAATATGTTATAAATTAATGCTCAAGTATCATAATCACAGAAGACAACAAAACACTGGGGCCAATCAACAAACTATGCTAATATTCTTACTGCATTAAATTATCAACTTTATAAAAGACAGAATGGGAGGTAGGAAGAACAAATGTAACCCCCAAATAATTATCCAAGCATCGAGTACACGAACATTTGAGATGACTGGTTTTAAAGTGTTGTAGATTGAAGTTTGTAATTTGACTGAAGTGTGATTGTAGTGTGTTTGAAGTTTGATTGTAGTTTGTTTGAAGTTTGATTGTAGTGTGTTTGAAGTTTGATTGTAGTTTGTTTGAAGTTTGATTGTAGTGTGTTTGAAGTTTGATTGTAGTTTGTTTGAAGTTTGATTGTAGTGTGTTTGAAGTTTGATTGTAGTTTGTTTGAAGTTTGATTGTAGTGTGTTTGAAGTTTGATTGTAGTTTGTTTGAAGTTTGATTGCAGTGGATTGATATTTTGCTTACGTTAGATGGCCATTGTTAATATTCTGTATTTATTTCTGTCCACAACAATTTGCTTAGCTTAGGAAGGACTTCTAGTAATCAAAAGGATATACACAATGTAACAAATTATATGACTTGTGCTAGAATTTCACCACTTATTGTTATACTTTGATGAAAGTACTTACTCTTTAACTTGAAATGTCTATTCATCAGCTAGGGAAAATCGCCTCAAGGTATATAATTATATTCTCTGTTATAGCCAGATGATTTTTTTCCTGTGTATGAAGGATACAAAAGGCAGGTTGCCTGCAACAATTGTCTCCCCCAAAGTTGTTTTTAGCAAGAGTGGTAATATGATCTTTCCAAGAAAGTTCGGATGAAAAAGACACCTAAAATGTTGAGAGAAGATGAAAGGTTGATTAGTGTATTGTTGAAGAATAATTGATAGTCTTGCGGCAATTGCGACGGGTAGGTAGATGGAGAATATGGATCTTGGAGGCATTGAAAGTAACAAGATATTCTCTGCCCCAATCAGTAATAATTGATAGATCAGAGGATAGGCGTACCATGGCCCTGTTACATGAATTGTTCGAGTGATTGCATGCTGGCCCAGTTGTTGTGAAAAACTAGTTGAATAGTGTTAGGTAGAGTCATCAGCATATGAGTGCATAGGACTGGAGGTACAGTTGAAGAAATCATTAATTAATATTAAAATGAGAATTGGAGACAGGACAGAACCCTCATGAACTCCGGAGTTGATAGGTTGAGGAAGTGAGTGATGGCCGTCCACAACTGCAGCTTTGGAGCGGTCTGAAAGGAAATTATAAACAAAGGCACAGATAGAGGGATACAAACCTAAGGAGGGTAGTTTGGAAACTAGAGACTTGTGCCAGACTCTATCTAAAGGCTTTCGATATGTGTGTGTGTGTGTGTGTGTGTGTGTGTGTGTGTGTGTGTGTGTGTGTGTGTGTGTGTGTGTGTGTGTGCATAATGTACGCGATATATCTGTACGTATATAGGATGTCCCATAATAAGTGTGCCAATCTTTAGGATTGGGTTACCAAATTATATTCTAAGCATAAAATGTTCTATAAATTGAATTCATAACTCATTGTTGCAGAGATATTGACTGTTGAATATGGTATTTTCCCACGAGGGCCCTATCCTCATAAGGCTGATCCAGCGGTCAAAGGGGTTCTCCCACACTCACCTAAATGTGTTTATTCTACCATACAATAAACCAAATATATTAATTTTGCAAGTTTCATAATGACTAGGGGCATTGTAGGTCACCCTGGACCTACTTGACATGGAAGAGTTCATTACAGGGTCATGGGGGAGGACACTATATAATTCAAGCAATATCTCCTTATCGGTCGAGATCTAGAATTTTTGCTTTGAATCATTTTTACAATTATATTTTGAATTTTGGCACACCTAGTTTGGGATAATATATATATATATATATATATATATATATATATATATATATATATATATATATATATATATATATATATATATATATATATATATATATATATATATATATATATATATATAATATACAGTATATACAGTATATATATATAATATATATATATATATATATATATATATAATAATAATAGTTCTTAAAGCTAGCGCATGCGCCAGCTAAGGATAACCCAATAAGGCCGATTAGGCGTATTTCCATTGGGGTCCTGTACTTTTAACCCCATCCCCTTGCTCATGAGGGACGGTAACGACTCAGTGGTTGTGAAAAACGTTTAATGCACCGAGCGTGGGCGCGATCCTGGGCCTTCTGGGTGGAAGTCCAAGACGCTAGTCACTACACCAGCGAGCCGCTATATATATATAAATATATATATATATATATATATATATATATATATATATATATATATATATATACAGTATATATATATATAATATATATATATATATATATATATATATATATATATATATATATATATATATATATATATATATATATATATATATATACAGTATATATATATATATATATATATATATATATATATACAGTATATATATATATATATATATATATATATATATATATATATATATATATATATATATATATATATATATATTAAAGAAGGAACAAACCACAAAGTTGTCTGTAGCGAATTCCTCTTCTATAGAAAAGTTAAAAGATTAGGAGTCTGGTGAAACATAATGATGTTTAAAATGGGTGTGTGGTGGTGGTGGTGGGTACGGAAGAAAGAGAGAGAGAGAGAGAGAGAGAGAGAGAGTTACATAGATACACAGACCACACTAGCGAGAGAGAGGGTGATTGAGTGTCAGAAGAGCAACATTAATGAAAACAAAATTAAAGAATAAAAAATTAAAATAGTTATAATAATACCGGTAATATCAACAGAAGAAGAAGAAGAAGAAGAAGAAGTAGAAGATGAATTAAATACAATACATTAAGAATATATAAGATGAAAATATAGTAGAAACGATGAAGAGAGAAATTTAACAATAAAATTATAATAACAGCAAAAACGGCCAGAACATCCCAATAAAAATAAAGGTGTCACAATAAAACAAAAAATAGGAAGATGATGGATGGGTTCGAAACTTGGCCGTAAAAATGAAAGTAGGAAGTGGTGGGGAAGTGGTTAGATAGTGGGAGGGAGAAAGTAGGGGTGGGAGAGGGAGGGAAAGAAGCAAGGAGGAGGAGGGTAGGGAGAGGGAGGAAGGAATGAAGGAGAACATGGGCAGGGAGAAATGATAGCGAGGGTGGATAGAGGGAGGGGACAGAAAGTAGGAAATAGGAGGAAACGGTGAAGGGGAGAATATGAGGTGTACAGTATATATAAAGAGGGAGAAGGAAGAAAGGCTGATGGAGGAACAGGGAGATGGAAGGGAGAAGAGGAAAAGGAAGGGAGAAAGGGGAGGAAGGGAAGCAGAGGTGGCAGTCAGGGAAGGAGAAGGAAGGGAGGAAGACAGAAGGAGAAAGGAGGACACATAAAGAAAACAAGGGAAGGAGGAAAGGTGGCAGGCAGGGCTGGAGATGAAAGAGAAAGGGGATGAAAGGAAGGGAGAAGGGAGGGAAGAAAGCTGTACAACACAACTGAGAAACAATAAACCTTGAAACTTAAACTATACCCCTTTTTCACCCTACTACACTTTTAACTTTCGCCCACTCTCTCTTTCCTTTATACCTAATATCTCTTCATTCTACTCTATTCAATTTAAAGGAAAGGGAGGAAATGGGAAGGTGGGGAGCTTGGTTTGGAAGGAGTGAAGTAGGTGGAAGGGAGGGAGGGAGAAGGGAAAGGAGGGAGGGGGGAGGGAAGGAGTGAGGTTGGTGGAAGGGAGGGGGGAGGGAAGTATGTGCATGAGGTAGGGAAGGAGTGAGGTAGGGTGGAGGGTAGGAAGATAGAGAAGGAGGGAGGAAGGATGGAGAGAAGGATGAAGGATTGTTGCAGAGAGAGGGATGGAGGTAGAGGACGTATGGAGGGGGAAGACTGAGATGGAAGTTAAGTGGAAGGAGGGGAAAAGGAGAGGGATGGAGGGTTGATGGTTAATTAAGGAGATATAGAAGGGGGAGGAAGGGGAGAGAGAGAGAGGGACGAAAGATGTAAAGGGGAGGGATATGAGAGGTTGGATTGCTGGAAGGAGGAGATATATAGAGTGGGGGAAGGAGAGGATGGGATAAGAGGGAGGGGAAAGTGGAGGGATGTAATGAGGGGAAGGGGGGGAGGGATATAAAGAGTTTGGATGGTTGGGGGGCAGCTAAAGGGAGGGGGGAGGGAGTGGAGTAGGGAGGGAGGGATAGAAGGGGGCAGTATGAATGAAGAAAGTATCTATTTCAATGTCAATGTCTTGCCCTTGTAGTGTGTGTGTGTGTGTGTGTGCGCGCGTTGATGGGAGTAGCTGTTTTGTTGATCTTCTTATTGATGGAGTTGTTTCTTATTGATGCAGTTTGTGATGTAGTTGTTGTATTATTATTTATGTAATTGTATTTTTATATTGCTCAGGTATATGTTTTAATGCAGTTTGATGTAACTTTTTCTCTTGATTTTCTTTATGGAGTTATTATTAATTGTATTTTATTATTGAAGCTATTTGTGTTAAGACTCTAATTTATACACTTGCTTTGTCTATACTGTATTACGGTTATATTGATATTTGTTAATTGTGTGTATGCAGTAAATATTCGTGTAATGGTTGTGTACTGATGTAGTTGTTATGTATTATTCATGTAATTGTAATAATAGTATTGATGTAGTTCACGTACATATTAATGTTTGTGGGGTAATCTTTTTCAATTTAGTTTATTGACTATAATTAACATAGTTATATTTATGTATATCTCTGTTGGTGTCGTAGTTTTTGGATATATATTTGACTAAGAGAACTGCTCGTCGTAGGTATATATACTGTAGTGGAGGTTATATATTGTATCATTGTAAACGTCGACTGATGCTTATATTATATGCAAATGAGAGAAAGAGAGGGAGAGAGAGAGAGAGAGAGAGCATTTATATGATCTCCACTGTATACACCAACTCATATCAAGTCAAACAATGGGAATTACTTAGCTATTATTTTGGCACAGGCAATGTCAGGCAGCCCTGCGTGGTTCATACGGTACACCTAAACACTTCTATGGACTCTTGCTATCACTCCCCGAAGCTTTCAGTTCACTAGCTCCCAAACTGCGGTGGTATATACGGAACATACATACATACATACATACATACATACATATATTCATACATACATACATACATACATACATACATACGTGTATGCATACAGACAGACAGACATATATTCATACAGACAGACAGACATATATTCATACAGACAGACAGACATACTGAGAAATGTATAATACAGTAAATGTATTGGTTGTATATTATTAGTAATTGTTTGTCCTTATTGATAACGTTAAAGGTTTTTGTTTATGGTATATCACTGATTTTCTTTATGTATTAATTTGCACTATGGTCATATAGTTATTTCTGTTGTAGGCCTATACCTGATTATACTGTAGTTATTTTCTTTTATGTAATTGGTGTATTTGTATTTTGTTGATGACCTTGATATACCGGTAGATGTTCTAGGTTTTGTTTTGTATATAGCTGTTTTATATGTGCTGATAACTATATATACAACTATATGTGTTGATATAGTTGTTTTTATTTGTGTTGATATTGTTGTTTTTATATTACATTTTGAAACCCATGTGTTGAAATAGTTGATTTTATATGTGTTGATATAGTTGTTTTATATGTGTTGATATAGTTGTTTTATATGTGTTGATATAGTTGTTTTATATGTGTTGATATAGTTGTTTTATATGTGTTGATAGTGTATTATATGTGTTGATATAGTTGTTTTATATGTGTTGATATAGTTGTTTTATATGTGTTGATATAGTTGTTTTATATGTGTTGATATAGTTGTTTTATATGTGTTGATATAGTTGTTTTATGTGTTGATATAGTTGTTTTTATATGTGTTGATATAGTTGTTTTATATGTGTTGATATAGTTGTTTTTTTATGTGTTGATATAGTTGTTTATATGTGTTGTTGATATAGTTGTTTTATGTGTTGATATAGTTGTTTTTATATGTGTTGATATAGTTGTTTTATATGTGTTGATATAGTTGTTTTATATGTGTTGATATAGTTGTTTTATATGTGTTGATATAGTTGTTTTATATGTGTTGATATGTGTTGATATAGTTGTTTTATATGTGTTGATATAGTTGTTTTATATGTGTTGATATAGTTGTTTTATGTGTTGATATAGTTGTTTTATATGTGTTGATATAGTTGTTTTTATATTATGTGCTGATACAGTTGTTTTATATGTGTTGATATAGTTGTTTTATATGTGTTGATATAGTTGTTTTAGATATAGTGTTTTTTATATATGTGCTGATATAGTTGTTTTATATGTGTTGTTAGTTGTTTATATGTGTGATATAGTGTTTTATTTATGTGTGATACAGTTGTTTTATATGTGTTGATATAGTTGTTTTAAATTAGTTGTTTTATATGTGTTGATATAGTTGTTTTAATATGTGCTGATGTAGTTGTTTTAATATGTGTTGATATAGTTGTTTTATATGTGTTGATATAGTTGTTTTATATGTGTTGATATAGTTGTTTTATATGTGTTGATATAGTTGTTTTATATGTGTTGATATAGTTGTTTTTATATTATGTGCTGATACAGTTGTTTTTATATGACATAGTTGTTTTATATGTGCGATATAGTTGTTATGTTTATATGTGCTGATACAGTTGTTTTATATGTGTTGATATAGTTGTTTTATATGTGTTGATATAGTTGTTTTATATGTGTTGATATAGTTGTTTTTATATTATGTGCTGATATAGTTGTTTTATAGGTGTTGATATAGTTGTTTTATATGTGTTGATATAGTTGTTTTTATATTATGTGCTGATACAGTTGTTTTATATGTGTTGATATAGTTGTTTTAAATATATGCTGGCATAGTTGTTTTTATGTGTGCTGACATAGTTGTTTTATATGTGCTGATATAGTTGTTTTAATATGTGTTGATGTAGTTGTTTTAATATGTGTTGATGTAGTTGTTTTAATATGTGCTGATATAGTTGTTTTAATATGTGTTGATGTAGTTGTTTTAATATGTGTTGATGTAGTTGTTTTAATATGTGCTGATATAGTTGTTTTAATATGTGCTGATGTAGTTGTTTTAATATGTGTTGATATAGTTGTTTTAAATATATGCTGACATAGTTGTTTTTATGTGTGCTGAGATAGTTGTTTTAATATGTGTTGATATAGTTGTTTTATATGTGTTTACATAGTTGTTTTAATATGTGCTGACATAGTTGTTTTAATATATGTTGATATAGTTGTTTTATATGTGTTTACATAGTTGTTTTATGTGTTTACATAGTTGTTTTAATATGTGCTGACATAGTTGTTTTTATGTGTGCTGAGATAGTTGTTTTAATATGTGCTGACATAGTTGTTTTAATATGTGCTGACATAGTTGTTTTAATATGTGCTGACATAGTTGTTTTAATATGTGCTGACATAGTTGTTTTAATATGTGTTGATATAGTTGTTTTATGTGTTTACATAGTTGTTTTAATATGTGCTGACATAGTTGTTTTAATATGTGCTGACATAGTTGTTTTAATATGTGCTGACATAGTTGTTTTAATATGTGCTGATATAGTTGTTTTAATATGTGTTGATATGTGTGTTGATATGGTTGTTTTAGGTGTTGATATAGTTGTTTTTATATTATGTGCTGATACAGTTGCTCTTATTTGTGCTGATATAGTTGTTTATATGTGATCATATAGTTGCTCTTATATGTGCTGACATGCTGTAGTTGTTTAATATGTGCTGATATAGTTGTTAAATATATGCTGACATAGTTGTTTTTATGTGTGCTGACATATTTGTTTTAATATGTGCTGACTTAGTTGTTTTAATATGTGATGATATAGTTGTTTTTATGCGTTTATATAGTTTTTTTATATGCGCTGATACAGTTGTTTTTTATGTTTTATGTACTAGTTTTTGTTGTTGTACCAGTAGCTGTCTTTGCTTAAGCCAGAGCCACACGAGCCCATTTTCGATCAATTTTTACGAGCAATTATGGTCTGGAAGCTTTAAAAAAATTACACCTTATCAGAAATCAGCCGCCTAACATAATCTACCTTCAGTCTAGTTTCCCATACCAGCGCGAAAAAGTCCTGAAATAATACGAGAAAAAACTTGCTCATGGAAAATTGACGGAAAAAGCGCTCGTGTGACAGCGGCTTTATGCTTGTAGTTATGTTTATATTTTGTTGATGTTGTTTATGTTCTTCTTGATGTTGGATTTTGTTTACATTATTAACCCTTTGAAGCTCTGACGCGTTTTAGCAGTTTTATTTTGGCTATCATTAGACGATTTTATGAAGCTTAGGAAGGATCTGTGGGTGTTAAAATGGTAAATACTATCTCAATCAACCCTCTGACTTCCATATCCCCTTCCTAATCTGAATAAAATCGTCTAATAATTACCAGAAAACAGAAAGGAAATGCGTATTGGAGCTTGAAAGGGTTAATGAAGTGGTTTTATAGGTTTCTGAGATAGTAGTTTTGTGTATGTTCTTTGTATATAACTGTTTAATGATACTGCTGATTTATTCTATTGTAAAGTAGCTGTTATACTGTGTATTTGTTATGTAGACCTTGTTATGTTTGTTGAGAATATGGTCGATGTATTTCATGTAAATTAAGGGGGGTGACCTGTTTTTGCTCTGTCCTTTTCTATCTTTCTTTGGCTTGTATCCATTCGGCCCCATTCATCCAACTATTTTAAGACGTTTATCCCCATCTAGGTGTCGATTTCTTCCTGGCGAGCGATAGCGAGCCAGCATTATATGAAGAAATCCGGCTTCGCCGGAGACATTTTTCTATCGAAAAATGTACAAATTTAGCCTGCTGTCAAACAAAAATAAAAAATATGCTGGCTCGCTACCGCTCACCAGTAAAAAATTGACACCTGGATGGGGATAAACGTCTTAAAACAGTAGGCTGAATGGGGCTAAATGGATACAAGCCAGAGAAAGAGAGAAAAGGACAGAAATAACAAAAAGCATGTCACCCCCCCTTGAAGTCGTTGTGTTTGTTGATGCCCTTATTTATGTCACTGTTTCTCTTAGTTTGTTGGTGGAAGTTTATGTTGGGCTGTTATTGATGCATATCTTTTGTTAATATTTGGTTTGTTATATATAATGTAATTGTTTTGGTGTTTTTCTTGTGTAGATGTGTTTTGTTTCTATGTTATTGGTGTGCTTCGTTTGATGTAGTTGTATTTTTTATGTTAATCATTTTGCAATTTAGTTGATATTAGTGATGAAGAAGTTTTGACTACATTATTGACGACGTTGTTTCATTTATTATCTTTATATAGGTGTTTATATAGGTGTTTATATAGGTGTTTATATAGGTGTTTATATAGGTGTTTATATAGGTGTTTATATAGGTGTTTATATAGGTGTTTATATAGGTGTTTATATAGGTGTTTATATAGGTGTTTATATAGGTGTTTATATAGGTGTTTCGTTCATATTCTTGATGTAGAAGTATTTGCTCACCATTTTATTATATATGCGTATGAAGGAAACCGAAGACAAAGCTGCCTGTAACAAGTGTTTTACCCAACTTGAAAGAGTGATTGAGAGCTAAATTCAAGATACGTTAGAGTCAAAATATCTGGACACACGGAGCTTGAAACAGATTAAGTCATAGGATGAAGAAAAGAGAGATTGAGGGAGAGACTTTCAAAGCTTACTTGTTGAGTAGAAGAAAGATTTGGAAATTGGTTCACTCTTGGGTTAGAGAGTTTGACAAAATAGGGGTGGGAGAGTGTTGAAAGACAGGTGTGTATAAATGTATTTTTATAAGAAGTGAGAATTCCGAGCCTTCTTTGAGTCCTCTTCTGACTCCTGAAGAGTACTCAAGAAAGGTTGAAATGTTGGCCCATTCAATAAACGTGTTTTTTTGTTTTCGCTATGTATACAGACATTTGATACTGGTTTGTGTTTTCATTAAAGGAGTCCACCTCGCTTTATTTCTCTCTTTCTCTTCCTCTCTCTTTGGCTTGTCTCCATTCGGTCCCATTCAGCCCACTGTTTTAAAACGTTTACCCCCATCCACGTGTTAATATTTTCCTGGCGAGCGGAAGCGAGCCAGCATATATCTATTTTTGTTTTGACAGCAAGCTAAATTTGTACATTTTTGGATAGAAAAAATTCTCCGGCGAAGCCGGATTTCTCCATACAATACTGGCTCGCTATCGCTCGCCAGGGAGATATCGACTCCTGGATGGGGGGTAAACGTCTTAAAATAGTTGGCTGAATGTTGCCGAATGGATACAAGCAAGGGAAAGAGAGAAAAGGAGAGAAAGATAAAAACAAGCCGGTGACCCCCCTTCAGTCTGTTATTCTTCAGGTATTTGTTTCTGATAAAATGTATAAACGGTATATTCATGGTTGTGTTAATGCGTTAAATGTATAAACGGTATATTCATGGTTGTGTTAATCCGTTAAATGTATAAACGGTATATTCATGGTTGTGTTAATGCGTTAAATGTATAAACGGTATATTCATGGTTGTGTTAATCCGTTAAATGTATAAACGGTATATTCATGGTTGGGTTAATGCGTTAAATGTATAAACGGTATATTCATGGTTGTGTTAATCCGTTAAATGTATAAACGGTATATTCATGGTTGTGTTAATGCGTTAAATGTATAAACGGTATATTCATGGTTGTGTTAATCCGTTAAATGTATAAACGGTATATTCATGGTTGGGTTAATGCGTTAAATGTATAAACGGTATATTCATGGTTGTGTTAATCCGTTAAATGTATAAACGGTATATTCATGGTTGTGTTAATCCGTTAAATGTATAAACGGTATATTCATGGTTGTGTTAATGCGTTAAATGTATAAACGGTATATTCATGGTTGGGTTAATCCGTTAAATGTATAAACGGTATATTCATGGTTGGGTTAATGCGTTAAATGTATAAACGGTATATTCATGGTTGTGTTAATCCGTTAAATGTATAAACGGTATATTCATGGTTGGGTTAATCCGTTAAATGTATAAACGGTATATTCATGGTTGTGTTAATCCGTTAAATGTATAAACGGTATATTCATGGTTGGGTTAATGCATTAAATGTATAAACGGTATATTCATGGTTGGGTTAATCCGTTAAATGTATAAACGGTATATTCACGGTTGGGTTAATCCGTTAAATGTATAAACGGTATATTCACGGTTGGGTTAATGCGTTAAATGTATAAACGGTATATTCACGGTTGGGTTAATGCGTTAATTTGTAATTGTTATTGATTTACTTCCTTTGTTGTACTGCATTATAATCTTGTAATTGTTATTGATTTACTTCCTTTGTTGTACTGCAAAATCTTGTAATTGCTGGTGGTGTTTTAGTTTTATGTTTTTTGCTGTTATTGATTAGCATAGTTGTGTATCTCTACACATAGATTGGTACCCCGTGGACATAACTTGACATAAACCTCTCTGTAAAGTAAACCCTCGACCCTATAGGTAGCGCAAACGAACTTGACAATAATCTGCACCCCTTGACTTCTTATAACTCACATTGAATGAAAGCAATCGGGCTGACATTTCTATCATTTGGGAAGAGTCCACCAGGAAGTAGGTGTTGAAATGTACAGCCAGTTTGCTCAAGGTCCTTTTGAGTTTGAAGTGGTCAGGGATTGAAATAATTGTCAAATTGTCAAGTTCCTTGGCGCTACCTATAGGAATGCCAGAGCGAGGGTCAACCATGGTAACACTAGTGGGGGGGATGGGCCGGTTTTCTCGACCACTTTCTCCCTCATGTTTAGCCCCATTAGTTTTCAGATGTTAAGATGTTTGCCCCATTAGTTAGTCGATTTTAAGACCTTTCGCCCCATTTCTTCGTCAATATTTAGACCTTTCGTGCTATTTAGGTGTCGGTTTTATCCCTGGCGAACGATAGTGAGCCTGTAATGTTGGAAGAACCGGCCTTCGGCCGGAACATTTTTCTACCGAAAAATGTACAAATTAATCTAGAACGGGAATCTAATGGATTTTTTTTTAATTTGATGTAGGTCTAGGGAGGAAACTAGAAACTAAATGGATACATGCAAAAATCGCCCAAAAAGTGAACCAGCTCCCCTTAAAGATTTAGAATTTGTTTTTTGTATGACAGCCAGTCAATAAATATTCACAGTAATTTTGATATAATTGTTATATTAATATATGGTGTGTACTGATGGTAAATAACGAATACGAAGACATTGATGTACAGTAATTGATGTATAGTAATTGATGTATAGTAATTGATGTATAGTAATTGATGTATAGTAATTGATGTATAGTAATTGATGTACAGTAATTGATGTATAGTAATTGATGTATAGTAATTGATGTATAGTAATTGATGTATAGTAATTGATGTATAGTAATTGATGTATAGTAATTGATGTATAGTAATTGATGTATAGTAATTGATGTATAGTAATTGATGTATAGTAATTGATGAATAGTAATTGATGTATAGTAATTGATGTATAGTAATTGATGTATAGTAATTGATGTATAGTAATTGATGTATAGTAATTGATGTATAGTAATTGATGTATAGTAATTGATGTATAGTAATTGATGTATAGTAATTGATGTATAGTAATTGATGTATAGTAATTGATGTATAGTAATTGATGTATAGTAATTGATGTATAGTAATTGATATATAGTAATTGATGTATAGTAATTGATGTATAGTAATTTATTTATAGTAATTGATGTATAGTAATTTATGTATAGTAATTGATGTATAGTAATTGATGTATAGTAATTGATGAATAGTAATTGATGTATAGTAATTGATGTATAGTAATTGATGTATATAAATTTATGTATAGTAATTGATGTATAGTAATTGATGTATAGTAATTGATGTATAGAAATTGATGTATAGTAATTGATGTATAGTAATTGATGTATAGTAATTGATGTATATAAATTGATGTATAGTAATTGATGTATAGTAATTGATGTATAGTAATTGATGTATAGAAATTGATGTATAGTAATTGATGTATAGTAATTGATGTATAGTAATTGATGTATAGAAATTGATGTATAGTAATTGATGTATAGTAATTGATGTATAGTAATTGATGTATAGTAATTGATGTATAGTAATTGATGTATAGTAATTGATGTATAGTAATTGATGTATAGTAATTCCTTGTGGCAAAACTCTTAGGTCTTGTTCATATACCCACTTTAATTGAGTATATTCTTTTAAATATTCTGTTTGCATTAATTGCTATTATTAATGTATTTTGTATTTGAATAATTGCTCTTGCTGATGTAATTGCTTTGTTAAGGCAATTGGTATTGATATTTTTGCTTTGTAAATGATTTATGTTGAATTATTTTTATTTTATTTTTGTGTATGCATTTATCATTATTGAGATAATCATTTGTGTATATATATTTGTTGGGGTAGTTGTGGTTCTTGATAATGTCCTTAATGGACTCCAAAAAAAGGAGAGAGAGAGAGTGAGAGTGAGTGAGAGAGAGAGAGAGAGAGAAGGCTTAAGCTTGTGTAGAATTCCTATTATGGAGTCTCCCCCCCCCCCCCCACTCCTCCCTCCCTCCATACCTCTATGCTACCCAACTACCCCTCCCTCTCTCCTCCCTTCCACCCTCCCTCCTTTCCACTCTTGCTTTTATTCCTCCCCCTCCCCCTCCTTCTCTTTCTCAACTCCCAAATTTATGTTTGCTATTTTGATCCATTTACTCTCTTTCACTCTCTCTCTCTCTCTCTCTCTCTCTCTCTCTCTCTCTCTCTCTCTCTCTCTCTCTCTCTCTCATTCATCCATTCATTTTCACTAGCTAGTATCTACCGCCCCCCTCACACCAATCACCTCAAGGCTAGAGAGGTAACCGGGATTCCCTCCACCCCTTTCTCTCTCTCCCTCTCCCTTTCTCCCTTTCTCTCTTTCTCGCTCTCTCTCTCTCTATATATATACATATATATATATATATATATATATATATATATATATATATATATATATATATATATATATATATATATATATATATATATAAATATATACAGGGTGTTCGGAAATTCCACCGACAAAATAAGAGAGTAGGTAGATAAAAATAGTTTAAACAATATTTTCAAATGAAAGAAAAACCTAAATTGCATTTAAAACAAGTTATAAGACTTGCTAGTATAGTATTACAGGACTTGCTAGTTATAAAGAGAAATGGATTTAATATGTTAATAACGTTTTATTCACCACCAGTTATTTTTAGTAAGCTAAAAATTATATTGCGAGCATATTTACGTTGGTAAAATAATAAACATTTCCAATTATTGTTATGTAGCGTTTTAGGACTTACGTACACCTCATTTCGCTACAATGAAAACCACTATTTTTTTAAGTACTTCATATATAATTTTCCGAATCCGGTGTTCAGTCCAACCTTTGGAATGGTGGGGAACAGTGCTATATATATATATATATATATATATATATATATATATATATATATATATATATATATATATATATATATATATACTGTATATAAATATTGGAGAGAGAGAGAGAGAGAAAGAGGTGGGTGGATAGAGAAAGAGAAAGATACAGAGAACGTGAGAGAACAATAAGACACAGTAGTATAGTGCACATGACTATCCTCATGGTCATACCCATGTCCTCGTAAAACAAACAATGTTGTCCTTTGAGTCCTCTAGCAGTAACATAATTACCTTCACCAAACCCCACAACCACTCCTCACGGTACACTGATACATGATAACAACCTCGTGAAGTCATGCACGAGCCATTAGAGTCCTAACTTGGTTTGGTAGTAATTGTGACCTGTGTATTTACCTGCATAGTATAGTGGGAAAAGCCCCCACTAAGAGGTAGTGGTAATTTTTGTTCTATGTGTAAGAGGGAGACAAAAGGCAGGCTGCATGTAACGGGTGTCCCCCCCCCCCCCCCCAAGACAACAGAGTAACAGAGAGCCAAATTCAAAGGACGTTGGGGTCATAATGCCTGGACATACGAAGTTTAAAGCAGTCTAAGTCATAAGATGAAGGAAATATTGATTAAGGGAGAGAGTTCCAGAGTTCACTTGTTGAGTAGAAGAAACACTGAGAAAATGCGCTAATTCTTGGGTTGGAGAGCTGGACAGAATAGGAGTGGGACTGTGTTGAAAGGCGGGTGCCTCACACTCGCTGCAAGGGAAGGAGTATGCACTGAGAGAGCTCTGAAGATCACTGATTTTTGTAATAGCGATAGAAGAGTGAAAGAAATGCAACACTGCGGTGTGTAAAAAATAGATTGTTAGGAACTTGTAAGAGGAAGTGAGTTGATGAGGCGAAATGCTTTTGACTTTTCTTTCGAGAAGTGTGGTATGCGTGGAACCTTCTCACCTTTCTTCGATAGGAGAAATGACAGAAAATGATTTAGAAATGTGCAGTACATTAAATAGTCAATTTCTTTCCGTTTTCACTAATGAAAATTTGGCACAGTTTCCAGAAGTCCGTAAGGTATATAGCGATAGTATAGAAAATAGGTTAAGTACGGTTACTATAAGTAGAAATTATGTGCTTAAGGAAATTGACAGACTGAAACCTCATAAATCGCCTGGTCCTGATGAGGTATATGCTAGAGTATTAAAAGAATGTAGGGATGAGTTAAGTTACCCATTAACATTTTTATTTAACAAGTCATTGGAGACAGGTATAGTTCCAGAAGCTTGGAAGCTTGCAAACGTAGTTCCGATCTTCAAAAAAGGTGACAAATCAATAGCATCCAATTACCGTCCCATTAGTCTTACATCAATCATAGGAAAGCTACTAGAGTCAATTATTGCTAGTAAATTAGAAACCACTTAGATACATTTAATTTAATAAATTCTTCTCAGCATGGATTCACTCAGGGACGTTCTTGCCTTACTAATTTGCTTAGTTTTGTCTCAGAGGTATATGAAGCAGTAGATAATGACAAGTCATATGATATAATATATTTAGATTTCAGTAAAGCTTTCGACAGAGTCCCCCATGAGAGATTGATGAGAAAGGTTGAGGCGCATGGAATAGGTGGGGCGTTGTTGGGATGGATTAGGTCATGGCTAATTGGTAGGAAGCAGAGAGTCAGCATAAATGGTACGAAGTCAGAATGGGGAGCAGTCAAAAGTGGTGTCCCCCAGGGATCTGTATTAGGTCCTCTGTTGTTTGTTATATACATAAATGACCTTGATTTAGGTATAACTAGTAGGATAAGTAAATTTGCAGACGATACCAAAATGGGGAGAACAATTGATTCAGATAGAGATATAGAGTGCCTCCAAAGGGATCTAGATACCTTACACGAATGGTCAGTAAATTGGCAGATGAAGTTTAACATTGACAAATGCAAGGTATTAAAGATAGGGAAGATGCATACAAATGTTAAATATAAACTAGCTAATGTGGAATTAGAAAACTCGAATTGTGAGAAAGATCTAGGTGTGTTTGTTAGCAATGATTTGAAGCCTAGACAACAGTGTATAAGCGTTCGAAACAAGGCAAACAGGATTCTCGGGTTCATCTCAAGGAGTGTGAGTAACAGAACTGCTGATGTTATCTTAAAACTTTACTTGTCATTAGTGAGACCCCATATGGATTATGCTGTTCAATTTTGGTGTCCTTATTACAGAATGGACATAGATTCATTGGAGAGAGTACAACGTAGAATGACAAAAATGATCCATAATATTAGAAATCTTCCGTATAAAGAAAGGTTGAAGAAATTAGGCTTACATTCGTTAGAGAGACGCAGAGTTAGAGGGGATATGATAGAGGTGTTCAAGTGGGTTAGTGGGATTAACAAAGGGGACATGACAAATGTACTAAAGCTCAGTGATAGCGAAAGAACTCGTACCAATGGTTTCAAATTAGATAAATTTCGTTTCAGGAAAGATATAGGCAAATATTGGTTTGGTAACAGAGTTGTAGATGGGTGGAATGGACTACCAAGTGCTATAGTGGGATTAAAAACGATAGGGAGCTTTAAGATAAAATTGGATAAGCATATGGACGAGAAGGGTTGGGTGTGAAGGGGGATCAGCAGGGTTGGGCCAATCAGCGCTCTGCAGACCCCGTAATCCTGCGTTAATCTCTAACCGTTTTGGTAAGATGATCCTCAGGGTATTAGAGTGTTGAGCCTATAATTGGGCTTTGTAATTGGGGTTGTGTGGGACAGGGATCTGCCTTGCTTAGGCCAATCGGCTTTCTGCAGACTCCCATTTTTCTTATGTTCTTATGTTCTTATAATTATGCGAACAATCTCGATACATAGGCACACTGTGCCCCTATACAGAGCAAGAAGCTGTGCGGGGTGAAGAACCCACGGAGACGGTTGAGCACACCTGACTTCTGGGAGAATTGTTTTTTAGCAAGATTGATATCTAAATTAATCTATCTTCCGTCTAGTTTCCAATAACAGTGCAAAACAAGCCCAGAAGTGTTGCTGGAAACATATGGAGCATCGAATGTTGATGATATATCTCTTGCGTAATACCCGCTCAATAGACAAAATTATATCATTACGTGTATTACTATATCTGGATTATGTTCTTGACCTTTCTAACATTTATCTGTACGTCTTGAAAACTGTAACTGTGAGACACATATCACAAGGAAAAAACATAATCTTTAAAGTATCCTATAATAACAAAGGTACCCAACGGTGGTCAGGTCAGCAAGGTTAAAGTTGTTGTTGTTGTTGTTCCCCAGGCTGTCTGGCTGAACAGTCCCAAGGTCCCGAGCAAGGCCAAGGCCATAAACGAGCGCCCCCACAAAACCCTCCCTGCTTACCACTAACAAAGCCCGGGTGACCGAAACCACTTCAAGGCAGGGAGCTGAGGAGGGTGCAGAAACGCCCGGGAAGCCAAAGCCCCACCCAAGGCCCTGTGCCCCTCAGCAATTATGAAGGGAAAGTTGAGGGGCAAGGGAAAAATGTGACGCTTCGGCTCCCAATCTGCCAACCTCTAGGTTGGCAGTAGGGAGGTCAATCCACGGAAAAGACGCCGTCACTTGAGATCTAGAAGCTATATAAGTAAAAGAAATAGCCAGAGTAAGCTATGGGTATGGCAGAGATCGCTCAGCTCTCACTCTGATAGACCAGCCCATCACCACAAGGTTAAAGTAATATGGTGTAGCCACTCCACACAGACAATCCAGCCAAACTAAGTCCTCGGTAATATCTGTATTATGTTCATGACCATCACTTAAGTCAAGTTCAGTACATGCCTTAGTGTAGCTTGATAACTGAGTAAATAATTGTATATATATTTATAGGATTGGTGGCAGCTTACCCCCTCACCTTAGTGTTGAGTCACACAAAACTTATAGTGGTGAGTCTTTTCGTCGTCGCCATAATCATTGACTATTCCTACTCTGGACCACTTAACCCGTTCTGTACCGATGACGTCCTTTTACTTTATTATGGCTACTATTGGACGATTTTATTCAGCTTTGAAGGGGACTCCAGCAATTGACAGAATTCAAACTATCTCACTTAACCTTTTTTACTGCCTCAGATCCTTCTTTAAACTGCATAAAATCATCAAAATGTAGCTAGAATGAAAATAGAAAGACGTCGCCGGTTCAGTAGGGGTTAAGGCTGATGATGATGATGGTGGTGGTGGTGGTGATAATAAAACACATGATGTGTGATAGTGTGTATGTAATCGATACTCACTTTTTATATATGGTTTGTTCTATGAGAAAGAAGGAATCCCTTCAAATCGATAGAGACCCAAAGTCAAGGTACATGATGCAGGAGAGATGGACTAAGGAAGAGAGTTCCATAGTTTATTGATTGAGTGGGTTAGAGAATTGTACAGAATAGGGGTAGGATTGTGTTGAAAGGTGTGCGTAAGGGAGGAGATTATGCCGTATACTGAGAATGCTCTGAAGAACAATAAATATTGCGATAGATAGAGAGAGGGAGATGTATTATTGCAGCGAGTGAAGAACACAAAATTGTGAAATAGTAAGAGGAGGAGAACTGATGAAACAATACGCTGGATTTTGAGTCTACCCTTTCGAAAATACGATATTTTATATCTTATATAATCATACCTTCCTCCAGACCAGATATGCATCTCCATAATAACAACCTCTTAAAAAAATAATAATAATAGAATACAATAAAATAAAATAAGGACAATAGACTGTAAATTTTAAACACACACACACACACACACACACACACACACACACACACACACACACAAATCTATTCATTGTAATCCAGCCAGATGAATTCCTACCTAATACATAATCCCATAAATAATAACCAGACCAATGATACCCAACTCCCTCCCTCGCCACAAAAACTCCCCAGCACCATCCTAAGTGGCGTTTATTCAATTCCCTGGTGAGTTAAACGGGAATATGGTAATAACAATGACAGCCAGCTCTCAGAGGAGGGTGTGGAGGGTTTTTGTAATTTGTTGTCTGTGATAGGGTGGTTGTGGGGTTTTGAACAGAAATATTGAGAGTGTAAATGAGAGGTTAAATGGAACAATTTTAGCGTCAGGCGAAAGCGATAAGGATATTCAGTCTCATGCTAAAAATGATGACTATATTGCAAATGATAGTAGTGATGGTGCAACGGAAGATGGAAATGTCGTTAGAAATAAAGGTAAATTAGGTATAAAGAAAAGAAGTAAATTGAGAGTATATTACACAAACTGTAGGAGTTTATGTAACAAAATGAACGAACTTAGAGCCCTTGTTAGCAAAGAAAATATAGACATAATAGCGCTAACTGAAACGTGGATTAATACAGAAACCAGGCATTTTTTAGCAGAATTTGATATACCGGGATATAGTTTGTTTAAATATGACCGAACAAGTAAGAGGAGTGGCGGTATAGCAGTGTTTGTCAGGAGTACATTAAAAAGCTGTATTCAATCAGGTATTAGACTAAATAACGATAATGAAAGTGTTTGGGTAGAGATTAACGAAGGTAGTGAGACCATAGTTATTGGAGTTATGTATAGACCGCCAAATATGAGTAGAAATGAAGGAACGTCATTATGGGAGGAAATTAAAATGGCATCAAGGTTTAGCAATGTGTGCATTATGGGGATTTTAATTTTCCGAATATAGATTGGCAGCATCAAATAGGAGACTCTGATTCTGAGGAGTTTATAGAGGTAGTACAAGATAGTTTTTTTATTTCAATTCATAGATACGCCGACTAGAGGTAATAATATTCTCGATTTAGTTTTCAGTAACAATGAACATATGATAAATAGTGTAGAGATAGGGGACCACCTAGGAAATAGTGACCACAATTCTGTGTATTTTAATATACAATGGTAAGGTAATACCAGAGAGAATACAACATTAATACCTGACTTCAGAAAAGCCAATTATGGTGGGTTAAGAAGAGCCCTATTAGCTGATCCTATGGTCAAAAAATTAAGTCGATCCAGGTGTCCAAATGAGTGTACCCCTTCTCAAGCACCTGTCATCTTAAGTCAGGAAGAGACGTCAACCTTGGTAGATACATACGATAATTTTATCGAGTCAGTATTCAATGCACAAAATAAATACATCCCCAAAAGAAAATTTAGATCAACACAGAACCAACCAAAATGGATGAATAATAGACTATTAGATCTTCTAGGACAAAAGAGAGGAATATATAGAAAAATTAGGAAAGGCGAAATTCACCTACTTGCTTACTATCAGAATCTATCAAGACAGGTAAAAGGATATTAGGAAAGAAAAAAGAAATTATGAAATTAAGGTTGCCAATGACTCAAAAAATAATCCTAAAGATTTTTACCAACTATATAAATCCAAGGTTAGAGATGTAATTGGTCCCCTTAAAACTTCGATAGGAGAAATGACAGAAAATTATTTAGAAATGTGCAGTACATTAAATAGTAAATTTCTTTCCGTTTTCACTAATGAAAATTTGGCACAGTTTCCAGAAGTCCGTAAGGTATATAGCGATAGTATAGAAAATAGGTTAAGTACGGTTACTATAAGTAGAAATTATGTGCTTAAGGAAATTGACAGACTGAAACCTCATAAATCACCTGGTCCTGATGAGGTATATGCTAGAGTATTAAAAGAATGTAGGGATGAGTTAAGTTACCCATTAACATTTTTATTTAACAAGTCATTGGAGACAGGTGTAGTTCCAGAAGCTTGGAAGCTTGCAAACGTAGTTCCGATCTTCAAAAAAGGTGACAAATCAATAGCATCCAATTACCGTCCCATTAGTCTTACATCAATCATAGGAAAGCTACTAGAGTCAATTATTGCTAGTAAAATTGATACCACTTAGATACATTTAATTTAATAAATTCTTCTCAGCATGGATTCACTCAGGGACGTTCTTGCCTTACTAATTTGCTTAGTTTTTTCTCAGAGGTATATGAAGCAGTAGATAATGACAAGTCATATGATATAATATATTTAGATTTCAGTAAAGCTTTCGACAGAGTCCCCCATGAGAGATTGATGAGAAAGGTTGAAGCGCATGGAATAGGTGGGGCGTTGTTGGGATGGATTAGGTCATGGCTAATTGGTAGGAAGCAGAGAGTCAGCATAAATGGTACGAAGTCAGAATGGGGAGCAGTCAAAAGTGGTGTCCCCCAGGGATCTGTATTAGGTCCTCTGTTGTTTGTTATATACATAAATGACCTTGATTTAGGTATAACTAGTAGGATAAGTAAATTTGCAGACGATACCAAAATGGGGAGAACAATTGATTCAGATAGAGATATAGAGTCTCCAAAGGGATATAGATACCTTACACGAATGGTCAGTAAATTGGCAGATGAAGTTTAACATTGACAAATGCAAGGTATTAAAGATAGGGAAGATGCATACAAATGTTAAATATAAACTAGCTAATATGGAATTAGAAAACTCGAATTGTGAGAAAGATCTAGGTGTGTTTGTTAGCAATGATTTGAAGCCTAGACAACAGTGTATACAATTACCGTCCCATTAGTCTCACATCAATCATAGGAAAGTTGCTAGAGTCTATTATTGCTAGGAAAATTAGAAGCCACTTAGACAAATTTAACTTAATAAATTCTTCTCAGCATGGATTCACTCAGGGACGTTCTTGCCTTACTAATTTGCTTAGCTTTTTCTCAGAGGTATATGAAGCAGTAGATAGTGACAAGTCATATGATATTATTTATTTAGATTTCAGTAAAGCTTTCGACAGAGTCCCTAATAAGAGATTGATGAGAAAGGTTGAGGCACATGGAATAGGAGGATCGTTGTTGGGATGGATTAGGTCATGGCTAATTGGTAGGAAACAGAGAGTCAGCATAAATGGTACCAAGTCAGAGTGGGGAGCAGTCAAAAGTGGTGTCCCCCAGGGATCGGTATTAGGTCCCCTGTTGTTTCTTATATACATAAATGACCTAGATTTAGGTATAACTAGTAGGATAATTAAATTCGCAGATGATACTAAAATGGGGAGATCAATTGATTCAGATAGCGATATAGAGTGCCTCCAAAGGGATCTAGATACCTTACATGAATGGTCAGTAAATTGGCAGATGAAGTTTAACATTGACAAATGCAAGGTATTAAAGACAGGGAAGATGCATACAAATGTTAAATATAAACTAGCTAATTTAGAATTAGAAAATTCAGACTGTGAGAAAGATCTAGGTGTGTTTGTTAGCAATGATTTGAAGCCTAGAAAACAGTGTATAAGCGTTCGTAATAAGGCAAACAGGATTCTCGGGTTCATCTCTAGGAGTGTGAGTAACAGAACTGCTGATGTTATCTTAAAACTTTACTTGTCATTAGTGAGACCCCATATGGATTATGCTGTCCAATTTTGGTGTCCTTATTACAGAATGGACATAGATTCATTGGAGAGAGTACAGCGTAGAATGACAAAAATCCATAATATTAGAAATCTTTCGTATGAAGAAAGGTTGAAGAAATTAGGTTTACATTCGTTAGAGAGACGCAGAGTTAGAGGGGATATGATAGAGGTGTTCAAGTGGGTTAGTGGGATTAACAAAGGGGACATGACAAATGTACTAAAGCTCAGTGATAGCGAAAGAACTCGTACCAATGGTTTCAAATTAGATAAATTTCGTTTCAAGAAAGATATAGGCAAATATTGGTTTGGTAACAGAGTTGTAGATGGGTGGAATGGACTACCAAGTGCTATAGTGGGGTCTAAAACGGTAGGGAGCTTTAAGATAAAATTGGATAAGCATATGGACGAGAAGGGTTGGGTGTGAAGGGGGATCAGCCGGGTTGGGCCAATCAGCACTCTGCATACCCCCATAATCCTGCGTTAATCTCTAACCGTTTTGGTAAGATGATCCTCAGGGTATTAGAGTGTTGAGCCTATAATTGGGCTTTGTAATTGAACTGGGGTTGTGTGGGACAGGGATCTGCCTTGCTTAGGCCAATCGGCTTTCTGCAGACTCCCATTTTCTTATGTTCTTATGTTCTTATAAGCGTTCGAAACAAGGCAAACAGGATTCTCGGGTTCATCTCTAGGAGTGTGAGTAACAGAACTGCTGATATTATCTTAAAACTTTACTTGTCATTAGTAAGACCCCATATAGATTATGCTGTTCAATTTCGGTGTCCTTATTAGTTATTACAGAATGGACACAGATTCATTGGAGAGAGTACAACGTAGAATGACAAAAATGATCCATAATATTAGAAATCTTCCGTATAAAGAAAGGTTGAAGAAATTAGGCTTACATTCGTTAGAGAGACGCAGAGTTAGAGGGGATATGATAGAGGTGTTCAAGTGGGTTAGTGGGATTAACAAAGGGGACATGACAAAATAATGTACTAAAGCTCAGTGATAGCGAAAGAACTCGTACCAATGGTTTCAAATTAGATAAATTTCGTTTCAGAAAAGATATAGGCAAATATTGGTTTGGTAACAGAGTTGTAGATGGGTGGAATGGACTACCAAGTGCTATAGTGGGATTAAAAACGATAGGGAGCTTTAAGATAAAATTGGATAAGCATATGGACGAGAAGGGTTGGGTGTGAAGGGGGATCAGCAGGGTTGGGCCAATCAGCGCTCTGCAGACCCCCGTAATCCTGCGTTAATCTCTAACCGTTTTGGTAAGATGATCCTCAGGGTATTAGAGTGTTGAGCCTATAATTGGGCTTTGTAATTGGGGTTGTGTGGGACAGGGATCTGCCTTGCTTAAGCCAATCGGCTTTCTGCAGACTCCCATTTTCTTATGTTCTTATGTTCTTATGTTTGCTCATCTACACCTCTTTGATGGTGGTCTATTATGCATAATCTCCAAATGCGCAGACGACACAAATTGCAAGCAAAGTAAATTTTTCATCGTATAAACAAGACATTCGGAATGATTTAGAGAAGCTGTCAAACTGGGCTCAATCATGGCAGATGAATGTCAATATCGATAAATGCAAAGTGTTTTTCATTGTAAACATGAAAGGACAAACTATTCGATTAATGAAATTCAACTTGTGAGCGTAAATAAAGACACTGATCTTGTAGTGACTATAACTTCCGGCTTAAAACCTGCCCAACAATGCGCCGAAGTTGTTGAAAAAGCAAATAATATTACTTGCTTCATTTGGAGATCTTTTGAATATAAATTCGAAAACTTTATACGCACTATATATAATACATTGGTTCGTCCATTTGGAATATTGTGTCCAGTGTTGGTCGCCATACTATAAAAAGGGCATTTAAAAACTTGAGAGAGTACAATGGAGAGTAACTAAAATGATTCCCAAATTAAGAAATAAACCATATGAGGGGCGACAAAAGAGCTAAACCTATTTACTCTGACAATCCGTAGAATAAAAGGGGACCTTACTCATGTATTTAAAATTATCAAAGGCAATGACAACATTGAAGCAAGTAAGTTATGATTACAAAATTGTTGGAAAAGTGCTTCATTCACATGAAGCGAAGCACTTCTTTTTCAATAAAGTAGTCAACTTATGGAACAAATTGCCTAGAAATGTTGTAGAGTGCCATACAGTCAATACATTTATATATCGCCTTGATAAATATCTTGCCGTGAATCCCAGACTGACTGCGTTTGTGCCTGAGTAATGTGACCATATCAATATAATGCTATATATTGGTTTCTGATCCACAGATTTTCTGGAGCTGAAGCCCTACAGTTGATTGTTGTGGCAATTGTATTTGTTTTCTTAACAAATAGTCTAGTATGGACCAATAAGAATGTTGTACTTTGTGTGTCTTTGTATTCAAGCTAATTAATATCCCCCGCTAAAGGCCTGTTACTATTAATAAATGTTGGCTGAATCTAGCTAGCGAAAAAAAAGGTCGAACGACTAATAGGGCGAAATGTGAGGTCCAAAAAGACCATCCCTTGGATTAGATAAAGCTAGGAGACGTTTATACAACTCCCTGGTGAGCTTAACTGGAATATGGTAATAAGAATAATGGCCATCCATCAGAGCAGACCCCCACCGACAGTATACGGCCGGATACAAGGAATGTTAGGTAAAATTACAGCTCCTCAGGCCTATGTCAAGCTAAATGTGTACATTTGTTGGTAGAGTAACGGCTCCCCCTGTGTAATGCCGATATATATATATATATATATATATATATATATATATATATATATATATATATATATATATATATATATATAATATATAAATATATATATATATATATACTGTACATCAGAAGACTGGAAACAGTGAGGATATTATAACATGGCATTAAATTATATTAAAATATAAGTGTGGCTGAATAGTCCCCCCCCCCCCCCCCCCCACCCCAAACACAGACTCCTGGTGGCCGACTAGGTAAACAACCGTTCTGTTGGTTTTGGCGGGAACAAGAGGGTGGTGGCGGGAGAAAAAAATAAATAAACAGTGACGCGCGAGTGATATATTCTATTCTTTATTTTTATTTTTTTTTCTTGATGATTCGGTTCTTTTCATTTGGTATAATTGAAGATGGACAGGAAAAAAACAATACTAGAGGCTGGTATTTATTTGTGTTTATATAATTTGAAAAGGGTTCGTTTTTTATTTACAGTGTATTGTAGGTGGCCAATACAAATAAATTACAAGTTAAATATAAAAAAAAAAAAAAAAAAAGGAGAGACTGATTCGTATGTGTTTTAATACAGACTGTGACGTTTTCTGCTCATAATTTGACTCCTTTTCGTTTAACATGATTAAGGATAGCTTGAAAGAAAAAAAAGTTATGATAGACGGAATCTTAATCTTCTTATAAGTTTGACGATTTTCACTTGATAATTGAGGGAATCAAGGAAAAATAATCAAGAGCCTTTTTCTAAAATATTAGCCCTTTCATGTCCGGGGTTGTCGTCTAGTATTCAGAAATAAAATTATCTTAATCTCATAATTACATATCCAAAACAAAAAAATCTGCCCACAACAAGTTCAAAGACAACTACAGAGGTTGAAGTAATTAAACTAAAGGTTTCTAAACACCCATGATGGTCACAGAGGTTTTAAAGTATCCCTGTAAGGATGCCCTCGCGTCCAGGTGCGCGAAAGTGTTAATATTCTTCGTTTAATATAACCAACGGTGGCAATTGTAAATAAGTTAGGATATATATATATATATATATATATATATATTATATATATATCTATCTATCTATCTATATGCTCAGGCCCAATCCCCATTTTGGGGGTAGCCGACTCAAGACAGAGCAAGAACAGGGAAAACACAAAAACAACATAAAACAACAAATAAACACAGATAAAAAGCACAAACTCACACATCCAGGTCACCCAGGAGAAGACCCAGAGACCAGGGTCACCAAGGTCGCTCCAGCACTCCCCCGGCCCCGACCACCCGGAGAGGTTCCGATCTCGGCAGGCAGACATGCAGCGGAGCCAAAGCCACAAGCCCTCCCACCACACTTCCAGGCGCACCCTTCATATTAATCGTCTCCCCGGGCCAGGCGCCTGATGGACTATTATCTAGTCCAACTTGCGCCCGACCCCTTACTCCAAATGACCACGTGTTCACTCAACTATTCACAAGCATTCTCCATTCACTCCTGTCCACCACCACTTCCCCTGCCTGATCTATAGTCATTCCTCTATCATCCAAAGCCTTTCTTACACAGTCTCTCCATCTCAATGGGGGTCTTCCTGCCCTTCTATCTCCCCTTGTACCTGACTCTCATATTCTCTTTGTAAGCCTTTCATCTCCCATTCGTTCAACATGACCATACCAGCTCAGCACCCTTCTGTCCACTCTGGCTGACAAATGTTCCTGCTGCCCCACTCTCCTACGCATCTCTTCATTCCTCAATCTGTCTCTACGAGTAACTCCACACATACTCCTCAAGCAGCTCATCTCCATCACATCCAGCCCTCTTTTCTCCTTTTTCTTCAGAGCCCATGTCTCAGCCCCATACATCACTGTTGGCACAACAATTCCTTGATACAGTGCACTTTTTACTTTCACTCCGAGATTTCTCGTCTTCCACATACTTCCTATTGCTCCGAAAACCTTCCTTCCTTCACACACTCTCTGTTTTACCTCCACTTCCATACCTCCACTCCTGCTTATCGTTCCTCCTAGATATTTAAAACACTCTACTTGTTCCAATATTTCCCCATCCAGCCTCACATCTAGATTCACCCTATGCTCTCCCCTATTACACACCATTACTTTACTTTTATTGACGTTCACCTTCAGTTTCCTCCTTCCACAAACCACACCAAACTCTTTGACTACCCGCTACAGTTTCTCATCAGAATCCGCCACCAATGCTGTGTCATCAGCGAACAGCAACTGATTCAACTCCCAATCTCTACCATTCTTCCCTACTAAACCCAATCCTCTTCCCATAGTTCTCCTTTTCACCTCCCTCACCACACCATCCATAAACATATTAAACAGCCATGGTGACATTACACAACCCTGTCGCAAACCTACCTTTACCTCAAACCATTCACTCAACTCACCATTTCCTACTCTCACACATGCTCTGCTCCCTTCATCAAAACTTTTAACTGCTTCTAACAAATTTCCTCCTATTTCATAAATCCTTAACACCTTCCACATTGCTTCACGGTCTACACGATCATACACTTTTTCCAAGTCCATAAATGCCCAAAATATCTCCTTATGCTTCTCTAAATACTTCTCACATAACTGTCTTACTGCAAACATCTGATCCACGCACCCTCTTCCCCTCCTAAAACCGCACTGTTCTTCTCCTATTGCAACTTCCGTACACTTTATTATCCTCTCTATCAACACCCTGCCATACAGCTTTCCAACCACTGACAATAAACTAATACCTCTATAACTTGAACACTCCTGCCGATCTCCCTTCCCCTTGTACAACGGCACAATACATGCACTCTTCCAGTCTATTGGTACCATTGACACAGCAAAGCACACATTGAAAAGTCTCACCAACCAATCTATTATCACATCTCCACCCTTCTTTATACACTCCACAGCAATACCATCCAAACCTTCTGCTTTTCCCGCTCTCATTTGTTTCACTGCTTCTTTCACCTCATTTTCCTCAATCCTTTCATTCATTCCCTGCCACCTGGGTGGCCTGGGTAACCTATCTCCATCCACCTCTGCTTCAATCACTGCTTCTCTTCCATCTCTTGTATTTAACAAAGATTCAAAATACTCGGCATATCTTTTCCTCACTTCAACTGGTTCCACTAGTAATTCTCCATTTTCATCTTTCACTGACTCTTCCCTCTTTTGTCCTCCTTTCCTTACTTTATTTACCTCCTTCCAGAACATCTTCTTTCGTTCTTCAAAATTCTCACTCAACCTTTGACCCCACCTTTCGTTTGCATCTTTTTTCGCTTCTCTAATTTTCCGTTTTGCCTCTCTCCTTTTCTCCTTGTACCTCTCCCATACCTCAACACTACCATCCTGTAAAACCCTCTCAAAACACTGTTTCTTCTCCTCAACTGCCTTTCTCACCGTATCATTCCACCACTCGCTTCCCTTCCTGATACCTCTGCCTCCTACTTTCCTTTTGCCGCATACTACCTCTGCACTTGCTTTCACTCCTTCCTTAAACTGTTATTAAACGCTATTCTCAGACTTTATTCTATTCAACTGCTGAGCTCTGGAATTCTCTCCCAGAATCAGTCTTTCCCTCTTCCTATGACTTAAATTGCTTCAAACTCCGTGTGTCCAGGCATTTTAGCTCGAACGTCCCTTGATTTCGGTCCTGTCACTCTTTGAAATCTGGGGGAGGCACTCGCTGCAGGCAGTTATGCCTTTTGTCTCCCTCATTCACATAAAAAAATAAAAATAAATAAAAAAATAAATATATATACCGGATATATATATATATATATATATATATATATATATATATATATATATACAGTATATATCGGAATAATTATATATTTATTTATTTATTTATTTTTATTTTTTTATGTGAATGAGGAAGACAAGGTGGAGAGGAGGTGGTATACACTGGGAAAGCTACGAGGAACACTGATTATTGTAGTAGCGATAGAATAGTGAGAGAGATGCAACATATATATATATATATATATATATAGTATATACTGTATATATATATATGTTGCATCTCTCTCACTATATATATATATATATATATATATATATATGGTCAGATTTAAAATTGTATCACAATACATATTTTGTTTACCTGAAACCATATATATTTCCCGTAAGACCATCAATTTCAACATGAAGGTAAAGGTCATAGGTCCATATATAGAGACAGATGGAAATCAAGGCAATAATTATATACAGCGTGAGGAAAGGGGCATATATGATCATTGACAGTGATTTAACTTATCGTCTATGTATTAGATCTTTATTACCAACAATATGCCATTTAATGAGTAGTTTATTATTGACACTCTATATTCGTTATTGTTTACAGTGTGGGCAGACAAAACTGGACTCGTATTCTAATATCATGAAGATTATAACGCGTTGCTGTTAGTTTTCTGGCCATTATCAGACGCTTCTATTTAGCTGATGCAGAACTTATGGAAGCTAGAGAGTTAATCGAGTTTTTACCTCGTTGATTCCTAGATATCCTTCCTAAATCGCATATAATCGCCTAACGATGACCAGAACAAAGTGTAAAAATAATCCTCAAGCCCTGAAAAAGTTAACTATTTCAGTATTCGAGCAAACCTTCATTCTTTTCCGGTTATGAACATGATTAGATTAATATCCAGTGTTCGAGAATGGATATAAGTCGTAGGCGTGTGCAGAAACCTCTAACCGTCTTGGTGGTGTAATAGCTAGAGCGTTTAAAAATGTGTGTGTGATAACCCAGGTTCGAATCCCGGTGGATTACTTGTATCTATCTATCTATCTATTGCCCGACGCCGTGATCCCCGAAGGGGTGACCACGAACGAACCGCCCCCATGCACCTCTGTCCCCAGTCAGGTGACGCCCCTCCCCCCAACCAGCACCGCCTTCGTTCATATACTTCCTCACTCCATCCTTCCACCTCTCTTTCGGTCTACCTCTCCCTCTCTGTCCCTCCACCTCGCTCTCGTACACCCTCTTAGTCGTTTTCTCGCTTTCCAATAGTTCCATATGGCCGAACCATCTTAAGTTGTTCCTTTTCACACTTTCCAGCATATCTCACTCCACACCACACCTCCTTCTTACTTCCTCATTAGCCTGTGTATCCCTCCATGTAACTCCGCATGCACTTCTTAAGTAATTCATTTCCACTGCTCTCACTCTTGGTCTGAGTCTCTCAACCAACGTCCATGCTTCGCTTCCGTAAGTCAGTGTCGGGATTACCACACTGCCATGCAAGGACTTCTTCACTTCCATACTGACCACCCTATTTCTTGTTACTGCTTTCAACATTCCTACAACCCTCTTCCCCTGTTGTACCCTCTCCCGCACTTCTTCATCCATAGTCCCATCTTTACTCAACACACTGCCCAGATACTTAAAAGAGTTGACGATCTCCATAGCCTGACCGTTCAGCTTCACCTCACACTCTGTGACTTCTCCCCTTTCGAAGACCATAACCTTGCTCTTCCCCGCATTTACCTTCAAATTCCGTTTTTCAAACACTGTTCCAAACTCATTTACCAGACCCTGCAACTCCCATTCATTATCACTCATCAGAACTGTATCATCCGCAAACAGCAGTATAGGTAGCTTCCACTCAATTCCCTCCCTTTTCAGCGATACACCAACATCCACTGCTCTTTATAGTATTTCTTTCATGACTCCATCCATAAATACAGTAAACAACCACGGGGACATCACACACCCCTGTTTCAAACCAACATTCAGATCAAAGAACTTGCTCTGCTCACTCTCCACACGTACTGCCGCCTTTGCACCCTCATACATGCTCTTCACTGCTTTCAGCAACTTCCCATCTACTCCGTATATTCTAAGTACTTTCCACAAACCTTCTCTATCCACTCTGTATGCTTTCATTAATTTAATTGAAGGTGTTTGGTGTTGTGGTGAAATTAATAAAATATAGATTATTATTAGACTGTTCGAATTTAGTTTAGAAGAAAGAAATTAGGAACAAATAAGTTACAACCTATATCAATGAACCTTCTAACTGCCACTGGTCCTTCTACTGAATAACATCGTCTATTGGTAGCTAAACTAAATGAAGTTAAGGGGGGTCACAGGCTTTTTTTATCTTTCTCTCCTTTTCTCTCTTTCCCTGGCTTGTATCCATTCGGCTACATTCAGCCATCTGTTTTAAGACGTTTATCCCCATCCAGGTGTCAATTTCTTCCTGGCGAGCGATAGCGAGCCAGCATTGTATGGAGAAATCCGGCTTAGCCGGAGAAATTTTTCTATCGAAAAGATGTACAAATTTAGCTTGCTGTCAAAACAAAATAATATATATGCTGGCTCGCTACCGCTCGCCAGGAAAATATTGACACCTAGATGGGGGTAAACGTCTTAAACCAGTAGGCTGAATGGGGCCGAATCGATACAAGCCAAAGAGAGAGGGAGAGAAAGAGAAAACAAAGCGAGGTGGGCTCCCTTAAGCGTTCTCGTACCCTGAAGAGTTTAATTATCTCGGGTTCAGAGCCTATAAGATCCCACCTAAGCTGAGTACAGTACACAGTATAGTAGTGTATTAATACCTTGGAGATTATAGGGCGTTTACCAGTTGATTTATACTATCATTAAACGATTTTCTGCAGCTTAGGAAGGATCTCTGGGAATCAAATGGGTAAAAACTATCTCAATTCCCCCTCTAACCCTAACAATATATCTTCCTATGCTTTATAACATTTCTAATGTTAACCAACATATTCTGAAGAAATGTCTTTGAATGCCGAAAGAGTTAAGGAAAGCAAGCAACAAAAGAAACGCTTATCTTTGTGAATGTTCCTGTATTATCAAGTGCATAATTGCCAAGATATGAACTATTAGGACAAATGTTTTTCGGAGTGCTAGTTCTCTCTCTCATACTCTCTCTTTCTCGCTCTCGCTCTCGCTCTCTCTCTCTCTCTCTCTCTCTCTCTCTCTCTCTCTCTCTCTCTCTCTCTCTCTCTCTCAACCTGGAATTTGTCATATCTCGTTCTGCTGTGCTGAGCTATGAACAGTTCATATACTTATGTACAGTACATGCAACACTGGTCTATCGCACCTCTAATGTCCGCCAGTGCAGCTAGGTATATGGAATGCCATGCCCATAGGTCAATAAACCTCCGGTGCCCCGGCCTGGGATTAGGGGAGACACACCGTTTTTTTTTTTTTTTTTTTTTTTTTTTTTTTTGGTCTATTAATTCATATATTCCTTAGTTTCCTCGCTAGACCTCCATCAAGCTTAGAAAAAAAACCTAGACCCCCCTTCAAGATAAATTTGTACATTTTTCGGTAGAAAAATGTCCCGTTTCCTCTTAAATTTTCAGGCTCGCTATCGCTCGCCAGGAAATAATCGACACCTAAATGGTACGAAGTCTTAAAATTGACAACGAAATGGGGCAAAAGGTATTAAAATCGCCAAACTAATGGGCCGAACGTCTTATAATCTAAAAAAAATGGGGCTAAACATGAGGGAGAAGGAGGTCCAGAAAATCGGTCTGCCTCCCAAACCGTATGTCTTTTAAGGGGGGATGGTTCACTTTTTGGGCGATTATTGCATGTATTCATTATTTTTCTAGTTTCCTCTCTAGACCTCCATCAAATTTAAAAAAAATATCCATTAGATCCCCCTTCTAGATTAATTTGTAAATTTTTCGGTAGAAAATTTTCCCGGCCGAAGGCCGGTTCTTCCAACATTACAGGCTCACTATCGTTCGCCAGGGAAAAAATGTACACCTAAATAGCACGAAAGATCTAAATATTGACGAAGAAATGGGGCGAAAGGTCTTAAAGTCGACTAACTAATGGGGCAAACATCTTAACATCTGAAAACTAATGGGGCTAAACATGAGGGAGAAAGTGGTCCAGAAAACCGGGCCATCCCCCCTTAATAACCCTCTGAGAATCATGACGCGTTTTAACGCTTTATTCTGGCTATCATTTGACAAGTTTATTCAGATTAGGAAGAGTGTTTGAAATTCAGAGGGGGGTGACCTGCTTTTTTTTATTTCTGTCCTTTTCTCTCTTTCTCTGGCTTGTATCCATTCGGCCCCATTCAGGCAACTATTTTAAGACGTTTATCCCCATCTAGGTGTCGATTTCTTCCTGGCGAGCGATAGCGAGCCAGCATTATATGAAGAAATTCTGCTTAGCCGGAGACATTTTTCTATCGAAAAATGTACAAATTTAGCCTGCTGTCAAACAAAAATAAAAAATATGCTGGCTCGCTACCGCTCACCAGTAAAAAATTGACACCTGGATGGGGATAAACGTCTTAAAACAGTAGGCTGAATGGGGCCAAATGGATTCAAGCCAGAGAAAGATAGAAAAGGACAGAACAAAAACAGGTCACCCCCTTAAATGAGATTCTATTAATTACCCTTTGGATGGCCACAGATGCTTCGTAAGTTGTATAAAGTCGTCTGATGATGGCCAAAAGACACCATCAATATGCGTCATAATCCTCAAGGGGTTAAATATATTCCCTCAGAAGGTACAGTCGCGCTAATAAGTGATGTCCCGGCACCAAGTATGTTTTGATCAATAATTGGTATCGGCAATATCTAAGTTTCATTTCTTCATATCGAGTGAAATATACAAACATGTTCCTACACTTACCCACCCTATTCAACATCTGACAGACATTAATACAGCACAGACCAAGCCCAACATAATGACAGCTGGGACATGACTTATTAGCGCCACCGTACAATGAGTGTGATTTCATAAAGAGTGTACTTTGTTATGCAGTCGGTAGTTCATCTCATTAGTCAATTGATATATAAGTAACACCCCGTTCTTAACACTAATCATCAATTACAAACCCCGATGTACTTGAATAAACTAATGAAAGCATATGGTTCTCCCGGGATTCGAACTCGGGACACCACACCCAGAACATATGCACCTAAACCATTACACCACCAACACAGTTATTAACATTATTTATTAACATTCTTAATTCAATCACACTAACTTTACTACCGTACTTAGCATCATGTACAAGAAGAGTAATTATGTAGGCGACTGTCCAATGGAAGTATGGTACAATAAACGTATAGAATCATTGTCATTTTCTAATTAACCCATTCAGTACCAGGGACGTCCTATTCATCATCTTCTGGCAACTATTAGACGATTATATTCAGCTTAGGAAGGACTTCTAGCAATAATAAAGCTTCAAACAGCAATAATAAAGCTTCACTTCGAGGCAGTGAGAGGGGAGGGGGGGAAGTCTGCTGCTGTTGCTGCTACAACTCCTGCTACACGCCGACAACAGAAAACAGCTAAGTCTATTTTAATTGTAGGGGATTCAATGATTAAATACCTTGGTAGGGCTACTAACACACATGTTGGTAAAGTTGTCTGTCTGCCTGGTGCCGGAGTCGAGAAGGTGGCAGAAAAGCTAGATGGTGTCATGGAAGCGAGTGGAGAGGACCCCATCATCTTCCTCAACGCAGGGAGCAACGACATTTGGAAATGCAGGACTGAGGAGTTGCTCACCACGTACCAGGAAATGTTGGAGAGGATCAAGGAGAAGGGTGGAGTTCCTGTGGTACACAGTATCCTACCAAGAAGAGGGGTAAGGAAGGAATGGTCCTCCAGGGCTATTGGTGTAAATAGCCGGCTGGAGAAGTATTGCAAGGCAAATACTATTCCATTCCTGGATAACTGGACCCTCTTCTACGGTAAGGATGAACTGTATGCCCAGGATGGAGTACATCTCTCTCGACTAGGAGTTTCGACCTTAGCCAGCTCACTCGACAAGTTTGTTGCGGGGTTTGGTTAATAAACCATAGGTGTGTAAGTAAAATAGAATCCCAGCCACATCAAATTGATAGTAATAACGAACATTCTGATAGCGTAGATTTTCCGTCTAGGTCCAGTAGTTCAACAGGTAAAAATAAATTAGTTAAAAACAATAGAAAAATAGTTGCAAATACAAGTAATAGTTTGAGTGTTTATTATACAAATTGCAGGAGTTTATGTAACAAAATGAACGAACTTAGAGCACTGGTTAGCAAAGAAAATATAGACATAATAGCGCTAACTGAAACATGGATTAATACAGAAACCAGGCATTTTTTAGCAGAGTTTGATATACCAGGATATAGTTTGTTTAAATATGACCGAACAAGTAAGAGGGGTGGCGGTATAGCAGTGTTTGTCAGGAGTTCATTAAAAAGCTGTACTAAATCAGGTATTAGAGTAAATAATGAAAATGAAAGTGTTTGGGTAGAAGTTAACGAAGGTAGTGAGACTTTAGTTATTGGAGTTATGTATAGACCGCCAAATATGAGTAGAAATGACGGAACATCATTATGGGAGGAAATTAAAATAGCATCAAGGCTTAGCAACGTGTGCATTATGGGGGATTTTAATTTCCCTAATATAGATTGGCAGCAACAAATAGGGGACTCTGATTCAAAGGAGTTTATTGAGGTAGTACAAGATAGTTTTTTATCTCAATTCATAGATACGCCGACTAGAGGTGATAATATTCTCGATTTAGTTTTCAGTAACAATGAACATATGATAAATAGTGTAGAAATCGGGGACCACCTTGGAAATAGTGATCACAATTCTGTGATATACAATGGAAAGGTAATATCAGAGAGAATACAACATTAATACCTGACTTCAGAAAAGCCAATTATGGTGGGTTAAGAGAAGCCCTGTTAGCGGACCCTATGGTCAAAAAATTAAGTCGATCCAGGTGTCCAAATGAGTGTATCCTTTCTCAGGCACCTGTCATCTTAAGTCAGGAGGAGACGTCAAACTTGGTAGATACATACGATAATTTTATCAAGTCAGTATTCAATGCGCAAAATAAATATATCCCCAAAAGAAAATTTAGATCAACACAGAACCAACCCAAATGGATGAATAATAGACTATTAGATCTTCTAGGAAAAAAGAGAGGAATATATAGAAAAATTAAAAAAGGCGAAACTATCTCAACCAACCCTTTACACTACCACAGATCCTTCCTAAGCTGCATAATATCGTCTAAATATAGCTAGAATAATACATAACACACGTCGCTGGTACTCAAAGGGTTAAGACCTCAGAATTTGTTTTAAATCATTTGTACCACCCAGTTTTTGTTTCCACCTTTACTAAACAAAATTAAATACAAAACAAATAAGGATGATGTAGGGATGGACTGCAAGGGAATGGGAATCTTTAAGGGGGCCCACCTCGCTTTTTTTATCTTTCTCTCCCTCTCTCTTTGGTTTGTATCCATTCGACCCCATTCAGCCTACTGTTTTAAGACGTTTACCCCCATCAAGATGTCAATATTTTCCTGGCGAGCGGTAGCGAGCCAGCATATACAGTATATATTTTTGTTTTGACAGCAAGCTAAATTTGTAAATTTTTCGATAGAAAAATTTCTCCGACGAAGCCGGATTTCTCCATACAATGCTGGCTCGTTATCGCTCACCAGGAAGAAATCGATACCTGGATGGGGATAAACGTCTTAAAACAGTTGGCTGAATGGGGCCGAATGGATAGAAGCCAGGGAAAGAGAGAAAAAAAGGAGAGAAAGATAAACAAAAAGCCGGTGACCTCCTTTAAGGGTAGTTATAATTAATCAAAGAATACATCAATAAAGTGGCTGAATGGGTTAACACTTCCGACACCATTATTTCCCCCCCCCCCCACCCCACCACCCTACCACCACCACACACACACACACACACTTCACCTATTTCTGTGTGTCTCAAGCATTTCCCTCCCACCGACTTTCTCTGGTTGGCTATCTTCAAGGTCTTTCGTGCTCTCGCTCTCTCTCTCACTCTCACTCTCACCCTCTCTCTCACTTTTTTGTTCTTTATCTCTCTCTCTCACACACACACACACACACTCTTTTTCTTTTTTCTCACTCTGATTCTATCTCTCTCTCTCACACACACACACTCTCTCTCACTCTCGCTCTCTCTCTCTCTCTCTCTCTCTCACACACACACACTCACTCTCTCACTCTCTCTCTCACACACTCACTCTCTCTCTCTCCACATCTCTCTCTCTCTCACACACTCACTCTCTCTCTCTCTCTCACCACTCTCTCTCTCTCTCTCTCTCTCTCTCTCTCTCTCTCTCTCTCTGTAGAGTGTAGACGATGTAATCCAGCTGATGGAGGTCCTCGTGCCAGCAGAGATAATGAGTGTCTCACATCCCATATTATCACATACCTTGTTTAACTTTAAGGGGGGTCACCGGCTTGTTTTATCTTTCACTCCTTTTCTCTCTTTCCCTGGCTTGTATCCAATCGGCTCCATTCAGCCAACTGTATTAAGACGTTTATCCCCATCCAGGGGTCGATTTCTTCCTGGCGAGCGATAGCGAGCCATCACTGAATGGAGAAATCCGGCTTCGCCGGAGAAATTTTTCTATCGAAAAATGGACAAACTTAGCTTGTAAACAAAATATATATATATGCTGGCTCGCTACCGCTCGCCAGGAAAATATTGACACCTGGATGGGGATATACGTCTTAAAACAGTAGGCTGAATGGGGCCACATGGATACAAGCCAAAGAGAGAGGGAAAGAAAGAGACAAAAAGCGAGGTGGGCTCCGTTAACCAAATCGTCTAATAATAGGCAGAATCTACTGAACAATATATGCGTCATGGAATACAGGCAGGGTTAATGCTAGCTCATTGGCTCCGAAATATTAACCTTTAAAAGTTGAATGAAAACGACTAGAACTAACATTTTGATAAGGATGAATAGGATGCTTAAGGGAGCTCAGACGGTATTGTGCAGCATAATGTTCTGGTTCGGCTCAATGGTTTAAGGAAGGGGTTTAGTTTTCTCTCTAAACCTCTATCAAGCTTTAAAAAACACCCACAAGACTCCCCTTCGATATAAATTTGTACATTTTTCGGTAGAAACATTTCCCGGCCAAAGGCCGATTCCTCCTAAAACTACAGGCTCGCTATCGCTCGCCATGAAAAAATCGACACCTGTAAATGGCACGAAGGGTCCTAATATTGACAAAGAAATTGGGTGAAAGGTCATAAAATCCCCAAACTAATGGAACCAAAGTCTTAAAATCTCAAAACTATTGGGGCTAAACATTAGGGAGAAGGAGAACTCTAAAAACCAACTGCCTCCCCTTAAGTCGAACGGATTTGTGTATGGGTTAGAAGGTGCTTAGAATGGACCTGATTGTGCAGAACGTGAGGTCTGTGCTTACAAAAGGGAGAACCGGTTTATCTCTCTCTCTCTCTCTCTCTCTCTCTCTCTCTCGCGCGCTCTCTCTCTCTCTCTCTTCTTTTCTATCCTTTCCTTCAACTTTCCTTTTCTATCGGATATGCCATTTCTACTAGATTTAAGTCCTGACCACCTCGTTTGGATCGTAAGGTCTGTGTGGCCGGTGTATCTATGTAAATCCATGTACATCTCTCTCTCTCTCTCTCTCTCTCTCTCTCTCTCTCTCTCTCTCTCTCTCTCTCTCTCTCTCTCTCACGGAAATAGTTTATAAGTAGTACACACAACACTTGCCTAATGTGTTTCTCGCAGCCTGACCGACCATATGCTGTCTTCTCAGGATACAGACACATTCTTCTATAACCTTTTTTACCTTGATATTTCCTTGGCTGTGGTTTTAGATATGTAATATTTGTAATGTACAGCAATACCGGTTGTGTAATTTGGTTATATTGTATTATTGGGATTCATATTCATAAATGTATGTTGTACTACGTGTGTGTGTGCGTGTGCGTGTGCATGACGGAGTGCGGAAGTGCATGTGAGAGACAGAGAGAGAGAGTGCTTCAGTCTATAACATCTCGAGGAAGCCCATTCCACAAGTTCACGACTCGATTGAAGGACAAATTCTTAGAATCGTGTGATTTAAAAGATATGCCAATGATTTTGCAACCATTTCCTCGCGAGTAGTTTGAGAAAGAGAGAGAGAGTTACAAGGAACTACAAGGAATAGTTAGTATCTAAAAGACCTTCTAGTTAATTCTGAGTAGTGTAATGCACTACACCCACTGCATAGTATACAAAATGCTATTTGTTCATTTACTGAACTGCTCTACTGAATAACTATTTACAACTTCTGAAGGAAGTTTATTCCCGGTAGAACTGATCTTATAGTATGTGACCCCCTCTTCCAAGAGTACGGTGGCGCTAATAAGTCATGTCTCAGCTGTCATTATGTTTGGGTCGCTCTGTGCTGTATTAATGTCTGCCAGATGTTGAATAGGGTGAGTAAGTGTAGGACCATGCTCGTATATCTCACTCGAAACGAATAAATCAAGTTTTAGAGATTGCTGATGCCAATTATTGATCGAAATATACTTGGTGCTGAGACATCACTTATTAGCCCGACTGTACAATAGCCGCTGAGTTTTCCTTCAGTCCACGGTCCAGGGCGATAATCGGTACCATCAGTAAAGCTTTTAGTTACAGTTGTAATCTACAGTGCAATTATTGTTATTGTTGTGGAAATGCTATTCCGGCTTGATAACCTTGGCCAATGATCTCCCATATTACTTAAAGGGAGGTATTTAGTTTGTTCCCTAGACCTCCATCAAACTTAAAATTACACCCCCTTGAGTCCCTTTCAAGATAAATTTGTACATTTTTCGGTAGAAAAATATCCCGGCCGAAGGCCGATTCCTCTTAAATTACAGGCTCGCTATCGCTCGCCAGGATAAAATCGACACCTGAATTGCACGAAAGGTCTTCATATGGGGTGAAAGTTCTTAAAATCGCTAAACTAATGGGGCAAACGTTTTATATTATCAAAAGCAATGAGGCTAAACATGAGGGAGAAAGGGATCAAGAAAATAATCCCTCAAGTGGAGATCTCCCCTTAATAATATCCTTTCATTGGAGATTATGATAAAGAATACAAACACCATTTGAGTAAGAGCACTTTATTGACAACGTTTCGCAGAGAGCGAAACGTTGTCAATAAAGTGTGTTCCTTTTCATAGGGTGTTTGTATTCATGTTGTCAACTTTTCATAGGGTGTTTGTATTCATGTTGTCAACTTTTCATAGGGTGTTTGTATTCATGTTGTCAACTTTCATAGGGTGTTTGTATTCATGTTGTCAACTTTCATAGGGTGTTTGTATTCATGTTGTCAACTTTTCATAGGGTGTTTGTATTCATGTTGTCAACTTTTCATAGGGTGTTTGTATTCATGTTGTCAACTTTTCATAGGGTGTTTGTATTCATGTTGTCAACTTTTCATAGGGTGTTTGTATTCATGTTGTCAACTTTTCATAGGGTGTTTGTATTCATGTTGTCAACTTTTCATAGGGTGTTTGTATTCATGTTGTCAACTTTCATAGGGTGTTTGTATTCATGTTGTCAACTTTCATAGGGTGTTTGTATTCATGTTGTCAACTTTTCGGAGTAAATTTCAACTTTAAGGGGACAGTGGCTGTTTGTTTGGTCTATTAATTCATTTATTCATATATATCCTTTTAGTTTCCTCCCTAGACCTCCATCAAGCTTAGAAAAACACCCCCTAGACCCCCCTTCAAGATAGATTTGTATATTTTTCGGTAGAAAAATGTCCCGGCCAAAGGCCGATTCCTCCTAAAATTACAGGCTTGCTATCGCTCGCCAGGAAAAAATCGACACCTAAATGGCACGAAGGGTCCCAATATTGACAAAGAAATGGGGTGAAAGGTCATAAAATCCCAAACTAATGGAACCAACGTCTTAAAATCTCAAAACTACTGGGGCTAAACATTAAGGAGAAGGGGGTCCAGAAAAACGGTCTGTCTCCCCTTAATCTGAATGTGTGTCCCCCTCGGATGGCATACAATGGAACCAACGTCTTAAAATCTCAAAACTAGTGGGGCTAAACATTAGGGAGACGGGGTTCCAGAAAAACGGTCTGCCTCCCCTTAATTAATCTGAAAGTTTGTCCCGCCCTTGGATGGTACGTACCTGGCTCCGGACCACCGACTATACAACTTCCGGTGTGGTAAGGACCGGAAGTACCATAGAATAGGGAGAAAGCTATACATCTATATAACATAATGACTCTGTAATGACGGTGATATAAAAGGTTATAGAAGGAGGTGTTACTCTATTTAACCGTCCCGGTGGTGTAATGGTTAGCGTGTTTAAACATTTGTGTGTGATAACCCAGGTTCGAATCCCGGTGGATCACATATTATGTTTTCATTAATTTCGTCAAAGGTGTTTGGTGTTGTGGCGAAATTAATAACAAATATAGATTATGTACAGGTATATAATTTTTTATTTTCGTTTATTGTAAGAAATATATGGAGAACGGCAGTATAAATATGGGTATACTTCTATAAATTAAGGGAGCCCAACTTGCTATATTTCTCTTTCTCTCCCTCTCTCTTTGGCTTGTATTTATTCGGCCCCATTCAGCCTACTGTTTTAAGACGTTTACCCCATCCAGGTGTCAATATGTTACTGGCGAGCGGTAGCGAGCCAGCATATATATATATTTGTTTTGACAGCAAGCTAAATTTGTACATTTTTCGATAGAAAAATGTCTCCGGCGAAGCCGGATTTCTCCATACAATGCTGGCTCTCTATCGCTCGCCAGGAAGAAATCGACACCTGGATGGGGATAAACGTCTTAAAACAGTTGGCTGAATGGGGCCGAATGGTACAAGTCAGGGAAAGAGAGAAAAGGAGAGAAAGATAAAAAAAAGCCTGTGACCTTCCTTAAGGATATGAAAGGGTATGAAGAAGGTATAATACAGTAAGTCCACGGGTACTGTATTTTGATAGTGATTTATTTGTTATCCTTGTATAAGACGAGAGTTTGTTTCCCCCAGCATAGCTTTAACCCCTTCTGTACCGGTGATGTACTTTTCATTATATGCTGGCAACTATTAGACGATGTTGTGCCTTTTAGGAAGGACATCTACTCATTAAAAGGCTACATATTATCTCAATTAATCCTTTTAGCTACCACTATCCTTCCTAAGCTTCATAAAATCGTACAAATGTAGCTGAAATATAATACAAAATACGTCGCCGGTACAGAAGTGGTTAACCCCTTCTGTACCGGTGACGTCTTTTTAATATTATTCTAGCTAGTATTAGACGATTTTATTGAGTCTAAAAAGGGTCTCTAGCATTTAGCAGGCTGCGAAGTATCTCACTTAACCCATTTAGCAGGCTACGAAGTATCTCACTTAACCCCTTTAGCAGGCTACGAAGTATCTCACTTAACCCATTTAGCAGGCTACGAAGTATCTCACTTAACCCATTTAGCAGGCTACGAAGTATCTCACTTAACCCCTTTAGCAGGCTACGAAGTATCTCACTTAACCCATTTAGCAGGCTACGAAGTATCTCACTTAACCCATTTAGCAGGCTACGAAGTATCTCACTTAACCCATTTAGCAGGCTACGAAGTATCTCACTTAACCAATTTAGCAGGCTACGAAGTATCTCACTTAACCCATTTAGCAGGCTACGAAGTATCTCACTTAACCCCTTTAGCAGGCTACGAAGTATCTCACTTAACCCATTTAGCAGGCTACGAAGTATCTCACTTAACCCATTTAGCAGGCTACGAAGTATCTCACTTAACCCATTTTACCACCTCAGATCTTTCTTAAACTGCACAAAGTCGTCTAAATAAAGCAATAATAAAATTTAAAAAACGTCGCCGGTACAGAAGGGGTTAAGGGAAGGTTTCCGGTACAGAAGGGGTTAAGGGAAGGTTTCCGGTACAGAAGGGGTTAAGGGAAGGTTTCCGGTACAGAAGGGGTTAAGGGAAGGTTTTCGTTTGCTCCCCAAACCTTCATCAAGCTTTAAAAATACCTCCCTTCGAGATTAATTTGTATATTTTTCGGTAGGAAAATGTCCCACCCGAAGGCCGGTTTCTCCTAAATTGCAGGCTAGCTATCGCTTGCCAGGACAAATCGTTACCTAAATGACACGAAAGGTCTTAAAATTGACAAAGAAATGGGACGAAAAGTCTTAAAATCTCCAAACAGATGGGGCGAACGTCTTAAAATCTCAAAATTAATGAGGCTAAGCATGAGGAAGAAGGGGTCCATATAAAAAAAACACCTTCTTAAAGGAGGTACGAAAAGGGTAATTAAAGTGTCCATAATAACATACCGTATGAAAGTGTATTGATACTAATAAACCCAACCAATCTTTATTTGTCAATATTCTCAAATATTGTATACATCATTATTATACTGTTGGACTGTTGGTATTGTATCGTGTAGGGCAGATCGACGCCATCCAAAATCCATATTATTTACCTCGTTTGATCCAATAGCTTTTCAAAATTATACCTATATTGTGCCATGGCAATAAGAATACTGACCAACTACTTAGAGTCTTAGAAAATGCCATCTTATTAATTCCAAAGATTGGGTAAATCAATATAATATTATAAAACATTCTGTGGATAACACAACCCGAGTTTAAATAAGACAAAGTTGGTGGTTTGACTATGTAGCTTTATAACTGCAAAATAGGAATTTAGACCATACCAAAGGGAATTTGTCTATGATTGTCTAATTACTGCTCATAATAGTGATGGAGCGACATTCATAATATATATATATATATATATATATATATATATTATATATATATTATATATATATAGATATATATATATATATATATATATATATATATATATTATATATATATATATATATATATATATATATATATATATATATATATATATAGTATGTGAAGCATTGAGTGTCTATTGATTTATCATTGTATCTACCGTATACCAATATGTATAATCTTGTAGTATTTGTAGTGTTCTATTTATTTTGGAATTATGTATTGTTCAGTCATTTTATTGGATGTTGTACAGTATATTATATGTAACTTGTGTCTCATGAAATTATTTGAATCCACTATAGAAAATGTATATTGTTGTTGTCTCCAGTAATGTATATTGTTGTTGTCTCCAGTAATGTATATTGTTGTTGTCTCCAGTAATGTATATTGTTGTTGTCTCCAGTAATGTATATTGTTGTTGTCTCCAGTAATGTATATTGTTGTTGTCTCCAGTAATGTATATTGTTGTTGTCTCCAGTAATGTATATTGTTGTTGTCTCCAGTAATGTATATTGTTGTTGTCTCCAGTAATGTATATTGTTGTTGTCTCCAGTAATGTATATTGTTGTTGTCTCCAGTAATGTATATTGTTGTTGTCTCCAGTAATGTATATTGTTGTTGTCTCCAGTAATGTATATTGTTGTTGTCTCCAGTAATGTATATTGTTGTTGTCTCCAGTAATGTATATTGTTGTTGTCTCCAGTAATTTTCGATCCAAACTTTCAAAAAACACTTATATGTTGATAAAACGCATACAAATGGTGTAGGAGTCAAATTACCCTTGTTTTATGTATTCAAATAACCAAAACACTAACTTAATCTGACCTAGAGATACTCCAAACCACCACCCAATCGTTCATTTGTCAGGTTAGATTTTTGGTCACCGGATTTTTTTTCTTTCTCTCCTTTTCTCTCTGGCCTTGGCTTCTGTCCATTCGGCCCCATTCAGACAACTGTTTTAAGACGTTTATCCCCATCCAGGTGTCGATTTCTTCCTGGCAAGCGATAGCGAGCCAGCATTGTATGGAGAAATCCGGCATCGCCGGAGACCTTTTTCTATCGAAAAATTTACATATTTAGCTTGCTGTTAAAACAAAAATACATATATGTTGGCTCGCTGCCGCTCGCCAGGAACATATTGACACCTGGATGGGGGTAAACGTCTTAAAACAGTAAGCTAAATGGGGCCGAATGGATAAAAACCAAAGAGAGAGGGAGACAAAGAAAAAAAGGCGAAGTGGGCTCCATTAAAGGCTCAAATATCTGAACTGGCGTAACAATATCATGTATATGCTGAGAACTGTACGTTAATTATTAACTCCTTCTGTACCGGTGATGTAATTTTCATTCTATTCTGGCAACTATTAGACGATTGTGTACAGCTTATGAAGGACGTTTACTCATTCAAAGGCTACAGACTATCTCAATTAATCCTTTTAGCTACCATATATCCTTCCTAAGCTTCACAAAATCGTCTAAATGTAGAATATAATATAAAAGACATCGCCGGTACAGAAGGGGTTAAAACAAAAATTACTGGATACTCTAGCCGCGAAAGCATCCTAGAATAATATCCCTATTATACTGTATATGCCAAATGCTTCAGAATTAGCATTTTTAGAATCATAGTCAGCAAAGAAAAAATAATATATTCAAACCTTGGGTGTATAATAATTACACAATCCCACCCCTACTCTGTGCAACTTTCCAACCCAGGAGTGAAACATTACTCTCAGACTTTCTTCTATTCAACAGCTGAGCTCTGGAACTCTCTCCCAGAATCAGTATTTGCCTCTTCCTATGACTTAAATTGCTTCAAACACCGTGTGTCCAGGTATTTGGGCTCGAACGTCCCTTGCTTTTGGCCCTGTCACTCTTTCAACTCTGGGGGAGGCACTCGATGCAGGCAGTTTTGCCTTTTGCCTCCCTCACTCACATAGAAAAAAAATCGCGGCCATTAATGTTGTACATAAATGTTGAACTCTCTCACAGAGTTAATTAAATATCCTCATTAATTCTTGATTAGTATTTGCATTTCGGATTAGGAAGTTGGACAGATAAAAATTAGTTAGGATTAGTGTCCTCTAAGACACTAATTCAACCCTTAATGATCTTACCAAAATGAGAAGTAAATATTAGGTAAAGAATTAATTAGAAAACTTGATTCAAACTAGAATACCTTTGGGAATTCCCGTTCAACATTAGCGTGTGTGAGTCAAGAGGCTATCTATCTATCTATCTATTTACTCAGGCCCAATCCCCACTTTTCCTATTTTAGGGACAACATAAAACACACGGTCATCAATTCTAGCGTTACGTATTCAAAGCTATTTTATGTATGTATGTATGTATTTATGTATGCATGTATGTATGTATGTATGTATGTACTGTATGTATGTATGTATGTATGTATGTATGTATGTACTCAGGCACATACCCCATAGCTGCGGGTGGCCGACTCGGGGCAGAGCCCGAAAAGAAGCAATATTTAAAGTTCTAATTTTTAGGGTCCTGGACCACTTTTGAGTTCCCTCGCCCGTTTATCTGTCTCGTCTAGTAGGTGAATTTTACAAGGGGAGGAGGATTCCTAGCCGCGCGCCCCCGAAGTAGGAAAAGTAGCAAAGAAAAGAGCTTGACAGAAACGGCTAAGCTTGGGTAGAAAATGCCAAACCTCACTCTGGACAGTACCAGCCCTCACCCAATATACTTAATGATATTTCCATATTAAGTCTCTACCTGGCATTAACATTTCGGAGGCCCGTTTAATCAGGTCGAAATCTCAAATTGGGTTCAAATTTATGTACGCAAGTTTACATCAACACCTTACACACTATAAACTATGGGTATGAAAAGGGTACATAAAGTGGCCATAATAATATACCTTTATCAATTAGATGTATGTCTTGATAGCGTAATGCATAAGTGCGCGGAATTACGATGTGAGTATCCTAGATTCGAGTCCTTGGAGTGCCACATGAATTTGTTGATTTCATTAATTGAGTTTAGAAGTGGAGTTGGTTGGTGGAAAAAATATAATAAATAATATACAGTACCTGTTTAGTATAAGGATAAATACCCAATATACATATACAGTATGTACCCCATATATACAGTATACCTAATTATCTTGTATACCTTTGTTATACCATACATTTATATTTATAGAGTGTCGCATTCAAATGGACCAGAAATACTGAAAACCTACCTCCTTCTTCTGTGTGTGTGCCTGTCTGCCTTCTGTCTGCCCTCTGTCTGCCTGGCCCGACGTCTGTGCTTTGAATGGTCCTGCTGCCTGCTTACCTGTCCTCTACTACTAGGTGTCTTCCTGCCCCCCCCCCCCCCCTTACCTCCCTCCTCCATCCCATACATCCTTCCTTCTTTTCCTTCCTCCCTCTCACCTTCTCCTTCATCCCATACCTCCTTCCTGCCCCCTCCTCCCCCCCCCCCTCCCTCCCTCCTCCATTCCATACCTCCATCTTTCTTTTCCATCCTTCCTCTCCCAGTCTCTTCCATCCTTTACTCTCCCTCATCCCATACTCACATACTATTTCCCTCCCTCTCTCTCCCCTCATACCTCCCTCTTCTCCATCTAATACCTCCCTCTTTCCTACCTCTTCCCCATCCAATACCTCCATTTTCCTTCTCCTCTCTCCCCCCATACCTCTCTCTTCTCCATCCAATACCTCCCTCTTTCCTACCTCTTCCCCATCCAATACCTCCCTCTTTCCTTCTCGTCTCTCCCCTCTTACCTCCCTCTTCTCCATCCAATACCTCCCTCTTTCCTTTCTCTCTCTCCCCTCTTACCTCCCTCTTTCCTCCCCCTCTGTCTCACCCCATTTCCCTCCCTCCCATTTCCCCCTCTCCTCCAGTATCCATTCCTCCCTCTTTTCTCCTTCTGCCAACTTTCCTCCATCACAAAATTCCCTGTCAGACTAAATTATGTATTACTATTTACCTTGTTATCTATCTTTTCCAACACTAAACCCCTACTGTGCAGTATATACAGTATATATGTGTAAAC